>CM034534.1:65378716-66016216 GCA_020002185.1 Paraescarpia echinospica | reverse complement strand
TTCCAACAGTATATCGAATCCCTGTTTGTTAGACGGGCGGCCAAGGACCAGAAAAGTGCTCCGAAAAAAATCGTAGGCATTTTTTGTTACAAGCAGCCAACCTTTTTAGATGTTCTCTATATACGTTACTGATTATGACATAGGTTGTTGAACTTTCTGATTTTTTGTTTTTAAGCCAAAAAATGGGTAAAATTTGACATATATTTGATCAAAACCGTATTATAGCCCTGTTAGACAATAACAATGCTATATGTTTCTCAGTCAGCTTATATTTTCTCTACAGGCCACACGTCACACAAACGGAGTTTTTGCCGGTCTAATTTAGGGTTTTAGCCAGGTATGGGTAATTTTTGTCCAGGAAACAGAATGTAGTTAGAGGAATACAACTTTCCCACCACTTTACATTTTGTCCATATATATATATATATATATATATATTAACGGTTATCGTAAATGGCGTTTGCTAGCCTAAATTTTTTTTTTTTATAATTATGGGTCATTTTCTAACCGCATTTACTAAACCGCAATTTTGAAGATGTTCACCGCGGTCGCGATATGCCCACACTCAAGAGAAGCATTTCAGCGAACTGCCAGTAAGTAATCACTACCCAGGCTGATTCCAGGCCACGGTAGAGACAACTCACCTGTAAACACTTTATCTTGTATAATTATTTGATTATTATTATTTGTAGAATGAATTTTACCGTGGCAGACATGATGTCTCACGAGAGCTTCGCTTTTGCCATTCCATAATAATGTACCACGACAGAAACATTAATACATTTATTTATTTAAACATATTTAAATAAATAAGATGTCGAAATTATTAAAACAATGTTTAAAACAATTACTACATAAATCAAGAAAAATTATATAAAAAGGTAATACAGAGAGAGAGAGAGAGAGAGAGAGAGAGAGAGAGAGAGAGAGAGAGAGAGAGAGAGAGAGAGAGAGAGAGAGAGAGAGAGAGAGAGAGAGAGAGAGAGATAATACAAATGTAAAGAAATAATTAGAAAGTCATTTCCAGCGATTCTCGTCTCAACTCTCGCCATTTGTTAGGTATAATGCGCGCAGAGCGTCGACGTCGGCGGGGGTAACGTAGTTCACGGCGGATGCGACGCAGATCCGCCCTCAAGGCCGTCGGTAGAGTCGACCGCGGTGGACTCCTGAATATCGCGAAGGCTGAGTCCACGAAATAGTAGACTCCATCGACGAGTCAGGGTGGCTTTGATGACTGGGCTGCATCGGCACCGGTGGTACAACGCCTCATTCGATATGCCATGTAGCCAATTATGGTTGCCGATCATATCGCGTAAGTGACGACGGTGGTATGCGAATTTATCTGCGGGGGGGGGCAGACGTATGGTTCTGCCGCCCCCTATTAAATGTGAGCGTGAATGTTTGTTTTTGTGGCGGGCGTTGGTGGAAATGTAAATTTGATGAGACGATTAATGTGTATTTTTTCTACTGTGAAAGGTGTGTGCATTTGGAGGGTAGACATATTGTTTTCTACCCCCCTTTAATAGGCGGCGTGGTGGGAAAATGTTTTCGAAAGCACCCTCCTCCCTCCGTCTTCGGATGTTATCATTTCAGTGGAGACAGAGGACGGAAGCTGGAGAAGTTAAATTGAAGTTTGTCATCAGCACTGCCCCTCCCCCGTGTTTATTCGGATGTCAGGAGTTCACAGGCGAGACAGCGGAGAAGCTGAAGTTACAGCGCGCTGCGGCGCAACATTTTGAACAGCATATTTAGCTTCACCAAAGAGCGGCCCTAGCTGCGTGTCACTTGCCATTCTTCTTGGATACAATCGGCGTGTCTCTTATTACTCGTGCACTCGGTGTTTGACGTGTTCATCGTCAACAACCGTTCCGCCAAACACGCTAACGCGATGCGGTCGATCTCGTCAAGGAACGGACGTGACAGGCTGATCAAATCAGTGTAGTCAACGTACGTGACGTCCTCTGCTATCAGGCCCGTAGCCAGGGTTTTCACAAGTTAACCCCCCTTTTTTGTGAAACCCCCTTTCACCAAAGCGTGAAAGCCCCCTCAGATTTAATCGTTTAAGATGTGAATCCATAATTGTTCATTTTAAGATTATTCCCTGTTTCTCAAAAGCGTGAACCCCCTCCTAAAACTAGCTGGATGTTGTTAAAAAATTACGCAGCATGCCAGGGCAGCCTGATTAACACTGATGTTAAAGGGATAACAAATACACAAGAAACCAATTTTATTCTAAATGAGGTGACTAATGCAGACACAACAGACAGAGTTATACTAAAGGATTTATGTGAGTGACTCAATTTGATATCGACATTCCACTGCATAATGACAATGGTTCTCATAAGTATCATGTTAAATGGTAGTGGGTGAAAGGGGTGACAATGATTTAACACTGTTTAAAGAATAAATACGTCCATAGATACAGTGTATTGGGCCATATAAAAATGATTGGTTTATCGTCAGAACTCTGTTAAATATAAATGATGGGTGCTGTTTTTAGTATCATTGAGTGATTGAGCTAACTACGTAGTATCAAAAGGCTATTCTCAGCAATCAACAAATCAAGATGTGTAACGTGTGTATTTTGTAGATAAATTCATCTAGCTTGACAAAAATCAGTTTTATTTGAACAGTAACAAATAAAGTGTAACGGCACCTATTTTAAAATGCGCGTGTTGGTGAGAAACCGTGAATTATATGGCCTTAGTTGTGGTTGCCGAAATCCTGTTGTTGCTGCTTGCATAGTTATATACCTTACAAGGGGGGTGGGCTAATCTCGGCAAGAAAGTGTGAAAAAGCTTTATTCTCAATTATTACGTCATTTCGTTTGTTAGCTGCCAAATACAGACAACGTTTCCTGCGGTCAGTGTGGCCTAGAGGTTATGTTTCCTGCGGTCAGTGTGGCCTAGAGGTTATGTTTCCTGCGGTCAGTGTGGCCTAGAGGTTATGTTTCCTGCGGTCAGTGTGGCCTAGAGGTTATGTTTCCTGCGGTCAGTGTGGCCTAGAGGTTGTGTTTCCTGCGGTCAGTGTGGCCTAGAGGTTATGTTTCCTGCGGTCAGTGTGGCCCAGAGGTTATGTTTCCTGCGGTCAGTGTGGCCTAGAGGTTATGTTTCCTGCGGTCAGTGTGGCCTAGAGGTTATGTTTCCTGCGGTCAGTGTGGCCTAGAGGTTATGTTTCCTGCGGTCAGTGTGGCCTAGAGGTTATGTTTCCTGCGGTCAGTGTGGCCTAGAGGTTATGTTTCCTGCGGTCAGTGTGGCCTAGAGGTTATGTTTCCTGCGGTCAGTGTGGCCCAGAGGTTATGTTTCCTGCGGTCAGTGTGGCCTAGAGGTTATGTTTCCTGCGGTCAGTGTGGCCCAGAGGTTATGTTTCCTGCGGTCAGTGTGGCCTAGAGGTTATGTTTCCTGCGGTCAGTGTGGCCTAGAGGTTATGTTTCCTGCGGTCAGTGTGGCCTAGAGGTTATGTTTCCTGCGGTCAGTGTGGCCTAGAGGTTATGTTTCCTGCGGTCAGTGTGGCCTAGAGGTTGTGTTTCCTGCGGTCAGTGTGGCCTAGAGGTTATGTTTCCTGCGGTCAGTGTGGTCTAGAGGTTATGTTTCCTGCGGTCAGTGTGGCCTAGAGGTTATGTTTCCTGCGGTCAGTGTGGCCTAGAGGTTATGTTTCCTGCGGTCAGTGTGGCCTAGAGGTACCTATAATTGTATTAAAATTCAACTAGAGGAAATGTTTTCTAATCTTCTATTTATGATACGCGTTTTATAAAGGTTTATTAAATTACTAACTGAATTATGTTGTTGAAAAATTGCGGACATTTTGCGCTGCAGACTAGTTACGTATATAATTTATTAATTGACTGAAAACCACATTGTACGCACAACAATCGCCTTTTGAGTGGCGTGGCTTGAGCGAAGTGGCCGGAAGAAGGACGCGGATCATACGCAGTTCCGACTCGCTAAGGAATGTTTGCAGTATTATCTGGGAGCTTGTCGCGACGGATGGTGTCAAAGACGCGACTCAAATCGATGCCTATAAATTCGACTAACAGGCGTTAATGTAGCGTTTTCAAACGTGGTATGTTTGCGCTGGAATCCCGATTGCGACGGCGATAGAATCTCGTTAACTTTCAGCGCGATCCTCGACGGAATGTTCAGATACAGTGTCTTTCGGACACACTGTTGCAAACGGCATGGCGATATGCCGTATGCTTTGTGACAGTATACTATCTATATAAGCGGAATAGACGTGTTTTTCGTGAAATTAACAATCGCCGGTAGAATATTATTTATCCGCGTACATCCGTTGTACCTCGGTGGGTTGTCAGGTTTTATAATAAAAGTGTTGTAATTGTTTTGTAAATCCGCGTTAAGCCTATATCAGGGTCGGGTCCAGAGAGGGTAATCTGAGCGAGGCACAAAAACCTCCACTGGCGGCCGACCCAAAATTGGTGTACAACATTTTTGTTAACTTCAGCTTCTTCGCTGTCTCGGTTCGACTGATGACACACCGGAAGACCGGGTGGGGGAGGAAGGATGCTGTTAGAATATTTTTCGCCGCTGCACCGCCGTAATTTCAGTAACGGGAATACATTGAAAAGGTGTAGGGGCACGCCACAGTAGCTGAGGCATAGCGCAGCCAAACTCAAAAGGTATATGGGGCACGTCCCGCCTATGTATATGCTTATGATCACATGTTTACCACTCGCATGATACTAAACCCCTGCCGCGACTAACTCCATACATCAAATGCAGCTCATTGGACTGATGCGAAACAGCGAAATAAACGTGCACAAACTTCCGTCAGTAGCGGGAATGTTTTAGAAACATGTAGCCTGTCTAGTAGAGATCGTATCCAACCATATAAAGCTACCCTGAGATACGTTGAACTTGTACGTCAATCACGCAATCTGTGCGGACTATTCAGTCCTTACAGCTATGACTGCAACGTGGATCATTTCGTCAGTAATAAGCACGTAAACAATGTATTATACATTTTACAGAACCAGGCACTGTGGAGAGCACTGAGTGGCACTGAACTACCTATATTCAGCACTCTAATCGACAAGTTTGAAGCCAACTCACAGAGCACAACACTTCGTAGTTCGCTGGGAAGGAGTGTTTTCTCCTACTCGTTTCTAACAACGCATGGTTTACATTGGTTTGCCAAGTTTATATTCAGAAAGTTATAGGCGATTAACTGGAAACTATACACATTCATAAAACCACTGCATAGCATACTAAACATGCACCTACCTCGTAATAAAACTCCGAAAAGCCGTACAGTGGTATCAACGTTGAACGGCTTGACTGGATGAAGTCCCGTTCCGGTACGAAATGTACGAGCCTATCCTCTGTAGCGCGACTGGAAAATAGTTACAGAGGGAGACGCTCGTTTCTTAAAACTTGCTCCCACAATAGTGGGTGGAGTAAAATAGTTCTGCTTCGTGCACATGTATTTGTCAAAGCCAGTTTGTTTTATCAGGTTACCCGCAGGACACGCCGTACAGGACGCGACAAGACCCGCTTTCATGTCCACTGGAGCGGGGCAACGCGTCTGCCAATTTGGATCTTATCGGACGTTGCCGTTGCGAAACGAACGTTAATATATCCATAACCAGAAGCAACGTACAATTTTACGCAGGACATAGCGTTCATGTGAGAGCATTGGATCGATAATGTTCGAGAGTCGTTAAAGCGCTCAATCAACTAACTTGCACACGTGCCTTATCCAGAGATTGTTTAGGCGTCAGTCCTCATCCTCATGGGTGACTCATATTGGTGTGGATATATTTATATATATATATATATATATATATATATAAATATATGGATTTATTTATATATATATATATATAAATATATACATATATACGCACACACAACACATATACTAACTCATTCCGTCACTCACTCACTCACTTACTCACTCACTCACTCACTCACTCACTCACTCACTTATTCTTTCAATCACTCACTCACTCACACACTCTCTCTCTCTTGCACGCGCATACACACACAAAACCATCACTCAGTCACTCACTCACTCACTCACTCACTCACTCACTCACTCACTCACTCACTCACTCACTCACTCACTCGATGACGATGAAGACGGATGATTTGATATCGACATTTATTTATTTATTTATTAATGATGACGATGACCATTTATCGACCATCGAACGACGATGAACGACGAGATTTATCCATATCGAGACTTCTTTCGATCGACTTTCGAGAGATAAGCCACACTGCTACTATTTTAAGTCAAAATGCATGCTATGTATATGTACCTTGTGAACAAATAAAGTTTTATCATAGTTCATCTCTTTCTTCTTTCCATTCTGGGGGAGGGTATTAGGGGCAAAATGAGAACAGAAAATGTGTGCACATTTTCTTAAACAACCTTTAACTGTGACACATGCGAGATTGCAGCTCACCAACTCTCCTGCAAGGTTTCTACAACCACTGGAAACCGGCCTAAATAGCTGTGTATTGGGATAAAATGCTACTATACAATCTTCACGAAACGGGCTACTCGAATAATTTATTTCCAAGTGTATCTTCACTGGATTGCGTATAATCTCCACTAAACATGTCAACATTTTATTTCCATCATAACCCTTAATGATCTGTAACTATAATTCACAATTTTTTTTATTAATAATTACAAACTCACAATATAATCCAAAGGCCTTCAAGGCGTCTTGGCCCATTTTTCTATCTTGTAGCGAACCCTCTGTGATTACATATATACATGTTATCGAAATTGATTGCCAACCGAACAATGTCTTCATTCTACAATATATATTTTGAACACCATTCACAACGTATCTAGTTCATTGGACACCCACATCCCGTTTAAAAAAATATGCATTCATCTATGTTATTTAACAGGACAGAGGAGGGTAACCACCGGTTATTATCCTCAGCCTTGTCCAATTGGTCATTGCTTAATGTCTATTGGCATGGGAATGTAAATGCATCCCTGTCCCATGACTGGATAATCACGCATTCTCATCTCCGTTGTAGACCGATAGTCGTTATTTAGACGTACCATAAATCATTCATGTTTTTCGTTTTTAGGTTTACTTTACAATTTCTTTGCAGAAAGGACCATCTACCCGAAAGGACTAAACTGATTTTATCAGATGTCAGGGTTTAGGGTTCACATTCGCCTCATATACTCCCTTGCCAGTGCATTAGGTTCTTCGTTCATGTTCCAAATCCTTAACAGAAGATACTGAATCCAGCACACCCATTTTCCTAAAATACCTACTACCTGCCTACCTCTCTCTCTCTCTCTCTCTCTCGCGCGCGCGCGCGCACACGCATACGCACCCGCGCGCACACACATGCACATGCACATGCACACGCACACATACACACACACACACACACATTTTCATACGTTCGCACTATATCTCATAGATGTATGTACGCACGGACTCATTTCCCATGAGTAGAACTACACACAACTGTGTGGCAAGTTCCTGCGTGACGATAAATGACTCCCGAATTGTGAGTAGACGCTCCTTTTCATAATGCCGGTACCATCTGTACAATCTTGTTAGCTCACGCAAGGCGTGTTTAGCCTACCGGCTTTGTGGCTTTGCATCTAATCAAAGCTGCCTACACATTGTCAGGTTAATAAGCAAATGTCATCCGCGCACGGGTTTCCAGAAGGCATAAATATAAACACACCAATAGATACATGCTGGGTGCGCCAGCTAAATTGAAATTACTTGTATGGATCCTCAGCGTATCATATGTTAGAAATGTGTATCGTTATAACGATTGATACACGAATTATAGTGACATGAACACAAGCAGTGTTTGCCGACGCATAACTTATTAAAATGGAGGCTTCATAACGTTTTGTTATGGCAGAAGGGAATTATTTAGTTTGTTACATAGATGTGTCCACTGTAACCTTCTATCGCCCTTGATTGACTGCGGTATTACGAGTCACTGCGACTCCGCATCGATCACAAAAGATCCACTCAAGGTAGCCCGGCGAAGTGCAATCTGTGTAAGAGGGTAATAACGGGTAACGACAGGGTGTAAGCCGGTTAGCCACAACTTATTTGTGGTGTGCCCATGAATGTATATGCGACATTTTAAGCAAGTGTAATCCTTCTTATACAGAAAAAGTTTACTGTAAAGGTTAACAATCTGACCGACGTTTTCGTAAAATCACTTTATCTAGTGCATTCCTATGTTCTAAAATATCGACCTCCTAGATGTGCTTTAATGGAACACAGCTACAAGTGATTTGACTGTTATTTGTATAATGTGTCTGCTTTTGTAAGGAAATAATACCTACCTTACCTACCTTGTTTGTTAATCATCCACATAGGACGACATAATTTTACAGGAGATAATTGTATTCACGCCAAGGTGAATACTCATATTGAAATAACTGTTAAGTTACATTTTACGCGGTGCTTCACCCAAATACCGTTGGACTGTATGTGTATTAATATAGATAATAGGTTATATCATATAACATTACATTACTAGTTACCTATTATTACGGGTATTGCTTTACGCTAGCGTGCGATGATTCCGGAAGACACGCTTTAAACCATACCAAGACGTCAAACAGTGTCGCCAGTGAAGTAAATACGGTACATCTGGATGGTGGAACAGTACACTGTCATGCTTGTGTGTTCATGCGTATGAATGAATTGGCGTTAGCTCGGGTTTCACAAACATTACCTTTCTGTTGCAGAGTCTGCCATTGACAGTCGTTACCTTGTTATTTTTTACTTTTGAATCGTTATATCAGCACTCGACACTCACGAGTTTAGAGACTTTTTTAGGAGTTGAGCATAGTTATTATTGTTGACGGTAGGATTTAGCAGTAGACAATTTACGCGTACTGCGTAAGACGAAACAAGTCAAGTGCGGTGAACTGTTCTCAAAAAGACTTACTATCGAAATAAGGCGAGACTAAAAACATACTAGACACGAAACCAATCAATTAAATATCAACGTAAACAATACATTTTATTAACTGCAAAAGTATCCCAAAACGTTACACATCCTATGTGAAATGACTGAGTTACTGTCGGGCGATACAGCTGTTCTACAACGCCTGCGGCCTTGACGTGCATCACTATGAAAAAGGCACGTAACGTTATCGCAGTCTTCCGTTACTGCATTTGTACATGCCGCAGGTAGGATAGTCACAATCCACTGGATGACACCACATGCAATCCGGTTTGATTGCTCTAACACTAGTTCACATGTCAAAGTAGTCTAGTAATGCGCGTGTTATACGATACATAATGTTTCATAAAGTGTGGCAGACGACCCCCCTCCATTCCTCCCTCCACACACCCCCACTCTATCCGTGTTTGCGTGTGTGCGTGTGTGCGTGTGTGCGTGTGTGCGTGTGTGCGTGTGTGCGTGTGTGCGTGTGTGCGTGTGTGCTTGTGTGCGTGTGTGCTTGTGTATGTATGTGGTTTACTTAAAAGTGGTACAAAACATATACTAGGTAATCTTTCCTTTTTTACCAAACTATTTATAGTAGTACATTAGGATTGTTATTTTTCTGATTATAATAATAATAATAATAATAACAACAACAACAACATTAACAACAATAATAACACTAACAATAATAATAACAAGAATAACAACAACAGCAACAATAATAAAAACAGTAATAATA
The DNA here is from genome assembly GCA_020002185.1 of Paraescarpia echinospica. NCBI lineage: Eukaryota > Metazoa > Annelida > Polychaeta > Sabellida > Siboglinidae > Paraescarpia > Paraescarpia echinospica. The sequence continues at coordinate 66,006,550 of CM034534.1, read as the reverse complement.
ATAATAACAAGAATAATAAAAATAATAAAATATAATAATTATAACAATAACAACAACAGTAATAATAATAATGTATGAATAAATGTTAATGAACACGGGATAGTTACTATTGAAATATAAATTATTACAAAACTTAATTTTAACTACGTTGTCATCTTTGGTATTATAATAATTGATTTGTAAATTAAATAATACCATGAACTTTGTAAATGCTGTGTTGGTCCAATGTTTATTTTTTGCATAGCAATTAACACAGAAATGCATCCGAAAACAATGTCCAGCATTTCCTGAATGTGTAAGGCGCAAACAGGTCTCACACATTTGCGTTGTTCTCCTTATCAACACAAATTAAAGCTCTCTGTAGCGTAGCAAACCTTTCTCAGATCCCATTGAGGTATCCCATCCACTTTTACATTGAGGCCGACCACTTCACGTATGTCTTCACTGCCTACTAAGTCCAAGCCTTAGTGGATGACTAACAATGACACGTTTCTTAATTACGTGGAAGTACAACTATTATTATATAAAGCAAGACATAGTCTTAATAAGTAGTAATCATATATGTATAGATTAGTTGTGTAAATAGTTCAGAAAGGAAACTAAATATACGTGTATACAGCGCATTTGTACAATTTGTAGAACTGTTGATAGCCAAAGGGTTACATTACTCACGCTTTTCTTGGTGCTTGCTTGTCTCTTTGTAGAAACTGTTTGAAACTGTTATGTATGGCTGTATAGGGCGTTGGTCACTCGGCTACCATGTGTCAGGAATTTTGGCCGTACAGTATTGTTAACAATATGCTGATTATTATCAAACATTTTGCCCTATAATTTGTATCGCATCCGATAATGATTATACTTTACAATATCGTATCGCCCCGTCAGGTGGCAACAACACAATGCTAACACGTGACCTCACCCGCACATTCATGCGGCTTGACCGCTGCCGGTGTAGTAGGCTACAGTTCAAAATACCCACTCTTTAAAACTTGGCACGGTAGTTACCTAAGTGAATTAAGCATAGGGGCAAAACATTTTACACTCACATGGACACTGATACGCACAACGCACAACTCACACGCACGCGTACGCCCACACGCAAGCCACGCACATAACTCTCCGACATTTGATGAATATACAAAATGATTGCGACTAATTCTGTATAATTTTCCGTGCATTGTTTTTTTTACAAAATATTCCTTTTTCCGTATATTAAATACGTTTCGATGACATAATCATGTGGGTATCAGGAGCTGAGAGTTAGTTACCGGTAGTTCGTTTGTCGATGATGAGGTCCACACGTGATCCACCAGATATTATATAGGGATATAATTACAGGTGGTTCTCGTAATATAAGTCACTTGCACGGGGTTTCTAGAGAATCTCCTGAGATAGATACGAACCAGCCTTGTAGGACTGTAGAGACATTTCTATATTCAAAGCAAAACGTCTCACGGAAAGAAAAAGGCCACCTTCACTATTACTGTGTGTCGACATTCAGCGTAATTGTTACTTGGTCTCTGTGAATACAAAGTTTGTTTCAACTGTTGTATCTGTTTTGTGGGTCACACGCGGTATGCAACAAGCCGGGGCAATCAATGAGAGGTAACCAGGTCACATCATTCAGTGCAGTACATTCAAATAACCGCGCGGTTCGAAACACAACAGGAGTGGCTTGTAGATTGAAAACAGTACGGTTGTGTCTTTGATATAGGTTCAAAACAATCTTGTCGTGTTGATAGTTAAATGATATTCTCGCATTTGAACCAAAATCTTAAAGTGTACTCTGAGGTAAAATCGGCTTCATCTTCAGCCAGACATAATTCCAGGTACTGCACCCGTCGTAGTTGTCAAGCGCAACATACAAGTCCACATTGAATAAGTGATAACTAATAAATAAATAAGATAGTCTCGTTATGCTCCTGTAACCTGCCATGTGAGACCATATGTCTAAAACGACCGCCTTGGCTGTGCAGATGGGTCGGTCGGCCACGAGAGAGTCTACTACACCCTCTTTAATGTACCGTACTTATTTTTACTCAGAGAAGCGCCTTCTCAATTATTGCTGTTCTGTCAACAACACCGATTCCAGCGCATATCGATATGCAGATGCGGTACACAATTGTAAATGTTTTCCTTTCAACGTGTGATACGTATTCCTACCTTCCTTGTTGTTTTGTGCACATCTTTCGCCGCAAACCATCGGTAATAATTAGGCCAATGTACATAATACGACGAACATTCTTGATATACTTCACCTCCATTATGATGTTTAAGCCCGTTTTTGGTGTATAACCAAACCATTTCTGTTTACCCCAAGGAAATGTTCAGCACCTGCATCTCAATCACATGTTTCCTTGCTTGAAGCGCTTCTTGCAATTCATGTTTCTATTCCGCCATCAAAAAACCATGCGAGGAAACCGACTGCGTGATTTACGGCATTGGTGATCTGATAGAAGATACACGGGCCCCTGACGCTATTGGTGAGTGAATCAGAAAGTGGGTACCGACTCATGAATTTGCAAATTTCTTGGGTCCTGACAACGGTAACTTTCAACGTTTTTACCATGAAGGATGGCTCGTTTGTCAACATTGGCAAAACAAAGTGCTAACGATTCGCAACCAATTGGAGGTGCGAAGATTAGCTTCATATGGAGATGACAATAACCACGGTGTTACAAATGAACTCATGACAGAAGCTTAACACGTTCTTGTCTTTGTTTGGCATACGACATACAAGTCCAAACCACCGGAGTCTTCTATATCTGATAACATCTGAGATGGATTCAGGGGTGAATGTCTCATCCCCGATATGTCTACTTCGTAAACTGTCTGCCCTCGTAACACCTCTGATGGAAACGCATCTCAAAACCTTCAAGAAACTGCGCCTTTTGCGATGGTAGTGTCCAGGTTTCTCTACGGTAGACAGTATAAGGGTCTCATATAATATGGCTTTCATTCTTATCGTGATGCCTCTGTTTGAACAAAAAGTTGTTTTTGAGTCTACCAAAGGTTGCTGATGCTAAGGCTATTTGCCTGTCAACGTCCCTCTCTGTAAAAAGTACAATGCTGCCTAGGAAGCTGAACTGTCCCACCGTCTCGAGTTCTTCATTTTTCAGGATAGTATGCTTGTTTGACGAGGTGATTACTTTGCATTTGGAGATATTGATTTTCATACCCCATTTGTTGCAGGCTGCTTTAAGCTCTTCGGTTGCAAATTGTAGTTTCTCGAATATGATAGATATTAGTGTTCTGTCGACAGCATACCTGATGTCAAATCTGAGGTTTGTATTTAGTTTGAAGTCCTTGGATAGGCTCTTCATGTCAGCCATGAGAAACTAGAAGAAGAAGTTGAACAGGATAGGTGAGAGCAGACAGCCCTGCCGCACTCCTATTTCAAATTTGAACCAATCTGTTAACTGTACATATATAGCTACAGCACATTCAACATTCTCGTTCATGGCCTCAACCAGTGATGCATATTGTAGTATGAAATTTAGCATTGTTATTATATTTCTACTATGCAAATTTTGAAAAATAAATTATAACAACGCGGCCAAACTGAAACCCCTTTGACCTGAATGTAAATCCAATGTTCATTGTTAGAACAAACTGTTTTCAGAGGCTTGTCCTCTGGATTATTGTTCAGGAATGTGTTGACAGAAACACAAGTGAACCAAAAATAGTACCAGGTGTACAAAAGGCCTAATATTTGGGACCCGTGCTCCCAGACTAGAAAACTTTGGAATTCCCTTTCCAAGTGAGCAGCGTAGCATTTGTTTTTAAACGTTTCATAAATTATAATAATTATTGTTCCAGCAAGATGAACGTAACATATCGTCAAACGGCATACACATCGTAGAGGAAAGGTTGGTGATAGATAACATTGGAAAGGAATGAATTGAATGCGGCGCACAAATAGTGTTCTTATGTTTTTTTGGCAAATACACACAGACACATTTAACGACGATGAATTGTGTTGGGTGGGGTGTCAATCATGTTTCGCAATACGTATTTAGTCATGATCAACAACAACTCAATGCCATGCTTGGCATGCTACCAGTCCACCCTAAGGTGACGCCGAAAGCGGTGTGCATTATCTACAGGGAGTTGGTTAATTTGTGTAAACTCGTCACAAGACACAGGTCACGTCTCCCGTCTTATCTTAACCTCGACTTCGTTACATGACCTTAAAACTCCGGACTATGAGTTGTTTACGTGGGTGTGTCGACCTACGTGATTTATAAATATGTCTAGTCATTTCACTACGCGCAGTTTAACCGCAGTAAAGTATTGTTGCCACTTGGTTTGACGTTTTGTGTTCGTGTAATCAAGTTCATCAACAAACGCGATTTCTAAAAAAAACGCCCCAATAATTTACCACGAGGACAAACAGCTGGCGTCTAATCCAAATTTATTAAAAGCGTTTTCTCACATGGTATTTCTTTCTACGTGAATGCAGATTTGGGTTGCGCAGATTACAATATCAGCAAACATCAATCACATTCGTGAAAAAAATATAGTCGGTGATATAATTAAATTTAATCAAATAAATGTGTATATTTTCGGAAATGAATGTGCAGGACTATTTAGTCGTTACAATTACAAGCATACATATATATATATATAACACAATTAATACTATTTGTCACAAATAATACATTTCACGAGTTCTGTTTCCCACCTTTGACGTGACGAACTTGATTGATCAAAGGGCAACAGTTGATATAGCGACAACAACATGGAATGTATAAATCACTTAGATGAATGAAAGCACACCAGCATAGCTGAAATCAATTGATCTCACTGGTGTGCTCCAACACTGATAAGTAAATCAAATATAATAGTCGTCACCATCACGTTGGTTTAATGAAGTGATTCCTGACGAGATCAGTCATTGGTCATTAGCAGCGAGGCGGCGTGGTAACTAGAACGTCGAACTCACAATCGAAAAATTCAGGAATCGAATCATCATGTTGATGTTTCGATGGTTGTTAAATCAGTTGTACGAATGAGTACCTGTCAAAAGACAAGTGTGGATAATTGTCTACAAATTGTTTTCGCGCAATAAGTGTATCGTGGCTGAATACTTTTCCAGAGACGTCGAGATGGTGTACGATTGGAGAGGTCTGCAATGGAGTAAAATGTAATGTTCATTCCCAAGGACTGTATACTGTCCTTTATAAGCTATTACATTTTTCAACGTTTAGCATCATTATGTTTCATATTGCTCATTCGATTTAATCCGTATCCATGACATTTCACAAACTTATTTTAATTGGCTACCTCAATGCAAATACTTGGCTGACATGGTGCTCCTTCACAATTTAAGATAGACACATCGTAGAGACGCCGAGGATGGGTTGATGTATGTACCACACGTCCCGTTCAACACAAGGAAAATGATGCTGTCTTGGCGCGACGGAGTAGCCGGTGGTAAAACTGGGTATGCCGAAGTCGGATGTGTTGAGCCTAAGCCGCCCGGCGCTTAACGGCAACAAACGGAACACACTCATAGAACGAACGCCGTAGAAAAAGGATTGCCAAATTGTCTTGGTGAAAACCACAACCTTATGAATAAGCCCATTTTGGCTATAAAAAGATACAAGTCTTCTATTTTTTACGCATAACAACATGTTTACACTCTAGGGGTCGAAGCAACCTAGCGAAACATAGGTGAAATTCGATAACGTCCTGTTCATCTCCAAGTGTTGCGACTGAGCGCTCCGTGACAATCGAATTGTATAGTGCAGTGCCCTGTTCTGAAAAAAACCCAGTATGTTCAGAAATCAGATTTTGGTTATGTTTCTTGCATTATTCTGATGAATTTGTGTTATTTTGTGTGGAATGAACATATGGTTACGACGAATTTTGTTATGATGTTATGTACTTTTTATATATTTTATTATTAAACGTGTCGTTGTAACATCAAACCTGTGTGACAATGTGCAGCATGTTGATTATTTTGACTAAATATGGTTTAGTTCAAAACATTGATAACAGTATGTTTTTTGACTTTTTTAATAAAAAAACAATTAACCCTTCCGTCGCAACCCAAAACGGCCGCCGAACATGTGCTGTTATAGAACATCCTGCTGTTTATGTAGTTGACATTCAGGCCAAGAGCAACATTATTTAAGCGAGAAATGTATGTTGGAGAGATTCGTCTAGGAGTTGTCGTGCCGCCCTAGAAATATATTGTACATTGTACATTTGAAAACATTGTTAGTTAGGCAACGTTTGACGGACTTGTCTCGCATAATTATGATTATGATATAGGAAAGCGATGAAAGGCTAGATTCGTAACATATAAAGCTCTTTACATTGAAAGAGAATCCACAATAAATGAATAGCCTATTAAGGTAATTACTTTCGTATGTTTAGTGTATAACTCGACGAAGTTACAACTGGCTCTGAACAGTTGAACCGTTATGATCAATAACAAATTTAATATGTATATCAATGGTGAAAACGTTGCTTGACCGCACATTTCGCAAGCGTGTATCATAACGGTTGAAACATTACATACTGTCGTTGCATACATTACATGTTGGTTGTAACGGCACATTTCGCATGACATGTCATCAACCTAACTGGTGTAGTGATAGCTATATATTTTTGACAGTATATATGCACCAATGTATGTGTAACACTCTCGCACGCATTCACGAACACACACACTCACGCATGCGCACATACATACATTCGCAGGCACACACGCGCTCGCACACTCGGGCACGTACACATGCATGCACACGCGAGTTCGCGCACATATGCAAACATACACACAGAAACAAACGCCGACACATACATACTCACACTCTCGCACAACCGAACGCATACACGCATTCACGTACGCACGCATGCACATACACACACACACACACACCCACACACACATACACACACACGCATAGACACACTACCACAAACACACACAAGAACACGCACGCACACGCACGCACACCCAAACACACATGCACGCTTATTGTGTACAAACACAAACAAAACACGCACATTTGTAAGCATAACGATCATAATATGGAGATAATCATCTTCCATGAGTTCTATGTTCTCAACCATTTGTATCGTCGCAGTGACGCATTGTCCTCTTACACAACGGTATTTGAATGACAAGGTCGTGCGAAAGCCCACTCGGGCACTGTAATTTTCTGTATACGTAAATTCCCCTTAAACTTTTCTTAGAGCGTGAAACCACAACAAACTGCCTTGATTACTAAACCAATCACGTCAAATATATAATTATATAATTTTATAATATATCACTTTACAATTACCTGATGATCCACTCTGCCGATTAATCCTGAGGCGGTTCTTTATCATTTTCTAAAGACGTAACGCGTTAGGCAGACGTTTGTGAGTTAATCAACTTACTCAGGTGACGTTATATTAGGAACAGCCGCCGTTCATTCTCCTGTTCGGGGCCGAATGTTTGAAACGCACTACCCGGAGTCCAGAAGTAGTTCATAAAATAAACATATGTAAAAAGCGCGTCTTAAGACGCATTATTTTTTGTACTATTATTTTAATTGTCTACTATTATAATATTTTTATATACTAATATTTTAATTATATATTTATTAATATTTTGCTTTAATTAATTTATTCAATTTAAACATGTTTATTATTTTTAATCTAAGTGTCAACAATGTCCGACACACACACACACACACACACACACACACACACACACACACACACACACACACACACACACACACACACACACACACACACACACACACACACACACACACACATACACACACGCACACACGCGCGCGTGCAGATACACACACATACACAGGGGAAAAACTTAATTAAGCAAATCTAAATTAAACAAACCTAAGTTTAAACTATATATATATAATATAATTATTTTTAGTCTAAATACAGTATAAAACTCTTGAACATAGTTGTCCTCTCTAAATGAGTGTCAAAATAAAATGTATTATTTTATTATTAATTGAACATATTACCTATTACAAAGACACTGATGTGTTTGGTGTATTATATTCTCCGTGAGGGATGCCACGAAACTTGAGTCCTAAACTACTAATAATAATATTTATAATAAAATGTCTCCTTCAGCGCCAATATTCTCAGAAAATCTATGCAGTGAAACGCACAATAAAACCAAATACACAAGCGTTCTGATAAACGTCCAAGGGTATTGTTTTATTGGCTACCCTTGACTTATAACGCAACAAATATTCGTTGAATGATTCCAATTCCAATTACTGTCCTCATCCATTGATCCAAGAAACGTGTTCAATTTCAAGAAGCCATTCAAGGGAATGCCTATCATTATTCTTTCGTCCAGCGATGAGAGATAATAGCAGAATATTATTCATGTAACGCCGAAATCTAAAACAAAAGATCATTCATCAACACCCCAGTTTTACAACCACGCTTCAGCAATTGATATGTCAGCAGGTACTAACACTGACACAGTCGGCATCGCTTCCAGGCTTGTAAAGATGTACTCATGTGTCGGTGTCGGAGTCGATGTCGCGCTTACATTTATCCGAGCGTTAAATAATATCCGGGTGACGTTTCTGAGCGTGCGCGCGTCTAGTGAAATGTATTTACCACCAGCTACGACTGTCGCGTTTTCATTTATCTTTGCGTTAGGTTTGTTTATATGAATATATATATATATATATAATTACATATATGTATATATATATATACATACATTATAAAATGTTTGCTTCCCACAGACATAAATAATTTCTGTCGTAAAACAGATTCCTCTCCACGCACACGTCACGTGACTTACTCTTATACTTGGTCACAAATCTGAAACAGCAAATTATATTTATGTACTCTAACTATAACGCTCGTATCATGATAACAAACGAAACATATTTAACTACTGGATATTATTTATCACTACGTGATCTACTGGTGCCAAATAGTATGCCTTACATATGCACATAAACATGACCCGGATTCAATTTAACGCCCGGATAAATGTAAGCGCGACAGTAGGTATCGACGCCTAATTGTGTGCGTCTTATGTAATTATGGATAGTATATAGACAAGTTCCTATCTAGTCGGCAGAATAGTCGCGCGAATGTATCCGTGTATGCCCGCATATTAGATTGTTGTTTTCGGTCGCTCTACCTTGAGGCAATCATTCGCTCTACTCCTAAAGGTGAAAGAGCGCGTCGACGGTTGACCCGACACCCAGAGACGTGGAACCCTTGACCCGGATAGTCAGAGACGTGGAACGGGGTGACGACCTTGCCTGCGCGTTGCATTACCAAGGACCGCACACTGTCATTTCCAATCGACCGGTTTAACAAGATTTAACAAGATTGCCATCCAGAAAATTACTCTGGATGGCAGGTGGACAAGGAAGCCTTTTGGCTTATCGAGAGTCCAATACTTTTTATCTACATGTATCCCGCCTTTTTAAGGTGTGTGTCGATTTTATTTGTAAACATATTCACGCTACTAGCACCAACACAATCAGGAGATAATCTGTTCCATTCATTTACAGTCCTTTGTGAGAATGAGAACTTTCTTATATCTAATCTACACTGCTCCTTTACTAATGTAGCTTCATGTCCTCTGGTCCTTCTATTTTTCTTAACTGAGAAAAAAATGTTTCTATCAATATTTTCATAACCATTCAATATTTTAAACACTTCTATGTGATCTCCTCTCAATCTCCTGGTCTCTAATGTTGTTAAACCACATTCCTTTAGGCGTATTTCGTAACTAAGATCCCTCAGATTTGGTATCATTTTAGTCGCTCTCCTCTGTACTCTTTCTAGCATATCTATGTCCTTCTTGCGATATGGCCTCCATGCTTGTATACAATATTCTAAATGAGGCCTCACTATTGTTTTGTACAGCGGTACCATTAATTCTTTTTTCTTATACGCTATATTTCGCCTAATTAATCCAAGGATTTGATTTCCCTTTGATGCTGCAATTCCGCACTGCTCTGAAACCTTCATATCAGCACTAATGGTTAACCCCAAGTCCTTTTCTTTTACAGTAGTACTTAGAACAGTACCCCCATTTTATATTTTACCTCTTCATTCCCATGACCTGTGTGGAGGCATTTACATTTCCCAAAATTGAACAGCATTTGCCACTTTACAGACCATTTGATCAACCTATCAAGATCATCTTGTAAATGCTGTCTGTCTCCATCACTTTTAATCCTTCTAAACACTTTTGTATCATCCGCAAATTTTAACACCTTGCTTGTTATATCATCGTCCAAATCGTTGATATATATTAAGAATAATATAGGTCCTAGTACTGATCCCTGTGGTACCCCACTCAATACCGATTTCCAGTTTGAAGCCTCCCCATCAACTACTACACGTTGTCTTCTGTCATTCAGCCATTTTTCTATCCAGTTTATTATACCATTTCCTATGCCATGGGCCTTTAGCTTAAGGAGTAATCTTTGATGTGGTACTTTGTCGAAAGCTTTTTGAAAATCTAAATAGATGATATCTACTGGTGATCCCTCATCTACCCACCTAGTGATGTCTTCCAAAAAACATAACATATTTGTTAAGCATGACCTCGCTTTTAAAAACCCATGTTGAGATGGGTTTATCAAGTTATGTTTAATAAGAAAATCCACCATGTGATCTTTAATTAGTCTTTCTAATAATTTGCAAATCACTGATGTTAAACTCACTGGTCTATAGTTCTCTGACTTGTTTCTCGAACCTTTTTAAAATAACGGTATAATGTTTGCCTCTTTCCATTCTAAAGGAACCACTCCCTCTTCTAATGACAAATTGAAAACTGTTGCATGCGGTACGCTAATTTGTTCTACAATTTCCAATAGTAGTTTGGGCGGAATCCCGTCCACTCCAGGTGATTTATTATCCTTCATAGCCCTTATTTTCTTAGCTACCATTTCCGAGGTTACAACTAACTGTCCTAAATAGTCTGAATCTGCCCCCTTGAACTTAGCCTCTGGTACTGGCAGTGAACTAATATCTTCCCTGGTAAACACTGAACTAAAATACTCATTCAGGTCTTCTGCCATTAAGAATCCCTCTGATATTGTATTTCCAGCACTATCTTCTAGAGGACCGACCTTATCCTGAACTTTCTGTTTGCTTCGAATATACGCATAAAAACTCTTACTGTCATGTTTTATATTACTAGCTAATTTTTTTTCATAGCTTCTCTTTGAATTTCTAATTTCAGCTGTAGCTTGATTAAGTGCTTCTTTATAAATGTTGTAGTCTTCATCATTTCCAGTACATCTATATGACTTCCACATCATTTGTTTATACTTAATTTTTCTAATGGCTTAGCCGTGAATTAACATCAATGCAAATACGTGGACGCATACAGGGATACCTAACGCACAGGCATGAACATGAATTGGAAGACTATTGCAGAATTTTGGGATAATTGAATCAAGACGACGGACCATACCAAATTTGTCCCAGCCGTCCCGCAAGGGGCGAAGCGGAAAATAGAAGCCATAACATCTAGTACAACTGTTTTTAAAACGCCTCTCTCTTACCAATGATACAGAACTGTTGCGTTGATTTTAGGCATGGATGAAGAATTAACTCCAAGCTAGTGTAACATGTTTTCAAGTTTGTAACACTACAATTGTCTATCAATGTGCGACCCTGTAGCACAATATCTATACCCAGTGCACTGTCAAGTGTATACTAATTACTATTGTCATGAGAAAACAAACATTTATAAATAGTAGTGTTTCATTACAACAGGGATATGGCGCCATGTTAAATTTCTGCATATATATATATAATTATATATATATATATATATGTATATATATATATATATATATATATATATATATATATATATATATATATATATATGCAGAAATATATATATGTATAATTTTATAATAGTATTTGAATGACTTGGCACTTACAGAAAAACAGTTCTAGAAATCATGTTCTAATGGGATCTCTAAATTAGGAGCATTCCTCAAATCAACCAGACGACCATTCGGCATCACTTGATGTTTGTACCTCAAAATGAGTATTTGTGCACTGGACTCGGATGTGGTTGAGCGTCATATATGTTAAGCTTATACGAACGTACCATGCATAGTTCTTGTTGGCCCGAACGTTTCAATCGTGTGTCTCTGCGTTATCTTCTCAAACTGACGCTTGTCTGTGTGCTTTTGTTTGCATTCTCGCGTGTTTCCGATACCAGACTAATCTCCTTGATCAATGTTATTCATTTTGGACGTTTGACTAAAACCCCCCTTTCCTCCCTTTTGTTGGTGCCGATTTACATGAACAAAGATGTGCTTGTTTGCGAAACATTCATCGTCGAAACATTCACCTGGTGGCTCAATGGGTGTGGACCTCATATCGTTATCCCAAAATACGGGACTCGAATCCGAGGTCGGCGGCCAACCCAGCTATTTTGCCAACATTAGTATATTAATACGCCAACGTGGAGGTACTGCAAATGTTTCTTCTCCTGGGTGTCGAAGTCTACTCGCATGTTTTATGTGCAACCGCGTACCTGTATTATTGGGATCTGATTAACAAACTGGCGATAAAACGCGAAGGTGGTTGCTTAAATAATTATTACTTCTTTTTTTAGTGAACACATTGCGTGGTCAGCCCTTTTCAAGGGGCGACACTGAGGAGATATGATCTATTTATTGGGATATCATTATCAGCTGCATGCTTAATTTGTGATAGCAGATGTGCTATGATAGTGGGAGCGAGTCTAAGTTCGTTCGAACTACTGAAGTTGTAATAATTGCTGCCCCTGGGTTGTTGCTAAATTGTCGGGTTCATAGCAGAAGCGCAACGGCGAAGATGGAATATGTTGGATAAAGCATACATTATTTGGTAAGGATTTACCTGTATGACGAAACAAGATTTAGGAAAAAACGATGATGATATAATGTGTTCATATCACATAGCATTCGTGTGTTCTGTGCGGGTGGGCCAACCCACGTTCCAGGCAATGGACTGACGCCAGCAAGTTGTTTCCTCTAAGCAAAATATTAATCATATCAACGTATTGGATACGTTATTCATAATGTCATAAAGTAACTTACAGCCACGATGGTATCACATTCCCCGCGGCTCCTAGACCGGTTGTGGTGAACAGCACATTATATAATATCAGCTCACACAAGGCCCCGAGGTATGTAGTGTGACGTCGGTGTGCACAGTAGTGCTACACTGATTATATCAATGATTTGTCCGTGTGTGTTGCAATCATGATACTGTTAAAAAGAACATTTCCGGCAATTACTTAGCTGATTTCCCGTCTACCGTATGATGTTATTGTTGTGGTAAAGATGTTCACTGGTTAATTTCGCAGCCATGAAGTGACCTTTTGAATGATATTCAAAATATTATATTAATATTATATTACGATCTTGATTATAATAAAAATGTATGTTCTTGAATAACGCAGTATCTGGTCCTTAGGACTACTCAAAGCGCTTTACACTTTACTCCCTGGCAGACCTGTTCAATCGAACACCATATCGACTTCCCTTGGAAGCATTCAGCCACGCCGCAAATAATTCGCGAAGACTATCCATGCTCAAATTTCCTCCACTGTGTATAGCAACGTACTCGTTCATATAGCTGAGTGAACCAGAGCTGAGTGAACTACAATGATCGAGGAATGTTGTAATTTACGTATGTAACTGTTGCAGTATGTGCATCGTTAGAGCTGTTTGTTATATGTAGTATGATATATATTAACGGTGCACTAATAACTAATTCAGATAACCCTTGACTTCATATATATGAATGCAGGTGTACGCATTAAATGTTTCCATTCAGCATATGTGTCACACCCAATAAAGCAAATTAAATATATATCGAACGTTATTGCATCAAATGTAATTGACAGACTATCAAGCCAGCCACAGTAACTACGCACAGAGTAATCACCCCATTAATAATACGATAAGGTGTTTTACTGCTCAGTAAAGCCCAGAAGCAAATGCTCTATATTGATTCGTCGACCACAGCGATGCAACCTAGCTTAGTGACTCTTTTGTCAATAGGCTGCCATAACAAAAGAAGTGCACTGCACCACACACGTAACATATTTTATTATGTATTACCATCAAATATTATCATCTTACACATATGCTTGTACAACGCATTGTTTGTAGAATTCACCGACCGACCGACCGACCGACCGACCGACCGACCGACCGACCGACCGACCGACCGACCGACAGACAGACAGACAGACAGACAGGCAGACAGACATAAAGACAGAAAGACAGAAAGACAGACGACAGGCAGTCGCATATATACTAGATGGTTCGTAGATTTATACATTTTTAAAATTCGTCCGGGAGTTGAGAACTTGGGGGCTCAATACTTCAAAACGCAGTTCACCCAAATTACATTCTACTGGTATACTATTTTTTTATCTTCTTTACCAAATGTAAACTGAGAGTTCTTACATAAAATAAATTAGTCATAAAGAGGTTTACGTTTTCACAGTAACCAGCGAATTTCCATGTCACCACATACTGTTTGCAAACATTAACTTGCTTACAAAACTATATGTGAATTGTTGTTATTGATAAGACGAGCAACATGTTCCTAACACATCAATTAGGATACCGGTGCTAATTACTGCATCGATATATATTTGTAACGACCTTTGGTCAATGTGGCTTGTCCAGCGTCACCAAGCAACTTAGACATCTGAGTTTCTCGCAGGACAATTTACCCGTATATATCAACGTCATTATTATTGCTTATTGATGTGTTCACACATCATTTATCAGACTAATGTCACTGTAAATAGTAGTACGTTTTTTATTTACCGTATTCACATTGGTTTCTGGTAGAGTGAAACACTGTAACAAAAAAATACATGTCAAAATACCAAACCATAACAAAAATAAATTAATGTAGTGAACCAATCAATATCGATGATGTTGGACAGGCAGCAAGTGGTCTTTATAGAAAATACACTGTCATTTTGTTTCTTATTTTTAAACATGATTTTTTTTCTGTCACTCTCAAAGCATACCTTATTTACCCTTTGAACTCAGGGTAGTAGGTACATTCAGACACTATTAATCTCGCTTGTCAACCCGGTACTCTACCGCTACACCATCGTGCCCCCTATATTACGCATGAACATCGACCTATAGCATTATCCACGAAACTTACGTCCTAAGCTAATAACAATAATAGTACTACTAAAAATAATAAAATGACTCCTTCACTGCCAATATTCTCGGAAAATCCAAGCAGTGGCATTCACAATAAACCAAATTATTACGCGTTCTCATAAACGTCCAGGGGGTATTGTTGTATTGGCTACCCTTGGCTTCTATCTCACGCAATACACAGAAGTTCGTTGAATCAGATGTACTTCTTTCCAACTACTGTATTCATCCATTGATGCAAGAAACCTGTTCAATTTCAAGAAGCCATTCAAGGGAATGCCTGTCGTTATTCTTTCGTCCAGCGACGAGAGATAATAACAAGATATTACTAACAAGACGTCGAAATATAAAACAAAAATTAGCAAGATCATTCATTAACACTCCAGTTTTAATTCCACGCTTCAGCAATCAATTTGTCAGCAGGTACTAACAATGACAGAGTGGGCATCGTTTCCAGGCTCGCGAAGATGTACTCATCAAAACCTGAACACTTCGGGAGTTATTCAATATGCTCGGATACATTTCTCACACCGTAACAGCAACGATAGCCCATTCAACTCGTTTTCAGATAATTGTTGCATCAGCAAGTCAAAAATCGGATTACATAGGCATTTCACATAACATATGTCGCATCGTTGCTGAGTGTCCTGGCTTATCGACCATTGCGTGTAGTGTGTGTGTGTGTGTGTGTGTGTGTGTGTGTGTGTGTGTGTGTGTGTGTGTGTGTGTGTGTGTGTGTGTGTGTGTGTGTGTGTGTGTGTGTGTGTGTGTGTGTGTGTGTGTGTGTGTGTGTGTGTGTGTGTGTGTGTGTGTGTGTGTGTGTGTGTGTGTGTGTGTGTGTGTGTGTGTGTGTGTGTGTGTGTGTGTGTGTGTGTGTGTGTGTGTGTGTGTGTGTGTGTGTGTGTGTGTGTGTGTGTGTGTGTGTGTGTGAGAGTATGTCGGTGTCGGTGTCGGTGTCGGTATTAGATACCTACAACTATCACACCTGGTTGGGGATTTTAAGTTATTTTAGTCAGAAATGGTTCTGATGCAGTGACTTGCTGACGGGCAAACCATAGTAGGTATCGACGGCTAATTACGTGTGTTTTGTGTAAATATGAATAAAATCGTTGATCAACGGACCGGAAGTAGAAAAGTTCCTGTCTAGTCGGGAGAATAGTCGCTCAGTTGTATCCGTGTATATCCGCATAGTTGGTTGTTGTCGGTCACTCTACCTTGACGGCAATCATTCGCTCTACTCCTAAAGGTGAAGGAGCGCGTCGCCGGTTGACCCGACAGCTAGAGACGTGGAACGGGGTCACGACCGTGCCTGTGCATTGCTGTAGGCAAGACAGGATCACATTCCACCGTACTTAACGCAGACACAAATGCCAAGGACCGCACACTCTCATTCCCAATCGACGCGCTCCGTGTGTTAGCCGTTAATTATTATAATTGCAAATAAAGTGGCGCATACAGGGATATCTATCCGACAGGAATGGACATGAATTGGAAGACAATTGCAGGACATAGAGATAATTGGAGAGTGCGGTATAGTCAAGACGACGAAACATGTGAACAGCTTGGGCGATATGGTGTCACTCTGTCGTACTCCTCTCTTGATGTTGATCTTGTTGCTGTTTTTGTGTAGGTGGACTGTGACCGAGCTATTGGTGTATATGTCTTTCAGGAGATCGATGTACACAACTTCTACCCCTGTTCTTGAAGGGAGGTCAGTATTACTTGAGTTTGCTCCGAGTCTAAAGCCATCTCGTAGTCGTCGAAAGCGATGCGGAGCGGAATATTATATTGTCGGCACTTCTCTTTTAGTTGGTTTACGACGTGTATGTGGTCTGTCGTTGAGTACTTTTGAATCCTCTTTGCTCTCGTGGATGGTTTTCGTCGAGTGTCTTCTCTATCCAATTCGTTAGTATCTTTGTGAATAATTTAGATATGTTTGTTAACAGACATATCTGTCTGTAGTTCTTTAAGTCTTTGTTATTTCCCTTCTTGAAGATTATAACCATATTTGCGTTCTTCCAAGCGGTGGGCATTCGTCTTTCTGATACGCATTTAGTATACAGCTTAGCCAGAGTCTTCGAGATGATATCTTCTCCTGCTTTTAATATTTCAATGTTTACATGGTCGTTGCCTTATGTCTTCCCATTCTTCATATCTCTTAGCGTTGCTTCCACCTCCCATGGTGCCATCTCTGGTACCTCTTTTGGGTCGATGTGAATTGTGGTACTCTGTTCACTGCCGTATAGCTCTGTTCGTTCCATAATCATATTTTGGTCTTGTATTTCTCTACCCTGCTTGTCTAGAAGTGTAATCAGTCTCTCTCGACCTAGTGCCT
The DNA here is from genome assembly GCA_020002185.1 of Paraescarpia echinospica. Taxonomy (NCBI): domain Eukaryota; kingdom Metazoa; phylum Annelida; class Polychaeta; order Sabellida; family Siboglinidae; genus Paraescarpia; species Paraescarpia echinospica. The sequence continues at coordinate 65,989,036 of CM034534.1, read as the reverse complement.
GTGTTCTTCTTGCTTTCCTCAGGCTCTTTGATGACATAGTCGTTTCACGTATTTTCTGATGTCCTCCTTCGCTTTCTTTTTGATGGTGTTGCATATTTCTGCGTACTCTATTTGTTTTCTACGGTCGCCGTCATCACCATTTCTCGTCGTTTCTTCATTAGTGCTCGTGTCGGTGACGATATTCTCTTTATTACATGCCTGTTGATTGCTTTGACTACACTTGTCGCACTGTCAAGCGTAAACTAATTACTAGTGTCATGCCAAACAACATTTATAAATAGTAGTGTTCATTACAACAGGTATATGGGGTCATGTTAAACTTCTGCAAACACACACACACACACACACACACACACACACACACACACACACACACACACACACACACACACACACACACACACACACACACACACACACACACACACACACACACACACACACACACACACACACACACACACACATATATATATATATATGTATATATATATATATATATATCATAGGTGGTACAAGTACATTTATGTTGTACTTGAGTAATTAAGGAAAAAAGTTATTAGGAAAAAAGCTATTAAAGTAAAAGCAAAGGTACTTTTTGAAAAAAATTATTATATATATATATATATAGTGTTAGAATTATTTGGCACTTAGGGGCTTTGTAAATATAAAAAATTCCAATAATAAAAAATGGGATGTGGTTGGGTGGGTGAAGGGTTCATTTCGAAAAGAAAATTGGAAATTGTGGACAAATTTTGCTCTTTATATACATTTTCAGTTGTGCCTGTAAACGTGTTGTTAGTTTTAATATAATAAACCTTTTGCAATTCACTGACGTGTAATGTGTTCTAACCATTCTTTTCAATAGAAAGAATTGTGAACGTGTCTGTATATATGCCAGGTAATTATTTTTAGTAACTCCGTCACTTAAAGACATATATATATGTCAATGTATCACTTCAATTTGTAGGCCTTTCCAATTGTTTTTATGGGGGTGAGTGGGTGGCATCGATTCTATCCAATTTGTTTATATTTGCAAAGCTCCTTAAACAAAAACATTTCTAAAAATCATGTTCCAAATGGAAAATTATTCACGTGTTCGCCTGAGGGTACTCTAAATTAGAAGCATTCCTCAAGTCAACCAGATGACCTTTCGGCATAACTTGAGGTTTGTACACTGGACTGGGATGTGATTGAGCGTCATATATGTTAAGCTTATACAAAGGAACCATATCGTTGGCGCGAACCTTTTTATCGTAAGCTTGTGACCTTCTCATACGGGCCCTTGTGCGTGTGCCTTTGTTTGCACGCTCGCGTGTGTTCGAACCCAGACTAATCTCCGTGATCACTGCTATTCTTGTTGGACTTTGGAATAAAATCCCTTTGATGGTGCCCACATGTCCTGCCCCTGTAATTTATCAGGGGGACAGACATATGGTTCTGCCCCCCATAAATGTGAGCGTGAATGTTTGTTTTTGTGTCGAGCGTCAATGGCGGGTGGAAATGTGAAATTAATGAGTCGATTCATGTTTTTTTTTGGACTGTGAAAGGTGTGTGTAATTGGAGGGCAGATATATGGTGTTCTGCCCCCCTCCCAGTAATAGGCGGCGCAGCAAAACCGCACTCCCCCGTGTTAGGATGTCATCATTTCAGCTGATACAGCGGAGAGAAGGTGGAGAAGGTAAATTCACAACAGCGGCGCGACGTAAAAAATAAAATTTTCAACAGGATTGTCCCCCGTGTTCGGATGTCATGAGTTCACAGCCGATACAGCGGACGTAGAAGCTGAAGTTATAGCGCTGCATCGGCGGAAAATGTCCAACAGCACCGCGCCCCCACCCACACCCCACCCACCCCCGTCTTCAGATGTCACACTCGAGCTAATAGATACCGCCACAGCCACAGGTGAAGGAAGATGTGAAGATATGCCGCGACGCGGCGGCGACAATATTTTAGTGGTGCTGAAGCTCCGGTAGCCCCCCCCCCTATATGAATTTCGTTCCCGTTATATATATATATATATATATATATATATATATAATAGTATTTGAATAACTTGGCACTTACAGAAAAACAGTTCTAGAAATCATGTTCTAATGGGATCTCTAAATTAGGAGCATTCCTCAAATCAACCAGACGACCATTTGGCATCACTTGAGGTTTGTACCTCAAAATGAGTATTTGTGCACTGGACTCGGATGTGGTTGAGCGTCATATATGTTAAGCTACGAACCATTCTTATTGGCCCGAACATTTTAATCGTGTGTCTCTGCGTTATCTTCTCAAACTGGCGCTTGTCGTTGTGCCTTTATTTGCATTCTCGCGTGTGTCCGAAACCAGACTAATCTCCTTGATCAATGTTATTCATGTTGGACGTTTGACTAAAAAAAACCTTTCCTCCTTTCTGTTGGTGCCGAGTTACATAAACAAAGATGTGCTTGTTTGCGAAACATTCATCGTCGAAACATTCACCTGGTGGCTCAATGGTGGCTCAATGGGTGTTGACCTCACATCGTTATCGCAAAGTACTGGACTCGAATCCGAGGCCGGCGGTCAACCCAGCTATTTTGTCAACGCTAGTATATTAATACGCCAACGTGGAGGCACTGCAAATGTATCTTCTCCCGGGTGTCGAGGTCTGCACGCATCTTTATATGTGCAATCGCGACCCTGTATTATTGAGATCTGCTCATCAAACTGGCGATAAAACGCCTCCTCTGTGAAATAACTTACGTGTTGGCTTGTTCTTGGCAATTACTTTCTCGCTGACTGTTTCTTTAACTGATTGTTTAGTGTAGTTGTCAAATACAATGTTCACCCGTCTAACACTTACAGTCTCACAGCTGGTTACATACATGTTGACAAAGGGATTTATTATGGGAGTCATTGTGTGATGGTCTTTGGCCGGTGCCTGGAGAACTGGAAGCACACCAAACGTTGTGACAGTATGACCAATGGTGCTTATAGTTTCAATGAAACTGGACCAAGGTGGTAAATTTAGTTGCATCATTGGAAATATTGGATAACGCCCATGCATGACTCTCTGCAAACCAGTCTTCTACATTTATATTGTTGTCAGAGTGAAATACAATGGACAATCTAGTACCATTGGCCAGTTTGGCATGGTGCAATGTGTTAGGCTTAGAATCTATCGTTTCGTGTTGAATGCTTTTGATCTACCAATCATCAGGTCGTTCAGGAACTGATCCTCGTTGTTGTCAGAGACTCATCTTTCTACTCTAACATTGGAAGGTGTTCCCTCCGTCGATGATTTCTTCAAAATTATCATAATCCAGTAGTTATCTTGTGAACGCACTGTGTTATAGCCATTAAAGCACATTAAAACCATCTGATATGGTTGACACGTTACAACACTGGTTACATTCTAACATGTGAGGTTTAAAATGATTACTTAAAATATGTTGATCAAATACATACGCAGTAGACCACACGTAGGCTTTTGCCCAATTCTGTGTCAAATTTGATATTCCGCAACATTAGCTCATAATGGGAAGAAGTTCACATAGAGGAGTTAATCTGTAGGTTATGTGTTGTTGTCTATATGCACTTGGGGGTGTCAATCAAACCGGACCCACTGAGCACCTAATCCGCCGGATTAGTAACTTTTTTGTGTTACAGGTCCGTGTGATTGCCTGCATTTTATTATCGCAAAACGCTGTGCTCAAGAATTGTGCATGTTTACTGAATTGTAACGTTAATAAATCGCCCATGACGTACCTAAAGGCGATGTAATGTAATTTTGGTAAATCAAAACGAGACGCCATCGAAGTGCAAACATCGTATTTAAACAAACTACGCAGATTCGATTTTTGGGAAAGGGACATTTTGAAAGATGTGAGACGTGAGGTCCTGCTATCCAGAACGCTGGGCTGAGGCATATACAACTATGAACACAGTTGAACCATCACATACAGGGGGTGGGAGGGTATTTGTTAAACATATGTCTTGCAATTTCAGATATCTTAATTGTGATATGAGAGGGTGCAATGGATGCGTATGCACCCCTACGCTGAGGCAATTTTGCTTCCCGCACCGTAAACATTGAAACATGTGGCCAACCATATCATATGATTAGCAGGTTGCACCAAACCGACTACACCCTGAAATATAATGGATAATTAGTCATATAACCATAATTGTGGTTATTTCGTTGAATAAACCATCTTTAACCAACAATCCAAAATCTGACCGCCTACTGTGTAACCAGTGACCTATGTACAGAATCAAATGGCTAGTTGGCGATTTTAACATGGGTAGTAGGCCTCATGTTGACACATTTGTTTTTAAACTAACTTTTTCTGAAATTTCATGTTAAGCAAAAATTAACCATAATTAACAAAAAAACATCAAAATCTTGTCTAGCAAACGCCATGTACGATAACCGTTGACATATGTGGACAAAATATAAAGTGGTTGGAAAGTTGTAACCCACTGATTACATTCTGAAAAATAATAGTTACCACGGTTGCTTAACTACATTTTGGTCAAAGTTTGCATTTTTCGGGACAAAAATTACCCATACTGGCTAAAACCCCAAAATAGACCGGCAAAAACTCCGACTGTGTAATGTGTGGCCGTTGTAGAGAAACTTTAAGCTGATTTGGAAATATGTAGCATTGTTATTATGTCCAATGGGGCCGTAATACGGTTTTTATTACATTTATGTCAAATTTTACATAAAATAACATTTTCTGGCCTAAAATAAAAAAATCAGAAAGTCCAAAAACCCATACCATAATCACTAACGTTTATATAGAACATATACAATGGTTGCCTGTTTGTAACACAAAAATGCCTACAAACTTTTTTCTGAGCACATCTCTTGTCCTAGGCCGCCCGTCTATAATGCATGTAAATGTTTCCCATAATAAAATTCAAGTCACCAAATCAAAACGAAAAGCGTGACGGTGGTGTTCAATGGGGAACGCCGCGCAATGATTTATACAACTATCTCGTGTTATGGCCGTTATGCCACCGACAGCTACAGTGATCGTGGAATGTTATAAATTACATTAGTAATTCTTATAGTATGTGCGTTGTTAGAGTTGTGTTTATGTAAAAGTATTACAATACATATATGTGGTGTACTACTAATTAATTCAGATAACCCTCGACTTCATTCACATGTTTAGAGGTGTACCCATTAAATGCTTCCATTGAGCATATGTGTCACACCCAATAACTTAATTGATATATATCTCGAAACTTTTTGCATCAAATGCAATTCATAGACTGTCAAGCCAGGCACAAAAACTACGCACTGTAATCACCGCCTTAATTATATATGATAACGTGTGTTGCAGTTCAGCAAAGCCCACGTGAAACTCGGATATTTCAGTATATCTATTCGTCGACGACAACGATTCAACCAGTAACCCATTCGTGAATATGCTACCATAACAAAAGAAGTGCACACTACTGTACCACACACGAAACATATTGTACAATGTATTACAATCAACGATTCTCATCTTCACACATATTCTTGAACTGCGCATTTTGTTGTCCAAAATACACCGACCGACCGACCGACCGACCGACCGACCGACCGACCGACCGACCGACCGACCGACCGACCGACCGACCGACCGACCGACCGACCCGATAGGCAGTCAGGCAGCGAGCCATCCAGTTGACCTGTCAACCAAACAGATATACAGACAGACAGACAGACAGACAGACACACAGACAGACACACAGACACACAGACACACAGACACACAGAGACACAGACACGCAGACACACAGACACAGAGACAGATAGATATACAGACAAAGAAACACAGACATACAGACACACAAATATACAGACTGATACACAAACAAACAGACATACAGACAGACTGACTGACAGACAAGCAGAACGATAGTCAGACAAACTTACATACAGACGCACACACACTCACAGACACGCACGCACGTACACACGCACACACACACGCGCAAACATGAACACACGCACACACGCACACACATATATATTATATATATACGCACACACGCACACACACATACACGAACACACACATACACAGGCACATACATACACACGTAAACAAATACATACACAAACACATGCACACACACACACACACACACACACACACACACACACACACACACACACACACACACACACACCCCGACCGACCGACCGACCGACCGACCGACCGACCCGATAGGCAGTCAGGCAGCGAGCCTTCCAGTCGACCTGTCAACCAAACATATATACAGACAGACGAACAGACGGACAGGCAGACACAAAGACAGACAAAACAAACGATCGAACGGATCGGTGGACGGACGAACAGATTGGGGACGGGTGGACGGACAAATGAAATAAATAAGGAACTACCGTACAAAAGATCGAAAAATAGGACGAACGGACATTCGGACGGACGAAGAATGACACGATTGAATCACTTAGTGAACCTATTAAACCAACCAAAACAACTAACCAAGAAATAACCATCCATCCAGACAGCCTGCCAGCCTGCCAGCCTGCCAGTCTGTCATCTGCTAGCCAGTCAACCAACACAAGTTGGCTGCTTGATGACAGTACAGGTTGCACTTTAAGTTGGGCTACTTAGTTGATGTTTCTAATTCGCCCTGCTCGAATGGCTTGACGCTGGCTTGAAGTGACGCAAGAAGTGGCACCATTAATGGATTTCTTGTGTCAGTCGGCAAAAAAGTAAATTCAATGAAATGACGTGATACCATCACGTCTGTGGTATCGATTGCTTCCTAATTGTATCTCCCTGGTCGTGTAACTTACGAAGCTGGTTCGTTGTCTTGTAAGACACCAGCGTAACCCGTATTATACATTGCTTAAACTAAACACCAATGAGATCCAGCACAGCGTGTGTGTGTGTGTGTGTGCGTGTGTGTGTGTGCGTGTGTGTGTGTGTCAGTCTGGAGGTGTACTTTATTATAAAAGCAAAATCCGTTTTCGTTTTTTCGAGTATTGTCGAGTTTTCAAGAATTTTTATGACTTGGGATACGTGGATAAAAACGTCCAGGTCTACTAAAGCAGCACTTTCTGTCAGTGTTGTCTGCATGACCGCAACCGGGAAACATGCCTGTCGAAGATGTGCACACTTATGTCGTTCCCCTAAAATGTACGCCACTGAGCCGAGCAGAAACCGTGATCAGTCACGGGTGTAATAATACAAACGGTGCTGTCATCTAGAGGACGACAATAATACCGTATTCGAGTCATGCCCGTTAATCGTACACGTGTTAATTCAGTTCCCATTAAAACGACAAAGTTGCAATGTATTAGTGCTTTAGAAGATGTCTGGTATGCATATGTGTGATTGTGCACCAGCGCGTATACGTATGTGCATGCGTGTGTGCGTCCGTGCGTGTGTGTGTCTTTCTGTGTGTGTGTATATATATGTGTGTGTGTGTGTGTGTGTGTGTGTGTGTGTGTGTGTGTGTGTGTGTGTGTGTGTGTGTGTGTGTGTGTGTGTGTGTGTGTGTGTGTGTGTGTGTGTGTGTGTGTGTGTGTGTGTGTGTGTGTGTGTGTGTGTGTGTGTGTGTGTGTGTGTGTGTGTGTGTGTGTGTGTGTGTGTGTGTGTGTGTGTGTGTGTGTGTGTGTGTGTGTGTGTGTCTGTCTTTGTGTGTCATTGTTGATGGCAGTATTTTTCCGCTCGCTCAAATCTATCATTGGAATGGTCGGCATACACATGGGATCTGCATTATTGTCGAAGCTGCACGATTGATACAATCAGCAAAATGTCAAGGTGCTGCGATGCTTACAAACTTACTAACACTACCCTTGCTTAGCTTGTTGTTCTACATTGCTTAGCAAGGGTAGTGACTTAATTTGAACATTTTTCTTACTCAATAGCGCTTACGAAATTGTTGCTTTAGATTCATGTTTGACGTACTATCCGTATCAACGTATGTACTATTACCGCTCATGCATTGATATTTAGGTAACCTACATTCATTGTTTACTACTTCCCAGATTCAAACACACATTCCAAGGCACGATGTTTTAGTTGCTACATAGACTCAACGGTATTTACACTCCACCATGTTGACACAGAAAATGTTAACTGGCTTAAATGCAAACCGGTTATTGAAGTTAAACTGAGTATATAAGCCGGTTTATTTGTTTGAACACAATGCGCTCGCGTTCACAAGTGCATGCACACCCATGGACGCACACGTTGTCTATAGCCATGTCTTAATACAGCTGGGTGAACTGGAGCAACGTAGAGTGAACGAACATGCCCAAAGTTCGACACCGCAACGCAAGACTCAAACCCGGGTTTTTTATGTGGATGGTCCGAACCTTAGGCGCTGCACCACTGCGCTCCACAAATACACACACTTAAACATACACATACATAATAATAATAATAATAAATAACTTCTTAAGCGCCAATATCCTCAGACAATCCGAGCTCAATGGCGCACCAAAACCAAAGGATTAAGCATTCTCGTACTCGTGTGCTAGGCGAAATTTGTCAACAAATGGATGGATGTGCTAGGAAGCTAGGGAGGATAGGCGATATTGAAAAGATAGGTTTTGAGGTGACGACGAAATGTAACAATATTTTCTGCTAATTTAACATTAACGGGAAGCGAATTCCATATAGTTGGCGCGGCAACTGAAAAAGCTCGAGTTCCAGCCTTTGTCTTAACACTAGGAAAAGATAGCAACTTCGAACTAGACGACCGAAGTTGTCTGACTTGTCTGGCTGGTGTGGTCATTGAGTGTAAATAACTAGGTTGTTTGGATGAAAGGGCTTGGTAGGTGATTGTGCAGATCTTAAACATAATGCGATATCGCACGGGGAGCCAATGCAATGATTTTAGAAGTGGCACTGAGCGGGAGAATCGAGGAGATTGTGTGACTACCCTTGCTAAACAATTTTGGACGCGTTGTAGTTTTGCAATATCCTTGATAGCAATATTATGAAGGAGGGAATTGCAATAATCTAATCTGCTGCTAACAAGAGCTGTTGCGATAGTCTTAGCGACAGAAAGCGACATATGTCGGCGAATGCGGCGAAGATCACGGATATGATAAAAACAGCAACGGCACGTTTGGGATATGTGTTGTCTGAAATGGAATCAAAGGTCACTCCTAGATTCCGTACTGATGCTGCTGGTGTGATAGTTTGATTCAGGATGCATGTTGGAAAAAAGTCATTTAGTTTACCTCGCTGCATTGGAGTACCAATGATGAGGAATTCAGTTTTGTCTGCATTTAACTTTAATTTACTATCGGTCATCCATGAAAAAACATCTTGGAAAAAATCGTTGAGTCGGTTTCGAGAATGACTTGTATCGGGCGTGGCCAAGGAAATGTAGATCTGTGTGTCATCTGCATAAAGGTGATGATCCAAGTTATGACTTTGGATTACAGAGCTGAGTTGCGTAGTGTAGAGAGTGAAAAGCAAAGGCCCAAGAACGGAACCCTGGGGAATGCCACATGAAGTGGGGAGTGAGGTTGAAAAGTAATTATCTATCTTTATACATTGATGTCTATTGGTTAGATTTGAAGAAAACCAGGTCAGAGCTGTGCCAGATATGCCATACCACAATGATAAACGTTTGACAAGAGTGTTGTGATCAATGGTATCAAAGGCGGCAGACAGATCAATAAGTCCAGTTACTTTGCCTTTATCAATGTTTAATATAACATCATTGTGTACTTTTAGGAGAGCAGTCTCAGTAGAATGAAATTGTTTGTATGCTGATTGGAGCACACTGGATAAACAAGTTGAGCTAATATGACGCCTTAGACGGCTTGCTACGACTTTCTCAAGTATCTTAGAAATAAAGCTAAGATTAGAAATTGGCCTATAATTTTTGAAATCATCTTTTGGCAGAGAAGTCTTCTTGAGAACAGGATTTACATGTGCGTGTTTAAAATCATCTGGGAATTTACCCGAACTTAGTGATAAATTTATGATATTCGTTATTGTACTAAGTAAAGAGTCAACACATGCTTTTAGTAGTATGGTTGGTAATGGATCGAGATCGCATGACTTATTTGGGGAGGACATTATTATTTTCCTCACTTCATCAACTGTGGCTGGCTCAAACAATACAAGTGGAGAATTTACTTGTAGGGAGTCCACATTTACAGTACTTAAAGTGTGACATGGAAAAGCAGAACGTATAAGACTTGTTTTTATCTTTGAAATGACTAGAAAACGAGTCACACAGAGATTTGACTGACAAATGACTAGGTAAAGATGGAGGCGACCGTCTATGTAAAATATGATTTATGCAGTTCCATAGCTGACGTGGGTTATCAGAGTTACTCGAGACCATGTTTGTGTAATAATATGATTCAGCTTTGGCCATTTGTCTGTTGCAGTAGTGACACTGTTTAGAATATCGTGATCTGTCCAAAGGCGAGCGTGATTTGCGCCATACACGTTCAAGATAGCGCCGGCGCTTTTTAGATTGTAGAATTTCAGGAGTCATCCAAGGAGCATGTGGCTTTTGGGACACATATTTAGATCTCAGGGGTGCATGTTTATTAATTAAATCTTTGAGTACTTGACAGTACTGTCGACACAGATCTGACAGATGTTCTTTGGGTTTACTGATGAGGTCGGATTTAAGGATGTCTGTCATTAATGCGGCAATGTCAATCTTATGGATCGGTCGGTAAAACACTTTATTTTTGGATTCTACGGGAATTCTAGGAACTTTGAGATCAGCAATGACAGTGTGGTGGTCTGATAAACCATCTGAAGCAGTAGGTGTCTGAATATTGTTACAATCTGAGCGGGTGATTAAGAGATCGAGCCAGTGGCCATGTATGTGTGTTGAGAAGGTAACATGTTGTTTCATGTCATAGGATGCCAGAATGTCATTAAATGTACTTGTTGTTGATGAAGGTGTGTCCAGGTGAAGATTAAAATCACTGAGTATATAAAATTATGAATAAATAGTTGCCAGATTTTCAAGTAAATCCTGGAATTCTTCAAAGAAATGGGCAGGGTGTCCTGGAGAGCGATAAATGCACACAAAATAAGCAAAGAAAGATGAATCTGAAATTTTGGCACACATGGCCTCAAAGCTGGAGTAATCAGGATTTGTATGCAAATTAACTTTGAACTGTTTTGAGACGAGAAATCCAACACCACCACCTCGTCCAACTGAACGTGGGCGATGATGGAAGGTGAAACTGGAAGGAGAAATGTCAGCAATGCATGCAGCTGTGTCGTGTGGTCTGAGTCAGGTCTCAGTGACTGCAAGGATGTCTATTGTCTTGGAAGTTAATAAATCGGTAAGCGAGGCTGTTTTGTCTCGAATAGATCGAACGTTAGTGGTGGCTACTCGAATATTGCGCATGATAGCAGGTCCAGGATTAAGACTTACATCTCCTGCTAGTAGTAAAATAATTGCCAATTTAAACGTTGGCTTAGAGCGGGGGATTGGCAGTAACTTTCTATTAAAGCAAAGATTAAGACATGGCAAACTGTGAAGATGTGACAAGGAATGTTGTGTTCTCATGTACTGAGAAACTGTTAAAATGACAGCCGACCGTTGGGGACTAAGTGGCTTGCACAGCGTAAAATCGTGACCTCTCGAAGCAGCAGAACAGGATAAAAATAAACACACAATAAAAATGCTGGTGACATTGTCTTTCCTCGAAATGGTGAAGAATAAAATGATAATGTCTCATAAAAATAATAAATAATTGAAAATAATAAAATATTCTAAAACTGTATAATTGTACTAAAAATAATGTAAATTTCTAGGTTATTAAAGAGTGGGTTGGCGATAATCAATGGCAATATTACAGGTCGTATGATTGTTCGCGCTCAGCAGGCCTGTGCAAAGTAACAAGACGTTTAAAAAGAACGTCTTGTTGAAAAGGCCTGTTAGTATATAGTTTATAAGGGGACTGCCCCTACCTTAGTATGTTGTGTACGTAAGCCTGCTAGCGCGAAAATCAAAGCGACCTGTATTATCGCCCAACTAATTTAAGTACAAGATTTAACAGCGTTGGTGGTGACAATTTATAAAATGTTTGTTTAAGCAAACAGTGCACTAATTCTACAATAGTGTCACAGACAAAATTAAACGTTAAATTGCAAAAATGATTTTGAATCACGCAGTGACAAAATAAACAAGTACCACCTTACGCCACCTAGCGACCCTGTATGGCTCTAGAATAGAACTAGTTATCAAGACGTAACCCTAGGCCTAACCATGTTAGTGCTAGGACATACTGTAGTGCCAATGGCAAGTCCCATGCAAATAAATGAACGATTGCCATTGTTTTGGACTGGCCCTGGGTTTAAATGTTTATGCTGATGTCTTTGGGATAGTCCTGTGTTATTCAACACAGGACATGGTGCTGGGTGTAGCACTGCCATTGTTCATTCAATGGGAATGCATTTGATGAGAAGAAAACTAACATTACTCCGTTTATTAAGCGCTAAGGCGCCGTCATTGACAACGACATTAGCAATCCGTACGTAAAATAACTCATATTATCGTCCGACAGATTCAGCGCACCAGACCGGTTTGACTAAAAGGCGCACGACCACGCACGACCACGAAATATAATGTGTTGGTAGATAGTTTGGCAGTTGATGGTATATATAGGGTTTGTGTGTGCATTACTATAAATTTTCAGGCTGTATTTCACCCAGGAGTTACACAATTCATGCATTTTATCCGATCTTCCGGACGAACATTTAGTCTTGGCACCGTAGCGCCACCTGGCGAATGGCGTTATAACTATAAGGATAATAAGAACATCGCAGAAGTGCTAAATAACGGTAGTAACATGCGAAAAATAAATGTTCTGTTAATTTAACAATACCAGTAAACCATAGATTAAACATTTATTTTTGGCATGTTACTTTACCATTCCTGTACACTTTTCGCGAGAAGGTATTTCTGCATTGAGGCTTTGATTCAGGATACGTATCGTACGACGTATGTCAACCACTGATCTGTCAGCATCAATGTCAAGACACTGAGAGAGCCGTTGCCACATAATCCGATACGATTTTGCAAGATATTCAGCTTAATTGCTTCTACGTAACTACGTCAGTATGCATTGGTCATGTATAGTAGTACTTTAGAATAATAATTACATTAATATGAGGTCCTCACTGTAATTTGTAAAGGAATCCATTCCAGTGTATGTTAATAGTTTGCACTGTATTTATTTTAGTTGGGCTATCCTAAATAAAGATATTGTATTATTATTCTAATAAATTAGCATTACATCACGGGTACTGTACATCATTAGTAGTTTTATTAATAATATTTTTTTGCAACTTGAAACGGTTATATCATAATCCGCTTCGAAGGATGGCTTCCTATTGAGGCATCTCATTGGTGGTTGGACCTTTGGCTCAAAAAGTATCTCACCTTTGTAACTCAGTCGTTCTACGACTACGTTGTTGCCAACTATTGGTCACGATTGTGGGCGACCTATTTGTGGACCTTAGTATTCTCATTTCACACATCACCAATTACAAACAATGGTTGATTTACAACGTATTTCAGTTCAAAGAAGCTGTCATAGCTCTATAGTTTTAATGAGTATAGCTTTGTTCATAGATTTTTAGCGCAAAAACTTAGAGAAAATGTGACCAAAAAGCTGTTGGTGTCACATTTTATGCTGCAACGCCTCGCTCATTATCATGACCTTTGTGTTTTTGTTTGTTTTGTTGACGTAATACTGAACTCGGTGCAAATGAATTTACCATGTTTTATACTATTGTTATTGCTTTCATTAAATATTCACAAAAACGTGTTTGTAGGAAATGGGTCGTTATAGCAAAATGAGTCGTAAGTCTCAACATATGTCTGGTAATTTGTATAGTCAGATGTTCAATTATTACTCAATTTAAAGTTGTAACTTTATTTCCTTTGCCTTTTTCTGCATCATTTCTGTGACTGACTATATCACAAGCGCTGATGAGGATGTCACATTTGACCACGCATTAAAGAAGACAGAGGATTTAATCAATATTGCTGCACCATCCTTTAACACATATTTTCAAGATAGGGTTGTCTCTCTTCTTCATTCCAACTTCATAACCCAGGCTAAAGCAGTAGGTGTGACCCCTCTTGTAAACTGGACTAACAATAATTGTGAAAGTCTGAATGCCATGTTGAAGCATGCTGTCAATTGGAAGGGACAACCGTTGACCACCCTGGTGTTAAAACTTTACGATGTTGTGCGGACTCAATACCAGGATCTGAAAAGATGTTTGGCTGGCCAGGGAGACTATATCCTGTGCCCACCATTTACCAAATTTTATGTGCCTATTGATGTGTGGTCGTGCCTTCCCAAGGAGAAAAGGGATAATCATTTCAAGAAATTTATTCGTTTCATTTGGATGATGGATTCCAGAACTGCCATATCAACTGACGGCAAATTGGCAGTGACAGGACCTAATGGTGGGAAAAAGCCAGGTCAGGTGAAGAGAAAGAGGTGTGCCAAGACTTCAAGTGTTCCAAAAAGGAAAAGAATATAAATTAATCTTAGTGACCAGAACATTATATACATATAGATAGTTCCCAATTCCTTTTGGACCTCGAGGTAGTTGCCTGCAAGTGCAGGACATGGTTTTAGCCACTACCATTTAGCATGCCATTTATGTTACTATCAGGTACTGCAGCAATATAGAATGTGAGCAGGTGGATTTTCACGTTAGTCCAGCACATACACATACCATGTCAAATCTCACTGTTTGTCTAAATGTGTTGAAGTTACACAACATCATTTTTCCCATGAAGCTTTCTACTTAGGTGGGGCTGACTGGGGGGATGGAGGTTGATGTACTATTCACATAGTGATGTTTGTTTGAGGGCCAGTACTTTAGGCAGAGAAAGTGTTGCTTTATTATGTCATTAACATTTTTATTTCTATCCAGATACATTTAGGTGGTGATGGTGGTCTGAATGACAGGACTATAGTCAGTGATGGTGTTGCTTTGTTATGTCACTAACATATAAATTCCTATCCATATACAATTAGGTGGTGAAGGTGGTCTGGATGACTGGACAATAGGAGGTGATGGTGTGACTAACATTTTTATTTCTACCCAGACACAATTAGGTGGTGATGGTGGCTGATGGTAGTTTAAGTGACAGGAGTAGAGGCGGCGATGATGTTGCTTTTTTATGTCACTAATGTTTTAATTGCCAGATACAATTAGGTGGTTTGAGTGACAGGACTATACACGGTGTTGGTGTTGCTTTGTTATGTCACTAACGTTTTAATTTCTATCCATGTACAATTAGGTGATGATAGTGGGGTGGTGATGGTTTGAGTGACAGGACTATAGGCGGTGATGATATGACAGGACTCTAGGAAGTTATGATGTCACTAACTTTTCAATTTCTACCCATATACAATTATGTGGTGATGGTGGTTTAAGTGACAGGACTATAGGCAATGATGGTGTTGTTGTTGTTAAGTCATTAACGTTTTAATTTATATCCAGATACAATTACATGGTGATGGTGGTTTGTGTGACAGGACTATAGGCAGTGACAGTATGCTCTGTTATGTAACTAACGTTTTGAGTTCTTTCCAGGTACAATTTATGCATACTTAGCACATCATTAAGCCATATTCTGTCACATTTTGCAAAGTATAGGCCTATATATTAATGTACGTAGTTTGGTACATTCCTTAGTGCTGTTTTTACCATCAGACATTTCAAAAGTTGATTTATGTTGTAATAATTATTTTTCGCATCAAGTTATTCCTTTAGATTAAACTACTGTTATGTTAAGGTAGCAGAACTCCAGTCATATCATTTTAAAATATATAAGTCACTCTCAAAAACCTATAATATTATTAGAATGACTATACATCATTTATTCAAGAGACAATTTTTTTTGCATAAATTATGCAAATTAATACTCAAAATGTCTGCCAACGACAGAAATATATGAAATTTTTCAAACAATATATTTTCAGAAGCATACATCATAATGATCTGAAATTTACACACAACATTTACTACATGGTACTGTATGGGATGGTGAAAGAGTGTAACAAATAAATGATATTGAAAAATGTTATGTGGAAAAAACAAAAATCGTAAATTGTTTTCTCCAAATTATGTATTCTGGCACATGGTACACTAATTCTAAAATAAGTACAGCAAAATGCTTTGATCATCCCATATAGCTGAGTCTTGTGTACTTCTCTTTCAAATTTGAAGCAAATTCGACAAAAAATGGCGACGCTATGATGTTTGAAAGAACGTGTTAAACAGGAAAAAACTGATTCTGAGAAAATCGCTGGTAAAGTTTGATATTGAGCAAAAAAGTGTGAAAACTCACTGAATATCTAATAAAGCTGTCACAGGCATTGTTCATTACTCCTAGTGTCCTCCCTTTTCATATGTATTTCCTTCTTCATTCTCCTTGTTGTCTTGGAAGTTTTTTTTCTTCGCTCGAAGGATTTAAAATAGATACACTAGAAATGATCGTATCCAAGGACAAATCACGTTGCTATGGTAAAATCTGATGTGACCTAAAATTACATGGTTACTCCATATGTGTAATAAAACTATTTTTTTATTATTATTTCACTTAAAATGTAATACTTAATGTAGGAAAACATATTTTTCAAGGTATACATGAAAAAATATGGAGAAAAAATATATAAAAATTTCTTCATATTTGACTGGAGGTCTGCTACCTTAAGTCTGGTGTTGTGCGTAACCTGTAAAATTTGATAAAAAAAGAACTCCATATGATAGTGACTACAATATTAGTAAATTCTTTCAGTGTTATTTAATTTCTAACTCCCGTCTGCAAAGTGACAGAATATGGCACTATACACAGTCTCGACATACATCATACTGCATATTCACAAAACATATGGTACAAGAATACTGTTACCTTCCCGTTGGTTTCTACCGTGGATCACAAAAGTAATTTATATTATTATTGTGTGAACTAAGAACAGTAACACGAATCTCTGATACGCTGTCTACAGGAAAGGTATAAATATTAACAGTAAACATGTAGGCCTACTATATGTGGATATATATAATGTGCTAACACATATTTTTGTCTTTCAGTTGCGTGCTGGTGCATGGAGACATGCAGTCATATTTGGCTGTCGTTAGTCATTACACAGAATAATTGTGAATTATGAGCGTGTTGAATTTAGTATTATTTGTATTGATTTTTCAAAATAAATGTTTTTGAAACAATGGATGTGTTGGATTGTACATATAATGTGTGACAAGTACAGGTAGATCCTAAATGTGTATAATAGTATTATAACGAACTTCTCAGAGTCATATATATCTACATAATGTCAAATCCCCAAATACATCGCCGTCGAACATTGACACAGAACATAACAACATTAACTTTTAACCAATAAGTGAATAACACTATAGTATCCTTTAAATAACGAATTACCATAACAATGACGTCAAGAGTATAATTAATTATATACTAGGCAAAACGCATTATGAATATGAGTTTATTACTGAAATTGATCCTTCTACACTAACCATCTGACACTGTAGGCAGTGTAGGTATAATGTATAAACCTTATTCTTACAGGTTCTTACAGGTCCTCTTCTGGCTTCTAGGCTGTGATGCCTCTTATGCCAGCTCTGATGTTTGTCGTCAAACTATATGGTGCGCATGCGTCTGACGAGTTGTTCCATAATAGGGGTGGGGCTGTGTAATCGAGTTTAATTGGGAGGTTTTTCCATAATTTGTCTAATTTCCCCTCAAAGGACTGGACTGATGGAGCCTCTACCACAGACTGTGGGAGGCTGTTCCATACGTCCGTGCATCGGTGTATAAATGATTTTTTTTTAATGTTTAACCGACAACGTCCTTTGAATATTTTTAGGTGATGTCCTCGCGTACATGATTCAGTATCCCTCAAAGTTATAAAGTTTGATGTCACAGCTGTATCATATTTGTCTGTTAAAATCTTATATAATTCAATCATGTCTCCTCTGAGGCGACGATATGACAGAGTTGGTAATTTTAGTCTTTGTAGACGTTCATTATATTCAAGATCTTTAAAACCTGGAATTAATTTGGTTGCTCTACGCTGAACATTTTCAAGAGCTGTAATGTGTTTCATTAAGTAGGGAGCCCATACTTGATTTGCATATTCAATATGTGGGCGGACGAGAGATTTAAAAACAGTAGAAAAACACTGTTCATCCATGTAATCAAAAGTGCGACGAATTATCCCCATCATTGAATTGGCTTTATTAATTTTTTCCGACATATGTGCCTCAAAGTTTAGTGATGAGTCAAAAGTGATGCCAATATCCTTCACCTTATCCGTACTTGCCAGCGTTATATGATCATTAGGTCCCAGTGTGTAGCTGCCTAATGAGTGGGCCTAATCCAGATATCAGATCTGCAGCTTGGGCTTCGCTGTCTCAATATTAAAATAAAACAGGCTAGGTCGTTAATACTCGCTATCCAGGCATAAATAAGTCGGTGGATTAACCTAACAAGAATATTTTAGTTTAATGTTAACCGCCAGGTAGCGCCACCACGCCAAATTCGAATGGAACCGGCGAGTTGTCACAAGCGATGATAAAAGTTGCGAATTTTGTTACTCCAATGTGAAGTACATATCTGAAATTTGGCGAGCTGCACAAACATACCTCCTACGTGCCACCAACAGCCCGCTTGGTTACCAACACTACATACATTGTGGTCGTGCGTGGTCGTGCGCCTTTTAGTCATACCGCACCAGACTTACTTAGTCACTTACCTTGCTATCAAATCTCGTTTTCTTCCAGAAAGCTTGCCATTTCGTTTCCTCAAAGAATCTTTCAACTGAATTAGCGTCATGTCTGCATATTTGGTGGTCGACATGGCCGTGTATATGCAGTTGCGTCAGTTGTGAAAATCGTATCGAATAAACGAATTATAGACGTTATGTCCCAAGTCGCTTATGTTATGTTCCAAGTCGCTTATATCCCAAACTGTGGACGATATGTCTCAAAAAAGAGCGTTATGTCCCAAAAAAGACGATTTGTACTGTTCGTTGTAAATGATAATAAATGTCACTGTTATGCTTAAAATTCGTTGTTCTGATCAAATAGGTACATATTTTTTAAGCTTTGTAGCCAAACATCCGCGGACATCGCTATCGTTTCTAACATCAGTGTTCATGTCATTCGCTAGGTGGCACCCTAATTTTGCTTCGACTCGTAGTGGAATACCCCACTGCCTGAATGCACGAAACATACTCGGAATGCTCCAACGGCGTGGTCGCAATGCATTGCACCACTTTTGGTTGTAATGCACAACTCATTATAATATTGTCAAACCTGTGTGTGTGTGTGTGTGTGTGTGTGTGTGTGTGTGTGTGTGTGTGTGTGTGTGTGTGTGTGTGTGTGTGTGTGTGTGTGTGTACATATAAATCAACTGTATATATTCAACTATTATATATTAAATGTCTAATAAAGAGATAACAATTATTGGTTCGTGGACTTCATTTCTATACATTCGTGAAAGTAAACTGTTTTGTTTTTGCATACATGTGTGTTACATATAAAAATGATATCAGTACTTATATTACCCTGAAATTGTAACATTATCCTGAATTTGTCCCTGTCCTTTGATTTGTTTGCATCTTTGATTTGTTTGTTTTATTTTTTTAGGGTACCCCATAATTATAATACACCTTTATAACATATCTAAAATCAGCACTTATGTTACCCTGAAATTGTTCAATTACCATGAAATTATTATAGTGTCCTTTTAGTTGTCATAGTAATCGACGTCCTATATTCTTGCATTGTGTTATTGAGCTATTTTTTCTTGGTTTTGGTTTGCATGTGTTAAGAATATTTGGAGGCTATCGTAATTGGCTTCACAACACCTGCTTTGCTTTATCTGGCAGATTGTTTCAAGTAGTATTTCCCTTGATTTGTGCATGTTAAGGATTTGCAGGCCATAGTAGTTGGCTTGGTACTCTTGTATTGCTTCACTGAGCAGATCTTTTTGTTTGAATAATGGCATTGTGCACCTAATTGCATTGAAACAAAGCATCCAAGATCAACAGTATCTGACTGAAGTTGGTTTACATTTGACTTTGATTATGAGAAGGCTTAGGTGGATAATCAAGTACTTACTAACTCGAATGCTTTGAATAGAAGTTAGATGAACTGAGCAGATCTGGTGTGTCAGATTTGTGTTAGAATCGTCTAATGTTACATTCTCAATGAGAAGTTTAATACCTGTTTATGTTCCACCTGTAATACATGCAAATTGGTTCAGGGTAATGATTTTTAGATATAATAACTAATTAATATATGTTTGACTAAACATCTAAAACTATTAATGAAACCTAACCATTTGCTACTACAATTAAGAATACTGTGCCAGAAGTTTACTAGAAAAACCTTGTTGAAAACACAAAATTCTAGTTGGACGGGCTGCACAATTTTCATGGATAGACTGACGCCACGCGTTCCTACTCTTCCCTGTTAATTTTGTTAGAAACTTCCACTTTGAGACCACATTCTGGTTTAACCACTGACTAGTTTGTTTTAATTCTTTTAAATGCACATGCCCAAAAATATTATTTTTGGGTTTCCCTTTGCTTAAAGTGCATGAAATACCGGTATCTGGTAGTTTAATGGCTTAACTGCAAATGTGCTCAATACCTACTCAGTGAAAGAAACAACTTCTATCATTCATTAGAAAGCCAATTACTCCTGGTGTGTGAGTCAATGGCCTTCACACATTCCTAAAACACAATAGTAAAACCAATTGTTACCTGTTAATACTTAGAGTACAAGTTAATAGATATGGACTTCAAAGTTAGCACATTATAGTCAGCCAGCCTTCATGGAGCTGAAAGTGCGTTGACCATCAACGGCCAAACTATCTACCAACATATTATATTACATGGTCGTGCGTGGTCGTTCGTTAACTTCGTGGTTGTGCGCCTTTTAGTCAAACCCCCTGCAAATAGGCATTCGGGAGATAGAGGCAGTCACATGCATGCATGCTTTATTAGTTAATAAAAATAATAAAACTCCATCCGGATTTCAGATTACATTATTGTTTTGTATTTAGTCATTATTAGTTGTGGAACGACCGAGTTGTGTTTAGCAGGTCTGAATTATTGTTTTTAGGCTTCACGACGACTGGCGATAATAAGTCATGTTTAAAACGCGCCGATATTCCCCATTTAGAATGCCAACATTAACGGAAATAACCACAGATTTTGTGTTACGTTCGTGAACAACATGCAAACAAAAAAGTAAAATAAATTTGGGACAAATCGTCGAAGCGCTTTGGGACATACCGCTCCAAATTTAGGACATATCGTCTAGGACATATGTGACTTGGGACATAACGTCCATAGGCCGAATAAACAAGAATCCTACATCGATGACCAGCTTTATGGCACAACGCCCTCTGTCGGATTAGTTATTGAGGTACCCCATTAAACGCCGCTAAAAGAAACTGCAAAGAACGGGGTCAAACTGAAATTGCGCCACTAAGAGAAAGAACGCCCTAGTACATTTAATACCGTTAAAATTTACACAGTATTCGTCTGCATAGTTTTCGCATATATCGATTAAAACCTTGAGTCGAGATCTTGTGGGTGTTAGCAAAGTGAGATCATCTGCGTATCCCACGCAACCCGTATAGTGGTTGCCCATGTGGCATCTCACTCCACTCTTTTCTAACTGTTCAAACAATCCATCCATGTATATGGAAAAAAGAATATGAGAAAGGATTGCTCCCTGTTTAACTCAGTTACATGCGGTAAACTGGGATGACATACTAGAGCCCCATCTTACTTGAAGTTTTTGTTTAGTATACCTATACAACAGCAGTCTTAATACCAGAGGTGATACCTTACGTTTTAGAAGTACTAAGAAAACTTACAATAATTGACCCTGTCGAATGCTTTGCTGGCATCTAACACGAGTGCATACACGTTAATGCCATTTGCATTATAATAACTGATTGTCTCCATCATATGTGCAGTGAGTAGTGGATATATTTGGTTTAAATCCAAATTGCAAATGCGATGTTGCAAGTTCCTTAGACAGTAAAACAACATCAAACAGTTTGGCAACAATGCTGCCAAAAGTAACAGCTCTAAAATTGTCGGATGTAGGCCTACATACTATTTGTCTTTTGGTATAGGAACCATAGTTCCCACTAACATTGAGTCGGGGCTAAAACCATATATGAACATACTGTTAACAATTAATGCTAACAACACAAAGAGTATTTTCGGACTATGTATAATATGATCAGAATTGAGACCCTCTTCACCATCCGACTTACCCAACTTCAGTCGCTGGACACCTTCGATAACAACTGATATATCGTACGCAATATTTTCTTTAATCTGCTTGCTTATAGCACTCATGTCATCAACATCATATGACACACTGTTGTAGAGGTGATTATATTTATCGGGAAAAATGTGTGCTATTTCTTCATCATCTACCACACCATCAATACTTGAAGGCAAGAATTTATTTCTGCCCTTTATCCGGCGTACCTCAGACCACAAGTCCCGGTTTCTATTTTCACAAATGGCTTCGGTCATCTTAGTAGTACGAATTCTGTCATCCTCTCTCATAAAATGTCGGCTGGTAGTAGTGGGTCTACAAAGTCACACAAATAGTCCGTCAAATTTCGGACGTACAGAGTGAACATCGGCTGGTTGTTGTGGGTCTACAAAGTTACACAAATAGTCCGTCAACGTTCCGACACGAGTGATCATCGGCTGGTAGTAGTGGGTCTACTAAGTCACACAAATAGTCCGTCAACGTACCAATGCACGTAGTGAACACTGGCTGGTAGTTCTGAATCTAGAATGTCACACAAATAGTTCGTCGTCGTCCCGATGCACAGCAAGAGTTTAGGCTACTCTCGGTTTCACGATGCTTGAAACCCAAGCAAATGACATCGCACGGATTTATATAAAACTGGACTTATTTCATAATATAGCATATGACTGTACGAAAATGAAACATAAACATAGTGCAAAAATGTATGACGACAAAGCATGCATGCCACACCGCCATTGGTATTCAATATTTTAATTATTGATATATAAGCGAATTGTAAAACAAATAACATAGAATAACTAACGTAACACGTGACGTGACATTGCTACGTCACTACTTCACAACGATCGACTCTACGAATTGTTGCATCGTCTGGTGTGGATTCCATACCAAATGCTTCGTTATATACGAATTCCACGCTCTCCGATGTAGTTTGTATTAATGTTTTGTTACAAACTCAAGGCACTCGTTACACGAAGTCGCCACTTTCTGTGCGAAGCGGTTAGCAATACCGGAGCAAGTGTTAACATAGCGTATCTCTCCTATAGCGAAGTGTTTGTTCATGAGAAACTGTGTCCGGTGTTGATATCATCAGTCTATTATCAAATGATCTCTTCATCAACAACGGCGTCCGACCAAGTTTCGACGACTGTGACGTAATCCAGGCGGATCTGACGAGAACATATGCTGGTGAAGCTACGGGGGTCAAGCAGCTCCTTTCCGCATACATTTAGCTCTCTGCCCCTTTCGTCCACACTAAACCCGCAGAACGTTCCAACGCTCAGTAGTGCGATTGGTATCGCGTTATATATGTTCATGGCGTCGCTCTATCGTTACGTCGTTTCATTGCATATTGCATTACTACATTCAGTATACGAGAACACAGTTCGCTTTCGGCCACCGTACACATGTCTTTGCTTCATAATGTGATGTTTGGAGCGCATTGTCATAGCGGATAGAGAGAGTCGGACTCTCAATCAAGAGATTCTGGGTTTGAAAACCGTTGGCCGTTTCGAACTATGACAAGTTCTTTTAAACCACGTTGCTTCCGGTCACTCATCTGTGTGAAACAGTACCCGACAATAAGCAGTGGTTGATATTCATGTAAGAATAGACTTCGCGTAATAATAGCAGCGTGACTGAATTCTTCCAACAGAAATCGCTTTGATCAGGTGTGAGGACTGGATACTGCGGTATATAAGAACTAACCTTTTTTACTTTTTATTTAAAGACAGATGAACTGCATGAGTTTAGCGGCCGGTGTGAATCATATTGTAAATGGACCCCCTTCGTATATGGACCGGAGGTCCATTTACGGAGGTCCATTCATCACGCGTAAAAAATAGACCCCCCTGTGAAAAAAATACTTTTCAATGTTTTGCTGTAACAAAAAACAAAAACTTACAAAAATGTGTCCTAACCTTATTGGTATTTAAATCAGCAATTTATTACGGGGGTTCATTTACCCGTGGTAAATGGAACCTCGTTGGTAAACAGGGTTCCATTTACAATTTCACACTGGACTAGAACCAGCCCTATAGGCGAACGTAACGTATATCTACAGCGCACAGGAAAGCGCCTTACGACGAAGTTCGACCTCCAGCAGCTGCGTCAGATCTCGAAAACAAGGATCGAATGACATAAGAGGCATTTCGTAGAAACGCCATTTCGTAGAAACTCCATTTCGTACAAATTGCGTAAGCGCGCATAAAAGATTTATTAAGCGGAACTATTTGCAAATAATATGGTTGACACATACGGAGAGGTCATGCTTTTGTGTGTCAATGGGAGGTATAATACTACGTTATTCCAGTGTGTTTACAATCTGCACTGACATTAAACATATTGACAACTCCAATGTGGTAAGCCAAATTGAAATTTTTATTTATAAGTAGCTCAAACAACGTCACAAGCAAACATATTATGACAGACAAACCACCGTCAGGGAAGTGACCCAAAAAAGAAGTTGATATCGATAGGACTCCATAGAATCCTCCACGAGGCAGACCATAAAATGGAACCCTGAAGGGTTGAGAACACTAGGCAAATAAAAACTAGTTGCATGAGTTCAATAGTTGAGGAATGACAAAACACGGAAGAACCTGGTTGATGAATAACTCAATCAGAGATCAATGGCACTGATCCCCACAATGTTATAAAGAACTTTTAGACCGAGTGTAATATGTGTTACAGGAACAAGGAAGGCAGGCTAGCCTTAGTCAAATATGTGAGAATGGTTGGCCAGTATAAATACATGCTGCCTAACATGCGTCATTATAACATTGCACAACACTGACAGAGTATCATCTAACTGTCAGTGTTTTCTTGAATAAAATGTCATTGGATGAATTTTTATGGTTTATTCATTTCTATGTAACTTACTAACATATATACATGTGTATATTATATAATAATCATATAGTTATACAAATATGACACTTTGTATGCATATTAATCGCACATGGTTGACCTTTGTCTTTATGTGGAATTGGAGCAGGAATTGGAATTGAACGATTATGGATGGAATTTGAATTTGAAAAAAGGAATTGGAATTGAATCAAAAGAAATTGCAAGGAATTGGACCGTGAATTGGAATTGATCGAAAGGAAATGATCCCAGCTCTGAGTTAGACAACCCGATAATGACGCCGATATAATAATAATTCACATTACCTGAAGTCTTTCCTTGTTGACATTCTGGTTCAACTTACCTCATCAACGTATTCTTTCAGCTGTTTGTGACATTGTCAAACTGATTTGAGGCTGTCTTTTGTTTTTGCATGCTAATAAGCTTGGATTCTGGAGGATTCCGGCGTAATAATATAACTTCGTTCATTGCATAGTATAATGCACAACGGATGCCCTTTTGATATCCCACATAGATGTATATTTCAATACATTTTGCACTTACCTTACTCAGTTCAATGATAGCAACTTGACGCTTTCCGAGTTTCGACGCAATTAAACTTGCTGGCGGCAGTCGATCCTGCAGTGCCGCCCCCAACTATCAAAAGCTTGTAACTCTCCGTCGTTCCCGTGAAGCCAACTATTTCTTCAACGGCGTCGTGCAAGGATCGGCGAAGCTGGTCGGACGAGGCTGTCATTCTCCGTCCCAATCGTAGCAGACTCGAAGACCGTATCATAACAGTGGTCTGAAGGTAGCAGGATCCCATTAAAAATGTGATTTTTCTGAATTTGTACATATTTTTTTAAATGCACTATAGTTGTAGCTTAATTATTGCTAAACAAGTATAAAATGACAAAAACCGTAATTAGAAGAAAAAACCCTAATTAGTGAAGCTGGAATTTGTTTATGTTCCATAGCCACGTATTGCAGTGCAAAACTTTAAACGCATTTTACTCAACTATCATTTTATCGTGAATGTTTTCTACCTTCAAACATGTTATCTCCAACACCATTAAAGATATTGCTCTGATTTTTTCAGCATTGTTTCTTTATATAATTGGCTAAGGAATGATGGAACGATTTTGTGTTTAATTGGTGGAATGTGATTTTTTATTAAGCACGAATATTTAATTAGGCGCTAGAATATAAGAAAAAAATGTATAAATGTTGTAAAAATATTTAAATTTCTTTTTTGTAATATCTATTTCCCTCAGAATATGCCTTTATGTGTTATATTTGACTGTTGTTAATTTCATATCCCTGCTGTGCATAGTTAAAGTTTTATCATGTTTGAATATTGAGCCCCTTTCGACTGTCGCGGCAGCCATATTGTCAGCTAATTAGCATAATTTATGCAAAAAAAAATACTTTCCTACCAAATTTAAACCATGTGCTATTTTATGGTACATCAAGTTAATGACAATATTATATGGTGTTAAAAGTAGTTCAAAAGGGATCCTGCTACCTGAAGCAACGACATGATTAAAAACAATGTTCGGCAATCCCCAGAAAAGGACCACTATGGGGGTGTTAATCGTCTGTGGCGTTGTTCCTTCCAGTTCCTACTAGGGTCTGTGACTAACTCGATGCGTGCATTGGTTCTATGCGCTTTTTAAAGTAATATCACCTCTTACGGGTGGCTGATCGAGATTCCGCGTGGCTGCGTCTTGTCGTTGCCTGGGTAGGCGTGGCACAGTAGCGTCAACCATTGATATCTTCTTCTTCTTCTTCTTCCAATACACGCCTAGCCTCAACATGCTGAAGATACAGGCGGTTCCGTGGCTTGGCAGGCGAACAGGAAAGTAGCACGTTGACGCCTTGAAGTCCACACGCGACTGTGAAAAGCGGCTGACTGATATTTTTTCTTTGCTTGTATCAATACAATTTATGAGTTTATTCCTAAAAAGAGGACGTTGAAAGTTAAATTGCAATGCATAGTTGTAAAAAAAGATTGCTTATATTCAGATTCCAAACATAACATAATATACCAGTTCTCACGAGGATTAAGCTACCCCTGCGATACAGCAAGTTTAACAATGGTTAATAACTTAGTTGCGTTATATACTGAAACATTTCGTCTTGAAATATATGGTCGATTTTCAATTGTGCGCATGCGCGATGCCCTATGTTGGTCATATTGAGTCACGTGCACATTTCCCGGCAAGCTTACTGAAATATTCGGTCGTTGGATGTTGCAGCGTGACCAGGTGACTGTAAGTTCTGAATTATATTGGAATTACCATTTGCATTGGACTGATGTATTTTTTACATGTACACCTGCAGGGTTAGAGCTATGGTTGGACGTGGTCGCTGTACTCACCTGATCTGTCATTCTGTGGCCCACACACAGATAGCCTAGGGGCCGGGCTAGGCTCTAGAATCTAGCGTGTTCACTGTCACTGACACTTGCATGACACCCAGGCCCCCCGGCTGCAACACTTCCCCTTTGTTTAGGTTTAGCCTTAGGCTTAGGCTGAGTTTGAGACTAGTCTTAATCTGATACTAAGACTGCCTGTTATGCCCAATGCCCACAATGGCTATAACCTATGGCTATGTCATGGCTACGGCTATGGCCTAAGGCTATGGCCTATGCCATGGCTATGACTATGCCTATGCTATGGCTATGTCCCTATGGCTATGCCATTGGGATGGCTATGACTATGTCTGTGACCTATGATTATGTCTTCTGACTATGATGACTATGTCGAATGGGCTATGCCTATGGCCTATGCCTATGCCATGGCTATCACCCTATGCCTATGCCTGGCCATGCCAATGGCAATGCCTCTGCCATAGCTATGGCGTATGCCTAAGGCTATGCTATGGCGATGAATATATGCCTACTAGGTCTATGGCATGGGCATGGCTATGGCCTATGTTTATAATATGCTTTATAATTTATGGAATGTCTAGACGACCAGGTAAATCCAATAATAAACCTGCTGACTCGAGATTATTTACTTTTTCTAAAAATTATTAATATTTCCCAATACAATAATGCTACATGCTAGGGTTGGGGTTACAGTTAGGGTTAGTTTCAGGGTTGTGGGTTAAGTTACGGTTACGTTATCAACAACAATATTTTTGCTTTACCCAAGCCTCGACCTATAATAAATTACCTTATATCATGACCATGGCTGTGTAGGGTACATGCTGATGGCAAAGAGTATACCTAAATTATGCAATTAAGGTCTAAGCCTATAAAGTTTAGCATACACGACATAAAAGTAAAGGTAAGTTCTTATATAGTGCAGTGTCCGGACCAGTCCTCAGGACTGCTCAAGGCGCTTTACACTTTACTCCCCTGGCAGACCTGTTCAATCGAACACCATCTCAACTTCTGTGGGAAGCATCCAGCCACGCTGCAATTGAATAGCCTATTTGAATTTCATAGTCAGAATAATGAAGGTGCACGAGCGGATGCAAAAATCTGCATTTCACTGACACATCAGTAACTTCAAATAACAAATGATTTCTTAAAGGCTGTTTGTTGTCGATATTGTCCCTGCTATTAGTATTCTTTTACATGTACAAATCCCACAATTTGTTTTAAGATTCCAATTTGCTGGACGATGACTTGTTGGAGTGGAATCCTGACGATATTGCCCCACATGTACAAGAGGCCTACACTCTCGTTATAGCATGCACCAAGAGACAGTTTGCTGATAAGGTAGCGACACTTGAGGCAAGACGGTACCTCTGAAATGGCAAACTCAGCTAAACTCAGCTAAATACTCCATAACTTGGCTAATAAGTGATGGATTTTGATGACATTTTCAGCAATTATACTATAGACATCTGTCGTGCAAATTATGCATGTTATCCTCCATAACTCTTTTGCATATGCCTCATTTGCATATTCAAACGTAGAAATGCGGGTATTAAAATATATGTCTACACATGTCACTCTATAATAAAAAGTAGCACTAACATATTAATGATAATTTGCAGGGATGTAAATTATAAGATGTTTAAAAAAATGAGCCAAAATAAAAAATTTGCTGTCATTTTTTTCAACATTAAAACGATTCTTTGAAAATTATAATGACAAATTCCATTTTTATGTGTTTACAGGTGAGGAACATTGTGCTCAGCGACCTTGATGATATGTTGACATTCAAAGAACCAAAGTAAGTTAGCTATTATAATATATAATACAGTTAGTTATTATAGCATGTTGTTTTAATCAGGGAGCATGATATACATCCACTCTGCCCTCAGACTAAGATTCTCAACTTCCTTCCTGCAGCGCAGTTGCTTCAGGCCTACAATTTCAAACCAAGCTGTCACCGTCTGGCATCTATATCTCCCTCTATAATTATAAGGAGGAGTGCAGCCAGCAGCCTCAAGATCTAACACAAAAATAATTATCTTTCGTTAAAACAAAAGTTGTGTTGTCAAATTGCTGTTACGCCGCATACATTGTAGGAATTAGTCGCAGTTATGTTTATATATCAAACTAAGTGCTACTTCTCTAAAAATGATATTTGATTTGTTTTTAGGTCAGGCTGCATTCCAGACAGATATGTGCGACATTGTGCAGCATTGAGGGGGCTACGAATTGTGCGTAGCCTCTCGAGCGACTATGCGGCCCTGTTCTCTGCATGTCCTGGGTCAGATATCAATGTTTTATTGAGATACGTTATAGTGAAACATTTGGTCTTGAAATACATTATAGATTTTCACTTGCGCACATGCGCGGCGCCCTATATGGGTCATATTAAGTCACCTTAAAATGTCCTGGCCAGCCTACTGAAGTATTCGGTCGTTGGCTGTTGACCTTGCGCGACTAAGTTCCAAATGCCATTGGAATTATATATATATATATATTATATTATATATATATATATATATATTTCAGCGACCAAATGTTTCGTCTAAGTACTGAAACATTCGGTTATTTATTTCCGCTCGTGCGCATATGACTTCTGCGCCGACCAGATATTTCAACGACGAAATGTTTTGTTAAAACATAATTCATTGTGCTTTATTTGTTCTATACCTTTTTTAATAACCTTTCGGTTTTGATGCATTGCTCATAGACAAGGGTATTTATTTATTTATTTATTGCTGACACATTTCACATGTTTTAGGTTGTGGCAACACTGCTTATGCAGGCAAAGCAGGCATGCGAGACCACAACACAAACAGCGATATACTCCACCGAAACGCGGTATCTGGTGCCATAAAATTTGAGAAAATTGTCATGTCTGTAAGTTACAAGAATAAGGACAATTGATCTAATTATACATGGATATATGTATGCCCAAGTTATGGCAGTCGTTATTTTGTTTAACTCAGTACATTACTTCTTACTAGCACCTGGGTTGTTAAGCTTTTAAGGTGAAAGTAGGTATAATCTAACGATTTATGTTTACTAGATGTCATATCGCTACAATCTTTTAAAAGTGCTGTCTCTATGCAATGGCTCATCAAATCTAACGTTCTTTTGTGCCGAACTCTGTACTATTTTAATAGCCTATTTGAATTTCATAGTCAGAATAATGAAGGTGCACGAGCGGATGCAAAAATCTGCATTTCATTGACACATCACTAACTTCAAGTAACACATTCATCAAGCAACACACTTGTAAGGGAGGCGTTATTCTAACACTGATTCCTTGGAGACTACTGGATCGATTTAAATAATGCAAATGGGAAATAGTGCAGTTTTTTATGTGTTAATTGTATGTATCTTCTGTATCAGGCTGTACATGATTTCTCTTTACATATGTTATTCATTCCATTGCAGTGCATCTTACAAGAGGCTTGTTATTGAGCCGTTTCTGTTAGGGCGAACCCTTGAAGCCCTCGGCCTGAACGAAGAACAGGCCAATGCAATTGTAGGTTAGGCAGGTGTGACACTGTGCATGTCAAGGAATCTTCAACGTGGTGTTGGCCCACAAGACATTGCGGTCCGGCCTCGCTGGAAGTCGATTACACTGAGCCTCGCTTTCGATCTCCAGCAGGTTGCACCCGGTGTTGTTGTAGAACAAGTTATAAACTTCAGTGGCAAAACAAAATGGCTCAGTGGCGTTATCGTGGAACAGACTGGCCCCGTGTCATTTAGTCCACGTTCGCCTCGATGATGGGAGAGTAGTGCGTAGACATATTGACCATGTGAGGAGTCGTTGTGTGAATGGTGATAGCTCGGTGCCGGAGAAGACACCATCTTCTGAATTGCCTCTTGAATTGTCTCCCAAACTGCCTCCGGAGGAACCTGTTCATGCAGAACTACCTGACGTACCGCGTGACGTACCGCGTGACATAACTCAGCCAGAGATGGAATCTCCCCACACATCTGAACAGAACTGTACAACCAGTGCAAATCTTCGTAGAGCAGGGAGAAACCGCAGAGCACCTGAGAAACTGAACTTATGAAGAGACATCCACGATCACTCGTAGGAAAGTGATTGGAAAAGAAATTGTGAACGTTGGTAGTGGCATGTTGAATAACTTTAGTTAGAACTGAACGTTTGGTATAGATATGCTTTTAGTTAATCATTATTCTTGTTGAATACTAGAACTCCACGAACACTGCGTTAGAGAACTCCAGGGACATTGAGTTATAACAGTATAAGGACACTGAGTCATATTTGTTTAGCAAACCAGTTATACTATTATAATCAAGATGGTGTGCATGAATAAACTGTGTGACAATTGATTTGACGTTTACATCTACTCAATTAATGCACTCACAATCTAGGCTAAATATGATCAAAGCTAAACATGTATCATTGGGCATAATAATACAATTATTATGATTACAGCTAGATTAAATTTATGAAAGCCATTTATATAAATTGTACACATTCATTCATGACTAATACGTATTCTCTCCCAATTCAATTGTCAGTACAAAAGAAACACCATCAGACGGTGAATCTATAGATTTTGTCCAGTATAGTAATTATAATATCCTAATAATAATAGTATCCTTAGTAAATTGCATTATTTGTTATTATTATCAAAATTATTTTATGCATGCAGCCTACAAATTTTAATTGAACTTAACTATGCACAAACGTGCATAATTACAGTTATCAACTTATAATGAACACGAATTATATAACAGCAAAAAACAGTCGTTCCCATATTCTTAAATGTAGGCTAATTCAGTAATTGAAATGACATTGGGGAGTGGCCCCGATTATTCATGCATTAAATTAATAACACAGTTCATGTATGATATTATCAAAAGCAAGCTTGCATTCACAACGATAACTGGCAACGTAACAGTTAAATATTTTACACCAAACGTTTCGTGTATGTAGCCTAATGAAATATTTGGTCTATTTGTTTCCTCTCGTGCGTTTCAACATTACACAATACGTAAAGGTCATAGGTAAGAATCTACCAAATATTTCAGCGACGAAATGTTTCGCCTAAGTAATGAAATATTCGGTTATCTATTTCCGCTCGTGCACATACGACTTCTGCGCCGACCAGATATAGGTAAAAAAACGTACAAAATATTTAATCGACCAAATGTTTCGCTACAGCGTTACTAACTAACGATAGTCAGTATTCTAGATCAGACATGATGGGACATAGTAACACTATTAATGCGTGCGCATTGGTGGTTCAGTGGTAGAATGCTCGCCTGCCACGCGGGCGGCCCGGGTTCGATTCCCGGCCAATGCAATTTCTTTTTGTTCTTAGCGTTGGGACTAATCCTTTACGTACGTCATATACTCCATCTTGCCCGTGTCATCCAGAAGAAGTTACATACTGTTGAGCCCATAGTATGTTACACAAAATCATTTACCCTATGCGTGGGACATTTATCATCCATTGGCATAGAAATGTAGACGGGCTCAACAGTATGAATCTTCTTCTGGAAGACACGGGCAAGATGGAGTATGTGACATTGTGCCAAATGTCGAAAATGTTGACGTTATTTTTTTGTAGTTAGGGAACTTCTTGGAGAGGAACCTAACGTTGAATTAAATAATCCACACGCTCAAAAAAAAATAGTTCTCTCTACAAATGTGGAATCTCACAACATGGACTCCATAATTATATGAGGAGCAGCGTCTTAAAAAGAAACAATGTTGAAATCCCTATTTTGTTGGTCAGATAACAATGTGTTATTTGGATGTCACACTGACATGCCTAATGTCGGATCGGAAACCACAGAACGTCGGCCTACTGCAGGCCTACTTAACTACAAAGATTGGAAATAGCCGGCGCCTCAAAGCACAATGTTGAAATGATATTGTGGTTAGATTTGTTTTGTTAACCTCGTGGCTGGCTGTAGGACGTGTTAATTTAGGCCCCACCAACTAAAATGTAATAGTGTGGTTGACTATTCGTATCGAGAAAGCGTGTGCACTGTTGATTGATAATCAAATCTGCCTGCTTCTATTTGTCTTAGCAAGATTAAAATTTAAGTGGCAATATGTTCGATAGGAAACAATGTTTGTTTCAAAGAGTATACACTCGGACTAATAGTGTTTTACAACGACAAATGCTCTTCAACTAGTATATATTTCAGCCAAGGACTTGAACCGGATTATGTCGTAATAAGTTAGAAAACTCTTCTGAATAGGTCGATATTTACTTGTTCTGGAATTGCAACAAAAAGCTTTATATGTGACCACCTGTTCACTAGGCATTGATGAACACGCCTTGGAGTGCATTCACATCTCACTGGCTAAAAGCAATCGCATGAAGTACACGAACGACAAAACTATAACTTACATCAACATATGTAATTGAACACTTACAATTATTATAATTATATAATCTCTTCACAGAATAACAACACTTGACGTAGGTCTATAATTCTGTGTTACATTCCGCCGTACTAAGACATTGTCAATTCAATTTACAATAGAATAGAGAGAGAGAGAGGGGGAGAGAGAGAGAGAGAGAGAGAGAGAGAGAGAGAGAGAGAGAGAGAGAGAGAGAGAGAGAGAGAGAGAGAGAGAGAGAGAGAGAGACAGACAGACAGACAGACAGACAGACAGACAGACAGACAGACAGACAGACAGACAGACAGACAGACAGACAGACAGACAGACATACAGAAACAGAGAGAGAGAGAGCAAGAGAAATAGACAGACAAACAGACAGACTGACAGACAGACAGAGAGTGAGAGAGAGTGTGTGTGAGAGAGTGAGAGAGCACAATTGCACCAGTTCACCAGTACATTCACTGTCACAAGAAATTACTGGATATTCAAAGATATGGAAACAAATTAAGCCTAGTAAATTACGGCAACGTATAGAAGCTACAGGAGTCGTGTGTGAGGGCAACACGTTGTGCTCACGCTACGAAATAAATCAACCGAACCGGTCCCAGTATTGCTGTACTAAGCACACATTTCTTTGCACGAATACATGCCGTTTTCATGCACGCGTACGATAAGATGATATATTACTTACTAAGAAATTTGTCTTGGGGTAGAACAAACGTAAAGGCA
This sequence comes from Paraescarpia echinospica, assembly GCA_020002185.1. NCBI lineage: Eukaryota > Metazoa > Annelida > Polychaeta > Sabellida > Siboglinidae > Paraescarpia > Paraescarpia echinospica. The sequence goes on along the minus strand of CM034534.1, from coordinate 65,954,388 downwards.
TTATACAAAAAAAGGAATAAAACAGCAGATAAAATTAATATATAAACAAATAAACATTATATACATTGCATGCACATCATATATATTATGTTATTATGCTGAGAACATGGCTAAACATGGCTAAAACATGGCAGAATACCTGTGCATATATTGTTATGATGAGAGACACTAGCAGCAGGCATCACGAGTTAAGCTGTTTGATGGACAATGGCACAAAGGAGTGTTTAAACCGCCACCGAGGAGTACGGTAACGTCTGCCAGGTGGCACTAGTTGAAAATCATTATGAAAAGCAATGATCTTGGCTGACTGTCTTCTCAATATCTGCTCAAACATGTCCTGAAGACAGATCATGGGAGATGTGGAACCCGTGATTTTCACGGCAATTCTTATCATGCGAGAAAGTTGTGATTTCTACTGAACCGACAAATTGCCAAACCATGCATTAATCCCACAACGCAGTACACTTTCAGTAATGGAGCGATACAAGAGAACAAGTATTTTTCATTAACACCAAAGGCTCTCTGTCTGCGGAGAAAAATTAACGGCCGATGGATATTAATTGTAGCATGCAGGTTTAGGGAGTCAATAATCAACTCATTTTTACATGCCCATTTCAAAAAATAAATTATACCGAAGCAATAGACCGGCACTCACGATCGGCCCGTGGAGAACTCTAAGGTCAGTGTAACCTTTATGTTTGCATTACTTTCACAGCGGCGAAATAGAAAAAAACAGCTCTGACTAATACTCGTGGTTATCGCGTACTAATGCCGTGGAGTGTCGCAATGTTGTTAGAAGCCTAACACCTATAAATAAGTAAAGCTGCTTCTCCAATCGGTTTAGCCCATCGCGAATCCGGATCTGTCATAAAGCAGGATGTAGTGTGTAAAGAGTCGATGTGATACCCGTTACCAGTTTAATAAAAACTGCGTACATTTGTTAATGGTCGAAAGAACTGAGTTTGGTTGGTACATCTGGTAACTTGTCATAGCCTATTGCTGGGCCGATATTTAGCCTTCAGCCTACTGAATTTATCTGTCACCTGGATTTTGTGAAAAGACTTAGACACCAGTCTTATCGCGCACTAACGTGAAAATTCAGATTTTGAAATAACTAGAATTGATTCTTGTGTAAGAATTCAATAAGCGAATTGTGTTTCAGGTGATTTACAAAAACAACGTACAAAAAAGTTGCGCAAACGAAACGGGTTGCATTTTACATCGGTTGAGTGCACCTTTAGTATTCACCTCGCGCAGATACATCGGTTGAGTGCACCTTTAGTATTCACCTCGCGCAGATACATCGGTTGAGTGCACCTTTAATATTCACCCCAGAAAACAGAATACAAGAAAACAGAAATCGAGGATCAGAATCGAGGCCAGCCTCACCCCTGACAGACAGGGATACAAGAGGAGAACAAAAACAACAAAAGAAATATCGGCGCCAACGAGTCGTACACGTCACTGATGGATTCTACCAGTGCAGTCATTGTGAATAATATTCGAAAACTATTAGAAACAACAGATACATGTTACACGTACTTTCTTCCTCGGGTACCAATCTTCTCTGTATAAAAGGCACTCAATGTGCATTTCAATGAACTACACAATGAGACATTTATAATCGCTTGTGTCAAAATTATCCATTCTCTCAAGTCCCTTTCAGAAGTCGCGAAGACGTCTTTAAGTATTTATTATCTTCTTTCAAGTTCACATTAGCCTGCAACTTGTAATATGTATAACTAGATCCTCTATAGGTATGTTTTTGTTGAGTTGGGATTGATTCTTGATTCTGTCATAACAAAACATCCTACATTATTTTTCCCAGCATGCATTACTACAGTGACGACACCCGGCGTCCGACCCGTGTGACTATCGGCCCGCCAAGCGACTGTCTCCGCTGCTGAACACATTCAAGCAGAGCAAGGAGAAACGACGCATCTTGAGGTTGCCGGTCCAGAAACTGTGCCAGACGCACGACCCGGAGTCTTGTTTCCAGCGCTCCGTGCTCGTCAAGAACACACTTTTGCGGATAAAGCGCAAACTTCGACAGGAACTCGTGTTGTTCTCATCATCGTCATAAGGAAAAATCGACGAGGTACCTATAGTCTAAAGCTACATACGATAGTTGCACTTACCTCAGTTAGACGCCTCGCTGCAAACTGTTTTGAAATGATATTCGCTATGCAAGTCTGATCTACTCTACAGTCCGTGCGTGTAGTTTCTACTCTGAGGTCCGTGCTTATTCGGCACGCTCACGTGCCCTTTGTTCCTGTATAAACGCGGCGGTCTGCCAGTCGGATCGTTATTCGTATCACGACGACACAATGGCTAATATCATGTTGAAAACACCCAACTACCACACGCCTGCGGCCTTCAGCGACAGCGACGTAAACTAACTGTTACCGACCGTTCGCAGCATCTGGTAGCCGACCACAGTCACTGTTTGTCAGCCAACCACCATCACCGTCTGTTAGCCGACCACAATTGCCGTCAAGCCTCTACGCACCGGAACCGGAACCCCAACCCGAATCGGAGGTGTCTATGAAACCGAAACGCATTTAATTTTCTGGGGATGCAAATTTCAATGCATCAACGGATTTGAGAGACGTATTTTTGGCAACCGGAAAGGCTGAACTGTTGGTGCATGTACCACCGAAAGAGGGCTTTTGGGGACTTGGACGTTGCTACAAAAACTATTGTGCGATGTGCGCAACAACTATTTTATTGAATTGTAGCGCCCCTGGTGGCAGCTGTGTTTTGTATGTGCTCGTGGATTTCACCAGTTTAATGCGGTTTCTAAACATTCCATCAAGTGAGAGAAGACAAAGCCGGAAACGAGGGCAAGTCAATGTGCTTGTGTGTCAGTTTAGGAGCCATACGCACAGCATTTGTGGAATCGATCAGGAAAAACTGACGAATGTACCTCCACACAATGCTTTTCTCATCTCTTTTAAAGCCTGTTTTCTTAAAGTTGTTCCTCACGTTTATAGCAGATGACGTGGGTCGTACATTACATAGATCTTTTTCTTGTTGTGGAGGAATAAAGGCTTAGCCGCACGGACTCCTAGAAGTGCGTCAAGTGTCTTTCGATGATTCGACCCTTGGTCACGTATGACCACGTTGATGTCCACACCAATGGTGGTCATATAATTCTTAGTCGTAACGGATTCTCGTCCATTTCAAATAAGGGCACCGTTTGTTGACATTCTCGTAACACCAGTTGAAGTACACCATTATCTAGATTATAGTTTATTACAAACGCCCTAAATATTGTATGTAAACTACAAAAACAACTTGCTAGTCTCTCTCTTCCTTTAGCAACTGTTACATATAGGTGAACATTCAATTCTTATGTTGTCTGGTGTACGCGTAGGCTGGGCGCGTTGACCAAGTGATTTCTTCGATTTATTTCATCAGTTATAAAATATAAAGAATGTCAACAGTGATCTATAACACAACCATGTTCAGGATCTTTCGGAAACCGAAAAAACACCTATTGAGACATTTACTTTTTAGAATTGGAACAATTCGGTGCGCTGCACGGAGTAGCGCAGTCGTGTCTCTGTGCCGTCGTGTAGTTCTCCTAGATCGCCGCCGGAGGGCGCTGTTGCATGCCGGCTGCACTGAAAACAGCGGAGTGGTGCCTCTTTCCGTCTATCTTTTTTAATAATATCTACTGCTGATCCCATTTTGTGATATCTTCAAAAAAAAAACCATGACATATGTATTAACCATGCTGTCGCTTTAAGAAACCCATATTGAGATGGTTATGTAAGTTATGTTTAACAAGAAAATTCACCATGTGATCTATAATTAGTTTTTGTAATAATTTGCAAATCACCGATGTTAAACCCACTGGTATGTAGTTCTCTGACATGTTTCTCGAACCCTTTTTAAACAACGGTATAATGTTTGCTTCTTTCCAGTCTAAAGTAACTCCCTCGTCTAATGACATGTTGAAAACTGTTGCAAGCGGTATGCTAATCTGTTCTACAATTTCCAACAGTAGTTTGGGTAGAATTAGTTATCTGATCGCAGAAAATAAGTTGCATCCGTAAGACCGTCGATGGTTCATTGAATTAGTACCGAGTGTTTGCTACAATTCACAACTGAGTAGCCAATAAATCAACGCTGTTAAAGAAGGAGAAGGCGAAATATACCATTACTTGCTTCATCAAGTGGTTTAACCAATTGCGAATCAAAGCTTTGCCGTCCAAATATGTACGAATGGTATGTAACATCAGAGTCGTTTTAGTAGAAAGTGCTTACTGTAGTGAAGACGGTCGACAAATTTCACTTTGGTCGTTACATTTGATAATTTTCTAAAGTCAATTACCCGGCCAACAATTAGCCTTCAAACCACTTAATTGGTTGTTCACGTTGTTATAGAAAGAGCAAGGAAGGTCAACAACAGTAACACTGAAGTCATGTGCGATGACGATGACGAACAATTATTTACCTTTCACGCTGCAGTGATCGGTCTGAGGGTGATATCTTGAAGGCATAGATAATTTCGATTCTACACTACGTGAACACAACAGACGACGTTATAAACCTTCAAAAACGATAGTTTTATTACATCATATATTGGAAAGACAACGTGAAATTGCGATCTGACCCCTTAAACAGTTAATTTAGCTAAAGTAACATAACAAAAACGAAATGTAATCACGGATGCGGGAAATCAATTGATCACACATGATAGTAAAACTAAATTACATAATTACTTATTTTAAATATATGCTGTAATTTATTCCCTAAACGAAATGTTCAGATGTCAATGTTCAATAAGGCGACTTCGCGATTATCCGGAGGTTTGCGTAATTTGTCACCCAATTCTAGCGGTAAAAACGTAAGAACCTTCTTTTGAAGGAACTTAACGTGTTCACGTAGAGGTGTTCGCAACGTCATGTTTGTGTTAAACAACTTTGGTTACACATGTATTTGTACTGGTGCAAATTATTCAAGTTGTACATTTTCAAATACCAACGTAAACACAATTTGTACCAATAAAAGTTGCAATCATCGAAGCATGTTGAATAACTTCGGAACAGTGGTGCAAGTTTTCTTTTAACCTGTACAACTTGTAGTGGTTTACCTCTGTAAACACGTTGTACCGATTCGAGAAACTCGCACCAACTCTCCAAAGTTATGCTAGAACCGTCAATAGTTGACACTTGTACCAGAAGAAATTGTGTTTATATATGGATTTGAACCAGTGCAACACGAGCCTGTACCAGTTGTACCGTTTCAAAATCTCTGTATAAACGCAGCTTACGATTATACCGAAGTAAGTAATTCTACTTCAAACATCTTGGTAAGATCCCGTGGGCCAACGCGCTATTTTTCATGCGCATCGCTCTACTGACTTTACTATGTTAGCGGGTAGCACGTACTCAGTGTGCATTTTATGTACTAAATAACAATTTTTTGAAAATAATACTATCACTCATAATGCTTAGTGGTGCATTTTGTCAAACACTGTTTGCTTAGAATGTTTCAGTATATATTCCATTGACATAAGGGAGGAGAGTGTCACGTTGAGCGCAGCACCAATTATTGGTGACACATCGCTATAATGTCACAGGTCCTCTTTGCTCTCAAACGTTTCACTTACACATTCACTCAATAACTCAATCATTCAATCACTCACTCACTCACTCAATCATTCACTCATTCACTCGTTTAGTCATTCATTCACGCACTGGCTCACTCACTCACTCACTCACTCACTCACTCACTCACTCACTCACTCACTCACTCACTCACTCACCCACCCACTCACTCACTCACTCACTCACTCACTCACTCACTCACACACACACACACACACAGACTTTCACTCAGCCCCTCACATACGCATTCATTCAGTCACTCTCATTCCCCTACTGTTTCGTTCCGCTTGCAATATTCTCTCAACGACCCAGAGCAAGGTGGACAACAGTTACACTCACGCTTGTAAATGTATCTAATAGAGTATAGAATAGAATAGGCCCAGGTCATAATCATTATAAATTCAAGCGACTCTTACCGGTGCGACCATCAGCCTTGAAGCAGAAGGCGACGATTAATCATCCAACGTGATCTCTAGTAAGCTGTTTGTGAAAACTCCGCGGTTTAGTATCATCGAACCAATGTAGAACGAAACTCGCGGGTGGTAGACTAAATAAATGATACATTACGCTACTTGCATGCTACTAAGTGTGCAATTGAAGGGTTTCAGGATAAAACATTTAACATCTATTTTGTGGATCTTGAGAAATTCTCACTTTCGTCTTTCATCATCAGAATTTAAATGGAAACTCGTTGAAGTTGAAATGCATCAAGAATCCAAAATCACATAGAATGATGGTAAAGACTCCGTTTAATTTACTCTTCACATGTTGAAAAATATGTCGATATTCTTGCATTTGAACATCACGTTTGAACGAAAGCATCAATAAAATAGGTGGACAGTTAACATTTGAGAATATAAATCGATGAAACTTGATAACACGTTTCTATAATAAAACATATTTTATGAAACAAATATGCATGTTTTTAAATTCGGCAATGAGTGTTTTGAACTTAACTTTAATAGACAGACGGCGCTTGTCGCTTTCTGAAAACAAATACTGTTTTCTGCATGTCGTTTAACAGAGATGTCGTATTTTTCTATGAATTGCATATCACACTAGTAGCTCAACACGTACTTAAACAATCGTGTCGTCTCTATTCGGATGAATTTCCACCAATTGCGTTTGTCGCGCTAAGCCCTGAAACCCTTCAACTGTACATTTTGGGTTAGATGACGTGCTCGCCTATCTTTGAATACTAAAAGCGTACGTATTCGTCCGAATATTAATTCTATGACTTCTAGACCTCAACCGTGGCATCGCATACAGACCGCTCCGGTTATTCAAATCCGGGTCGTTATTCCGTATATAGTTGTTTTGTAAGGTAGTAGACATCCCATCCACCACCGGGAACCGGAAGTTGTGGCTATCAGACATAACGTGATGTAACGTCTTACGCAGGCAGCGTTGAAGGCGGTCACCAAGGGAAGATCAGCCTTTAAACCATAAGTGGAACACCTTGCGCATCTTGCTTGGTCCATTCCAGTAGCCTCTGGAAAGAACAGACGCACACACATTTGACCTTTGCTTTAATGAAACCATAGTGGTCAGAAAGTACTCATTCTATAATACGTCATCACATGTAATCTTTATTTTTCAAACATGATTTTTCAGTCTGATTAGGAATAACGTTGTGCGTAATCAATCATAACGACGGCCCGTGAATAGATTAATCCTCTTCGTCACCTTTGCTAAATAAAACACGACATCATACAATGCTGTTTTAATTATGTTTTTGTGTATTATTTAACTGTCTTCAGTAATACAAAACACGTAAACCAAATTAACATGAAACATATGCAAAAAATTAACAAAACTACTGCACCAAATTATTATCGATGATGTTCTAGTGAAACCTCATAATTGATTTCTTGGTAAGTTGACTTTTTGATGCAAAACTGTAGAAGAATGCGCTTGTTCTCATGTAGCAACTTATGTGAAATACCAACTACAAATTACACGAAAACGTGTCTTAACAGTACCAATGAACCTATAAAGATGCGAACAATAAACGTTTGTTTTGGTTCCTATACAACTAGATTTTAACATTTCAGTAGAACACCGTTGTTGTGCTATCAGTGTAATTACGTTTTTATATGTAAACTAGTATAAAAACCACATACATAAATAAATACAGTTGAATAGAATACATGATGAGAACTGGAGAGACTCACTTGAGCAGCATGTACCAGTAAAGAAGGGGCATGGCGTAGACCTTGAGTAGATAGACGCTGCGTCGTGGCACGGCTTGATTAAAGGGGAACGTCTCCAGTATCTTTCCGTCATAGCCGAACTCCGCCATGATGCATCCCCCCTTCTTTGTAACCAACGGACACGACGTGTAGCCGTTGTACTGAAACGGCAAATAAGGTAAACAATTTCTGTTCTATCGTGGCGTTGTTAGATATTTCGCAACAATTTTCCCGCTCGCCATTATCAATTATCATCAAGTAGTAGTTGCGATTGTTAATTGTACCACCTTCATTAATTAGTATGACCGCTACCAGCACAGCCATCGACAACTCCACCACTGCCATTGTCATCTCCTCTTTCATCGCCATCACCACAAATACCATTGCTGATATCACCTATACCATCTTCATCACCACTATACCGTCGCTATTACCATTAGTATGTTTGTAGTGGGTACCATCACAGTTACAGCCATTAATAAATTATATTTCTATGACAGAATAGATCAATATTCCATTCTGGACTTGTCGTACATAACAGCCTGGAGCAGCCACATTAAATATTTTATTTGAAAAATTAGTTGCAAACGTGTACTAATAGTATCGCATAGGCCCTTTACGGCAGCTACGATCACTTAATATCGCTCACCGAGTGTGAAGGCTTCTGGTTGGCCATTACTTCAGTGAGGTTCTTCGTCAGAATGTTGGATTGACTGCCTGCAGATAAAATATACATAGTTTGATTAACATGAAATAGATTATAACTGTAGCGAATACAAGTAATGATTAGTTGTTTTTTTAATTTGCAAAATCGCTTTATTTTACGATTCATCCAAAATGACATGTTTTATTATTTTAAATATAAGCTATACAGTAAAACCTGGTATAACTTCATACGTGTATAATATAGTAACATCTTTGAGTTAAAGTTGGACATACCATTTATAATTCACATTTAGAACACCAACCAAATGTGAATTATTGCTGAGAAGAGAAAGGTGTGTCACCTTGTGTGAAAGGAATGCTGGAAAGAATGCATTAAATGGTGCCAGTGCAATGATTTAATGGCTCGCTGTGACGGTTTCGTTGGCTACGCTCTCGGTGTTAAACGCTGTTGATTAAACATATAACGAGTAAAGTTATGCGATATTTGATCGCATAAGTAGGAGCTCTATTGGTTAGCAACGTTACTAATTCGATGCATGTGTAGCTTTAACCTAATCACGTAGACTTAGCTTAATCTGGTTGGACTTAGTCATATATGGGTTAGTACGAAATGGCGTGGCTTCGATGCTTCTGTCCTGACTCTAAACGCTGCGCTACGGAACCCACAGAAAGCTATACGTGTACCTTCTGTACGGTACCTGTGCTTTGTTTTGGTATATATAATAAATAGAATGGATTTACAAAAAACTAATTGGATATGTGAAGTTGTCGATGTTTCGAAACAGCAGCGAATGAGAGTAAAGGCGGTTGAACCAACGCACTACTGGGATTTTTCACTTCCCTAGCGTTGACAGTTGGTAGAAGGGACTAAATGTTATTGTTGTTTCTCCCAGAAATATAGGCTCAGTGGAGTGAACAAAGTTGGCTACGATTTGAAACAGCAGCGTGTTAGACACGAACCACCAGTTATTGTTAATAGTATGTAATTATACTCGAACACGACCTATTAAAATATCTACACAATTAATAATACAAATTTGCATGGTATTAGCTACCTAACTTATGCGCACACCCAACTTACAATCTGGCTCTGTGAAGGGGTTGAGGATAATGTTACAAATACAGAACCCCGTCCTCTCGACTGACAGTTCAGTGCTCTACCCGTTGCGCCGCTGCCACCAATTAGCATAGCAACGTGACTAGTGACACACTCATGGCCGCTGCATGATACTGCCTAGTAAGTGACTCACTGATGGCGGCGGCCGTCTTCGACGTCGGCAAGTTCGAGCAGTCACCCAGGGCGAAGATGTTGGGAAAGCGCACGTGCTGACACGTCTCCTTGTCGACCTCCACGAATCCTGTCTTGTCCGACACCTCGCTATCCCACAAAACACTGGGTGTGGAACAAGGTGGCGCCACGTGCAACATGCCGTACTAAAAGGGATAATGCAAATCGCAATGCATTAGTTAGAAGAAGAATAAAAAAAGAATAAAAGGAGAAGAAACTGAATGAGAAGAAGAAGAGGAAAACGAAGAAGAAGACAACGAGGAAGAAGAAGACTAACAAGAAAACAAAGACGAACACAAATAACGGTTATTTATTATACGTGTATATATATATATATATAAATAAATATATATATATATATAATAAATGTATAATACAGAATCCCACGCCACCAGTGTATCTTGCAGGACCCACCTCGTATGTTTCCGTTGCCCCGTCCGTACCCAGCACTTCGAAGATGGCTTCCTTCGTCTCGTGTCTCACCTCCACTAGCTTCCGCTTTAAGTTGAGTTTAATATCTCTGAATTTCGAGAACAAATTTAGTATAGCTATACACATACTTGAATACACCAACTAGAAGCTACTAAAACGTTAGAATTATAAAGACAATTCGTCAAAGCTTCACTGTCCCGAAATGGACAAGGATATTGATCATTCATCATTATAAAAACATAACACATTTATTTTACAATGAGTATTGTTACATAAAGCAACAGCATATGAGAATGCAAAAACATAGTTTTGTTCAAGATACATGGTTTTGTTAACATACCTTTATTTAGACATAAAGCAACAGCATATGAGAATGCAAAAACATAGTTTTGTTCAAGATACATGGTTTTGTTAACATACCTTTATTTATAATTTATCAAAAAATTTCACAGTGGCATCAAAATTCAGTAATTTTTTACAATTATTATTATTAAAATCGCACCGCAAACCTAATACTTTTACTATGTAACATTGTAAACATCACCGCTACCATAGTTACCATCACCAGTATAATAATCATCACTAATATCTTCAACACCTGCACTACTATCGCCGTCACCACCATTAACATCGTCACCACCTGCACTTTTTCTCAGCAATAATTCACAGTTGGTTGGTGTTATAAATGTGAATTATAAATGGTATGTCCAACTTTAACTCAAAGCTGTTACTATATTGTACACGTATGAAGTTATACCATGTTTTACTGTATAGCTTATATTTAAAATAATAAAATAAGTAATTTTTTAGAAATCGTAAAATAAAGCGATTTTGAAGAAAAAAATCATTACTTGTATTCGCTACAGTTATAATCTATTTCATGTTAATCAAACTATGTATATTTTATATCCAGGCGGTCTATTCAACATTCTCACGAAGAACCTCACTCACGTAATGGCCGGCTAGAAGCCATAACACTCGGTGAGCGATATTAGGTGATCGTAGCTGCCGTAAAGGGCCTATGCGATAACATTAGTACACGTTTGCAACTAATTTTTCAAATAAAATATTTAATGTGGCTGATCCAGGCTGTTGTGTACGACAAGTCCAGAATGGAATATTGATCTATTCGGTCATAGAAATATAATGTATTAATGGCTGTAACGGTGATAGTACCCATATCAAAAATACTAATGGTATTAGCGACGGTGCGGTGGTGATGAAGATGGTTTACCTGATATCGACATTTGTGGTGGTGGCGATGAAAGAGGAGATGACAATGGCAGTAGTGGAGTTGTCGATGGCTGTGCTGTTAGCGGTCATACTAATTAATGAAGGTGGTACAATTAACAATCGCAACTACTACTTGATGATAATTGATAATGGCGAGCGGGAAAATTGTCGCGAAATAACTAGCAACGCCACGATAGAACAGAAATTGTTTACCTTATTTGCCGTTTCAGTACAACGGCTACACATCGTGTCCTTTGGTCACAAAGAAGGGGGATGCACCATGGGGGAGTTCGGCTATGACGGATTGATACTGGAGACGTTCCCCTTTAATGAAGCCGTGTCACGACGCAGCGCCTATCTACTCAAGGTCTACGCCATGCCCTTTCTCTACTGGTACATGCTGCTCAAGTGAGTCTCTCCAATTCTCACCATGTACTCTATTCAACTGTATTCATTTACGTATGTGGTTTTTATACTAGTTTACATATAAAAACGTCATTACACTTATAGCATAACAACGGTGTTCTACTGAAATGTTATTGAATCTAGTTGTATAGGAACCAAAACAAACGTTTATTGTTCGTATCTTTATAGGTTCATTGGTACTTTTAAGATACGATTTTGTGTAATTTATAGTTGGAATTTCACATAAGTTGCTACATGAGAACAAGCGCATTCTTCTATAGTTTTGCATCAAAAAGTCAACGTACAAAGAAATCAATTATGATGTTTCACTAGAACATCATCGATAATAATTTGGTGCAGTTGTTTTGTTAAATTTTTGCATATGTATGATGTTAATTTGGTTTACGTGTTTTGTATTACCGAAGATAGTTAAATAATACACAAAAGCATAATTAAAACAGCATTGTATGATTTCGTGTTTTATTTAGCAAAGGTGACGAAGAGGATTAATTTATTCACGGGCCGTCGTTATGACTGATAACGCACAACGTTATTCCTAATTAGACTAAAAATTCATGTTTGAAAAATAAAGATTACATGTGATGACGTATTATAGAATGAGTACTTCCTGACAACTATGGTCTCATTAAAGCAAAGGTCAAATGTGTGTCCGTCTGTTCTTTTCAGAGGCTACTGGAAAGGACCAAGCAAGATGCGCAAGGTTTTCCACTTAACACCGTTTATGAGATTTTATTGACGGGTTAATGGCGTTGCATTTATATTTGTTGTTACTCCATAATACCCTCATAAAAAAAATAATTATATATTCTTGTAGTGCTGATGCCTAGCTTATTTATAGACAACTAAGGTGTCCCCCAGCGGATGATTGAGAACTAACGTCGGTATGCCGAAATCCCGCGTGACACAAATGATCGAATAGACGGCTTTGTTTACCAGGCTAAGATTTTGGTTCTGCGGGTCATTTGACGTTTCTATTTTGCGAAGAAAAAAGTCGATTTTTGTGTGTTTTACACCAGTATTTTTTGTGGTGAATGTAAGTTTATCTATACAGTGTATGTTGTTGATATTTGTTTTCGTAATCCGTTTGATTTTTGCGGCTGTGATCCGTTTATTTGTTCCAGCAGCAAAATGTCACTGACAGTGACATGAGTCGAGTGACTGAAGAAAGCTAGGCATAGCCTCGATTTACGATGACAGCTTCGCAAGTTTCCGCACTTTCGAGATGTCATCCTCACCAATGAAGTCTACTAGTGTTTATTAGGATTACGTTTCACATTTCTGTTTCGCATACATTTAATATACTTTGATTTCTTTTGCAGTTTTCCTCTGTTTCGACTTGTTGCGCTTCCTTTGAGCATGTGAGTTTGATGAAATGCCTAATCTGCTCTGCAAAAATATATGTTAACATTGATATATCATTTACACCCTTGTTGTCATTATTGACATTTCGTATAACGGTCCCCTATAACTTTAAGCAATAGCCTTCATGCAGTTTGCTGGTTTGTTGCTATTATCATGACATCAGCAGTTATAGTGGGCCATAGCTTCGTTCCTCGTTTACAATCGGCAACTGGAAGTCGAGATGATATGCTTTCAGGTTTTAACTTGATTACATGCAAGGTTAAATTTCTCTATAAACGGGGAGGTCGTGTTGATTCGATGCGACAGTTGTTACTTTACATTATCCGGGAGAAGCCTCGAATAATTGTTCTTCACATAGGTGAAAATGACATTTCAGTTGAGTCACGCAATGGGTTACACGTAGCTAGAGAAAGTATTGCTCTAGCGAATGAATTAATTACACTATCCTCTTGTAGTCGTTTGTATGTGGGTGAACTCCTTTATCGATTTAAAGGCCGGTATATACACTCATATCAACACCAAGAGTTGTATAGCAATCAGGTAAAAACAGTGAATGCTGAGTTGAAGCGATATTTCCATGGCAATAGCCACATTACCTGGTGGTCTTGTAAAGGGGTTAAATTCAGTCAACAAGTTGTGACGCATGAAGATGGAGTACATCTCAATAATGGTGTGGATATTTTCAAATACTACAAAGCTATTCGGGGTGCCATTGTATATGGCCTTAACCGTTTGTAAGCGTGATGTCCCTCTTTAATAGCCTCTAATAATCACTACAGGAGTATACATGCACAAATGTGTTGTTATCAGCGACACTTTCACTTGTTTACTGTTGAAGGTTTTCATATACTGACAACAATGATTACTACACTTTTCTATAATATATGTATGGCTACATATTCATTATGTATATGTTACGATTTCATATAGTCATGCCTATGACCACGACACTGTTCGATAGTATATGTAGCTACGTCTACCTATACATTATATATATGTCACTATTTTTATAGTGATGGCTGTGATTACTATACTGTTCTATATTATATGTATCTACGTCTACGTATATTATATATATATATATATATATGTGTGTGTGTCACTATTTCATATATTGGTGACCATGATTACTACACTGTTCTATATTATATGTAGCTACGTCTGTATATATATTATATATATCTGTCACTATTGCCTATATTGATGACTATGATTACTACACCGTTCTGTGTTATATGTAGCTACGTCTGTATATATATTATATATATCTGTCACTATTGCCTATATTGATGACTATGATTACTACACCGTTCTGTGTTATATGTAGCTACGTCTGTATATATATTATATATATATGTCACTATTGCCTATATTGATGACTATGATTACTACACCGTTCTGTGTTATATGTAGCTACGTCTGTATATATATTATATATATCTGTCACTATTGCCTATATTGATGACTATGATTACTACACCGTTCTGTGTTATATGTAGCTACGTCTGCATATATATTATATATCTGTCACTATTGCACATATTGGTGACTATGGTTACTACACTGTTCCATATTATATGTAGCTACGTCTACATGTATACATTATATATATCTGTCACTATTTGCTCTCTAGCGGGATGTGTACTCGTTACATATCCTGGAAGTCCGATACATTTTTGGCTTCAGAGCATTTTAGTTGGCTATCGTCATGGGTTTCCCATGCGGTCTGGTTGTATACATTATGGGTTGTGCAGTGTTTTGTATATTAGCAGTGGGTTCTTCATCAATCCCATTTTGTGCTATTTCTACAGAATATTTGATGTACCGGGTAGATTACATTTTATGCTGTCCATTATAGCATCTTTTATTTCCTTTATGTGGTGATATTTGCATAGCATTTATGATACTGGCACAAAGTTTGCCATATATCTATTTTGTTTTATCATTACAATTGTTAACATTTGTCGGGAATAATTTTTTTATAATTGATCATTTTCTTTTATAATTATAACTATGAACGTTCTGCTGACAACGCCGTGCCGGATGACGCGACTGAACTCGAGCTCATCATCACGGCTCGTGTTAGCGACTCTCTAGCCGACATTGTCAAGCTGTCGGTGCAGCAGGCTCTTCGCAATCACCAGCCTCAACCTCTACCAGCAGTGACCAGCACATCAGGGGGTTGAAGGTCAGGAGCCTTACCCCTGTGTCGTTGATGTCGGATTGGGACTTGTAGGGTCTGAGGGTCAGGAGCCCCAGTCTGCAGGTATTCTTTCCGACACATCTAATCCTATATTAAATGTCACATCGTTTGCACAAAATCAAAACACGTTCAATACAGAACAATATGTAGTAGCTATGTCCAAATCACCCAAGCAGCCATCCTCTTTCACTCCTAGTCAACGGGTTCCACGGGGTTACTGTTTCAAATTCCACGCTGATCGTTTTTGTTCAGGTTGCCAGCACAGCCACATGTGTCCGGGGTGTGGGGGTCTTCACCCGAGTTACAAGTGTCATGTGGCACGAGAGCGCACATACGCACTCCTTTCATCCCAACAACAGATGCGTGGTAACTATGATGCCTTTCGTTCCCAGTCGTTTCGGACCGATCTCCAGTTTCCCACCCAATCGTACAGGGTCCGTTTTCAGCTGTCTCCAATTAATTCCTTCTCTTTCAAGCGTTCAAAGCACATCTCGCGATATTCCCTTGTTCACCGTGCACCATCTTTCACAAAATCATCTTCCACCAGGATGGGTTCCCCCAACACCCATCAATATTAAGGAACTTCAAGTTGCACTTGGTTGTATTGACATGGCAACACTCTTTAATTTGGTGCATGGTTTCACGTATGGTTTTTCGGCATGTTTTCAAGATCATATCTGACAGGCGAATTTATATTCTATCTTCGGCAATCGCTCAGCTTTCAGTTGTTCAAGCCAAAATTGATTCGGAGGTTGCAGCTGGCCGAGTGCAAGGTCCTTTCCCATCCGCACCCATGCCTCATCTTGTATTATCACCAATTGGTTTTGGTCCCCAAGAAACGTCCTGGTCAGTTCAGGCTTATTCATCACTTATCATTTCCCCCCCAGCATCAGTCAATGATGGCATCTCTGATGATGAAGCAATTGCAATGATCCGTTTACTAGGGCGAGGTTGTTTTATGTGCAAAACTGACATTGAAAAGGCATTCAGGATTATGCCAATTGCACCACGAGAAAACTACCTTCTTGGTTTTCATTTTAATGGACTCTATTATGTTGACACCTGTCTGCCAAAGGGGCTTAAATCTAGCTGTAAATTTTTTGAAACTTTCAGTTCAGCACTTGAACTTGTTGCTCGGCAACAGCTGCGTATTCCTTACATTTTACACATGTTGGATGACTTCCTGATATTATCGCGCTCGGAAGAAATGTGTCAGTCACAATTACTTTCTTTTCCGGATTTGTGTAAACATATAGGAGTACCTATATCCAAAGAAAAGACTTTCCTGCCTTCTACTACTCTAACATTTCTAGGCTTTGAGCTTGATAATCTTGCGTTCCAAGCTCGTCTGCCCCTGGATAAGCTAAATAAATTTAAGGCTTTCATTAATTATGCGCTGACGAAGAAAAAATAACTTTAAAACAATTACATAAAAATTACCGGTTTGCTACAGTTTGCATGTTTTGTCGTAATTTCTGGAAGATGTTTTTTACGGCGTTTATTCACTCTTTGTATTGGGCTTACGAAACCCTACCAACATGTGAGAATTTCAGCAGAGGCACGCAAAGATTTGCTGACATGGAAATTGTTCTTGTCTGCTTTCAATGGGACAGCTATTTTCAAGTACGATCCATGGGTTGCAGCAGAATGTCTGCATTTATTCACAGATGCAAGTGGTTCGGGTTATGGCGCTGTCTTTGGCTCACATTGGTTATTCGGGGAATGGCCTGCGACTTGGAAAATTCAGCCCATCTCCTTCCTTGAGCTTTTCCCCATCATGATCAGCATACGTATCTGGGCCCCACAACTGCGTAACAAACGTATTATAATTCACACAGACAACCAGGCTTTGGAACATGTGATTAATAACTCCACGTCCAAAAATGCTAATATGATGGCTCTTGTCAGGAAATTAGTAACCACGTGTATGCAATTCAATGTGCAGATATGTGCCAAACATCTACCAGAAAAGTCGAACACGCTAGCAGATCTTCTGTCTCGCTTACAGATTATCAAGTTCCGAGAACAGGCGCCGGGGTCCGATCGCTTCCCAACTCCTATTCCATAACACATGCTGCCATCGAATTGGTCCCTCACCTAATTCATCTGGTACAACATTCTCTGGCACCATCAACAATACGAGGATATGAACGTTCGCTCTCTTCTTTCCAGTGTTTTGTAACACGGTATCAGTTGCTGATTCACTTACCCGTGCCATCTATTTTCGTGGCACTTTGTGTTGCTTATCTTCACCAACAAAAATATGCATACAGAACAATTGTTTCCACGTTATCAGCTGTATAGTATCTTCATCGATGTTACAACCTTCTTGAGCCTAAGGGAAGTTTTCTGGTTAAGAATCCGTTGCGAGGAATTAAGAATTGAGGAGCAGTCCCAGATGCCAGGATTCCAATTTCTTTGCAATTGTTACATAAACTCTGTGCATCAGTTCAGCACATTTGTACTTCACCTTGGTTACAAACGCTTTTCCAAGCTATGTATCTTCTGGCGTTTTTTGCTTTTCTCAGGGTAGGGGAAATGACACTGTCTCATGGAAGAGCACATAATATCTTACAGCTCAATAATGTCCTTTTTGAACCTAGTGTTAAGGCCAAGTTTATAATATTTCAGTGTTATAAACATTCCACTGGTCGGCCGCACAACATTGTAGTACATGAACGTCCAGGTAACCACTGTCTATTTGTCTGCCTTAGAAATTACCTGGCATACAGATGTAAATCACCTGGATCACTTGTCATCCTACCCTCTGGTCGCCAAGTGTCACGTGCAATGTTCGCGAATACTATGAACAAGTGTTTGCAATGTATTGGCATAAATGCATCTCTGTACAAAACACATAGTTTTAGAATCGGTGCAGCATCTCATGCGGCAAGAATTGGTATGTCTGATGCCCAAATTAGGTATATGGGTAGATGGAAATCTGATGCTTTCCTGTCGTATATCCGGCTGCTCGTTGCTTTTTAGATTTATATGCAGGATTAGCATGGTTGGACTTAATTCAACCTGTAGTAGAATGTATAGTCGTTAAAATGCAACTGTGGGACTAGTAACTAGGTTTTGTTTGTATTTCTTGATGACAGTAATTAAACAGCAGCCAAGGCCAGTATTTTCATCATGTCTTTGTTGTTTCAGTTTATCATGTACATTTTACATGTAAATTCAGCGACATAAAACACCGTTTACGAGACTTTATAGACGGGTTTATGGCGTTGCATTTATATTTGTTGTTACTCCATACATTTACCCTCATATATATTCTTGTAGTGCTGACGCCTAGCTTATTTGTAGACAACTACGGTGTCCCCCAGCGGATGATTGAGGACTAACGTCGGTATGCCGAAATCCCGCGTGACACAAATGATCCAATAAACGGCTTTGTTTACCAGGCTAAGATTTCGGTTCTGCGAGTCATTTGGCGTTTCTATTCTGCGAAGAAAAAACCCTCCCTCCATCCCATTCTGTTAAGTTCATTGTGTTTTAATTGCACTGGTTTATTTAGGTGCCAAGAGGCAGTAGAAATATAATTACCTCGATTCTGATCCTCGGTTTCTGTTTTCTTGTATTCTGTTTTCTGGGGTGAATATTAAAGATGCACTCAACCGATGTATCGGAGTGAATATTAAAGGTGCACTCACTCGATGTATCGGAGTGAATATTAAAGGTGCACTCACTCGATGTATCGGAGTGAATATTAAAGGTGCACTCACTCGATGTATCGGAGTGAATATTAAAGGTGCACTCACTCGAAGTATCGGGGTGAATATTAAAGGTGCACTCACCTGATGTATGTGTGGTGAATATTAAAGGTTCACTCACCCGATGTATCTGGGGTGAATATTAAAGATGCACACACCCGATATATCTCGGGTGAATATTAAAAGTGCATTCACTCGATGTATCTCTTGCGAATGTTAAAGGTGCACTCATTCGATGTATCGGAGTGAATATTAAAGGTGCACTCACTCGATGTATCGGAGTGAATATTAAAGGTGCACTCACTCGATGTATCGGAGTGAATATTAAAGGTGCACTCACTCGATGTATCGGAGTGAATATTAAAGGTGCACTCACACGATGTATCTGGGGTAAATATTAAAGGTGCAATCAAAGTATGTGTCGGGTTGACCACTAAAGTGTCTCTTCAATTCAATTTTTCGTGCGTCTCATGTATATTGATTTTGCGAAAAATGCAACCCACTTCGTTTGCGCAACGTTTTTATACGTTGTTTTTGTAAATCACCTGAAACACAATTCGCTTATTGAATTCTTACACAAGAATCAATTCTAGTTATTTCAAAATCTGAGTTTTCACGTTACATAAACTGGGGTCTAAGTTTTTTTCTCACAAAATCCAGGTGACAGATAAATTCAGTAGGCTGAAGGCTAAATATCGGCCCAGCAATAGGCTTTGGCAAGTTACCAGATGTACCAGCCAAACTCGGTTCTTTCGATCATTAAGAAATGTAAGCAGTTTTTTTATTAAACTGACACCGGGTATCACATCAACTCTTTACACATATAATACATCCTGCTTTAGCAAAGACCCGGATTCGCGGTGGGCTAAACCGCTTGGCGAAGCAGCTTTATTTATTTATAGGTGTTAGGCTTCTAACGACATTGCGACACTCCACGGTATTAGGACGCGATAACCACGAGTACTAGTCAGAGCTGTTTTTTTTCTATTTCGCCGCAGTGAAAGTAATGCAAACACTGACCATAGAGTTCTCTAACGGACCGATCTTGAGTGCCGGTCTGTTGCTTCAGTATAATTTTGTTGTTGAAATGGGCATATAAAAATGAGTTGATTGTTTACTCCCTAAACGTGTATGCTCCAATTAATGTCCAGCAGCGGTTACATTTTCACCGCAGACTGAGAGCCTTTGGTGTTAATGAAAAAATACTTGTTCTCTTGTATCGCTCCATTACTGAAAGTGTACTGCGTTGTGGGATTAATGCTTGGTTTGGCAATTTGTCGGTTCAGTTGAAATCACAGCTTTCTCGCATGATAAGAATTGCCGTGAAAATCCACATCTCCCATGATCTGTCTTCAGGAGATGTTTGAGCAGATATTGAGAAGACAGTCAGCCAAGATCATTTCCAATATTAAATATGCGGTTTAAACACAAAAATATGCACAGGTATTATGCCATGTTTTAGCCATGTTTAGACATGTTCTCAGCATAATAACATAATATATGATGTGCATGCAATGTATATAATGTTTATTTGTTTATATATTAATTTTTATCTGCTGTTTTATTCCTTGTTTTTGTATAAGGCAGTTACGTTTGTTCTACCCCAAGAAAAAATGTTCAGTAAGTAATATGTTACCTTATCGTACGCTTGCATGAATAATAGCGTCAAAACCTGCACTACTATCGCTGTCACCGCCATTAACATTGACAACTTCACTACCATCGCCGTCACCACCGTTAACATCGTCAACACCTGAACTACTATCGCCGTCACCGCCATTAACATTGACAACTTCACTACCATCGCCGTCACCACCGTTAACATCGTCAACACCTGCACTACCATCGCCGTCACCATCGTTATCATCGTCAACACCTTCACTACCTAATTTAATTCCTTCCAAGCAATTAATCCAAATTATTTTCTAAATTGGAATTGTAACGTGATTAACTGAAGTTTTGGAGCGAGAATTTAATTTAGGCTGACTTTTAATACATGAACAAATCTAATGTTTGGTCGGCGTTGAGGCTAGACTGATACCATCTGCATAAACACGCGCGCACGCACGCACACGCACATACACACAACCAGATACTCTCACCTTTCAAGCATCTGCTTGTGTAAAGCCTGTGCGTATTTGGGGACACCGAAGACGACTCCCAGTGAAGTGTTATAGATCACTGTCGCCGTGTCTCTCTTTCCCACCTGTCGGCCAGAAACGTGCGACAATGTTCTTTAGGTCAAACTCTACAATAACATAGTTGTTGTTTAGCCTGAGGTAGCTCTAATACGGTCATGCCTACATAAAACTCCCGTTTGCCCACGGTCAATATCTTCTTGCATGTTAGCATCAATCACAAACAGTTAACATGATCCCAATCAGTTGGGTAGCACTACTGCAACTTTACAGGATCAATGTTTGCGCAATTGGGCTGAATATTGATTAATTTTAACCTAAGCAGCATACCATGAATATTGTCAGCTCATTAAAGGAAGATAGATTTTGGCGGAGCTCACTGGGTCTGTTAATACGATCGTCAACAAACGAAACGAACATAGACCTACAAACGCTAAACTGTCGATTATATTGCAACCATCCAAATACATTGGTATCAACGTTGCACTGTCAAGACACATAATTATGGTCGTGTCCGCTCCAATTAATGAACTGGAAAATTTAACTGTCTGGGAAAAACCCAAATTAACAATCTAGAAACCTGCAACATGCAATCCTTTGCAGATCGAAAGAGCATGCAACATAAAATAGCGATTTTATAATAACACAAAAGAGTTTTGCCACAAAAGTCTACGTACCCGTCGAAAATAATCTTCCGTCAAATAGAGTATCTTTTGTGGTGCGCCTGCGCACTTGATCGGAGTATCGGGGAAGGTAAAGATGGCGTTTCCCTCCTTGAAGTCTTGCATGGCGAGGAAGGTCTTCTGTACGTAGTTCTGGTGGTAGATGGTGCAGACGGCCGGGTCTTGCTCCAGGGCCTCAGGAAGATCTTTCACCTGCGGTAACGACATTTGTTGAGCTGAAGTGTTGACGTCTAACCAAATTGATACAGTGTGGATTTGTGACCATCAATAAACACATCACAACGATAACATATATTTCTGGCGTTATAACAGGAACTCGAGTTACACTAAAAATAACAGCAATGTGTATTGCATTATATAGATAAATAAACAAAATAAATAAAAGGTGTCTCATCGTGCAGAAAATTCAACCAATAGTAGAAGTACCACATCTTGAACTCAAAACGGAAACAAAAACATTGCGCGAAGCATTTAGACAACTAAATTAGCTGACGAAATTAAAGTTACGGTTGTGCCGTGCAACTAAATACGATAGTTGATAATATAAACTTGTTGAGTCTCGACAACAGTCGCGTAGAAACGCAGATTACAGTAATGTGTTGAACTGCGTAGATCGTCTTACCATGGAGAAGTTTGGATGAATCCCGAGTGCAATTACCAGATACTCATACTTCACCTGTAACAAGCGTTCGTGCTAATATTAATAAATAACACTTAGCGAGATAACAAGCGGTTACGATGGTATCCATATTTCATTTGTAACGAGGTAGCAAGATGGAACGTTGGTAGTTATACTTCACCTGTAACGAGATAACAAGAGATTACGATGGTATTCATGCTTCATTTGTAACGATGTAACAAGGCGTTATGTTGGTATTCATACTCATAAAATCAAGAGCTGAGCAACATCAGAGAAGCTACAAATCATGAGAGTGTCACGAGAAAGAAGCAGAGTATAAAAACAGAGATACTTATGCAGATAAGTCATATCCAGCTCTTGTTTGACCTACGGTTGACCGGCCAATGCGTCACTCACCACACGTCCGTCCGTCGTGCTGACCACGTTGTTGCTGGGACAGAAGCCGGCTACTGACGTCTGCAGCCAGTCGCAGTTGCCTGGCAGGACGTCACCCGTCGGCTTGTGCGTCTGGTCAAGGTGCTTCAGTCCACAACCCACCAGAGTGAACATCGGTTGGTAGTAGTGGGTCTACAAAGTCACAAAACTAGTCCGTCAACGTTCCGACTTACACAGTGAACATAGGCTGGTAGTGGTGGGTCTACAAATTCACACAAATAGTCCGTCAACGTTCAATTGTATAGAGTGAACATCGGCTGGTAGTAGTGGGTGTAGAATGTCACACAAATAGTCCAGATGCACAACAAGAGTTTAGGCTGGTCTCGGCTTCACGATGCTTGAAACCCAAGCAAATGACGTCGCACTTATGTATATAAAGTCACACAAACAGTCCGTCACTGTTCCGGCGTACAGAGTGAACATCGGCTGGTAGTAGTGGGTCTACAAAGTCACACAAATAGTTCGTCAAATTTGGTACGTACAGAGTGAACATTGCCTGGTAGTAGTGGGTCTACAAAGTTACATAAATAGTCAATCAATTTTCCGACACAGAGTGAATATCGGATGGTAGTAGTGAAGTACAAAGTCACACAAATAGTCCGTCAATGTTCCGACACAGAGTGAACATCGTCTGGTAGTAGTGGGTCTACAAACTCACACAAATAGTCCGTCAACGTTCCAACGCTCGTAGTGAACACTGGCTGTTAGTTCTGAGTCTAAAATGTCACACAAATAGTCCCGATACACAACAAGAGTTTAGGCTGGTCTCGGCTTCACGATGCTTGAAACCCTAGCAAATGACATCGCACTTATTTACATAAAACTGGACTTATTTCATAATATAGCATATGATTGTACGAAACTGAAACATAAACATACTCCAAAAATGCATGACGACAAAGCATGCATGCCATACCGCCATTGGTATTCAATATTTTTATTATTGACATATAAGCGAATTGTAACACAAATAACATAGAATAACTAACGTAACACGTGACGTGACATTGCTACGTCACTACTTCACAACGATTAACTCTACGAATTGTTGCATCGACTGGTGTGGATTCCATACCAAATGTTTCGTTATGTACGAATTCCACGCTCTCCGATGTAGTTTTTAATAATATTTTGTTACAAACTCAAGGCACTCATTACACGAAGTTTATAGTTGCCACTTTCTGTGCGAAGCGGTTAGCAATACCGGAGCAAATGTTAACAGAGCGTATCTATCCTGTAGCGAAGTGTTTGTTCATGAGAAACTGTGTCCCGTGTTGATATTATTAGTCTATTGTCAAATGATCTCTTCATCAACAACGGCGTACGACCAAGTTTCGACGACGGTGACGTAATCTAGGCGAGTCTGACGAGAACATATGCCGGTGAAGCTACGGGGGTCAAGCAGCTCCTTTCGTACATTTAGCTCTCTGCCCCTTTTGTCCACACTAAACCCGCAGAACGTTCCAACGCTCATTGGCATGATTGGTACCGCGTTATATAAGTTCACGGCGTCGCTCTATCGCGAGGTCGTTTCATTGCCCATTGCATTACTACATTCGGTACACAAGAACACATGTCGTTTTCGGCCACCGTACGCACGTCTTTGTTTCATAATGTGGTGTTTGGAGCGCATTGGCATAGCGGGTAGAGAGAGTTGGACTCTCAATCGCTGATTACGACCGTCACGAAATCCATTAATTTTAAATGTTGTCATACTGTCATCTTGACACATTGTAAACACGAAACAAATAGGTGCAATGTGGAACAGCACTTACCTTTATTTGTGTTGAATAGAACTTACAACACATTAG
This sequence comes from Paraescarpia echinospica, assembly GCA_020002185.1. Taxonomy (NCBI): domain Eukaryota; kingdom Metazoa; phylum Annelida; class Polychaeta; order Sabellida; family Siboglinidae; genus Paraescarpia; species Paraescarpia echinospica. Next base: position 65,929,545 of record CM034534.1, on the reverse strand, counting down.
TTGGGTAGCATTTATAAATATTTCCACATAATATTATATCCTTCTTCCAAATGAACAACATTGTAATAATTTTACGTAATTTTAATTTTATGTCCCGTTGGTTGCATTCGATATAATTATTCTGAAAACGAGCCCAAGTTCGGCGAAACCTAGTCGACGTGTAGGCCCATTCGCATTCGTTGTTTTGAATAAAATTGGATTCATGTGGAACCGCAAGATAACTGCTTGTTCCTCTATGATGACTAGTGTTTGTATTACGTCGGAATATTGCACAGTACTGACGCTCGTTTCGACCCAAAAGCTGTACTTGTAAACATGCTCTGAATGCATGGAAAGGGTCGGCCTGATGCGAGTTTCAGTCATAAGTGACGTCACATCTCGGCATCCCGAAAAGCGCGCGTGAATTTTTTTCATTTTTTTGCCTTGGTGGACGTCGAAATAGATAGCAGGATGTAATATAACATGAATTGAAACAACAAGTGTTTTTAGTCCCTTTAACGTATATCTACAGCGCACATGAAAGCGCCTTACGACGAAGTTCGACCTCGAGCAGTTGCGTCAGATCTCGAAAACAAGGGCCGAATGACATAAGCGTCATTTCGTAGAAACGCCATTTGGTAGACATTGCGCAAGCGCGCATAAAAGCTTGATTAATATGGTTGAGAGAGAGGTCATGCTTTGGTGTGTCAAAGGGAGGTATAATACCACGTTATTCCAAACATATGTAGTGTGTTTATAATCCGCACTGACACTAAAAATATTGACATCACCAATGTGGTACGCCAAATTTAAATTTAAATACGTAGCTCAAACAACGTCACAAGAAATTATATTATGACAGACAAACCACCGTCAGGGAAGTGATCGAAACAGGAAATTGATATCGACAGGACTCCATAGAATCCTCCACGAGGCAGACCATATAATGGAACCCTGAAGGGATGAGAACACTAGCAGATAAAGTGTACTTTCATAAGTCCAATAGCTGAGGAAATGACAAAACACGGAAGCACCTGGTTCGTGGTGAAGATAGAAACCCTAAGCGCATTTGATGAAGTGTCGTTTCGGTCCTGTGCTCTACTCTGAGCGAAGAGGATTAAGGTTAGGTGTTGACAACTGGAGTTATAGTCACTGTCTTTACCCTGACGACGACCACCCATAAGCCGAATCATATCGTATCGGTGTAGATCGTTCTTTCAAGCACCCACTGCAACGTCGCAGTGCAATAAAGCCACAAGATGAGGTGACTATATATAAATTACTTTCAGTCAGGACTGCTTTGAAGTAGAAGGAATGCATACATTTCATTCTGCGGGTCGAAGTGACCGCACAGCATTGACCTGTTCAACAACGAAACACAAGAATGGTCGTAGCTCGCATACCTTATAATAGATTCAAGGCTATTCAACCACCCTGACCGTCTATAACTGAAACTAGATAACGTCAGTGCACCGACATCATGCCACTATGTTGTCTCCCGTGGGCTTCTCCGGCTTTCGATACACTTATTATTTTGTTATCATATAGAACAAAACGCAATTCTAAGAACTGTATACTGTAGCTATGATAGCAGTCGACAACCAAGTTGTCTAATCCCATGTACGATTTTGATACGCAACGAGCCAGAACTATTACAAATCTTGAAAAATTTCGTTCGGTTCGTTGTTTCCAAAACTTATCGTGAGTTCAACAATTGTACCAGACTGCCTCGTACGTTTGTTAGATTGTTGTACCGAGACCAGGTCAAAAGGTCACACGCACAAACACACACACATACTTCCTCAAAGGACGTAGAACGTACACTTGGCTGAACCGTGATGGTATTGTGAAGACAAGTAACATCACTTGGTCTACTAGATGCATGTATACGTTCGTAAGATAACTGTGTTTCCAATCAGTCAAGTTAGTAGATCTGACGCGCTATCACCCCTAACCACTCATAACCGATCTGTCACAATTAGGCAGCTGAAATAACAAACATTGTTTTTATGTTCCAGCTGCGTCGCTCGCATCTCAGACGAGAGTTTGATTGATGCCGTGACTGACAATGGACGAGTTCTATTTTAGAAGATCCAATTTTTTATGATCCGTCTGATACAGTGAGAATGGTTGGCCAGTATAAATGCGTCTTCATAACATTGCACAGCATTCATAGAGTATCATCTAACTGTCAGTGTTTTCTTGAATAAAATGTAATTGAATGATTTTTTATTGTTTACTCATTTCTAGGTAACGTACTAATAAATATACATGTTTATATTATATAATAATCATATAGTTATACAAATATGACATGTTGTATGCATATTAATCGCACATGGTTGACTTTGTCTTTATGTGGAATTGGAGCAGGAATTGGAATTGAACGATTACAGATGGAATTTGAATTTGAGAAAAAAATTCAAACAAATCAATTGGAATTGAATCAAAAGAAATTACAAGGAATTGGACGGTGAATTGGAATTGATCGAAAGGAAATGACCCCAGCTCTGAGTTAGACAACCCGCTATTGACGCCGGTATAATAATAATTCACATTACCTGAAGTCTTTCCTTGTTGACCTACTGGTTCAACTTACCTCATCAACGTATTCTTTCAGCTGTTGACGTATTCTTTCAGTCATTTCCTTTCGATCAATTCCAGTTCAACTGATTTGAGGCTGCCTTTTGGTTTTGCATGCTAATAAGCTTGGATTCTGGAGGATTCCGGCGTAATATAACTTCGTTCATTACATTGTATAATGCACAACGGATGCCCTTTTGATATCCCACATAGATATATATTTGCACTTACCTTACTCGGTTCAATGATAGCAACTTGACGCTTTCCGAGTTTCGACGCAAACTTGCTGGCGACAGTCGATCCTGCAGTGCCGCCTCCAACTATCAAAAGCTTGTAACACTCCGTCGTTCCAGCGGAGCCAACTACTTCTTCAACGGCGTCGTGCAAGGTCCGGCGAAGCTGGTCGGTCGAGGCTATCATTCTCCGTCCCAATCGTAGCAGACTCGAAGACCGTATCATAACAGTGGTCAAAAGCAAAGACATGATTAAAACAATGTTCGGCAATCCCCAGAAAAGGACCACTATGGAAGTGTTAATCGTCTGTGGGGTTGTTCCTTCCAGTTCCTACTAGGGTATGTGACTCACTTGATGCGCGCCTGTGTAGGAGTGGCACAGTAGGGGTAACACTACATTAAAATTTTACGTAGGCGGCCATTATAACGTTTCCTTCATTTCCTGCAAAATTTGTGTTACGATTTTCTTGAAAATTTCACAGCATATTTAACCTCCATTGACACAAGTGCTGTGAAAACTCGTGAAATTCTCATACCTCATTTTCCAGAAAAATCCACCAAAACCTGACACCCCTCAATTTCGCCCCAATCTGGTGACGGATTGTGAAATATTGGCGCGGGCTGTAAAATAGCCACTGTGCGAATACGCGAGCGACTAGCGTATATTTATTGATACCGCGTGAACAATCTAATGGAGTAGTACATTCAATATTCACTGAACTAACATGTGCCATGTCAAAGTGCTCGAAAACAATTCACACATCACACCAAAACGGTATTGTCAAGTGCACTTTTTCGGGTGGGTAATGGCGGATGAATCCTTAATGTGGTCTTGCCCCAAATAGATCTCCTGAATCTTGCAAATCTTCACGAAAGTTAGATTGATATCAAGCTATACATATAACTAGATTAACCACAAAGGGAAATTTACATTGTCTCAATAACAATTAAAATAGGCGTCATCAAACTGTGCACACCTCCAAGCTAAACAGCGCCTTGAGTTTGTTTAAACATGCTTATTCGGTACTTTATACCACATAAGACGTTTACCTGCCACGAATGGTACTGAGCAAAACATACAGGCCAACACAGTGTCTTACCGACATGGGAATAAAATATATAGAATATTAACCAAATATTATTTTTTTTGTCATTTTTCGTAAAATGTTGTAATGTTTGGTAAAAAATACACAAAATCATTATTTTAAGAAGCATTTTATTGGATATGCAAGTTGCACATCTTCACGAACTTTGGTATAACGTAATGCCCACAAACTATGCTAAATAATGTGATGCAATCATGAACTGCGTGTCACTCGTGTACGACACCAGTAGATATTAAGAGCACAAGCCAGGCATTTCAACAATATTCACAATATTGAAAGGCACAGAGGCGTCTTTTGATGGTAACTACAATTGTATTGTAGATAACGCGCTAAAACGCTGGGAATCAATTGAGTTATATACATAGTACATTATGAAACCAAAACTGGGATGCCCAGTACAACGTACATCTTGCATTACACAAATTGTCATCCTACCCTCCCCCTTAAAATCACCATACTTTTACACAGGCGCATATCTCTGTTTGATATAGAGTGTCCAAATATCGCCACACGTCAATTACTCGGCCACTGTATATTTCGCTGATGTACACACATTATTGGAAACAAGAGGTACAGCTGGCAAAATAGATAATTTCATTTAAAAAAAAAGTTTGACAGGGACATCCAAGACACGTGATAAAGGTTGCTAACAGTTGGGGCACTCTGTATCTCTCCAAGTACATCAACGAGTCCATTGTCCTAATCATATTTTATTCAAACATCACCAAATTCTTACAAGAGTACTAAAAAACTTTTCCTATGTTAAATATACGGATATAACGTACAAATTACCAATGATAAAAATAACTTCTTGTCAGACTAGTTGACGTACGCCTACAATTAGCTTAAGCTGCCTTGCCTTCTGCAAACTTCCGTATAATTCGGTTATATTACAGCTGAAAAGTACATGACCGTCAACAATGATAACATGCCAGTCCATGTACACAATTTCAACACATGGCACTTCTGACCAGTTTTAATTTGTATGACTAAAATTCGGATCATTGCGTTCGCTGCATATTTGGAGTCACACACTGCTATGATATTCTCAGTCACATTCGGGGTATATTTTTGCAGACTCTCAATTGTTCTTGTTGTCTCAGTTAGTGTATGGATGTTACTGTAAAAAATAGGTGCTAGATGCCTGATTGGTAGAAGTGTGTGGACAACCTGCTTCCTATGGTGGCCAACTTTTCACTAAAATTGGGGCTGCGTTGGGGGGGGGGTGGAATCAAAATGTTGCCTGCTTGCCCATTATTGCTTATTGTGCGATCCAAGTATGATATATGGAAGTGCCATATAATTAGGAAGGACAAGTTGGAACAGGAGAAACACTCACGTTAGTATTGGGGTTAAGAAGCACGCAGTTTTAGATGTCGCTTACACAAATGTAAATTATATAATTGAGGCGAAATTCATCTCTCTGGAAATTACTGGAAATATGTCAATATTGTCGCACCTGTTGCAGATTTAAAAGACATTCCACGCCCTGACACATATGCACTTTTTACACAATCTTTCGTGGTACTCAGTATCATAGAACATGCTTGGAATGTAGTTTTTAACCTTCACACCACCTAAATTATAACTTTATTTTCCATGCATATCACCTAATAACTGGCTTACTAATGACTTTTAAAACCTGCTTTAGACGTAACACTAACAGTATGCAATAGCTGCACAGTATTCTGGTCTACATCAGCTTCCAAATGCAGCCGAAAAACCATCACCCGTCGCTCAAATCACATTTTCGCGGTTTTCGTGATAAAACGGGCCGTATTTCTAATTTGGGGTAAGACCACATTAAAATTTTACATAGGCGGCCATTATAACGTTTCCTTCATTTCCTACAAAATTTCTCTTACGATTTTTTGAAAATGTCACAGCTTATTTAACCTCCATAGACACAAGTGCTGTGGAAAACTCGTAAAATTCTCATATCTCATTTTTCAGAAAAATCCACCCAAACCTGACAGCCCTCAATTTCGCCCCAATCTAGTGACGGATTTTGAAATATTGGTGCGTACGGTAAAATAGCCACTGTGCTAATACGCGAGCGACTAGCGTATATTTATTGCTACCTCGTGAACACACTAATGCAGTTGTACATTCAGTATTCACTGGACTAACATGTGTCATGTCAAAATGATCGAAAAAAATTCACACATCACACCAAAACGGTATTGTCAAGGGCACTCTTTCGGTAATGGCGGACGAATGGGTAATGGCGGACGAATCCTTAATGTCGTCTTACCCCTGTAACGTCAACCATTGATGTAGCACGTTGAAGTCCACACGCGACTGTGAAAAGCGGCTGACTTATATTTTTCCTTTGCTTGTATCAATACAATTTATGAGTTTATTCCTAAAACAGGACGTTAACAGTTAAATTTCAATGCATAGTTGTAAACAAAATTGCTTGTATTCAGATTCCAAACATAACATAATATACCAGTTCACACGAGGATTAAGCTACCCCTGCGATACTGCAAGCTTAACATTGGTTAATAACTTAGTTGCATTACTAACTAACGATAATCAGTATTCTAGATCAAATATGACGCGATATAGTGACGTCATTAATGCGTGCGCATTAGTGGTTCAGTGGTAGAATGTTCGATTCCCGGCCAATGCAGCTTTTACTTTCTGTACAAGTTAGCATAGATTAAGGAATTCATCCAGTATTATTCACTAACCGCCACGACCTACCTTTGTGAAAAACAAATACTTGTAGGATGCTTCCATATATATCCATTATGTGGTATCAAACATGATTCAATATAAAATCTTCCATATTTTCCTAAGACTATCATCATGCTGCCGTTTTGGTAACAGCCAAACTTGTTAGTCGATATTCACGACACAATTGCTGCTCTATGTTGCGTTGCGTGATTTAGTATTCCGAACACAATCCGGATTAAATCGTTTGCGTCTATTAGTGAGATTGTGCAGGTGACGACTCGAGTGTTGATATTCCATTCAGCCTCATACACGGATTAACAATGCAGTGTAGTAATTAAATAGTTAACATTTCAATCAATGGGATTGTGTAACTATTGAAACCTCAAACCTGTATCGGATGCTACGTTACAGGGATATAATACTTATGTAACGCACACACACACACACACACACACACACACACACACACACACACACACACACACACACACACACACACACACACACACACACACACACACACACACATCAATGATCACAACAACTTTCGACTCGAGATAACGCCGGAACTCCATCGACATCGTCTTCCTCAACTCGTCTCGTCCTGGCCGTACAATTAGTGGCTGTATCATGATGTACAGAACGTCGAGTGTGTTCAAGAAGATTCTTGAGACGGTCGACTCTCTGACGTTGAACATAAAACCCAACAGTTCATTCGACACACTCAGGCGGACCTTCATCAATGTCATCAATATTTGCTGAAACTTGGTCAGGGATAATCTGTGTGTTTCGTGTAGACGCGGTGACACAAAGTTGTACAGCTGCATGAGGATGTAATGAGTTTGAAGGCCGGAAAGAAAAAATCACCTTTTCGTCATTGCCGGCTAAGCTGCACTCAGTCAACTTTGCAGATGCCAACTCCATCTTTATGCTGCCATTCTCTAGCGTCAACCTCCTCATCTCTTCCTCCATTCTACGCAGTACATCCCCACTCATATCAGTCTGACACTCTTTTGTATCATCGTCCGCTGCTGGTGGTTCCACATCATGTGCCCGGTCTTCCACTAAGGAGGTCTGCATGGACAGTAGTGTGTTGGCCATGTCTAGGCGAGCTCTGTTAGCAGCACTATCAACTTTGCGCTCGTATCAGGACAAACTTGTTGCTCCACGTGACGACTCCAGCTTGTCGTGGCCAAGGTTTATGGTGGGCGCCCAGTCACAGTTTGTCATACAAACTGGCAGGCTTGCCTACAAAACAATATGTAAATATCATTAAAACATGCACTGAAAATATTTAATAAATAGGCAATGTACATTGAAATTGTTTTACTGTCTTATGGCTCAAAGTCCACTGTAGCGTTGATACACAGTAAGAACTGTGACTAATACACACATAACACTGTCAACAGGCATTTTACTGTTACTAAATGGTAGAGTTTCTCAATGTTATATTTTTCAGTATATTGTATTAATAAAGCAGTGTATCATTCTATGTTTATAAATTTGCTAGTCAATCAATTACATAGGATATTATAGCTATGGAATTTATGGCATAACACAGCCATACATAGCATAGCCGTAGGTGATAGGCAAAGCCATGGTGCATAGCTATGGGTTAGCAGGCCACAGATACGGAGACAGGCTGTTAGTTAGACAGGGTGTTAGTTACATAAACCTGACTTAATTTTGATGTATGCAACTTTTAATAATTTATACGGCTGTAACATTAATTTTACTTACCAGTTACAAAGTGCAACGAGCATACACGAGTGTATGGGTAGTTGGACGGCTTAAGGTCTGACCGGCCCATGTTGGAAAGCCACACACGCTGTCGTTCCTCCGAAACTCGCCGAGTTTGTTCCCCTGTGTATGGCGAATAGTCGGCAGTCTGTAGTACGACAATTGACTGTCTCTGTTAGCTCGTTTGCCGCAAGCAAATACTCCGCGAAAGTTTACCATCCTTCGCGAATAACGGTGTAACGATACAAAAGAAAACGATTTACTGCTTCAGTGAAGATTCACAATGCTGGTGAAAGCATGGCGGTCTGTACTCCAGCGCTTGTACTCCAAGATGGCAGACTGCAAAAGTGGTGACGTCACACGCACAAAATCTATACAAATTCTTAGTAACTTTACATCTCTTAAGAATAATCCATGCGGTCTACAATTTTTTTGCGTCTGATGGTGAGGACATAGTTCTAAGCATCGCAGGTAAAGCAATGTATGTTATAAGGCGCACGCCACCCTTGTCAAATCGCAGTTTTATACGATTGCTGACGATAAAACTAAGCAATAGCAATTAAAATACGAAGTGTAATATTGATAAATGCACGATGCATTCTCATATCGAAACAATATTTAAGTAAAACGGAGCATTTAAATCATACGCATCTCTAACTTGGCCCACATCTGCTAACAAACAGTAAACATCACATTTCCTTTAATGTGTTAAAAAACAGAAGCAAGACCGTGGAATGGAACACGAAGCGCTGAATTATGAATATAAACAACTATTTGTTCTAAAATGTTTGATGGAATGAATATCAAAAAGAAATTGAACAAAACATATATGTTGTACCTTTTATGACTTGTGTGAGAATTAATTTGAGAGAGAGAGAGAGAGAGAGATAGAGAGAGAGAGAGAGAGAGAGAGAGAGAGAGAGAGAGAGAGAGAGAGAGAGAGAGAGAGAGAGAGAGAGAGAGAGAGAGAGAGAGAGAGAGAGAGAGAGAGAGAGAGAGAGAGAGAGAGAGAGAGAGAGAGAGAGAGAGAAAAAGAGAGAGAGAAAGAGAGAGAGAGAGAGAGAGAGAGAGAGAGAGAGAGAGAGAGAGAGAGAGAGAGAGAGAGAGAGAGAGAGAGAGAGAGAGAGAGAGCGAGAGAAAGAGAGAGAGCACAGTTGCACCATTTCACCACTACATTCACCGCACAAGCAGTTACTGGATATTCAAAGATATGGAAACAAATTAAGCCTAGTAAATTACGGCAACGTATAGGAGCTGCAGGAGTCGTGTGTGAGGGCAACACGTTGTGCTCACAGTACGAAATAAATCAACCGAACCGGTCCCAATATTGCTGTAATAAGCACACTTGTCTTTGCACGAATGCATGCCATTTTCATGCACGCGCATGATCAGATCAGATATTACTTACTTATAAATTTGTCTTGGGGTAGAATAGACGTAACTGCATTATAAAAAAAACATGGAATAAAACAGCAGATAAAATATATGAACAAATAAACATTATATACATTGCATGAACATCAAATATTATGCTATTATGCTGAGATCATGGCTAACACATGGCAGAATTATGATGAGTGACCCTAACAGCAGCAGGCATCACGAGTTAAGCTGTTTGATGGACAATGGCACAAAGAAGTGTTTAAACCGGCACCGAGGAGTACGGTAACGTCTGCCAGGTGGCACTAGTTGAAAATCATTATGAAAAGCATATTTAATATTCGGAATGATCTTGGCTGACTGTCTTCTCAATATCTGCTCAAACATTTCCTGAAGACAGATCATGGGAGATGTGGAATCCGTGATTTTCACGGCAATTCTTATCAGGCGAGAAAGCTGTGATTTCAACTGAACCGACAAATTGCCAAACCAAGCATTAATCCCACAACGCAGTACACTTTCAGTAATGGAGCGATACAAGAGAACAAGTGCTTTTTAATTAACACAAAAGGCTCTCAGTCTATACGGAGAAAATATACAACAGCTGATGGACATTACTTGGAGCATGCATGCAGGTTTAGGGAGTAAATAACCAACTCATTTTTATATGTCCATTTCAATAAAACAATTATACCGATGAAATAGACCGGCACTCACGATCGGTCCGTGGAGAACTCTAAGGTTAGTGTAACCTTTATGTTTAGGGTTGCATTACTCTCACAGCAGCGAAATGGAAAATTGCTTGCATAGACAATACCCTATACACATGTATGATGTCACACATGAACACGCGCACACAACGCGTGCGCAATGAAGCGAACTCGCAGACGAAGAGTTCGATGCGGCGCCATAGGCCTTTTTATCGAGTCATTGTCACCAACAATAACAGCTCTGATTAATATTCATGATTATCGCGTCCTAATATCGTGGACATATAAGTAAAGCTGCTTCTCCAATCGGTTTAGCCCATCGCGAATCCGGGTCTTTGATAGACCAAGATGTAGTTTATAATGTTTCAGATTTACAAAAACAACGTAGAAAAACGTTGCGCAAACGAAACGGGTTGCATTTTTCGCAAAATCAATATAAATGATACGCACGAAAAATTGAATTGAAGAGACACTTTAATCGTCACCCTGACACACCGTTTGATTGCACCTTTAATATTTACCCCAGGTACATCGAGTGAGTGTACCCTTAACATTCACCCCAGATACATCGAGTTAGTGCACCTTTAATATATACAAGAGATACATCGAGTGAATGCACCTTTTATATTCACCCCCGTTACATCGTGTGAGTGCACCTTTAATATTCACCTCGCGCAGATACATCGGCTGAGTGTATCTTTTATGTTCACCCCAGAAAACAGAATATAAGAAAACAGAAACCGAGGATCAGAATCGAGGCCAGCCTCACCCCTGATAGACAGGGATACAAGAGGAAAACAAAAACAACGACAGAAATATCGGCGCCAACGAGTCGCACACGTCACCGGTAGATTCTCAGAGAATTCTCAGAGAATCTACCAGTGCAGTCATTGTGAATAATATTCGAAAAATATTGGAAACAACAGATACATATTACTTTCTTCCTCGGGTACCAAGCCTCTCTGTATAAAAGGCACTCAATGCACACTCATAGAAATGTACCGTAGAAATTACAGTAAAATGACTGGCAGCACGGATGCCAACGGAGTACCGTAAATTTTTAAAGGGGAAATGAAATGCAACTGTTTCATGCTACATATTTAAATATATGCTATATAAGTATACATTAATGGTAACAGAAACGTACTCATTTATAAGACACACAGGAAAAACGATTTTGTTCGATGCTTAAAACGTCGCCATAGAGCACTGCATATCGCCATCTTTGTTCCAAGCGAGTGGTTTGATTTCCTCCTATCTAATCAATGTTAAATTTCGTTTTTTTTCGGTTTACTTCATTAGTAGACATTTCTGTGCGAAAACAAAGATATGTTGCCTTATTATGCACGATAGGTGTTCTATAGGTCAACAAATAAGTTGTATACGCGTTCTAAATAAAAAGGTGAAATTAAATGGCAACGATTTATAACCAATGAAAACATTGTTAAAGGTACTCAACCAATTCGATTGTCTTGCTCCTCGCGTTTCTGAGTAATTTCACAAAAAACAGAGGAATCAAGTACTCCCCAATTATATCCTAGTTCGTTTATGCATGCGTATTAGTTCGTTTTTATAAAATTAATACAAACACTGCGAACTCTTTCGTTTTTTAGTAAAAACCGGATCCGGTTTTTTGCTTCGATTTTAGCTGAGTATGGACATTGAATTCGGCGTGGAATCGCGTTCTTGTCTTCTCGTGATCGCGAATTATGGGCGATATTGACCTTTGACCCCCATCCTTTGGCGCTGTTGATGTTATGGAATTCCGAGTTTAGGCAACGAGTGGACGTCCACGAACATGCATGCCACCGACGCGACAAAATGGGCTAAATTAGACAGACAAAAACAGTACCCACGCATAAAGGTGTATTTCTATTAGAGAACGACTGTGGAAGAAACAAAGCAAACAGAAGGAGTTGGCGACAGTGCCTGTGGACTGTGGCCGTGGGCCGTTGCCCGTGCCGTGGTGTCAGTCACAATATCAACAGACGAGATGCAGCGTTCGCAAAGGTTCTTCCAGACAGGTTAGTAATTTCGATTTATTCAGCTATAATCACGTATATTTAGACGTATGAGTATATATATTAATGTTGCTTGTACTAAATTTATTTGATTGTTTTCCATTTAGTCATTGGCAATGGCGGTATGGGCGGCCTGGCTGGGCCCTGTTTACTATAGACTAATATCGGCTAACAGTACGACGCTATGCCTATGGCATATACTTATGTCAATGATAGTGACTATATTATGTCTATGTCGTATATGGTAGTAGGCTAGTAGCCTAAGTAGGCTTGGGAAAATAGTAATAGTGTAAATGCATTATAAATGATCCGTAATAATTATAATTATTGAACCAATATGTACATAATTTACTAACAACAGTAATGTAATAGTAATTTAATAAATTTATTACTTTTATATTAAAAAATACTATTACGGGACATCTAAACATTTTATTTGAATTCAATTGTATGTAGTCTTGATATTTAATTATTTACAAGTAAAAGAATATTCCAGTAGTTTCACCAGGTTTTTTTATTGTCCCTTCTGTGAGTTTTTGTTATGTTCAGAAAACCAGCGCCCCTCAATACCATGGACATTAATGCCCATAACATGTATATATTATATAGATAACTCTTGACCGTTGGCATTGGTTGCATTTGGCAGGTGGTCATTCATTGCATTGCAACTTTTGCAAGTACATTAATATGATTATTGTTATAAACAATCAGTGCTGACTATTAATACATGTACTATATTTTCAGAACTTGAGGTGTGTCGACACCACATGCAGATGTATGCTTCAAAGCTCTTCACCTTCAGGTAAACGAGTGTTGTCAAATGTGGTTACTCTGTCACCAAACCTGTTATCAAAATTATAAATACAAGCAATAAACAAGTATGTCATAGGCGGATCCAGGCGGGCCTGGGGACAGGTGCCCCCCATAGACCATAAGAATTTGGCGTGTCTGTAAATCTTTTATAATGGGCCCACGCGACTGTGTCCTCCCAGACCGTTTGAAATGTGCCCCAGTTTAGGTGATAATAATAAGCTGAAGTTATGGCGTCTTTCAATATCACCACTCCATTGGAGCGGGTGATGTTATGGCAGTGTGGTAGCGACAAAATTTAGACTACACCATTTGGTTTGGTCGCCAGTGGAGGTTTTTGTGCTTCCCATACTCGATTTCTGGATCCACCCCTGTATGTGATAGTTTTGTTTGTCTGCATGATGATTTTGTAGTAATGTGGTGTCCTAGTTAAATTGCATATTGTTGTTAGAAATGCATGTGAATTAAAGTAAAGACAATGTAAAGTAAAAACATTTTATTGAAACTATTTGATCAGACTGACTACAAAATAATGAAAAGTACAATACAACTGCAGGTACAATCACTGCACTTGATGTGTATAATGTAATACTTTTTAATATCACATGCACATAAAATGCAAAACAACAATAGAAACAAAAATTAGGAAGAGGTTGAAAAAATGTCAGGTATATATAAAAAACAAACAGATACTTTTATCAAGATTCTTTGTTACAAAAAACAACACTAGTACACGTGATGTCAAATGCTAGTTGTAGTTTATACATGCCTTGTATGTTTACAACTCACAAAATTAGTGACTAAACAATTATGTGTATTAACAAAAAAATTTAACATCGCATGCCCATAAAATGTAAACCAATGAGAAAAAATTAATTAGGAAGATGTTTAGTTGAACAAATGAACTATTATGAATCATAATTGTTTTTTTAACAAAGAATCATAATTTATGGTTCTTTGTTTAAAAAAATCAATGATTAGAAAATTCGAAAATTTTGTAGTTTATGCAATGATTGGTATGTATGTTTACAACTCGCAAATAATAGTGACTAGACTAGTCAGGGTCATCGCCATGTGACTGAGAATTACATGTACAATCACTACATTGCTCAGGTTTACTCAGTTGTATGAAGAGTACCGGCTACAGACCGCAATATTTTTGTATGAATAGTCTTCGCATATTAATTTCAGTGTGGCTGAACGCTTCCCACATAAGTCGAGATGGTGTTCGAATTAACAGGTCTGCCAGGGATTAAAGTTTAAAGCGCTTTGAGCAATCCCGAGGACTGGATACTACACCATATCAGGTGTATAATCATCATGCGAAGTGAAAATGTAATGTAAATTATTTGTGAAAATATAAACCAGTGATAAAAAAGAATAATTTAGAAAAATGAAACGTGGCATGAAAAGTATAGTAACAGTCCTCATGATACATAGAGAACTTAAACAAGTAAAATGCTGCTGTCAGTATATCAACAGATTGTTGTTGCAAAATGTGAAAAGGCTTTCAATACCATTACTTCATCACACACTTGTGTTGTTGTACATAACAAGTACGTGATGTACATTGCAAGAACTCAGCTGGCTGCCACTGATTATCAGCAACACAAAGACAATGAAACTCTACCACTGTAACAATGCTGGATAATTGATGTATTTTGTCATAGACACTGCTAAAAGTTAAAGTTGAATTGAATACAAATACCGTGTATTATTGACTTTTGATAAATGTGTCATCACATATAAAATATAATACATGTCAGAGCCATGCTAATTGTCACTTTGTCTCCGATATAGGTAGATGCGGATGTACAGCAAAATGTCAGGAGGCTGGTATGCTGTACCATCGAAAACAGCGAACACATACAGTGATGTTATCGATATCCAAACCGATGTAGTTCACCGAAGAATGCTCGTCACTGAACCTGTCTCACGAGCTAGTCAGGCGTCACCATATTCGTATGTCGAGCAACCTGCATTCTACATTGGTTTTTAGTCAGTTAAGCTAAATGACTGACCTGGAAGCCAGTGTACACCCCATCGGCACTGGGGAATCTGTCACGGATGCAACACACGACACAATTGGGATCAGTCGGTGGACATTCACATGACAAACCATTAATATGCAGCATGCTGCATGGCTGTAGAATCTTGTCCGAGATCCTGGACAAATACAGCTGCCCATTATGCCATATTAACTTGGAGAACTAGTATCACTAGTCCAATCTCCTGTAAAGAAAAGCATATAATTCAGTAAACAAAAACAGGTATTATTGTAGTGTTGGTAGTAAATAATTTTGGAATGTTCATTCTCATAATCAGTAAATGTAAAATAATGTTTCATGTGTGACCTGCAGCATTTCACAAGAAAAACGGCAGCAAGAAATGTGCTACTACAGCTGCATCTATACATGTTGATATCTTAGGAACAGTCAGTGTTTACCGGGGTTGTTCCGGAGGAGGGAGAGGGTGGGTTGATACAGCATGCAGACATTAGTAGAATGTGCTCTTTTTCAAAACGGTGACAAATTTTAACTATTTTTTCTTTATAAGGTGTTCATTGTCATTACATGAATTAAAACATTTTCAATTTAATTACAGTGATGCCTGATCTTAGTCAATATTATAGACTGATTTGAATTCTGCTAATCAGTAAAGCATCAGTAAAGAGGATTTATATTTTTTGTTTTGTTTTCAGTATACAAATTCATGTCAGTGTCTGCCATGTGTAACTACTACACATATTCATGTTTGACATTTTAAGGTTCTGCCTGAAGTTGAATGGTCAAGGTGAATGTTGGAAATTACAAAATGAGGTGTTATTGTGATGCTAACAGTACTCGCCAAGTATTCAAAGGTTCATAACATGTATGTTTACCTTCTTCAAAAATGAAAAATTTATTTTATAAACTTATTTCTGAGTCATCGCCGTATGCTAAATACTTTTAAAGGTGTATTAATATGTCTGTGGGTATAATATAAGTGCAGAAGTCAACTTAGTTTTCCACGTCCAATATGTTATTATTAAAATGTGTATGAAAACAAATATATATGTAAATGTGCACATTAAAATGTGTTGATAACTTATATGTGGGTGATTGTTATAAATTTGAAATTACCTGGATTGATCAAATGTGGGCCTCCTGCATCTATGTATCCTCCCTGTGTCTGCCTGACCCAGGTAACCGCCTTAGCTCCTCTTCTGCCTCCTCTCATTCCCATTCTTGGGTTGCAGTGTGGCTTCTAGCAACATCATAATTCAAGTTACGTATTATGCATTCCTATATTGCTGTGGTGAAAATATATACACATTAGTAAATACACAAGAATAGCTGGCATATGTCAGTTGAAAGGTATCACAGAATACCAATTACATAAACTATAGCCAGGCACCAAGGACCACAACGGAAACAAGTGCGAGCATTATCTTGTTTAATCCTTATATATGGTGTACTTTAACTGTATTTATATTTTATGTATTTACACGTTTACATTTTTATATTTAATAAAATCATCATCACCAACATGGTCGTCAATATAACAAATCTCAACTATTTTGCATAAACTACAGTGCAAATTAACAACATTCTGCAGTAATAGTATCAAAATATGCGTCACAAAACACTGTTTTAATAATTATGATCACCAATATAATACTCCCGTGTTTGACGTTCTGTTGCACGAAATTACGGATGCTCCCTGACTAAGTTACTTGCACGATCAACAGGGGCCTATTGCCAAACCAATGTTATATGTCATTTCGCAGCCTTACGTCATTTACTCTCTACATGTATTGTCGCAATAACATAGTTTATTACCAAGATCCATATCAAATATTATGCTCGTTGACACAGCCTCTCACTGAATCTCTGGCTGATAATATGGTCATGGACATGGTGACTGGCTTAGCCTTAGACAGTCTTAGTCGTTAGACTGCCTCGAGTCGAGTGATGACGTTCGCAAGTTGCAATTTTCGTTGAATTAATACGCGGCTACGCGTTCTTGTTGCTAAATGCGATAGTGTAGTATACGTACCTTCGTACAACCACTTTGGAATCTTCATCTTGATACACCAAAGCACGTGTATGTTGTTATTGTTTTCGAATGCGTGGGATGCCGACCTCGCGTAAAGCACGTGACCGAAATGGCGCAGGAGGTCGACAGCGCAATTGGCTTTCGCCAGCTATACCCGGTGTAACGACAAAACTTTTTTTTTGACGATTAAAAAACAAGTACGCATTTTTTATTAAACCGACTGTGCACACTAGTTAAACTATTCACACATTACACATCTGGACCTAAAAGAACCGGATTGGCGATGCAAACGAATTGGTTGCGGACCTTTAACGTCGCACTTCCCGATCGAAGATTTTCGCTGCCAGGAGGGGGCGGGGCTTTCAAAGCAAATGTCAGAATATTGGATGCGCGCGCATACCGGGACTATTTTTCATTTGTTGTTGACAAAGACGTCGAAAGATTTTGGTAGCTCGACGAGTTATTAAAAGTGATTTTTTAAACTTCCGTATCACTTTGGAGAAAATGGATACGACAGATGAAGGCTCTAGTTTGACTTGTCACTCGGAAATTATGGTTGGTACAGTTGACACACACAAACGGCATGTGCCACTCGGGTTTCACCCAGTCACCAGTGTGCGATCCACGGTCCGATATGTCGGGCCCCGGGTCAGTTGTGAGAGTCGGACAGTGACAGTTGGTCTATCGACGACGAAGACGTTACGCGACTTAATAATTTCGCATGGTGTTTGTGTGGACACTGCGTGCCAATGTCGATGCACATCGAGTCGCTTTGCTGTAGGGAGATAGCTGCCGTAACACACCGTATGACAGACCTTACAGATGCCTGCATTACCGACTATGTCTATGACGACTTCAAAACGGTTTGCACCAACGCCACGGGCAACAGGGCGGTGTTGGAACTTTAACAAGATTTAACAAGATTTAACAAGATTGCCATCCAGAGAATTAACTCTAGATGGCAGGTGGACAAGGAAGCCCTTTGGCTTATCGAGAGTCCAACCCTTTTATTTACATATATCCTGCCCTTCTGAGGTATGTGTCGATTTTATTTTTAAACATATTCACGCTACTAGCACCCACACAATCATCAGATAATCTGTTCCATTCATTCACAGTCCTTTGTGAAAATGAGAACTTTCTCATGTCTAATCTACACTGCTCCTTTTCTAATGTAACTTCATGTCCTCTAGTCTTTCTATCTTTCTTAACTGAAAAATAACACATTTCTATCAATTTTTCAGAACCATTCAATATTTTAAACACTTCTATCTGATCTCCTCTCAATCTCCTGGTCTCTAGTGTTGTTAAACCACATTCTTTTAGGCGTTTTTCATAACTAAGATCCCTCAGTTTTGGTATCATTTTAGTCGCTCTCCTCTGTACTCTTTCTAGCATATCTATGTCCTTCTTGCGGTATGGCCTCCACGCTTGTATACAATATTCTAAATGAGGCCTAACTATTGTTTTGTACAGCGGTATTATTAGTTCTTTTTCTTTATATGCTATATTTCGCCTAATCAATCCAAGGATTTGATTTCCCTTTGAAGCTGCAATTCCACACTGCTCTGAAACCTTCATGTCAGCACTAATTGTCAGCCCTAAGTCTTTTTCTTTTACAGTAGTACTTAGTACAGTTCCCCCCATTGTATATTCTACATATTCGTTCCCATGTCCTGTGTGAAGGCATTTACATTTCCCAAAATTGAACAACATTTGCCACTTTTCAGACCATTTGATCAACCTGTCAAGATCATCTTGTAAATGCTGTCTATCCCCATCACTTTTAATCCTTCTAAACACTTTTGTATCATCTACAAATGTTAACACCTTGCTAGCTATATCATCGTCCAAATCGTTTATATATATTAAGAATAATATAGGTCCCAGTACTGATCCCTGTGGAACCCCACTCAAAACTGATTTTCAGTTTGAAGCCTCCCCATCAACAACTACCCGTTGTCTTCTGTCAATCAGCCATTTTTCTATCCAGTTAATTATACCATTTCCTATGCCATGGGCTTTTAGTTTAAGCAGTAATCTCTGATGTGGCACTTTGTCGAAAGCTTTTTGAAAATCTAAGTAGATGATATCTACTGGTGATCCATCATCTACCCACTTAGTGATATCTTCCAAAAAACATAACATATTTGTTAAGCATGACCTCGCTTTTAGAAACCCATGTTGAGATGGGTTTATCAAGTTATGTTTAACAAGAAAATCCACCATGTGATCTTTAATTAGTCTTTCTAATAATTTACAAATCACCGATGTTAAACTAACTGGTCTATAATTATTTGACTTGTTTCTCGAACCTTTTTAAATAACGGTATAATGTTTGCTTCTTTCCATTCTAAAGGAACCACTCCCTCTTCTAATGACAAGTTGAAAACTGTTGCAAGCGGTATGCTAATTTGTTCTACAATTTCCACTAGTAGTTTGGGTGGAATACCATCCACTCCAGGTGATTTATTTCCCTTCATAGCCCTAATTTTCTTAGCTACCATTTCTGGGGTTACAATTAACTGTCTTAAATAGTCTGATTCTGCCCCCTTGAACTTAGCCTCTGGTACTGGCAGTGAACTAGTGTCTTCTCTGGTAAACACTGAACTAAAATACTCATTTAGGTCTTCTGCCATTAAGAATCCTTCTGATATTATATTTCCAGCACTATCTTCTAGAGGACCGACCTTATCCTGAACTTTCTGTTTGCTTCGAACATACGCATAAAAATTCTTGCTGTCATGTTTTATATTACAAGCTAATTTATGTTCATAGCTTCTCTTTGAATTTCTAATTTCAGCTGTAGCTTGGTTTAGTGCTTCTTTATAAATGTAGTAGTCTTCGTCATTGCCAGTTCGTCTATATGACTTCCACATCATTTGTTTAATTAATTTTTCTAATGGCTTCTTTCGATAAGTATTTCTTTCTGGTCCGTTTCCCTTGTTTTTTGAAGGGAACAAATTTATCTACGATGCACTCTATTTCATTCTTTAAGATATTCCAGCATTCTGTAGCTGTCTTATTCTTCAGTGTATTATTCCAGTCTATCTTTGCTAAATATTTCCTCATTTCCTTATATCTTCCTTTGTGGAAATTTCTCCTGAACTGCTTTTTATTATTTCTTTCTGATTTTACTTTGATGGTAAAATGTATCTGGTTGTGATCACTACTTCCCAGAGGCTCACATAATTTAACATTGTCAACTAATTCATTCTGTGAGGACAAAACTAAGTCTAACACATTCTCTCCCTGGTTGGTTCTAGCACATGTTGAGAAAGGAAACTATCTTGTACTAAAACTAAAAACTTGTGGTCCTCACTACCCATACTCTGTAGAGATTTCCATTTTATATGTCCATGGTTAAAATCCCCCATAATAACACAGTCCCGTTTGCTCACTTCCCTTATAGCGTTTTGTATTTTTTCATTCTCTTCTATGCTTATGTTTGGACTTCGATAAACTAATCCAACCGTTAACGTTGAGTTTCCTGTAACTATGTTACACCAAACAGCTTCTTCGCAATCTGCTTCTCTGTCTAATTTTATTTCATAAGCCTGGATAGATTCTTTAATATATAAAATAACTCCACCTCCCCTTCTTCCTATTCTATCTTTCCTAAACATTACATATCCTGTCAGTCCCAATTCGGCATCTGATATATCGGTGGTTGCCCATGATTCGGTTATACCTATTATGTGAGGGTCAATATCTTCTACCATAATGTTTAGTTCATTTCTTTTGTTTACTATACTCCTTGCATTTAAACAAACACATTTATACCCAGCTTCAGAACAGTTTTCCAGACTGTTCTTTGCTGAATTATTTTTGCTGCCTTTATCTATGCCTCCAGTTTCAGGCTTCTCTGCGAGTCCCCCCTGCGAATTTAGTTTAAATAGATGCAACCTGTCCCACTGTCAACAGATCGCAGCAGATTCTCTGAGAATACTGCTGCCCCCTTTCCACTTAGATGGAGGCCATCTCTCATGTACATATCTTCTCTCCCAACAAAGTACCCCCATAAATCTATGAATCCCACGCCCTCTTCCTCACCCATCTGCTCAACTAGTGCGTTGATCGCCATCCTCTTACAGTTTCTGTATCTTGCCCCCCTTCCTCCCATTACTGGCAAAATTCCTGAGAGAATAACCTGTTCCACTCTTGTCTTCTTTAGCTTCCTCACTAGATGTCTGTACTTCTGAACTATACCAGTTGTTCCCTCCTTGTCTGCATTGTTTGTCCCAACGTGTACTAGTATAGACCCTCCCTTGCCATGCCCCAATACCTTCTCTACCCTTTCGGTCATATGCTCTATCCTAGCCCCCGGTAGACATACAACAACGTCCTTCCCCTCGCATATGTTCAGTGTTACGGTACTCGTGTAATGTTGTCATGTTAAGATGTACCTGGTGTTCAGTGTTACGGTACTCGCATAATGATGTCATGTTAAGATGTACCTGATGTTCAGACTTACGGTACTCGTATAATGCATTATTAAATAAATTGTTAGTTTATTATGAAGATGTTTTTTTTTTTTTTTTTTTTTTTTTTACACGAATCATAGATTTCATTGCATATATGACATGAATAAGGAACACAAGCAATGTGTTGCTTCGTTCCATTTGATACGTAATGTATACATGTTTCATATTACTGCTACATCTGTGCTATACTTAACATTATGTATCAATAAAGATTATTATTATTATTATATAGTCTTGTCTGTTTTTCTCAGAATTGAATCGCCCATAAACACTCTCTCTTTTCTCCTTGCCCCCTCAATCACTGCCTCGGAGTAGCTCCTCCGGTTTACATATGTCTGGTTGTTGTCTTTTCCTCTTGTCGTCTTCTCTCCTGTCACATTCTCTTCCATTTCCTTCTTTCCTGTCGCGTTTTCTCTTGTCCCCTTTCCTCCTGTCATCTTCTCTTCTGGCACATTTACTCTCACTTCCTTTCGTCCCTTCTTCTTTCCTCCCATCACATTTTCTTCTCTCCTCTCCCGTCCCTTTTCCCCGGCTACCTCCTTCACTACGGTCACTTTCTCCCCTGTCACCTTCACGCCTGTCATGTTTTCTGTTTTTTGCTGAACACTCTGTCTTCTTCCATCAGTCTTCTGTCTCACAGTCTTACCAACTGCCTCTGTGGTATCTACCTCTTCACCACCTGTATCGCTGTCGTGTCTCTCCTCGTTCTCTACAGTCTGACTACCTGCTGATCTATCCCCACTGGCCCGTTTTCTTTTCCTCTGCCGAACACTTTTCCTCCGTCCCTCTGTTTTCTCAATGTCTTGTTCCTTCACACCGGTCACCTTCCTTCCTCTCAGTCTCCTTTCTTCAGTCTCCGTGACACAACTCTGCTCCTTCTGTGTTGTAGAATTCTCAACTCTCTCCGCGTCATCCCTCTCTGCTCCATGTATTTCTATGTTGAGTCTCGCCTCCATCTCCTTCACTATATCCGTCAACTTACACACCTCCTTCATCAGACATTCCACCCTCAAACACCCCATACACCGAAAGGTGAATCCGTCATCTTTGGTCTCTGCCCATGATTTTGGACAGCCAGACAACGCAAAATCCATCCAGCTCTGGCAGTCGTTGCAAACTAGGTGTCGTTTTGCCCATATCAGAATTTATTTATGTTCAAAGTAGTTTTATGTAGTCTTTGAAAAAACTTTTCTGTGTACAATTTACACCAGATTGTTTAGGTTATAATTAGTTATATTTGTTAACACACAGTGACACACCGTGCCTTACCTAGTTACGATGTCGATGACAATGTATTCAAGTTAGGCTTAGATACAAGGTAGTCTTTACAAAGACTGTTTCCTGTGTACTATTATACACTTTAAAAGATTGTTATTTCAGGTTTTAATTACTCATCTAACTACACCGATTATCTCAAATAACGCTATTCTATTGTCGTTCACGGTACGCTAACTTCGCCAGTGACCTACTTTGTAAACAACGTTCCGATTACATTAACGTCCCCAATTATCGCTCGCAACTCGCATACTTTTAATCTACCCTAGATTACTCCCTCTAGCTAACTTTTAACAAAAAATATTGCTTAATATATATCTATAATTACGTTATGTATGCTATACGCTCAATAATATAACTTATCTTGATCAAATATCCTGATATTTTCGCAAGTTTGCTGCACCAAATTCAAATCAATTCACCACCGGAAGTCCCCCAAATGCTATTCTTGGACTAACTTGGACGTCATTGTATGATTTGAGTGCAGCTTCGTTGATTCGACCAATAGCTAGTAGGTAAGTATGTAGTTCAACAGGTATCGAATAATTATTCTAGCAATAACTATTTCAAACTTAAATAGAGCAATTATACTTTTCCCCACCTCAAATGTTCAGGTTCATTCTATCTTCGTAGAATAGTATGTCTCTGATTCTCATCAAACCATTTTTGATAATTTTCTTAATAAACATACTTTTATTCTTGACAGGATGTGTGCATCCTTTTTATACAGTTGTTTAATTCCCTATTTAAAAGTGTTCAAGCAACTTGCTTAATTTATATAAAAATGTAGACAAATTGCACACTACCATGCACTAATAGATGTATAATCAGGACGTTGTGCAAATTTCACCAAGACATTTGAGGAGTCACTCCAGCATATTGAGATAACTACAGCAATAGTACTGGAAAAACTGTTGCAACTTAAACTATACGAAGCCCCTGGAATAGACGAATTAAATTCGACAATGCTCAGAGAAGTGGCCACGGCCATTGCACCACTGCTAAGCGAAATCTTCGCAGACAGCATGGAAACGGGAGAAGTTCCACTAGACAGGAAAAGTGCAAATGTTACTCCCATATATAAGAAAGGTATCAAATCACAACCCAGTAACTACAGACCTGTAAGTCTAACATCACAGATATATAAAGTAATGGAAGCCATCATCAAGGATAAAATCGTGGGCCATCTTCAAAATCATGTTTTGATTAAACCTTCGCAACATGGGTTTTGGAAGGGACGTTCATGCCTGACGAACCTTTTAGTGTACCTGGATAAGGTTACATCCTATATCGATAAAGAGCTTCCAGTGGACTCTATTTATCTAGATTTTAGTAAAGCTTTCGATCGAGTTCCACACTGCAGGCTGGAGATGAAACTAAATGCACATGGGATAGGAGGGGCGGTTAATAGATGGATATCGCAGTGGTTGACGAACAGAGTACAGCGTGTCATTATAAATGGTTTCAGCTCAGGGTGGTCACCTGTTAAGAGCGGTGTCCCCCAAGGGTCTGTTCTGGGTCCAATTTTATTTGTAATATGTATTAATGACATAGACGAAGGAGTGTGCAACCATCTCCTAAAATTTGCTGATGACACAAAACTGTTCTGTCAGGTATCATCCTGAAAAGATGCTAATAAACTTCAAAATGACCTAAACAACTTGCACAGGTGGAATGCAGAATGGACAATGTTGTTTAATGCAGAAAAAACAGGCAGTACGACTATTTCATGGGTGATAACCCCATAGAAACATCACATGTAGAAAACGACTTGGGAATGATAATAACAGACACACTTAACGTAACGGAGCAATGTGTTAAGGCATCAAATAAGGCTAATGCGATGCTAGGCATGATTAACAGAGCTATCAAATATAAGACCAAAGAAGTAGTTGTAAAACTATACAAGTCCTTAGTAAGACCTCACATAGACTACTGCATTCAGGCATGGCGCCCATTCAAACAAAAATATATAGACTTATTAGAAAAGGTGCAACGTAGGCCGACCAGGATGATCTCAGATTTAAGTCACTTAGATTACCAAAGACGGTTAAGAGTGCTAAATATCACGACTCTGGAGACTAGACGACAGCGTGCTGATTTACTGGAAGTCTATAATATTCAACGGGTTAGAGAATATTCTTCCTGCAGATTTCTTTGTTATGGAAAATAAACAGACCAAAAACAAGAGGGCACCCCTTTAAAATAACCAAAATGCACTCAAGATTAGATACACGCATGTACTCCTTTACTCAAAGTATAGTTAACGACTGGAATAGACTTCCGGAAGTAGCAGTGTTGTCCAAAAACATCAACCAGTTCAAGGGTTACATTAAAAAATATTTACGAAATAGGGCGGAGGATTACACGAGTCAACGTTTGTCTCCCTTCCTCGTCAACTCCTTGACAACTAAGTAGAAGAGGAGGATTCCAGGTAAATTCAAGGTAAATGTATTATTGATACAAAAATATTTTAAGTGGAGTTTTTAATATAATAAAATATTATTATATTATGTGTGTGTGTTATCAAGACCACATCATGAAATGTAATTTTACAATCAT
Organism: Paraescarpia echinospica; assembly: GCA_020002185.1. Taxonomy (NCBI): domain Eukaryota; kingdom Metazoa; phylum Annelida; class Polychaeta; order Sabellida; family Siboglinidae; genus Paraescarpia; species Paraescarpia echinospica. The sequence continues at coordinate 65,903,942 of CM034534.1, read as the reverse complement.
AATTATTACAGCCCTTCACAAACAATTGAACCAATTCACTGAATTCATGATGTGATATTGATAAAACACACAGTTTCGCCAGTATAATAATAATTAGAAGATAACGGTTGTTTATTATCAACTAATGCAAATAAATTAACCTTCAGAACGTATTGATTGATTCGATTAACCGCATATTGTCACTTCACATTGTGGTCAAGGGGAGATTTGGAAAAGGCAACAGACATGTTATACCAGCCTGCGCTGTATCCAGAAGCGAATGGGGTTTATGAAAATTTCAGCTATTGACATTGCACTATACAGGTGAGTGTACATTGAAAATAACATCCCTGAACAAGTAAGATTAGATTGAGCAAAAGGTAGAATGAATTACTCGGTGTCTTCTTATCCCATTTTTTGCAACAGCAATGTGATCTGTAGTGTCTTGCATGTCCCCGTTCATAATTTGATTTGTAATACTGAAGCCATATATCAACAGTTTATTCATACGGAGAAACAATTCACAAATAAATAAAAGACTACATGGCAGATTGTGCCAATGCATTAGTCAAATTCACACACCAGTTTTCAATGTTTCTTTCAGTTGATTCACTTAACACTGACATATTTTAATCTAACTGTATTACAATTTGGGTCTGTGTCAGTCCTGTGCACATATAGTACATCAATAAGTAACACGTTTATTGATGATATGGGCCATCATCATGATCAAATATTGTGACCAACAAAATTAATACATAAACAAATATTCCATTACAGTTCCAGTTTTACACATTTGTGGGTTTCAACACTAGGGGTATCTGTCAATAAAACAAGTACTTATTATTCAAGATACAGATTCAAAACTTGTAGCACCAGTTTCAAAATCTATAAAGTGCCTCCAAATGGATTTCTCTAGATTTATGGCACTATATAAGTGTTCTTATTATTATTAAGTACTTTTTGAGATGTTAGTTTGTGATAATGTCAAATATAATACTAACAATGAAGTATGAATATATATAAACACAATCTTCTAGCTAAATCCTTTGCTGCTTCATTAGTTTGTAGTACACTTTAATAATACTGGCTAAACGTACAAATTAAACAAAAAAATATATTTTGTTGTAAGATGGCACTTTACTTTTACTAAACTTGATGGCAACAGTCCAGTTTTAATGGCAATGACCCTTATAATTTTTGTGACACACGTCTTAGAAGCCACATTAAACGTGTACAGTGAGTCATATGAACAAATACATGTACAGTTCAATGTGATTGTTGAGAAATGGCGGTCTGTTGAAATAAACTCTCTACAAGTAACATGTTTGGACGTCGTTAAACTATTCCAGTAAATTACATATACCCAAAGTTTGTTTAATAAAACACATTGCATACCACAACTAGGATAAAAGCTTTCAGGTGGATGTTCCTTCCATTAAGAAGCCCTATACAGTATTGATAATCCACTTTGCCTAAAACTGTCTATTTCTGCCAGTGATGTTCAAACAATGTTATTTAAGCATCGAAATCTGTTGTCATTTGAAATTGGATGGCGTATCAATTTGGTGGCACTAACCAAATTGATATGGATACAACTAGTTTTCCGTAAAGCGGGTTCTTTGCTTTGCCACAGCCTCCTCTTTTCCTGGTTTTTCGATGCCAGCATGCGCTGCTAGAGTTACCTCCTTACTCAATGTCGCAACTTGGAGCACACTTCGCAGCTTTGGGCCACTCGTGCATCTAGCTGCAGCGCCCTCTAGAATTTCTCCTCGGAAGCTATAGTCCTATGATGACATCACTTTCTTCACGTCATACCCAGCAAACTTTGAATACTGCAGCTGATACCGTAGCTTTTTGTCTGCTGTTTTCATCATTTCCCGCTGATTGGACAAATGATAAATATAACATTTATTTCTTCCACTTGGGTGCATACTTCAGGAAGAGGGTGTGTAAGCTCTCCAGTTCACCCGTGTGAACACACTTCGTAACGCTCCCTATATCAAACAGTAGGCGACAATCCAGTATAACCTTCTGGACTGTGAAGGCTTCTGTACCTTCAGTGAGCCACGGTGTTGTTTTCACTTCTTGTTGTTTATACATTGCATGACTGCACTTCCGGTACAACTCTGCGCCCGCTGTCCTTGATGGGAATTCCTGTTGTGATGGAGGAGCGGGATGCTGGGATGTATGTCAATGGCAAGTGTGATGATCTTCACCCCATGGTCAGTCAGGTTGTCTAAGCAGCATTTCAGGTCCTCCACTTCCATCCAGTAACTGTTCTTGACCTTTGTGACTTGAGCAGTTTCTTGAGCAATGATCAGATGGCTGTCAGTGTCCATGGTGAAGTAAATGCCAAATGTAGCGTTGTGTCCTGGATTGTCATATCTTGCATTGCCTGATGCGACCACGCCATGTCCGGCCAGAGCTGACATGGTGGCCTCTGAATCGCATGTCCACATGTCCTCTATCTCTGGCAGAATGTATGCCCGCTGTATGTTGTAGCACTGGCGGGGTGACAAGGCGCATAGGTTCAGTAGGTTGACCAAATTGTACACAGTGAATGAATGTCCAGCCAGGAAGAGGATGTTTGGTGTCAACAAGTCACTCTTATAAATGTTACCAATCTTGGGTTGCGAGTGTCACATGAACGAGCGGCCATCAACACATTCTGTGGTCACAACCACTGCAAACCCAGTCACTGTGATGCTAGACTTTGATACAAGTGGTTTATTGCAGTTTGGTGTTTTAGCAGGTGCAGAAAAGTGAAATGATGTTTTTTTTCACAACTGACAAACTTTCTCTCTTTCCCATTAGTGTAAGAACCGCTTGAGTCATCATCAGTGATATCGCTGTCACCTGCTACAACATATTCTGCATCACTCGCTTCAATGTTTCTCTTCTCACTGTTGCAGACAGAATCGTCTGAAGATGGCGATAGTGAGACTGGGACATCCGAAGGGTCGTCTACAGTGACAGAACTGCAGTGGTCAGTCGGAGAAGGCTTGCTGGACTGCGATGGCAACTTTGCATACCCATGGTCATGGTGAATATTCAATGGAACAACAATATTGTCTTTATTAACTACTGCATCGACAAAATGTCGCCCTGGCGACACGACCACTGGCTTCCATGTTTCGACACTACAAGTCGATCGCGTGGCAGCACTACAAGTGACATTTGTACTACCATGAGGGACGATGTCATCTCGCATGCTAAATCCTTCGCTGGATCCTTCGAAGCTTGTGTTCGGTATTAGGCCCTATGGTTGTTTGGAGACTTCCATCATATATTATGAACAAAATGACACAATCTTGCAAATATTCATTAAAATTGGAGCACAAGTGCGATTTATAAGTGACTTTTTCAACGTTTTCTTTTTAATGGATATATGTGTTGTCTTTAATTTTCATGATTAAAATGCATGTGCACTCAAATGTGTTTAACATTTGAGCTTTGTAAATAAAAACTATATATTTATTAATCTTTGTGACTTTTTCCTGTGACGTTATTTCCTTTTTTTCTTGTTAGGCTTACATTCAAAAGTCAACAAAATGATATACAATGTCCTTGTTGTTAAAAGCATACATTGTTTTTTGCTGTCATGCAATCTTTATTAGGAAAACACTTGGTATGATAGCATGCTTGCTAAATTGTCGCCTCAAAACTGGAGCATCAATTCGGGATCCATTGTTACAAGCCAATATTTGAGACACATAAATTAGTATTAGGTCTACTTTAGTTGACTGATGTGAACCTACTTACTATGCCAATAACTAATTATATTAGATCTATAGTTTTTGTTGTATGCTATTTGCTGTATCGTAAAACAAGTATTTTTCAGGATTTAAATACTTGTAATGTCATTTATTTAAATGCGGTTACATTTTATAGTATTTGAGCAGTCCAACTTCAATAATATGTGTATTTAACTATTTATTTTAAATTAATACATTCCAATGGCAATGCCTACAATACATGATTGACAGGGCTTGGTCCGGACTTTGACTAATGTTGACTAATACATGACGACATTATTTCGCAAAACGTTATACTGGCTACGGTAGCTGGCATTTATTTTTGTAATTATTATGAAGGTTATTTCCCCCACCAGCAACTATGTCGATATCATAGACTCGTAGTCTAGACGTTGCGGTATTCAGACGTAGCAACAGCCAACACGCCGGCACGAATTGCTGTAAACTAAATCGGCGGATTACAAGCAATTATATCATACTATTCACTCGTATTTGTACTTTATTACATTAACATTTCATAATACATTTCAATTTCGCATACGTCATATTTGTATATATGCAGACTTTGAAATAGAACTGTGGGACTATATTGTAGTCGTAATGATACCTGACAGAACTCGTGAGTGCCGAGTCACCTTGGCAACAACAAGCGCTGGTTTTGGCTTGTCATTTCCTACGCGTCGGTTTACGCTCCAAATAAGGCAACAATGTCGAGTTTCCAGGTCGATTTCGCTGACATTTACTTCATCGGTGCATAGTTATATGTAAACAAATCGACCAAAGATGGATCTGTGGCTGTAACCAAGAATTATGTTTTGACGTTCAAAGTCTTTTTATGCTCGTCACTTTTGTATTTAGGCTTGCAATCGCCGTTCGAAAGTGACCACCGCAGACTTATGCCAATCTTGCCGCCGGAGAACACGCCAAATTCATCATCTATAACTTGTTTTCTCTATAGGAATCCTTCTGTGGAAGTATGTGAAAAGTTGCTTACTAACACTTATAGTATATCCAGTAGCCACGCAGCGCATTAAATTGTTCAATTTTTATGTGTTTGTATGCGTTTCGTCGGTTTTTCTGAGAGCTATGCTGCGTCGCCTATCGAATTGCTGTATACAGCTTTGGGAGACATCTCGCCAATGAAACCGGATGTACAACCACACGCCCCTGGAGCATGATGGCGGCGCCCTGTGTTTATTAACCACGTGTATCAAAATTATTTACAATATACCGTGGCGCTGTACTTGTCAAATCATGGTGACATGTACTGTAAATGGTATATTCTTATGTTTGGGCTGTGGTTGTCCAAGCACTTCATTTCCCCTTTAAAGGTATATGATTAACGTGTACCGTATATTTACTGTAGAATATACGGTAGCATATTGATGGTGTACGTATTTTTTTACGGAATAATACTGTAGAATATACGGTAACATTTTTACGGCGTACCGTATTTTTTTACGGAATTGTGCTGTAGAATATACGGTAGAATGTTTACGGTGTACCGCATTTTATGCGGAATTATACTGTTGATTATACGGTAGCATCTTTACGGCGTAGCGTATTTTTTACGGAATTGTGCTGCAGAATATATGGTAGTGAAGAATTTGTGTGTACGATTCTAACAGTCAATAACATTTGGAGGCATGTTAATTAGCTGCCAATATTTACTGTGAGACATCAAATACGGTATACCGGTATTTCATGTGTATATATACCACTGACACATACTGATTTATCATTGAATGGTCCTGTGGTACTGAATGGTATGTTCAAAAACCATCGAGAGTACCACTGAGACATACTGATTTATCACTGAATGGTGAATGATATATTCAAATACCATTGGGAGTACCACTGAAATATTATTTATCATTGAATGATCCAGTGGTACTGAATGGTATATTCAAATACCATTAGGAGTACCTCTGAGACATACTGATTTATCATTGAATGGTATTGACTGATATATTCAAATACCATTGGGAGTACCACTGAAATATTATTTATCATTGAATGATCCAGTGGTACTGAATGGTATATTCAAATACCATTAGGAGTACCCCTGAGACATACTGATTTATCATTGAATGGTATTGACTGATATGTTCAAATACCATTTGGAGTACCACTGAAATATTATTTATCATTGAATGGTCCAGTGATACTGAATGGTATGTGCAAATACCATTAAGAGTACCACTGAGACATACTGATTTATCATTGAATGGTATTGGATGATATGTTCAAATACCATTGAGAGTACCATTGAAACACTGATTTATCATTGAATGATCCAATGGTACTGAATGGTATTTTCAAATACTATTGAAAGTACTACTGAGTCCTACTGATTTATCATTGAGTGGTCCAAGGTTACCGAATGGTACTCAATGGTATTCTATGGTATACCATTGGCTCTGTTTTGTAAGGATAGCTTACAGCTTTTGCGACTTGCGATCTCTCCGTTCACTCCAGGCAATATAGCACTTAGACCATATACACTGTAGTAGAACAGACAGGCAGCTTTGATGTCCGATTTCCTCACGATCAACAGCATAATTCCTGTTACAAATTACCACGCTGGCTAATTTCTGGTATAGTAGTAGAGTATACGACTCATTGCATGGGCATGTGCGTAACACAATTTCGGGCAGCCAACACGGATTTGTGAGGTGTAGAAGTACAGTATATAATCTAGTTAGTTACTTGAACGGTATTTCTGAATCTATTGAGAACATGAAACAGGTTTATTCTGTTTATTTGGACTTCAGTAAAGCCTTTGATTCAGTATGCCACCCATTGTTAATTCACAAGCTTAGATCATATGGCTATTCCGGGCAATGCATAGAGTGGTTGCAGTCTTACCTTGTCAACCGAAAACAACGCGTGGTCCTCGAAGGCAAAACATCTGACTGGAAGCCGGTGTTGTCTGGTGTACCACAAGGTTCACAAATTGGACGACTTCTGTTTATTTTGTATATTAACGATCTCACTAATCATGTTGATTCATGTGAAATATCAATATATGCTGATGATTCCAAATTGTTTAAAGAAATTACGTCGGTGACCAATTATCAGTTGGTACAGAAGGATCAGTATGTCTTTGGTGTGAGACATGGCATTATGCAGCATTTCCCAACATAACGTTGAGAAATGCTGCATAATGTCATTGACTAAAAAAACGAAACGTATATCCTATGACTACACGATTTTAAGCCAGTCACTGCCCAAGGTCACCGCTGTCAAAGATCTCGGTATCACATTGACTGTCAGTTTGTCTTTTAAAGATCATATTAATCGCTGTGGTTGTAAAGCTTTTAAGATTTATTAAGCGCGTTTGCACAACATTTACCAATGTACATGCTTTGCGATCCTATTACATATCTCTAGTCAGAAGCCAGTTGGAGGATTGCAGAGTTATGAGGAATCCCTGGCAACATACGTTTATTGATAAAATTGAACGAGTTCAAAAAAATGCCCAAGGTCACCGCTGTCAAAGATCTCGGTATCACATTGACCGACAGTTTGTCTTTTAAAGATCATATTAATCGCTGTGTTTGTAAAACTTTTAAGATTAGTGGTTTTATTAAGCGCGTTTGCACAACATTTACCGATGTACATGCTTTGCGATCCTTGTATATATTTCTGGTCAGAAGCCAGTTGGAGTATTGCAGTGTTATCAGGAATCCCTGGCAACGTACGTTTATTGACAAAATCGAACGAGTTCAAAAAATTCATTAAATATCTATGTTACAAATCCAAAATACAATACTCCTCTGACAGTTATCCTGAGCTTTGCCATCATTTTAGACTACCTTCCCTTCAACATCGTAGGCAAGTTGCAGATCTTATGTTTTTACACAAGTGTGTGCACTCCCAACTAGACTCGTCGTACCTGGTGGAATCTGAATAAATACAATACAATACAATACAAAAGCAGAGGAACAGACTCCCTCCCTTTAATGTGTTCTGTTTATGTCTGTGCTTGCGGGTCAATTGTCCGAAAAGCTGCACCTGAGTGAAACTTTGTCCTATTGGGTTTACAATAGACCACACGTATACCAAACATACACGGCAACACTACTCGTGTGATAAATTATGAAAGTCTAAGCTATTTTGACCGACGATTCATCGACAAGAAGGACAAGCTGTAGTAATAACATTTTAGTTAGCGTTGCACATTGACGACACGCTTGCGCAACGGATCGATATGTTATAAATCACTAGTAGTAGTATAAATCATCGATCCAGTGCATTTTAAGGTAAGCTAAATAATTTACCACTACAGTCAATGGATTAATACGAGCTTCGGTTGCGAGCAAACTGTCGAATATATAGCTGCACTTAAGAGTGAAACGTGTTTACAGAGCCATGGTCCATGACATATGAATACCCTACAGAAATATTCATGCCGTGGCTGTTATGACTTTTACATTTGTGTCCATCTTAAAATCCCATGAGAAATGAAACTTGGTACATTCATTTGTAAGTTCATATATATGTGTTGACCACACACTGAACTTAATACCGATATTCTAAGCTATACATGTTTTAATTAACCGATTGCATGTTTCTCCCACACTCCGCAGCTGTGACGCCACTCACAATATGATATAATTTTACACGCATGCGCTGAAGCGCGGCAATCGTGGTTTTACTCTTAGCCGATAGATGTCGTACGCGTATTACAGCGAATGTACCGTAATTCCATTATACGGGGAGACACCGTAAATATTACGGTAGATGCGCGTTAATTATACGGTAATTTCTAAGTGTGTACATTTCGGTGAACTACACAATCACACGTTTATAATCGCTTGTGTCAAAATTAGCCAATCTCTTAAGTCCCTTTCAGAAGTCGCGAAGATGTCTTTAAGTATTTATTATCTTCATTCAAGTTCACATTAGCCTGCAACTTGTAATCTGTATAACTAGACCCTCTATAGGTATGTTTTTGTTGAGTTGGGATTGATTCTTGATTCTGTCATAACAACAGATCCTATGTTATTTTTTCCCAGCATGCATTACTACAGCGACGACACCCGGCGTCCGCTCTGTGTGACTATCGGCCCGCCAAGCGACTGTCTCCGCTGCAGAACACACTCAAGCAGAGCAAGGAGAAACGACGCATCTTGATGTTGTCGGTCCAGAAACTGGAGTCTTGTTTCCAGCGCTCCATGCTCGTCAAGAACACACTTTTGCTGATAAAGCGCAAACTACGACGGGAACTCGCGAACTACGACGGGAACTCCTTCATCATCATCATAAGGAAAACTCGACGAGGTACATATAGTCTTCACACACGATAGTTGCACTTACATCAGTTAGTCGCCTGGTTGCAAACTGTTTTGAACTGGTATTCGCTGTACAAATCTGATATACTCTACAGTCCGTGCGTGTAGTTTCCACTCTGAGGTCAGTGCTTATTCGGCACGCTCACGTCCCTTTCTCCCTATATATACGCGGCGCTCTGTCAGTCGGATCGTTATTCGTATCACGGCGACACCATCTAACTAACATCATGTTGAAAACACCCAACTACCACACTACTGCCATCTTCAGCGACAGCGACGTAGACGAACCGTGTTGCCGACCGTTCGGGGCATCTGGTAGCCGACCACAGTCACTGTCTGTTAGCCGACCACCATCACCGTCTGTTAGCCGACCACAATCGCCGTCAAGCCTCTACGCACCGGAACCGGAACCCCAACCAAAATACGAGGTCTCTGTGAAATCAAAAAGCATTGAATTTTCTAGGGGCGACTCTCCCATGTCAAACTTTTATCCATGCAGGGTCGAAGCATTCGGTCGGGTCTTAAATTCGGTTGAGCATGCCTAGGAAAGCATTGTACCACGACGACGCCGATTGCGCAGAGCGCAACAAAGCAGCAAAACACGCGCACTTGGCAAAACGAAAACGCAAACAGATTGGGGAGACGAGATCTGGTTGGAACGGTGTCCGTTTTCACTGGATGCGGCTTTTTAGTTCAATGCATCAAAGGATTTGAGAGCCGTATTTTTGGCAACCGGAAAGGCTGAACTGTTGGTGCGGTTACCATCGAAAGATGGCTTTTGGGGACTTGGACGTGGCTAAAAAAACGGTCGAAACATGCTCAGAAAACTATTGTGCGATGTGCGCAACAACTATTTCATTGAATTGTAGCGCCCCTGGTGGCAGCTGTGTTTTGGACATTACCGCCTGCAATCGCGCCTGTTCGTGTTAACGAAGATTACACGGCTTCACCTATGTTGACCCACATTCGATACGACATGCGCGAACTGCTGCGCCATAGCAAGGTAACGAGAGACAGTAGACTCTCTGAGCCGGTGCACTGCCTATTGAAACTACTTGGGATAGCCGTACCACCGCGTGGGTGTAGAGGCGGCGAAAACCGTAGACACAAAAGTACTTTTGGTTGTGAAATCGACCTCACTGTCAAGCGATATCTGTGATCGTAACTGCCATGACACAGATATCATCTACTTAGATTTTCAAAAAGCTTTCGACAAAATACCACATCAAAGATTACTGCTTAAACTGATGAAATAACAAGCAAGGTGTTGAAATTTGCTGATGATACAAGTGTTTGGAAGGATTAAAAGTGATGGAAATAGACAGCATTTACAAGATGATCTTGACAGGTTGATCAAATGGTTTGAAAAGTGGCAATGCTGTTCAATTTTGGGAAATGTAAATGCCTCCACACAGGACATTGGAACGAAGAGGTAGAATATACAATGGGGGTACTGTACTAAGTACTACTGTAAAAGAAAAGGACTTAGGCTTAACAATTAGCGCTGATATGAAGGTTTCAGAGCAGTGCGGAATTGCAGCGTCAAAGGGAAATCAAATCCTTGGATTAGTTAGCCGAAATTTAGCGTATGTGGAAAAAGAACTAATGATACCGCTGTACAAAACAGTAGTGAGGCCTTATTTAGAATATTTTATACAAGCGTGGAGGCCATATCGCAAGAAGAACATATATATGCTAGAAGGAGTACAGAGAAGAGCGACTAAAATGATACAAAAACTGAGGGATCTTAGTTATGAAATTCGCCTAAAAGAATGTGGTTTAACAACATTAGAGACCAGGAGATTGAGAGGAGATCAGATAGAAGTGTCTAAAATAATAAATGGTATTAAAAATATTGATAGAAATATTATTTTCTCAGTTAAGAATGATAGAAGGACTAGAGGAAATGAAGTTACATTAGCAAAGGAGCAGTGTAGATTACATATAAGAAAGTTCTCATTTTCACAAAGGACTCTAAATGAATGGAACAGATTATCTGCTGATTGTGTGGGTGCTAGTAGTGTGAATATGTTTAAAAATAAAATCGACACATACCTCAGAAGGGCGGGATACACATAGATAAAAGGGTCGGACTCTCGATAAGCTTCCTTGTCCACCTGCCATCTAGAGTTAATTCCCTGGGCGCAATCTTGTTAAATCTTGTTAAATCCCCAGAGCAGTCCGATCACACCGTATACCGACTGTGGTCGGATATCGACCAGTCACCAGGCAACAAATGAACGGCACACATCCTCAAAAATACGAGAAAACTTAATTACTCTGACATTACCATGCAATCCAACTGCACAAACCTTGCTCTGCTAAATGCAATATCCGTTAGGAACAAAACTGATTTAATTACCGATCATATCCACGAACATGATCTTGACATCATCGCGCTTACAGAGACGTGGCTGACAGATGACCCCAAGGACATCCCAAATATCACCAATTTAACCCCTTCGTCCACCAACCTCGGCCGGATCGACGGGGGGAATCGGTGTTTTATAGCCATTTTTTATCCAATTAATTATACCATTCCCTATGCCATGGGCCTTTTGTATAAGCAGTAATCTTTGATGATGCACTTTATTGAAAGCTTTCTGAAAATCTATGTAGATAATATCAAAAATTATAGACGAAAAGAGGCACCACTCACCACACTAAATATCGGTAGAAAAGTGAAGCCATGGTAATTAGTAGCGCCACCCGGCGGCTATTTATGAGAACTACGCAGCGGAGGTATCTTTTCAATGCTATAGCATACCGACTTCACAAAGACAGCGCACAAATCATTATACTTGTGCGTACGTGTGTACACAAACATACGTTATTTTGAAGGCAATTATTTATTCTTCAAATGGGCACTCGTATTTATCATAAATAAAATATAGGCTGATGTCACGTCTGTAGGTGCCCGCCGTATGTTGCGCCTACTTACCTATTTACATATGTGACAACTTCAGGACTTTCCTATTCATCACACTTGAAGTTGTGAATTTGTTGTTATTCATCTTCAACAAAGCATGGAGGGAAATGTTGATGAATAAGTTCAACACATAATGTTTCAGCGGGCACATTCCGGCAGGACATATAACTGAGTCTTCCGGTATTTCTTTGATGAGATGTCGGCGCAGTCTACTCCGAACTTTATCCATATGTAGAGCGTGGCTTGTTTTCTTGAGCTCCATGTTTTCAACAGTTGTCGCTAGTTGGTGTTACAAGTCCTTCTTTTGCATTCTCTAGCTGTTTTTAAGTAGCAGCACTTCTGTAGATGAACTTGTCGGTGAACCAATCAAGGTTTGTTGACACTGTTGCCATACTTTGTCACGCAGTTTCCTGGCCAAGTATCCTGCTATGTATGTCAAGGTGTTTTCTTGCTCAGTGGAGAGGTCTACCATCTCAACGTTGATATACAGACTGGTCAGTTATCCTGTTTGAGAGAAAACGGGCAGAGGATCTTCAACGGCGGCGATGTGTTGATACGCAGTACTGAAAGACTTGAGAAGAAACATGTCCCCGTCTTCCCTGCAGTTGCTCTCTTTCATCTGCAGTAGAATATAATCAACCATTACCTGACGAAGGTAGGGTCGGAACTGCTCAGCTCAAGGGCTGTCACTATGGCCACCCTTATCCCTGATCAAAGCAATCGTGATTTAGCCGGCTAGTTTGGAGACATTTTGCCTAAAAATTGGTGTGCAAATCATCCCACAGCGACAAAAGACTACGAATGGTCATCTACCATCCGGGCAGACATGGCAGTTTACGCGTGCTTCAGACTCAAGTGACTAAAGTCACTCTATGATAGACAGAAGAAACTCCTTGTGTCCAGATGTGTTTGGCAAAGCATGTATCATCTGTTGTTGTTGAAACAGTTGAACAGACGGTCCATACGTTCCAAGAACAGGGCCGATTCTTCTGCATCCTCAGGGAGTGACTTCAATGTAACCATTGTAGAAATACCAGCAGCCACTTTGTGAGAGAAGACTTGGGTCGCATATTTAACTCGCAAAGCCGGAAACGAGGGCAAGTCAATGTGCGTGTGTGTCAGTTTAGGAGCCATACGCACAGCATTTGTGGAACCGATCAGGAAAAACTGACGAATGTAGCTCCACTCAATGCTTTTCCCATCTCTTTTAAAGCCTGTTTTCTTGAAGTTGTTCGTCATGTTTTAGCAGATGACGTGGGTCGTACATTACATAGATCTTTTTCTCGTTGTGGAGGAAGAAAGGCTTAGCCGCACTGACTCCTAGAAGTGCCTCAAGTGTCTTTCGATTATTCGACCCTTGGTCACATGTGACCACGTTGGTGTCCACACCAACGCTGGTCATATAATTCATAGTCATTACGGATTCTCGTCCATTTCAAATAACGGCACTGTTTATTGACATTCCCATAACACCAGTTGAAGCACACAATTATCTGGATTATAGTTTATCACAAACGCCCTAAATATTGTACGTAAACTACAAAAACAACTTGCTAGTCCCCCTCTTCCTCCACGAATTGTTACATATTATTCCGTTGTGTAGTGTACGCGTAGGCTTCGATTTATTTCATCAGTTATAAAATATAAAGAATGTCAACAGTGATCTATAACACAACCATGTTCAGGATCTTTCGGAAACCGAAAAAACACCTATTGGGACATTTACTTTTTAGAATTAGAACAATTCGGTGCGCTGCACGAAGTAGCGCAGTCGTGTCTCTGTGCCATCGTGTAGTTCTCCTAGATCACCGCCGGAGGGCGCTGTTGCATGCCGGCTGCACTGAAAACAGCGCAGTGGTGCCTCTTTCCGTTTATCGTTTTTGATAATATCTACAGGAGATATCTCGTCTACCCACTTAGTGATGTCTTCAAAAAAAACATGACATATTTTGTTAAGCATGATCTTGCTTTTAGAAACGCATATTGAGATGGGTTTATGAAGTTATGTTTAACAAGTAAATTCACTATGTGATCTTTAATTAGTCTTTCTAATAATTTGCAAATCACAAATGTTAAACTCACTGGTCTGTAGTTCTCTGACATGTTTCTCGAACCCCTTTTAAACAACGGTATAATGTTTCTTCTTTCCATTCTAAAGGAACCACTCCCTCGTCTAATGCCATGTTGAAAACTGTTGCAAGCAGTATGCTAATTTGTTCTACAATTTCCAACAGTAGTTTGGGTAGAAGTAGTATTAATCATAGTCGTTGTTATCTGATTACTATTGGTAGTTTGTACGAATTTATCCACCAAGGTAACATCTCAAGGTATACTATCGTCTATATATCGCAGAAAGTAAGTTACACCTTGCATCCGTAAGACCGTCGATGGTACATTGAATTAGTACCGTGCGTTTGTTACAATTCACAACTAAGTAGCCAATAAATCAACGCTGTTAAAGAAGGGGAATGCGAAAGATACCAAGGATTGTTATAAACCTGCTTCATCAAGTGGTTTAGCCCATCGTGAATCAAAGCTTCGCCGTCCAAATATGTACGAATGGTATGTAACATCAGAGTCGTTTTATTACAAAGTGCTTACTGTAGTGAAGACGGTCAAAATATTTCACTTTGGTCGTTACATTTGATAATTTTATAAAATCAATTGCCCGACCAACAATTAGCCTTCAAACCACTGAATTGATCGTTCACGTTGTTATAGAAAGAACAAGGAAGGTCGACGACAGTAACACTGAAGTCACGTGCGTTGACGATGACGGTGACGAGCAAATATTTACGTCATCACAATAAATGAAGTGTTGTCTCATCTTTCACGCTGCATTGATCGGTCTGAGGGAGATACCTTGAAGGCATTGATAATTTCGCTGCTACACTACGTGAACACAACAGACGACATTATAAACCATAAAAAACGACAGTTTTATTACATCATACATTTGAAAGAAAACGTGAAATTGCGGTCAGACCCCTTAAACAGTTACTTTAGCTAAAGTAACATCGAAAAACGAAATGTAATCACGGATGCGGGAAATCTGTTACAGGAAAATGGAACAGTTCTTGTACAGTTGTTTGACAATTGATCACACATGATTACCTAATTACTTATATTAAATATCTGCAATAATGTATTCCCTAAACGAAATGTTGAGGTGTCAATGTTCAATAAGACGACTTCGTGAGTATCCGGAGGTTTGCGTAATTCTAGCCGTAACAACGTAAGAACCTTCTTCTTATTCAAGTTGTACCTTTTCAAATACCCGTGTGAACACAATTTGTACCGGTAAAAGTTGAAACCATCGACGCATGCTAAATAACTTCGGAAAAGTGATGCAAGTGTTGTTTTAACCTGTACAACTTGCAATGGTTTACCTTTGTAAACACGTTGCACCGATTCGAGAAACTTGCACCAACTCTCCAAAGTTATGCTAGAAGCGTCAATCGTTGACATTTGTACCGAAACAAATTGTGTTTACATATGGATCTGAACCAGAGCAACACGAACGTGTACCAGTTGTACCGTATCATAATGCGTGTATAAACGCAGCTTACGATTATACCGAGGTAAGTGAATCTACTTCAAACATCTCGGTAAGATCCCGTGAGCCTATGCGCTATTTTTCACGCGCATCGCTCTACTGACTTTACTATGTTAGCGGGTAGCACGTACTCAATATGCATTTGATGTACTAAATAACTATTTGTTGAAAATAAAACTATCAATCATAATGCTTAGTGGTGCATTTTGTCAAACACTGTTTGCTTAGAATGTTTCAGTATATATTCCATTGACATATCACGGATTCTGGGAATATTGAACAAAACCGCTTTCAACTCGAAATATGTTTATGTATTAAACAACGAAATGTTAAGTATTCGTTCGACCCAGAATCACGTCTTCCCGCATCCATGTTCGGGTTTAAAGGGTACACAAACATAACACATTAAGACATAGGTCAGAATGACAGAAGGGAGGAGAAAGTCACTATGAGCGCAGCACCAATTCACTCAGCCCCTCACATTCTTATTCATTCAGTCACTCTCATTCCCCTGCTGTTTCGGTCCGCTTGCAATATTCTCTCAACGACCCAGAAGCAAGGTCGACGACAGTTACACTCACGCTTGTAAATGTATCTAAGAGACTATAAACTGGAATTGGCCCAGTTCATAATCATTATCAATTCAAGCGACTCTTACCAGTGCGACCATCAGCCTTGAAGCAGAAGGCGACGATTAATCGTCCAACGTGATCTCTAGTAAGCTGTTTGTTAAAAGCTCCGCTGTTTAGCGTCATCGAACCAATGTAGACCGAAACTCGCGGGTGGTAGACTAAATAAATTATATATTACGCTACTTGCATGCTTGTAAGTATGCAATTGAAGAGTTTCAGGACAACACGCGTAACATCCATTTTGTGGATTTGGAGAAATTCTCTCTTTCGTCTTTCATCATCAGAATTTAAATGGAAACCCGTGCATGACGTTGAAATGCATAAAGAATCCAAAATCACATAGAAAGATGGCAAAGACTCCGTTAAATTTACTCTTAAGATGTTGAAAAATATGTCGATATTCTTACATTTGAACCTCACGTTTGAACGAAAGCATGAATAAAATACGTGACAGTTAACATTTGAGAATATAAATCGATGAAACTTGATAACATGTTTCTATGATAAAAAAAACAAATATATTAGTTTTTAAATTCGTCAATGAGTGTTTTGAATTTAACTTTAATAGACAGATGGCGCTTGTCGCTTTCTGAAAATAAACCTGTTTTCTGCATGTCGTTTAACAGAGATGTCGCATTTTTGTATGAATTGCATAACGCACTACCTCAACACGCAATTAAACAATTGTGTCGTCCCTATTCGGATGAATTTCCATAAATGCCGTTTGTCGCGCTAAGCCCTGAAACCCTTCAACTGTACATTTTGGGTTAGATGACGTGCTCGCCTATCTTTGAATACTAAAAACTACGTATTCGTCCGAATATCCATTATATGACTTCTAGACCTCAACCGTGGCATCGCATACAGACCACTCCGGGTATTCACATCCGGGTCGTTAATCCGAATTCAATTTTTTTGGCAAGGTGGTAGACACCCCATCCACCACCGGGAACCGGAAGTTGTGGCCATCAGACATAACGTGATGCAACGTCTTACGCAGGCAGTGTTGACGGCGGTCACCAAGGGAAGATCAGCCTTTTAACCATAAGTGGAACACCTTGCGCATCTTGCTTGGTCCATTCCAGTAACCTCTGGAAAGAACAGACGGACAAACATTTGACCTTTGCTTTAATGAGATCATAGTTGACAGAAAGTACTCATTCTATAAATGGGTGGAACTGAACAGATTATCTGCTAAATGTGCAAACGCTGTTCGCGTGAATATGTTGAATAACAACTTTGACAAATGTCTCAGAAGGGTTAGCTACACATCATATACAAACACGTTCAACTATCGATAAATGGAAATGTTTCTTCTCAGGGTTTTTGCAGTGGATGGCAGTCTTGTTAAATGCTGTTACATGTGGTAACATCTTGTTACATTTGCATAGTAGTATTTTATTTGCAAAATTAAAACAGAACGAGGAATCGGTTCAATACGTCATCACATGTATTCTTTACTTTTCAAACATAATTTTTCAGTCTGATTAGGAATGACGTTGTGCGTTATCAGTCATAACGACGGCCCGTAAATAGATTAATCTTCTTCGACACCTTTACTAAATAAAACACGAAATCACACAATGCTGTTTTAATTATGTTTATTTACTATTATTTAACTGTCTTCAGAAATGCAAAACACATATCCCAAATTAACACCGTACATATACAAAAAGTTAACAAAACAACTGAACGAAATTATGATCAATGATGTTCTAGTGAAACCTCATAATTGATTTCTTCGTAAATTGACTGTTTCATACCAAACTGTAGAAGAATGCGCTTGTTAGCAACGTATGTGAAATACCAACTATGAATTACACATAAATGTCCCTTAAAATACCAATAAACCTGCAATGATACATACGAAGAATAGACGTTTATTTTGGTTCCTATATAACTAGATTTTCAATAACATTTCAGTAGAACACCGTTGTTATGCTATAAGTGTAATTACGTTCTAACATCACGTTACGTGAAGATAAAACCAGTATAAAGAGCACGTACGTAAATGAATACACATGAACAGAGTACATGATCAGAACTGGAGAGACTCACTTGAGCAGCATGTACCAGTAGAGAAGGGGCATGGCGTAGACCTTGAGTAGATAGGCGCTGCGTCGTGGCACGGCTTGATTAAAGGGGAACGTCTCCAATATCTGTCCGTCATAGCCGAACTCTGCCAAGATGCATTCCCCCTTCTTTGTCAGCAAAGGACACGACGTGTAGCCGTTGTACTGAAACGGCAAATAACGTAAATAAGTTGTGTTGTATCGTGGCGTTGCTAGTTATTTCTCGACAATTTTCCCGCTCGCCATTATCAATTATCGTCAAGTAGTCGTTGCGATTGTTAATTGCACCACCTTGTTTAATTAGTATGACCGCTACCAGCACAACCATCAACAGCTCCACCACTGCCATTGTCATCTCCTCTTTCATCGCCATCACCAAAATTATATTTCTATGACTGAACGTATCAATATTCCATTCTGGACTTGTCATACAAAACAGCCTAGAGCAGCCACATTGAATATTTTATTTGAGAAATTAATTGCAAACTTGTAGTATTGTTATAGCATAGGCCCTTTACGGCAGCTACGACTACCTAATATCGCTCACCGAGTGTGATGGCTTCTGGCCGGCCATTACTTGTGTGAGGTTCTTCGTCAGAATGTTGCATTGACCGCCTGCAGATAAAATATACATAGTTTGACTAACATGAAATATATTATAACTGTAGCGAATACAAGTAATGGTTAGTTGTTTTAATAGTTTTTGCAGAATTGTTTTATTTTACGATTGATCCAAAATGACATGTTTTATTATTTTAAATATAAGATATACAGTAAAACATGGTACAATTTCATACGGGTATAATATAGTAACATCTTTGAGTTAAAGTTGGACATACCATTTATAATTCACATTTAGAACACCAACCAAATGTATATTATTGCTGAGAAGAAAAATGTGTATCACCTTGTGTGAAAGGAATGCTGGAAAGAATGCATTAAGTGATGACAGTGCAATGATTTAATGGCTCGCCGTGACGGTGTCGTAGGCTACGCTCTCTGAGTTAAACGTTGTTGATTAAACATATAACGCGTATATTTATGCGATATTTGGTTGAATAAGTAGGAGCTTTGTTGGTTAGCAACTTTCCTGATTCGATGCATGTGTAGCTATAACCTAATCACGTAGACTTAGCTTAATCTGGTTGGATTTAGCCATATATGGGTTAGTACGAAGTGGCGTGGCCTCGATGCTTCTGTTCTGACTCCAAACGCTGCACTTCGGAGCCCACAGCAGGCTACACATGTACCTTGTGTATGGGACGTGTGCTTTCTCTTGGTATATATACTAAACAGAAAGGACTTTAAGTCTCTTTCCGTAGACAAACAGGCAAATTGGATATGTGAAATTGTCGATGTTTCGAAACAGCAGCGAATGAGAGTAAAGGCGGTTGAACCATCGCACTGCTGGGATCTTTGTTTTCCCTAGCGGTGACAGTTAGTAGAAGGGACCAACTGTTGTTGTAGTTTCTACCAAAAATACAGGTTAAGGGGAGTGAATCAAGTTTGCTACGATTTGAAACAGCAGCATGGTGGACACGAACCACCAGCCATTGCTAATTATATATAATTATACTCCTCGATGACCTATTAAATATCTAAACAATTAATAATTCAAATTTGCAAGGTATTAGCTACCTAACTTATGCGCACACCGAACTTTTAATCTGGCTCTGTGAGGGGGTTTAGGATATTGTTACAAATACAGAACCCCGTCCTCTCGACTGACAGTTCAGTGCTTTATACGTTGCATCGCTGCCACCATTTAGCATAGCAACGAGACTAGTGACTCGCTCATGGCCGCTGCATGATACTGCTTAGTAAGTGACTCACTGATGGCGGCGGCCGTCTTCGACGTCGGCAAGTTGGAGCAGTCACCCACGGCGAAGATGTTAGGAAAGCGCACGTGCTGACACGTCTCCTTGTCGACCTCCACAAATCCCGTCTTGTTCGACACCTCGCTATCCCACAAAACATTGGGCGTGGAACAAGGTGGCGCCACGTGCAACATCTCATACTGAAAGGGATAATGCAAATCGCAATCCGTTAGTTAGAAGAAGAAGAAAAAAGAAGAAGCAGAAGCAGGATGAGAAGAAGAAGAAGAGGAAAACGAAGAAGAAGACGACGAACAAGAAGATAAAGACGAAGAAAAATAACGGTTATTTGTTATATATAATATATATATATATATATATATATATAACTAATATATAATCCCACGCCGCAAGTGTATCTTGCAGGACCCACCTTGTATGTTTCCGTTGCCCCATCCGTATCCAACACTTCGAAGACGGCTTCCTTTGTTTCGTGTCTCACCTCCACTAGATTTCGCTTTAAGTTGAGTTTAATATCTCTGAAATTCAATAACAAGTTTAGTGTAGCTATATACGTACTTCAATACACTAACTTGAAGTAATTAAAACGTTGGAATTATAAACACAATTCGTCAAAGCTGCAATGTCCCGAAATGAACAAACAAATTCATCATTGATCATTATAAAAACATAACACATTTTGAACAATGAATATTACTACATAAAACAACAAAATTTGAGAATACAAAAACATAGTTTTGTTCATGATACATGGTTTTGTTAATATTCCTTTACTTTGAATTTACAAAAAAAATTGTGGCATCAAAATTCAGTAATAATAAATAAATAATAAAATCTGTATTGTCGCACATTGAAATGGTAATTGTACAGTTTTTGTTTTTAAATACAGAAAATGATACGGTCGACATCATCATATATTGCATGTCTTAAGACCATTCTTGATGTCTAACATTTCCGATAATACGTTCACGTTCGATATTGTTTCGTTGGACAAACCAGCCTGCCACACACGGCCAATGTTATACATAGACACTTCGTACATTGCATCACATTCACTTAAGATATAGCGGTAGTTTGAGCTGCAATTTGACCATGGATTTGCAATGGACAACTTAGCAACACTGCTTACAATAGGTGAATTGTGGTTCATAGCTTTTTGAATGAATTTGGAGAACCTTTGCTTTAAGATTACCAATAATGGCAAACTATCCGATAACAATGCGATAACATCACCGTGTGTAAGAGGTGCTAGCCCCACAACTTTCTAAGCGCTTTTCGCCTTGCAATGCAAATAGTGCCAACACTCTTACTCTGAAGATCCCAGTGGGGCTCCATAATAAGAGTAGCAATATTGTTTAAATAAATTGCATTTTACATTCGTCTTAATATGACCGAAATCGGCCATGAACATTTTATACCCTCTCCAGAATTTGGCTGAGAGATTTCGACGACTAGACTATCCTTATTAACAACGGATATATGATGGCCCAAATGTACAGCATCTTGGGCACTGTCCAACTCGGTATCATTAATAAACACAGTTCTGGTGTCGGGTTTACAGCTACGACCTCTAAAAATCAAATATCTACTCTTAGTACCGTTAAAATTTACACAGTATTCGTCCGCATAGTTTTCGCATATATCGATTAAAACCTTGAGTCGAGATCTTGTGGGTGTTAGCAAAGTGAGATCGCCTGCGTATCCCACACAACCCGTGTAGTGGTTGCCCATGTGGCATCCAACTCGGTAAACTTGGATGACATACTAAAGCCCCATCTTACTTTACGTTTTTGTTTAGTATACATATACAACAGCAGTCTTAATACCAGAGATGATACCTTACGTTTTAGAAGTACTCTGAAAAGCTTACAATAATTGACCCTGTCGAATGATTTGCTGGCATCTAACATGAGTGCATACACATTAATGCCATTTGCATTATAATAACTGATTGTCTCCATCATAACAGAAGGGCATAGCAACACATAAGTCTATGACTTCAGCTATGTCCTTTCAGCAGCAGCAGCAAACCATACTGTGCATGTATTATGTTGTTGTTGTTGTTGAATAAACGTTCATTCAACATATGTGCAGTGAGGAGTGGACATATTGGGTTTAAATCCAAATTGCAAATGCGATGTTGCAACCGCACTTTGTTCCTTAGATAGTGCAATAACATCAAACAGTTTGGCAACAATGCTGCCAAGAGTAATAGCTCTACAAGTGTCGGATGTAGGCCTACATACTATTTGTCTTTTGGTATAGGAACCATAGTTCCCACTAACATTGATTCGGGGCAAAAACCATGTATCAACATACTGTTAAAAATTTATGCTAACAGCACAAAGAGTATTTTCGGACCACGTATAATATTGTCAGAATTGAGACCCTCTTCACCATCCGACTTACCCAGCTTCAGTCGCTGGACACCTTCGATAACCTCATCAACTGATATATCATATGCAATATTTTCTTTAATCTGCTAGTTTATCTCTCATGTCATCCACATCATATGACACACTGTTGTAGAGGTGATTATATTTATAGCACTCATGTCATCCACATCATATGACACACTGTTGTAGAGGTGATTATATTTATAGCACTCATGTCATCCACATCATATGACACACTGTTGTAGAGGTGATTATATTTATAGCACTCATGTCATCCACATCATATGACACACTGTTGTAGAGGTGATTATATTTATAGCACTCATGTCATCAACATCATATGACACACTGTTGTAGAGGTGATTATATTTATAGCACTCATGTCATCAACATCATATGACACACTGTTGTAGAGGTGATTATATTTATAGCACTCATGTCATCACATCATATGACACACTGTTGTAGAGGTGATTATATTTATAGCACTCATGTCATCCACATCATATGACACACTGTTGTAGAGGTGATTATATTTATAGCACTCATGTCATCAACATCATATGACACACTGTTGTAGAGGTGATTATATTTATAGCACTCATGTCATCAACATCATATGACACACTGTTGTAGAGGTGATTAAATTTATAGCACTCATGTCATCCACATCATATGACACACTGTTGTAGAGGTGATTATATTTATAGCACTCATGTCATCAACATCATATGACACATTGTTGTAGAGGTAATTATATTTATAGCACTCATGTCATCCACATCATATGACACACTGTTGTAGAGGTGATTATATTTATAGCACTCATGTCATCCACATCATATGACACACTGTTATAAAGGTGATTATATTTATAGCACTCATGTCATCCACATCATATGACACACTGTTGTAGAGGTGATTATATTTATAGCACTCATGTCATCAACATCATATGACACACTGTTGTAGAGGTGATTATATTTATAGCACTCATGTCATCCACATCATATGACACACTGTTGTAGAGGTGATTATATTTATAGCACTCATGTCATCCACATCATATGACACACTGTTGTAGAGGTGATTATATTTATAGCACTCATGTCATCCACATCATATGACACACTGTTGCAGAGGTGATTATATTTATAGCACTCATGTCATCAACATCATATGACACACTGTTGTAGAGGTGATTATATTTATAGCACTCATGTCATCCACATCAAATGACACACTGTTGTAGAGGTGATTATATTTATAGCACTCATGTCATCAACATCATATGACACACTGTTGTAGAGGTGATTATATTTATAGCACTCATGTCATCCACATCATATGACACACTGTTGTAGAGGTGATTATATTTATAGCACTCATGTCATCCACATCATATGACACACTGTTGTAGAGGTGATTATATTTATAGCACTCATGTCATCGACATCATATGACACATTGTTGTAGAGGTGATTATATTTATAGCACTCATGTCATCGACATCATATGACACACTGTTGTAAAGGTGATTATATGTATAGCACTCGTGTCATCCACATCATATGACACACTGTTGTAGAGGTGATTATATTTATAGCACTCATGTCATCCACATCATATGACACACTGTTGTAGAGGTGATTATATTTATAGCACTCATGTTATCCACATCATATGACACACTGTTGTAGAGGTGATTATATTTATCGGAAAAAATGTGTGCTATTTCTTCATCACCTACCACACCATCAATACTTGAAGGCAAGAATTTATGTCTGCCCTTTTTCCGGCGTACCTCAGATCACAAGTCCCGGTTTCTATTTTTACTAACGGCTTCGGCCATCTTAGTAGTACGAATTCTGTCCTCCTCTCTCATAATATGTCTAACAGCCCTATGACACCGAGCTCTAGTTATACATCTCATTTCATGATTTCTGTAATGTCACCCTGATGAGGCTTTCCCACTGCTCGCCATTGTCGATGTCAGAAAATAGCCTCCTGTTTCAGGTGTTCAACTTCTTTTGACCACCCAGGAAGTTTCCTTCCGCCACCAGTTGAATTAAGGTTGTTTTTAGGACATGTGATATGTATACATTCCAATGATTCTATGCACATATTTAATATATCATTGTATACTCCAGATAATTCGTTCTCATGTTTTCTACACCTTATATTCTTACACAGCAAAGCCTCTTTGTCGTATTGTAACATGGAGAGTTTATATTAAAGATCACTACTGTATTGGTTAATGAGTTTCGTATTGGCTTTATGCCATGCCAGTTTGTGACAATAGTTCCTTTCGAACATGTGGTCTACATTTATATCTAACCTGATGTTAAGTGGTACATGGTCGGAAAACAACAAGTTGTCTGTAATAGAACATTCGAGCACCTTCTGTCCTAAATTGGCCGTGGTTAAAAAATGATCAGTTCTGGAGGTAAAACCGTTTGGACTTATATAAGTATATGGCACTTGCACATCTGGGGCATCTATACATACCGTAAGATTAAAATCTAATATAAAATTCCTTAATGTGCATGAGGCGTATTCCTAGTCAAATATGTATTGATGGCACCCCCGTATATAACGTGAGCGGGGTTGTAAGTGTGTATTAACTGCTACATTTCACCTAGCACATCCATGTATTCAGCAAACTTATCGTCTACCGACCAGCCATCGCACGGCATGTACACATTGAGGCACATGATTTCACAGTTGTTAATTTGTATCATAATCCCACACAACCTCACGTGATTGCATTTAAGCTCTTTCACTGCAGACTTAAATGATAATATCCACAGAATTGCACATCCGCCGTATAGGCGTCCTTCTCTGGTAATACATTCATCCATGGAACTCTGACCAGTTATTGCCATACCGTCACCTAATTTGCACATCTTGTTTAATTCATTTTTATATAGACAATGTTCGTGTATAAATAACACATCACATTCTTTACTAATATTGTATATAAAATCAAATTTCGGACCTCTGTCTCTAAAATGCTTACATTTATAATTCATAATAGCCAGTGGCTGTGTACGGTTAGTCGGTGAAGCATTGAACGTTATTGCAAAGATTCACACAGTGACAGAATATCCTTATTTCTGATGGGTTCACTCTTTGTTTTAGTATACCATCTCCCTTGGGCCAGAATAGAGGGTCCTTTACTTTGTTGATGTTCAGTTTTGCATTGTCATTGTTGGCTTTTGTTAGCTTACGGTATTTCACTCCTTTTCGTGTGATGTATTCACCGACCTCACTGACCCCGTCCGATTTATAAACTTGGCATGTAAAGAAGTATCTGACTTGAGGGGGCACCATGGTAATTCATGCAGCGTCGATCCCCTGGCCAACGATGGTTCCTCGCTTCTGTGTGTTCCGCGTTTGCTTACTGCGGTTTTCTCTCTGCATCTGTTTTTTCTGCCTTCGTCTCTTGTCTTATTGTATCACTAAAGTATCATGTAACTGCTGAGTCGTGCTGTCGATCGTTGTGACGTCGATACGCGGCGATACAGTGGTTGGTAGCGACTTACGGCCCGCTTCCTGCTGTTGTTTACCCTGGTCACTGCCGTTGCCATCCGGCGCCCCGTCACGGTTGGAGCCACCTGTCTTCTGTTGTAATTGAGTACTGGAGCCAACGGCAACAACCTCTGCCAGTGATGGGTACTTCGCATTATGATCATTGATTTTACCCAACACCTGCTGGACCAGTTGCCCGTGTAATTTAGAGTCAGTTTCCAATGCGGAGATCTACTGGCTGTTATTTGCGACATCAGATTTAATGCCATCAAGAGTGTCCACGAATATTTTAAGTTTACCCTCAAGGTCTGCCAGCTTCTCGGCGAGACTTAACTCATTTACTCCCTCCGGGTGACTTTTTAGAATTAGCTTCCCGTCCCGTGCAACACACTGCACTTGATACCATTCTCGATTAGGCTTCCAAGACCTCTCAGAATGTCATCACTCATAGCCTCTCTGTCGGTTCTATTACACGATGTTTGTCTCGTTTGCATAGGTTCTAAAATGAAAGAATCTTCAAATTGTGACCTCAACACACACTTCGCGTCAACCAGTGTATCACTGGTATAAAATGCCGCCATCACTTTTAGGATGCTGTCTCTGTTGGCACAGTCTCTGTGATATTGGGCATACATTAGTGTCTCATTCACCAGAATAACGACGTCATTGTAATCAGATCTCTGCGCTTGTGTGAGGCCGTTCTTTCATGTACATGCTGTACAGAGGGTACTACCAGTTTTTACCCTTCCTCTGTTGCATTTCACCTACTTGCCATTGTTACTCGCCGTAACAACGTGTCTCTATTAGGAGGTGTACGGTATTGTTTACATGACCGTGCCAGTGGCAATGGCGGGAGCTCAAAACAAAGGTTTCACAAAAAGTTTACCCACTTATCGTTTCTGATGTGAATAAGTGACAAAAACGTGCCGTCGATTGTATCGGGAGGCCACCTTAAGACGTCGTAAAAAGTAGTACACCTATAAAAAATTCGATATTTGCAGCGCACGTCGTGAACATTCAAACTGTCTATTAGTGTCGCCACCTGCCGTAATGTTTAACAATTATTATTATTAAAACAGCAACGCAAACCTGATACTTTTACTTTGTAACATTGTAAACGTTACCGCTACCATAGTTACCATCGCCAGTATAATAGTCATCACTAATATCGTCAACACCTGCACTACTATCGCCGTCACCACCATTAACATCGTCAACATCTGCACTATTAGTCGCCATCATCACCATTAACATCGTCAACACCTGCACTACTATAGCCGTCATCACCATTAACATCGCCAGCACCTGCACTACTATCGCCGTTATCACCATTAACATCGTCAACACCTGCACTACTATCGCCGTCACCACCACTAACATCGTCAATACCTTCATTACCATCGCCGTCACCACCACTAACATCGTCAACACCTTCACTACCATCGCCGTCAAAACAATTAACATCGTCAACACCTGCACTACTATCGCCGTCACCACCATTAACATCGTCATCACCTGCACTACTATCGCCGTCACCACCATTAACATCGTCAACACCTGCACTACAAATACCGTCACCACCATTAACATCGTCAACACCTGCACTACCATCGCCGTCAAAACCATTAACATCGTCAACACCTGCACTACTATCGCCGTCACCATCATTAACATCGTCAACACCTGCACTACTAATGCCGTCACCACCATTAACATCGTCAACACCTGCACTACTATCGCCGTCACCACCATTAACTTCGACAACAACTTCACTACTATCGCTGTCACCACCATTAACATCGCCAACACCTTCACTACTATCACCGTCACCAAAATTACCATCGTCAACACCTTCACCACCATTAACATCGTCAACACCTTCACTACCATCGCCGCCACAACCACTGCAATGACAAAATTCAACCAATTACTCACTTAAAAGAGCCTCTTCAATTCAATTTGTTCCCTCCTCTCATTTCATATTAATTAAATCATCAGATAAACTATTAGCTGATTTAATTCCTTCCAAGCAATTAATCCAAATTATTTTATAAAATTGGAATTATCACGTTATTACAGGGAATAAAAACATATATGGCTTGAATTCATATTATATTATATCCTGCTATCTATTTCCATGTCCACCAAGCCAAAAAAAATAAAAAATACGATGAATTAGAAATTCCACATTTTATGCTGTGCATCCGTACATTTTCGAATATGCATATTTTGGGCGCGCTTTTCGGGATGCCGAGATGTGACGTCACATATGACCCATAGTCGCATCAGGCCGACTCTTTCCATGCATTCAGAGCATGTTTACAAGGATAACTTTCAGATCGAAACGAACGTCAAAATGAGGTATTATGCGACATTCCAATGTAATAAGCAAGCAGTTATCTTACGGTTCCACATGAATCCAATTTTATTCAAAACAATGAATGCGAATGGGCCTGTCGTCTAGGTTTCATCGAGCTTGGGCTGGTTTTTAGAATAATTATATCGAATGCAATCAACGGGAGATAATCTACACCAATAAACATATATATTTTTATATTCAGCTACAGAAAGTAACGTGTATAAGTGTATAATCTTATAATATCACTAGAATATCGATGTATGAAGGAGGAGTTGTACAATTTATCATGATAAATTGTACAACTCCTCCTTCATACATCGATATTCTAGTGATATTATGAGATTACACACTTATACACGTTACTTTCTGTAGCTGGATACGATATATGTTTGCTATGTATGTATATTGGTGTACAGTATCTCCCGTTGGTTGCATTCGATATAATTATTCTGAAAACGAGCCCAAGCTCGGCGATACCTAGTCGACTTGTAGGCTCATTCGCATTCATTGTTTTGAATAAAATTGAATTCAGGTGGAACCGTAAGATAACTGCTTGTTCCTCTGTGATGACTAGTGTTTGTATTACATCGGAATATTGCACAATAACTCATTCTGACGCCCGTTTCGACCCCAAAACTATCCATGTAAACATGCTCTGAATGCACAGAAAGGGTCGGCTTGCTGCGAGTGTGAGTCATATGTGACGTTAAGATACCACGTGATCGCCTAGCTCATAAACTTTTTATTTTCCGCGGGAATCGCTACACAGACGGTTTAAAATCGAATTTATGCTACAAATGTATTTTTCTGTATTTTTTTAATGTTCTCGAATGTTACATACAATGTTAAACTTTGTGTACACGGAAAACGGATTTTAGCTAATGCCTTGTTTTTATTTCCTTTAAGTTAAGTTTTGGAGAGAGAATTTAATTTAGGCTGAATTTTAATATATGAACAAATCTAATGTTTGGTCGGCGTTGAGGCTAGACTGATACCATCTGCATAAATACGCGTGGCACGCCTGCACGCACGCACGCACGCACGCACGCACACACAAACACACACCCAGATGCACTCACCTTTCAAGCATCTGCTTGCGTAATGCCTGTGCGTATTTGGGGACAGCGAAGACGACTCCCAGTGAAGTGTTATAGATCATTGTCGCCTTGTCCCTCTTTCCCACCTGTCGGAGAGAAACGTGCGACAATGTACTTTAGGCTAAAATCTACAATAACATAGTTGTTGTTTAGCCTGAGGTAGCTCTAATACGGTCATGCCTACTTCTTAAGAACTTACATTTTTTTACTTTTACATAAAACTCCCGTTTGCACACGGTCCGTAGCTTCTTGCATGTTTCTATTAATAACAAACAGTTAACATTTCACAACGTGTAAAAATGATCCCAGTCAGTTGGGTGGCACTACTGCAAATTTACAGGATCAACGTTTGCGCAATTGAGCTGAACAGTTATTAATTTGAACCTAACCAGCATACAATGAATATTGTCTGCTCATTAAAGGAAGATAGACATTGATGGAGCTCATTGTTCCTGTTCATACGATCGTCAACAAACGAAACGAACATAGACCTACAAGCGCTAAACTGTCGATTATATTGCAAACACCTAAATACATCGGAATAAAACATTGCACTGTCAAGACACAGAATTGTGGGTGGTGTCCGCTCCTATTAATGAACGGGAAAATGTAACGGTCTGGGGAAAACACAAATTAACAATCTAGAAACCTGCAACATGCAATCCGTTGCAGATCAAAAGAGCAGGCAACATGAACTAGCGATTTTAGAATAAAACAAAAGAATTTTGCTACAAAAGTCTTCGTACCCGTCGAAAATAATCTTCCGTCATATAGAGTATCTTTTGTGGTGCGCCTGCGCACTTGATCAGGGTATCGGGGAAGGTAAAGATGGCGTTTCCCTCCTTAAAGTCTTGCATGGCGAGGAAGGTCTTCTGTACGTACTTCGGGTGGTAGGTGGTGCATACGGCCGGGTCGTGCTCCAGGGCCTCAGGAAGACCTTTCACCTGCGGTAACGACATTTTTTGAGCTGAAGTGTTGACGTCTAACAAAACTGATGCAGTATGAATTTGGTACCATCAATAAACGTATCACAACGATAACATATATGTCTGGCGTTATAGCAGGAACTCGAGTTACACTAAAAATAACAGCAATGTGTATTGCATTATATAGAGAAATAAACATAAGAAATAAAAGTTGTCTCATCGTGCAGGAAATTCAACCAATAGTAGAAGTACCACATCGTAAACTCAAAACGGAAACAAAAACATTGCGCGAAGCATTTAGACAACTAGATTAGCTGACGAAATGAAAGTTACGGTTGTACCGTGCAACTAAATACGATAGTTGATATTGTAAACTTGATGAGTCTCGACAGCAGTCGCGTAGAAACGCAGAATACAGTAATGTATTGAACTGCGAAGATCGTCTTACCATGGAGAAGTTTGGATGAATCCCGAGTGCAATCACCAGATAGTCATACTTCACCTGTAACAAGCGTTCGGGCTAATGTTAATAAATAACACTTAGCGAGATAACAAGAGGTTACGATGGTATTCATACTTCATTTCTAACGAGGTAGCAAGATGTAACGTTGGTAGTTATACGTCACCTGTAACGAGATAACAAGAGGTTACGATGGTATTCGTACTTCATTTGTAACGATGAAACAAGGCGTTATGTTGGTATTCATACTCATCAAATCACCATTAACATCAAGAGATGAGCAACATTAGAGAAGCTAGATATCATGAGAGTGTCACGAGAAAGAAGCAGAGTTTAAAAACAGATACTTATGCAGATACGTCATATCCATCTTCTGTTTGACATCCGGTTGACCGGTCAATGCGTCACTTACCACACGTCCGTCCGTCGTGCTGACCATCTTGTCGCGGGGACGGAAGCCGGCTACTGACGTCTGCAACCAGTCGCAGTTGCTTGGCAGGACTTCACCCGTCGGCTTGTGCGTCTGGTCGAGGTGCTTCAGTCCACAACCCACCAGAGTGAACATCGGTTGGTAGTAGTGGGTCTACAAAGTCACAAAAATAGTCCGTCAACGTTCCGACTTACAGAGTGAACATAAGCTGGTAGTGGTGGGTCTACAAATTCACACAAATATTCCGTCAACGTTCCTTCGTATAGAGTGAACATCGGCTGGTAGTAGTGGGTCTACAAAGTCAACAAATAGTCCGTCAAATTTTGGACGAACAGATTGAACATTGACTGGTAGTAGTGGGTCTACAAAATTACACAAATAGTCCGTCAACGTTCCGACACAGAGTGAACATCGGCTGGTAGTAGTGGGTCTACAAAGTTACACAAATAGTCCGTCAACGTTCCGACTTACATAGGTGCAATGTGGAACAGCAATTATTTTTGCATTTATATAATAAAATTCTAGAAAATGCACGAAACTAATAACTAATTAATTTGACTTTAAACGAGCTAGCATAGTAGGGAAGACTATTCTCAATATGTAGTAATGTAATCACGGTCTTCAAGCTTTATTATGAATATTTGCGCTGGGATGGGTCTAAAATTATTAGAATGTTGTTCATTTGGAAGAAGGATATAATATTCTGTTGAAATATTTATAAATGCTAGCTAACTAATGTGTTGTAAGTTGTATTCAACACAAATAAAGGTAATTGCTATTCCACATTGGATACGTTACAAATGAAGTACGATATATTACCTGATATCCACGGATACTCAGGTAATATATATGTGGCTTATAAAACCGTTTTAATACTGTATGCTCTACACCTCTCCCACGACAAGGTCTTCTTGCATTCATTATGCAAATCATTCTTATTTTATGTTATTTTTTTATATATATACCAAACTACAAGTTGTCTATCTCAAACTGTTTTCACATTTACATGTTTAATCAATCTCACATTTACGTTCAGTGCATTACGTCTATAAAACTTACGACAGGCAATGCCATAAGTATATTTCATTATCGGTATATGCATATATCACAATTTGTTGAACACTTATTTACACATACAAATATAATAACAAATACATATGATAAATACCAAATTATATAAAGGCATGACATTAGACGATACGTTCCTCTCCTTTTTAGGAGGTATTCATAACAATGACTTAATTAATATCTTAGACACAAATGATGTTGAAAATTATGAACCTCAACTAATACGTCGGTCATCATATTATGACTTTGATAAGTTTAGCAAACTCACACAGATAAACACTACGCGTTTTAGTATCCTAAGCACTAACATTCAATCAATAAATTCTAAATTTAACGAACTGGAAGCTTTTGTAGAAGAGCTAAGTAGTAACAATTTTAAATTTAATGTCATCTGCTTACAAGAAACTTGGAAATCAGAAAACGATGACCTATCACAGTTTTCCTTACATGGTTATGAATGTTTAGCTCAAGGTAAGACGTGCAGTAGCAAAGGAGGGCTAATAGTATATGTTGACAACAAATATAGATCAGAGGTTATATTAAATGTAAACATGTACGAACACTGGGAAGGGATGATAGTCCAAATAAATGGTGGTAATCTATCTAAGAGCATAACCATTGGAAACATATATAAACCTCCACGAACTTCTAATGATAACTTAAATGCTTTTATAAATGAATTTACTTCTATAATATCATCAATGGAAAACAACTGTAATAACAATCTCATTATCACAGGAGATTTTAATATAAATTTGCTTAAATTAAATGAAAATGATGCATATAGTAACTTTTTTGACACCATAATATCACACAGCCTTTACCCGCAAATTACTCTTCCTACTAGATTTACTAGAACAAATGGTACTTTAATAGATAATTTCTTTTGTAAACTTAATAAATCTATATTGGAGAGTACTGCAGGGATTTTAATCAAAAAATTTTCTGATCATCAGCCGTATTTTATATTCATCAACGTCTCATTAAAGACTGAATCTCCACCTAAATATGTTAAAATAAATATACTAAATGAAGAGGCAATGCATAAAGTTAAACACGAAATAAAATCAAATGAGATATACAATAAGCTAAATAAAAATATAAATGCAGACACAAATTTAAATTATGATATAATCTACGAAGAAATTATACGGGCAAAAAATAAGCATATGCAAACTAAGCTGGTGAAATTTAATAAATATAAACATAAAAGATCAACGTGGATTACACAAGGATTGCTAAAATCTATTCAATATCGAGACAAACTCTATAAACAATTAAAATTGACCCAACCAAATTCGACAAGCTATGAAGCTATTAATATTAATCTAAAAACTTATAATACGATATTAAAGAAAAATATTCGTGCAGCCAAACAAGTGTATTTTGAACAAAGATTTAATCGATTTAAATATGATATAAAAAATACCTGGAAAGTTATTAATGAATTTCTTTCAAAAAATCGTACAAACCGTAGATTACCATTATTTTTTTATAGAAAATGGTACAAAAATAACTGATAAAAAGGATATTGCAAACAAATTTAATAATTATTTTACAAATATAGGTCAGACCATCGCACAAGGTATTAAATATAAAGGTAACAAAAACTATAGTTATTATTTAAACAAAAACATTAATTCTGTATTTACGTTTCAGAGTATTGATGAAGAGACTGTTAGGAACACTATTAATAATCTTCCCACAAAAAACAGCTGTGGATTTGATGGCATTTCTTCAAAATTTCTTAAGATAATTGAGCCTGCAATTATCAAATCATTAACGCTGTTAATAAACCAAGTTTTAAAATCCGGGATATTCCCAGACAAACTAAAAATTGCAAAAGTTATTCCTATATTTAAGAAAGACGATCCATCTTTATTTGAAAATTACAGACCAATTTCCCTTCTTCCCACAATTTCTAAAGTGTTAGAGAAATTAATTTTTATTCAATTATATTCATATTTCAATGATATGAAGCTTTTATTTGATAATCAATATGGTTTTAGAGCAAAATATTCAACGGAATTTGCTGCGCTTGAGCTAATAGATAGAATTATAACTCAAATGGATAATAATGATGAACCAATTAATGTATTTCTCGACCTTTCTAAGGCGTTTGATACTATTGACCATAACATTTTACTTAACAAATTAACTTACTATGGCCTAAATGGTTCAACTTTGCAGTTATTCAGAAGTTACTTACAAAACAGGAAACAATACACTGAATTTGAACAAATAAATTCAGACATCTTACCTATAACAATCGGCGTCCCACAAGGTTCAATCCTTGGACCACTATTATTTATCATTTACATAAATGATTTCTCACAAGCTAGTCAAATATTTAATTTCGTCATGTACGCTGATGACACCACATTATCTAGCTCTTTAAAATGTCTTAACAACAACAACAACACACGCAACAAAAGTACAGAATCCTTAATAAATGAAGAACTTTTTAAAGTTAATGAATGGCTAAACATAAATAAATTATCTTTAAATAAAAGCAAATCAAAATACATGATTTTTCATATGCCTAATAAACGCACGCAGACTCTTACGCTTAAAATAGATAATATAAATATTGAAAGAGTAGATGAATTTAACTTTCTAGGATTGACTTTAGACACTAACCTAAATTGGAAAAAACACACTGAGAAAATTTCAAATAAGTGCTCCAAAACAATTGGCATAATAAACAGATTAAAATATGTATTACCTTTATATATAAAAGTGTTGTTATATAACACTTTAATATTATCTCATATCAATTATTGTACCATGGTTTGGGGATACCAAATAAATAGAATTAAAAAAATATAAAAAAAGCCGTTCCAATAATAACCTTAAACAAATATAACTCACACACGGAACCACTTTTAAAAAAACTTAAATTACTAAAAGTAGAAGACATATTAAAGTTACATGAATTAAAATTTTACTTTAAATACATCCATAAAATGTTACCTCCTTATTTACTTAACTGGCAAATTATCCCAAGTGTAAACATACATAATTATAATACTCGTGAAAAAAATTATATACATACTTTTAGAACTAAGCATGAATTTGCAATGAAATGTCTCAAATCCAACCTACCACATGCTATAAATTACACCCCCGATATAATCAAAGACAAAATATATACTCACAGTTTGCGAGGCTTCTCATTTTATATAAAAACATACTTGTTACACAAATATAATGATTCATGCACTCTATCAAATTGCTACACATGTCAACAGAACCATTAAATACAATACATTTGATGCTAGCTTCAGGCAACCAGCACACATACAAACTTACATTCTCACATAAAACAAGCATGAGATAGACACCTTGTAAAATGACCACATAAATTATCACGTAAATAGGGTGGCTCCTATGATAGCGACAATTGTGTCTTAATAGGAGTCACCGACCCCGATTGAATAAGCTATATGATTAATATCTATGGTACACCAATACCATAATAACTGTACATGCGTTTGTCTGTATTTTCCGAATAGTATGTTGAACATATAATTATATACGTTTATGTATGTCTGCATAATGTTTATATTTGTTGTTTATTACAGCATAAGTGATGTTCAAAAACCAATTAATTGTGTACCTATATGGGGTCAAATAAACGTTTACTTACTTACTTACTTACTTACATTGCACCTATGGTCCTAATCAATATCAGTCTAAATTGAACGCTAAATAATATAATCTGTATGAACGTACGTATACGTAGGGCCCTGCCTTCCCGTTCGTAAAATTAGTTTGTGTACGTATAGCCCTGCCTACCTGTTCGTAAAATTAGTTTGTGTACGTATAGCCCCTTGCTAACATATAACAACCGCGAAGAACAAATTGAAACGCGCGTGACACATGTGTCAAACGTTCCTTGCCCTAGCGACCAATCACGAGCGCGTTGGGCGTGGCTTAAAACCACCTGTTCGCTTTTCATAAGTGAATCGCAAAGTTCGAAGTTCGACATCGAGCAGCTGCGTCAGATCTCGAAAACAAGGGCCGAATGACATAAGCGTCATTTCGTAGAAACGCCATTATGTAGAAATGGGTGTTTATCGTTCTTTCCAGCACCCACTACAACGTCGCAGTGCAATAAAGCCAGAAGACGAGGTGACTATATATAAATAGTGACTGCTTTGAAGTCGAAGGAATGCATACATTTCATTCTGCGGGTCGAGGTGACCGCACAGCATTGACTAGTTCAACAACGATACACAAGAATGGGTGTAGCTCGCATACCTTATAATAGATACAAGGCTATTCAACCACCCTGACCGTCTATAACTGAAAGTAGATAACGTCAGTGCACCGACATCACGCCACTATATTGTCTCCTGTGGGCTTCTCCGGTTTCAATACACCTATTGTTTTGTTATCAGATAGAACAAACTGCAATTCTAAGAACTGTATACTGTAGCTATTATAGCACTCGACAACCAAATTGTCTAATCACTTGTACGATTTTGATACGCAACGAGCCAAAACTATTACAAATCTTGAACAATTTCGTTCGGTTCACTGTTTCTAAAACTTCTCGTGGGTTCAACAATTGTACCAGACTGCCTCGTACGTTTGTTAGATTGTTGTACCGAGACCAGGTAATTTTTTGAACGATTAAGCAGCATAATTTAGCAATCTCGGACCACGTATATCATGCATAAGTCATCACGTACACACACGCACACACATACACACACACACACACGCACGCACAAACACACAAACACACTTCCTCAAAGGACGTAGAACGTACACTTGGCTGAACCGTGATGGTATTGTGAAGACAAGTAACATCACTTGGTCTACTAGATGCATGTATAAGTTCGTAAGATAACTGTGTCTCCAATCAGTCAAGTTAGTAGATCTGACGCGCTATCACCCCTAACCAGTCATAACCAGTCTGTCACAATCAGTCAGTTGAAATTACAAACATCGTGTTTATGTTCCAGCTGCGTCGTTCGTATCTCAGACGAGAGTTTGATTGCTGCCGTGACTGACAATGGACGAGTCCTATTTTAGAAGATCCATTTTTTCTTACCCGTCTGATACAACAAATCTTCGGTTAACCTTTGCGAAGTGCATCGACCGGGAAAAGACTGCAACAGTGACGGAGTAGCCAAATAATCGATTAATTGGGCTACTCCGCCAAGCGTCGTGTCCGATTAGTTGGGCTACTCTGCCAGCCGCCGCTTATCGCAAAGATGCCATTTATAAATGTATTTATTTATTTCGTACACCAAAGTAATTTAGACATTTTAGTTGTGAACTATCTTCCGTAACGCCGCAGACTCTGGTATTGGGGATCTCGAAACGTATTTTAATGATCGCCTGTCACTTCTAAGAAATGTCAAATGTACGCAATGACTGTCATGTGACGTCATAAAATTATATGATTACAATAAAACAAGCCTGATATCATAAATTGCTTAAACACTACGAAACGCCAGTGCGCCTGCGTTGATATTTTCCACGAGTGTAACGTACGTCCCAGTACACACAATATGATCGTTCCCACGAGCAGCGTTTCAATTGTGGTTTTGGTACGACCCTTGAACAGCGCAGAATGTAGAGATCATTCTACCGTGCGAAGTAACAAATGCTGGTTACTGAGTTCCGGCTGATAATAACAAAGGTAGGAGTGAAAGAGCATTGACTCGCACGACTTGACTTGTCGCTCATGTGTGGTATAGTAATTATTTGACTGACCTAGATGGGTGCAAAGAGTCCATTCAACACACCAGGAAGTTGACAGCATAGGTCGGACTGACCTAGCTAAATAATGAAGATTCGTTAAATGGAACAGTATCATAGGTTTACACCCTCTTTACAGTATCATAGGTTTACAACCTCTTTATAGTGAAGTAGCCATGTTGAGAATGCGAGTCCTGCTGCATGGGTTAGATGTCAGTGTTCGTTTTAAGGCTGCTCTCTCACCTGGATTCGTCCATATCCTCACGATGCAGTCTATGTTAAAAACAGTAATGTGTGAATTGTAATATTTAGTCAGTTCAATACAAAGATACTTATTGTTGTTTAAATTTGTTGAAATAATTATTTTGGTCGTTACATCTAGTAATTTCTTCCAATGAATTTTAGTAGTAGTAGTAGTAGTAGTAGTAGTAGCAGCAGCAGTAGTAGAAATAGTAGTAGTTGTAGTGGTGGTGGTAGTAGTAGTAGTAGTAGTAATAGTAGTAGTAGCAGTAGTAGAAGTAGTAGTAGTAATAGTAGTAATACTAGCAGTAGCAGCTGCAGTAGTAGTGGTAGTAGTAGTTGTTGTTGTAGTGGTAATAGTAGTAGTAATAGTAGTAGTAGAAGTAGTAGTAGTTGTAGTGGTAATAGTAGTTGTAGTGGTAATAGTAGTAGTAGTAATAGTAGTAATACTAGCAGCAGCAGCTGCAGTAGTAGTAGTAGTAGAAA
The DNA here is from genome assembly GCA_020002185.1 of Paraescarpia echinospica. Taxonomy (NCBI): domain Eukaryota; kingdom Metazoa; phylum Annelida; class Polychaeta; order Sabellida; family Siboglinidae; genus Paraescarpia; species Paraescarpia echinospica. The sequence goes on along the minus strand of CM034534.1, from coordinate 65,865,176 downwards.
TAGTAGTAATAGTAGAAGTAGTAGTAATAGTAGGAGTAGTAGTAGTAGTAATAATAACACTAGCAGTAGTAGCAGCAGCAGCTGCAATAGTAGTAGTAGTAGTAGAAGTAATAGTAGTAATTGTAGTGGTAATAGTAGTAGTAGTAGTAGAAGTAGTAGTTGTAGTGGTAATAGTAGTAGTAGTTGTAGTGGTAATAGTTGTAGTAGTAGTAGTAATAGTAGTAATACTAGCTGTAGTAGCAGTAGCAGCAGCAGCTGCAGTAGTAGTAATAGTAGTAGAAATAGTAGTAACAGTAGTAATAGTAGTAGAAGTAGTAGTAATAGTAGGAGTAGTAGTAGTAATAATAATAATACTAGCAGTAATAGCAGCAGCAGCAGCTGCAATAGTAGTAGTAGTAGAAGTAATAGTAGTATTTGTAGTGGTAATAGTAGTAGTAATAGTAGTAGTAGTAGTTGTGATGGTAATAGTAGTTGTAGTGGTAATAGTAGTAGTAGTAATAGTAGCAGTAGTAGCAGTAGTAGCAGTAGTAATACTAGCAGTAGTAGCAATAGCAGTGGCAGCAGCAGCAGCAGCAGTAGTAGTAGTAGTAGAAGTAGTAGTAGTTGTAGTGGTAATAGTAGTAGTAGTAATAGTCGTAGTAGTAGTAGTAGTTGTAGTAGTAGAAGAAGTAGTAGTTGTATTAGTTGTAGTGGTAATAGTAGTAGTAGTAGTAATAGTCGTAGTAGTAGTAGTAGTAGTTGTAGTAGTAGTAGTAGTAATAGTCGTAGTAGTAGTAGTAGTTGTAGTAGTAGAAGAAGTAGTAGTTGTATTAGTTGTAGTGGTAATAGTAGTAGTAGTAGTAATAGTCGTAGTAGTAGTAGTAGTAGTTGTAGTGGTAATAGTAGTAGTAGTAATAGTCGTAGTAGTAGTAGTAGTTGTAGTAGTAGAAGAAGTAGTAGTTGTATTAGTTGTAGTGGTAATAGTAGTAGTAGTAGTAGTAGTAGTAGTAGTAGGCAGAGCATAGATAACGGCCACTGTCTCCCAATCCCACTCACAGTGGCAGTGATTTTTAGTGTCGGTGAAATAATCCGAAGAACTTGGATCCGGTCAAAATTGGGCGCGAATGGGCCATAGTGTTCAATAACAGTTTAAACTTTCGTAACTTCGCAATAAATTGTTCGTATTAGTAGTAGTAGTAGTAGTAGTAGTAGTAGTAGTAGAAGTAGTAGTAGTAGTTGTTGTAGTAGTAATAGCAATAGCAGTAGGCAGAGCATAGACTCGAAATACGATGCTGATGCGCCCTGTTGTCAGTTTCTGGAAATTTGACAGCGTCCGCCAAGGCTGTGCAGTCCGACTTGGGAGTGACAGTCCCTGCCGCAGCCCGAGCAGACGAAACAGGATGACAGTGGTGGTGCAGCTTGTTGTTTGCGCCGCATCCTCTTCTCAGCCGCATGCTGGTGTCTCTTTCCGTAGGCCCGTTCAATGCCTCTGTATACTGTCTGACGCCAAGCAGTGCGAGCTTCGGCCACTATCTCCCAATCCCAATCACAGTGGCAGTGATTTTTAAGTAACGGGTGAAATAATCCGAAGAACTTACATCCGGTCAAAATTGGGCGCGAATGGGCCATAGTGTTCAATAATAGGTTACACGTTCGTAACTACACAGTAAATTTTTCGATGGTATTACCAAAGGTATACAATCTTTTATATGTACCAACTGCGCATTGTTGAAGCTATTAACACACTACATACGTAAAGATCAACTAACCTGATTGGCGATGGGCGAAACCAAATGAAAAGTGTGCTTTAATTTTATTGACAAAACAAACTGAACAAACGTCCTAGACCAGAATAAGACACACACTGTGGTAGGTAGATATGTTTAGGGTTTCACGGTAAAAACGAATACACGTTTAGAGTATGTTGGTGTGGCTTAATGTTTAAATAATAAACACCATTAACTACGTTTATTGTGTCAACGCCTTCACACGTCGCGCGAATACGTTATTTGAATGGCGACTCATCAGATAATGACAACGGCAGAGATGTCGCCCGAAAGATTTTGAATGATAGGAATTGGAGCGGTAATTGGAATTGAATGAAAAGGAATTGAGCATCTGATTTTTTTATGAGGCCAATAATTGATTACCTTGCTGTGTTGTCAACTTATACATTTGAATGAAAAGAAATTGAGTATCTGGAAACAAAATCTTCTTAATAATGATATCTTATAAGGCGCCAATATCCGCCGTATAGGCGCTAATGGCGCTTGCACAGTATATGACCATTGATTATTTTAAAGTAGTAATTTTATTAATTGTAAAAGTACTATTCTAAAATATAATAAGAGCCACGTTCTAAAAAAAATTAAATGAGTATCATTAATTATACATAGTAAAAGCAAAAGAATTATCGTTATCAATGTAATGTAGACTATTAATACAACGGATCTAGAAATCTATATCTAGTATACATAATAACTGTTATGGTAGTATAAGTAATATAATAAATACAATACAATTGTATTAATAAATAGTAGACCTTTGATCTCTGTTGTTTGGATCCGCCGACAATGAATTCTATCTTTCCATCATTCAGAATCAGGCAGTTCTGCGACATCCATTGACGTAGCTCGTCAAGGCAAGCTTCAATTTGCTGTATGGCATCATTATTTTTTACTGCGTGGGATCGGCTGAAAGGTATATTTGTGTGTCGTTAGCGTAGCAATGATAGTTGAGGCCATTCTTCCTGGTGATAACAGCAGGTTCTGTCACTCAAGTAGGTCTGGATCCAGTCAAGTGCAAAACCGCAGATTCTGAATTAGCGGGTCATGCGGAATGACGGTATATAGAATGGTCGACAGTGTCAAAAGCTGCGGATAGGTCGAGTAACGCAATAAGCGTAATCTTGCCGTAGTTCATGGCCTGCAGTAGATCATTGTGAACGTTTACTATTGAAGTTTCTACACTGTGGTGTTCACGATAGGCTGACTGGTATTCATTCATAAGATTATTGTGGGTCAGGAATGAAGAGAGTTGTTTGGCTACCACTCGCTCCAGTGTCTGACTGGGGTAACTTTAGTTTGATATAGGACGATAGTTAGTCATCACAGTTGGGTCCAATTTCGCCTTCTTCAACACGGGTCGGATCTGCGCAGCTTTAAGAGAGGGGGAATCTCGCCCAAGTTAATTGAAGAGTTGATAATTTGTGTCATCACCGGTGTGACTTCAAATAGCCTGTCTTCAAATAGCCTTGTCATTTGAACCTCAACCAATTCATTCCTGTCGGTGCCTTGTGGTTTCTTTGTGTTGACCCATTGATCAAGACTGGCTTTAGTAATTACGTCAAAGGTAATTTGAATCAATTGCAGAACTGGGAAGTTATATTAAATTCGCACATATGAAAAGACGCTCAGACTCCGACCACAGCAACGAGACTGATGAATAACACAATCAGGGATCAATGGCACTGGTCCACACAATGCTGTAAAGGACTTTTAGACCTAGTGTAACAGGTGTTACAGAAACAAAGAAGGCAGGCTAGCCATAGCCAAATGGGTGAGAATGGTTGGCCAGTAAAAATACATGCCACCTAACATGCGTCATTATAACAGTGTACAACATTCACAGATTATCAACTAACTGTCAGTGTTTTCGTGAATAAAATGTCATTGAATGAATTTGTATAGCTTACTCATTTCTATGTGACTTACTAACATATATGCATGTGTATATTATATAATAATCATATAGTTATACAAATATGACACGTGGTGTGCATATTAATCGTACATGGTTGACTTTTGTCGTAATGTGGAATTGGAGCATGAATTGGAATTGAACGATTATAGATGGAATTGGAATTGGAAATATGGAATTGAAAAAAAAAGAATTGGATTTGAATCAAAAGAATGCAATTGATCGAAAGGAATTGACCCCAGCTCTGAGTTAGGCAAAACGCTAATGACGCCGGTATAACAATAATTCACATTACCTGAAGTCTTTCCTTATTTACCTTCTGGTTCAACTTACCTCATCAACATATTCTTTCAGCTGCTGACGGTTTTATATTGTCAAACTAACATGATGCTGCCTTTTGTTTTGGCATGCTACTAAGCTTGGATTCTGAAGGATTCTGGCGCTATATAACTTCGTTCATTGCATTGTATAATGCACAACGGACGCCCTTTTGATATCCCACGTAGATATACACTTCAATTCATTTTGCACTTACCTTACTCGGTTCAATGATAGCAACTTGACGCTTTCCGAGTTTCGATGCAAACTTGCTGGCCACAGTCGATCCTGCAGTGCCGCCCCCAACTATCAAAAGCTTGTAACTCTCCGTCTTTCCCGTGGAGCCAGCTACTTCTTCAACGGCGTCGTGCAGGGTCCGGCGAAGCTGGTCGGACGAGGGTATAATTCTTCGTCCCAATCGTAGCAGGCTCGAAGACCGTATCATAACAGTGGTCATGATTAAAAACAATGTTCGGCAATCCCCACTAAAGGACCACTACAGAGGTGCTAATCTTCTGTGGCGTTGTCCCTTCCAGTTCCTGTTAGCGTCAGTGACTCACTCGATGCATGCGTTGGTTCTATGCGCTTTTAAAAGTAATATCACCTGTTACGGGTGGCTGAGTTTCTGCGTGGCTGCGTCTTGACGTTGCCTGGGTAGGCATGGCAGAGTAACGTCAACCATTGACGTAGCATGTTGACGCGTTGAAGTCCACACGCGACAGAGACAAGCGGGTGACCGCGCTAACTGTGAAGCTCACCTTGTGTAATCAAACCACACACTGTCCTTTCTTTGCCTGGTCAGCAGCCAAACTAATTGATAAACAGCTCCCGATTTGTACGAAGTCATGGACAGAAACCAAGGAAGAGGGATTCACCTTTCAGTGCGTGGGGTGTTGGAAGGTGAAATGTCTGGAGAAAGAGGTAGCTAGGTTGGTAGATATTGTGAAGGGGATGGAGATGAGAATCAGCAAGGAGACAGATGGAATGGAGAGAGACGACAGGGCTAAAGTTGGGAATACTGTGAAACTGAAGGAGCAGAGTAGTGGCAACAAGACTGAGGAAAGGAGACTGAGAGGAGGGAAGGTGATCGGAGGGGAAGAAAGTGGAGGATCGACGGCAGGAAATGTGACAGGTGTGAAGGTGGCAGGAGAGAAAGTGACCGTAGAGAAAGAGGTAGGAGGGAAAAAGAGACGGGAGAGGAGAGAAGGAAATGCAATGGGAGGAAAGATGACGGGAAGAAAGGAAGTGAGAGTACATGTGACAGAAGAGAAGTCGGGAGGGACGATGACAGGAAGAAAGGTGACAAGAGAAACAGCGTCAGGAAAGAATGGAACGGACGAGATTGTGACGGGAGAGCAGAAGACAGGGGAACAAGATTACAACCAGACAGATGCAAACCGTAGAAAGAGCTACACTGAGGCAGTGATTGAGGGGGCAATGAGGAAAGAGAGGGTGTTTATGGGCGATTCGATTATGAGAAAGACAGATAAGACTCTAAGCGAGGGGGAGGACGTCGTTGTTTGTCTACCGGGGGCTAGGATAGAACATGTAACTGAAAGGGTAGAGAAGGTACTGGGGCATGGCAAGGGAGGGTCTATACTAGTACATGTAGGGACAAATAACGCAGAGAGGGAGGGAACAACTGGGATAGTTCAGAAGTACAGACAGTTAGTGAAGAAGTTAAAGAAGACAAGAGTAGAACAGATTATCCTCTCAGGAATTTGCCAGTAATGGGAGGAAGGGGGCCGACATATAGAAACTGCAAGAGGATGGCGATCAACGCACTAGTTGAGCAGATGTGTAAAGAAGAGGGGGTGGGATTCGTAGATTTATGGGGATACTTTGTTGGGAGGGAAGATATGTACATGAGAGATGGCCTACATCTAAGTGGAAAGGGGGCAGCAGTTTTCTCAGAGAACTTGCTGCAATCTGTTGACAGTGGGACAGGCTGCATCTATTTAAACTAGATTCGCAGGGGGGATTCACAGAGAAGCCTGAAACTGGAGGCATAGATAAAGACAGCAGAAATAAATCGGCAAAGAACAGCCTGGAAAACTGTTCTGAATCAGGATATAAATGCATTTGTTTAAATGCAAGGAGCATAGTAAACAAAAGAAGTGAACTAAACATTATGGTAGAAGATATTGACCCTCACATAATAGGTATAACCGAATCGTGGGCCACCACTGATATATCAGATGCCGAATTGGGACTAACAGGATATGTAATGTTTAGGAAAGATAGAATAGGAAGAAAGGGAGGTGGAGTTATTTTATATATTAAAGAATCTATCCAGGCTTATGAAATAAAATTAGAAAGAGAAGCAGATTGCGAAGAAGCTGTTTGGTGTAACATAGTTACAGGAAACTCAACGTTAACAGTTGGGTTAGTTTATCGAAGTCCAAACATAAGCATAGAAGAGAATGAAAAAATACAAAACGCTATAAGGGAAGTAAGCAAACGGAACTGTATTATTATGGGGGACTTTAACCATGGGCATATACAATGGAAATCTCTACAGAGTATGGGGAGTGAGGACCACAAGTTTTTAGTTTTAGTACAAGATAGTTTCCTTTCTCAACATGTGCTAGAACCAACCAGGGGAGAGAATGTGTTAGACTTAGTTTTGTCCTCACAGAAAGAATTAGTTGACAATGTCAAGATATGTGAGCCACTGGGGAGTAGTGATCACAACCAGATACATTTTACCATCAAAGTAAAATCAGAAAGGAATAGTAAAAAGCAGTATAGGAGAAATTTCCACAAAGGAAGGTATAAGGACATGAGGAAATATTTAGCAAAGATAGACTGGAATAACACACTGAAGAATAAGACAGCAACCGAATGCTGGAATATCTTAAATAGTGAAATTAAGTGCATAGTCGATAAATTTGTACCTTTCAAAAAACAAGGGAAACGGTCTAAAAAGAAACACTTATCGAAAGAAGCCATTAGAAAAATTAAGTATAAACAAATGATGTGGAAGTCATATAGATGTACTGGAAATGATGAAGACTACAACATTTATAAAGAAGCACTTAATCAAGCTACAGCTGAAATTAGAAATTCAAAGAGAAGCTATGAAAAAAAATTAGCTAGTAATATAAAACATGACAGTAAGAGTTTTTATGCGTATATTCGAAGCAAACAGAAAGTTCAGGATAAGGTCGGTCCTCTAGAAGATAGTGCTGGAAATACAATATCAGAGGGATTCTTAATGGCAGAAGACCTGAATGAGTATTTTAGTTCAGTGTTTACCAGGGAAGATATTAGTTCACTGCCAGTACCAGAGGCTAAGTTCAAGGGGGCAGATTCAGACTATTTAGGACAGTTAGTTGTAACCTCGGAAATGGTAGCTAAGAAAATAAGGGCTATGAAGGATAATAAATCACCTGGAGTGGACGGGATTCCGCCCAAACTACTATTGGAAATTGTAGAACAAATTAGCGTACCGCTTGCAACAGTTTTCAATTTGTCATTAGAAGAGGGAGTGGTTCCTTTAGAATGGAAAGAGGCAAACATTATACCGTTATTTAAAAAAGGTTCGAGAAACAAGTCAGAGAACTATAGACCAGTGAGTTTAACATCAGTGATTTGCAAATTATTAGAAAGACTAATTAAAGATCACATGGTGGATTTTCTTGTTAAACATAACTTGATAAACCCATCTCAACATGGGTTTTTAAAAGCGAGGTCATGCTTAACAAATATGTTATGTTTTTTGGAAGACATCACTAGGTGGGTAGATGAGGGATCACCAGTAGATATCATATATTTAGATTTTCAAAAAGCTTTCGACAAAGTACCACATCAAAGATTACTCCTTAAGCTAAAGGCCCATGGCATAGGAAATGGTATAATAAACTGGATAGAAAAATGGCTGAATGACAGAAGACAACGTGTAGTAGTTGATGGGGAGGCTTCAAACTGGAAATCGGTATTGAGTGGGGTACCACAGGGATCAGTACTAGGACCTATATTATTCTTAATATATATCAACGATTTGGACGATGATATAACAAGCAAGGTGTTAAAATTTGCGGATGATACAAAGTGTTTAGAAGGATTAAAAGTGATGGAGACAGACAGCATTTACAAGATGATCTTGATAGGTTGATCAAATGGTCTGAAAAGTGGCAAATGCTGTTCAATTTTGGGAAATGTAAATGCCTCCACACAGTTCATGGGAATGAAGAGGTAAAATATAAAATGGGGGGTACTGTTCTAAGTACTACTGTAAAAGAAAAGGACTTGGGGTTAACCATTAGTGCTGATATGAAGGTTTCAGAGCAGTGCGGAATTGCAGCGTCAAAGGAAATCAAATCCTTGGATTAATTAGGCGAAATATAGCGTATAAGAAAAAAGAATTAATAGTACCGCTGTACAAAACAATAGTGAGGCCTCATTTAGAATATTGTATACAAGCATGGAGGCCATATCGCAAGAAGGACATAGATATGCTAGAAAGAGTACAGAGGAGAGCGACTAAAATGATACCAAATCTGGGGGATCTTAGTTACGAAATACGCCTAAAAGAATGTGGTTTAACAACACTAGAGACCAGGAGATTGAGAGGAGATCACATAGAAGTGTTTAAAATATTGAATGGTTATGAAAATATTGATAGAAACATTTTTTTCTCAGTTAAGAAAAATAGAAGGACCAGAGGACATGAAGCTACATTAGTAAAGGAGCAGTGTAGATTAGATATAAGAAAGTTCTCATTCTCACAAAGGACTGTAAATGAATGGAACAGATTATCTCCTGATTGTGTTGGTGCTAGTAGCGTGAATATGTTTAAAAATAAAATCGACACACACCTTAAAAAGGCGGGATACATGTAGATAAAAAGTATTGGACTCTCGATAAGCCAAAAGGCTTCCTTGTCCACCTGCCATCCAGAGTAATTTTCTGGATGGCAATCTTGTTAAATCTTGTTAAATGATTGCCCCACGATGCTGTCAGTCCCTCGAGTCGGGCATCCAATAACCATACAGCGTCACCGTTGTTGTGTTGCTATTGTTTACGTGATGCACCTGCAGTGTTTTCAAAATAATTTGTGTTTGTGTCGGAGCTTTTTGCGTGACATCAAAACAGATGTATGATTGCGACAGAGAAGTAATCTTGGTTATGTGATTGCTTCACAAAATTGACCCTCGACGGACTCTCTTCTCGAGGATCACCGATACAGCCACAATATAAACGTTTCGTTTGTAAGTTTGCGTATTTTCAATTCAGCCGATAAATCAAATATGCAGGTTCATTCACTAGATTCATCGGCTATACGATTTCTTTACAATGTCGCGCGCGCGCGTGTGTGGGTGTCTGTGTGTCTGTGTGTCTGTGTGTCTGTGTGTCTGTGTGTGTCTGTGTGTGTCTGTGTGTGTCTGTGTGTGTCTGTGTGTGTCTGTGTGTGTGTGTGTGTGTGTGTGTGTGTGTGTGTGTGTGTGTGTGTGTGTGTGTGTGTGTGTGTGTGTGTGTGTGTCTGTGTGTGTCTGTGTGTGTCTGTGTGTGTCTGTGATTGTCTGTGTGTGTCTGTGTGTGTCTGTGTGTGTCTGTGTGTGTCTGTGTGTGTCTGAGTGTGTCTGTGTGTGTCTGTGTGTGTCTGTGTGTGTCTGTGTGTGTCTGTGTGTGTCTGTGTGTGTCTGTGTGTGTCTGTGTGTACGTATATCTATGTGCGTATGTATGTATGTATGTATGTATGTATGTATGTATGTATGTATGTATGTATGTATGTATGTATGTATGTATGTATGTATATATGTATGTATGTATGCGTATGTGCGTATGTGTGCGCGTGTGCGCGTGTGCGCGTGTGCGCGTGTGCGCGTGTGCGCGTGTGCGCGTGTGTATGTGTGGATGAGTGTATGTGTGTATGTGTGTATGTGTGTATGTGTGTATGTATGTATGTATAACATTAATACACGACAAATATGACAAAATGTTGTCTCACCCAAAACTATTATTTCCACTAAGACCAGACAGATGTCTGGCGTACAAGCCAATTTCACTGTGATATAGACCACATACGTTTCCTCGTTAGACAGCCTTACAAGTTAATACGAAAACATTTGAAATTGAATATGTACACCTATGGGCATACAACACGACAGTGCGCAACAAATGTATGCATTGGTGGTTCAGTGGTAGAATGCTCGCCTGCCACGGGGCGGCCCGGTTCGATTTCCGGCCAGTGCAACTTTTATTTTAAATCACGCTAATAATAGAAGATAAAGGTAAGTTCTTACATAGCGCAGTATCCAGTCCTTTGTACTGTTCAAAGCGCTTTACACTTTACTCCTTGGCAGACCTATTTAATAAAACACCATCTATGCGCGGATACTATTCGTACACAAATATCCACCACTGTCTGTGGCCAGGTACTCATTCATACAGCCGAGTGAACTGAAGCAACGTAGAGTGAACGAACTTGTCCAAGGTTCGACACGGCAACATAGGATTCGAACCCGGATTCTCTCGATTGAGAGTCCGATGTTCGTGTCAGTGTGCCACTGCGCTCCAAAATAATGGCGCACTAACCACATAGATATACTTCAGTTTTGTCATAGCCAGAAAAAAAAACGGAAACCATGTAGTGGTTATGTGTCGGTTCCTCTCCGAGAAAACTAACGTCAACATTTTCGAAATTTGGCACAACGTCATATACTCCATCTTGTCCGTGTCATCCAGAAGAAGATACGTACTATTGAGCCCATCTACATTTGCTATGCCAATGGATGATAAATCAAAAATAGTTGCATTGGCCGGGAATCGAACCCGCGTGGCAGGCGAGCATTCTACCACTGAACCACCAATGCCCACATTCCAAATGAAACCCAGAAACCCAGCGATAGATATCGTAAATACGAGTACTTTCAACCGAATAGAGGCACTGATCTGTATTTATAACTGGATAGCTGGCCAACCAGTTTTATTGAGGCAACCGACCCCCATTAGCGGCCATCATGACTAGGACAATTCATTGGTGGATAGGGTTGGTAATTACACTGCCTACACTGTCAGAGAGTCAGAGTAGACGGGTCAGTCTCGGTAATAAAGTTATAAAACGTTTCCCTAGTATACTCTTGTAACCAGTGATTTAAAGGAGACTAATATATGTTAGTACTTCTTCAGAGTCAATTAAATTCAACACACACACAGAAGGGGCAATTAATCTCTGTAAGGATCAACGACAGCTACACATGAATGTATGTCTCCATGCCATGCCCTGACTATGCACCAGCATGTAACTGAATACATTTTTTGTTAGCAAGTATCCACATAATACATGTTTATTATTTATATCATGTAGACAACACAACAGAGCCAGAGAGTTGTGTTACTGTTTTTAGTTCATACAATAACAATATAAATGTCAGACCACTCGGCAATTTATTTTCACACTGCAACTCGTGAAATCACCAAACGTCCGGGTAACGACGACGAGTCGAAATTATCGACAGATCAATACCACTACGATATGTGATGAAATCCGTTCGTTGCTACTGTCAATTCATCTGTCTGATGACATGAACCATGCTTTTGACATGTACAATGAAACCATTGCGGCTATCATTGACAAGCAAGCACCGTTAAAGAACCGCACAGTGACTGTACGTCCACACACGCCGTAGTATAATGATGGCATACGATCACAAAAATGTGTTAGACGACAACTGGAAAGAACATGGAGAAAATCTGGACTGGAGTCTGACAGGCTTGCCTACTGCCTCCAGCGCCAGCTCGTCACTTCGTCTGTTCCCTGTGCAAAACTTGAATACCACACGAATCAAATTGCTGATGTATCTGGTGACCAGAAGCAGCTGTTCAAGATTGTTGCCGAGCTCCTACACACTGATAATGACACACCACTACCGCCATGTGACTCTTCTGACACACTGGCAATGCGGTTCTCGGATTTCTTCTCGGAAAAGATCTCGAAAATTCGGTCTGAATTGAATCAGAATGTCATCAATGTAAATTCCTCTGCTGAGGATGCACCGCAGACGTGTCTGCTGACTGCATTTGAGCCAGCCACTGAGGTTGAAATTCGAATGTTGTTGAAGTCATCGTCAGTGAAATCTTGTGAACTTGATCCCATTCCGACATGGCTTCATAGAGACTGTGCGCACGATGTTGTACCTGTGCTCCTGACAATTGTTAGCCTGTCTCTGAGAACGGGAGTACTGCCTTCGCACTTGAAGGAAGCGCACTTCAGGCCAGTACTCAAGAAACCGAGTCTAGACAAAACTGTCTTGAATAACTACCGACCCGTGTCACATCTACCCTATCTATCGAAGACAATAGAACGTGTCGTTGCTGCGAGATTGTCAGCTCACATGTCAGAGCACAATCTCTGTGAGCCCTATCAGTCAGCGTACAAGCCGAATCACAGCGTTAAGACGGCCCTTGTCTGTGTGCAGAATCACATCCTGCACGCAATAGACAATCCGAATGTTGTCATCATGGTTCTCCTTGATTTATCGGCTGCGTTTGACACCGTCGACCATGAAGTGTTGTTGCATAGACTCTCACATGATATCGGAGTGATCCAAGATGCACTGGAATGGTTTAAGTCATACCTGAGAGACAGAGTCCAGTCTGTCCACATTCATGGTGCTACATCGCCTGCTCGTCCTTTGTTATACGGGGTACAACAAGGCTCCATGCTGGGTCCTCAACTGTTCTCCATCTATGTAGCACCAGTTGCTAGGATTATTCGCAAGCACAATTTGATGTGTCATTTTTGTGCAGATGATACTCAAATCTATATTCCAGTGAAACCCAACCAAGAGGACATTGCTGCGGCTGTCGTCCGGATTGAAGAATGTGTAGCGGAGATCAGGACGTGGATGATAACAAACATTTTAAAGTTGAATGCCTCAAAGACAGAAGTCATCGTGGTCGGCTCTGCGCAACAACTCCAAAAAATTGAGCTGCGCACACTATGCATTGGAGACTGTTTAGTCACCGTAACTCAGAACGTACGGAATCTTGATGAACAGTTCGATGCCGAGATGAAGATGGAGACGCATGTGACTGCTGTCTGTAGATCTGCAATTTTACGTCTCCGAAATGTTGCAAGAATAAGACGTTATCTAACACCTGCAGCGACAGAACAAGTCATATATGCGTTTGTTACCAGCAGACTTGACGTTGGCAATGCATTACTCCACCGACTTCCTGTGAAACAACTAGAACGGCTGCAGAGAGTACAGAACTGGACGACCCGCCTTGTCGACGGCGCCAGGAAGTTCTGTCATGTCACACCTCTATTGATGAAGCTGCACTGGCTGCCAATAGCAGTTAGAGTAGAGTATAAGTTACTTCTACTCACGCACCGAGCACTGACTGGCTGTGCACCACAGTATATCACCAAATGTTTGAACAGACGTCAGCCTACTCGACTGTTGCGCTCCAGTGAACACAATCATTTATGTGTACCACGTGCAGCGCGTCGCTGGGGTGACAGATCGTTTTGCGTGGCAGCCCCAACACTATGTAACTTGCTGCCGCAAAAGTTGACTGCAACAACAATGACAAACACTGATTTTAAATCAAACGTTAAGACGTAACTGTTTTCCCGAACATTTTGTACGGCGCCGTGAGTAACGATTGTTGGAACGGCGCAATATAAATGTCACGATTTTTTTGATTTGATAAATTAGTTTTGTGATCCATGGTAGAAACCAACGAGAATGTAACAGTAATCTTCTACCATATGTGTTGTGAATATGCAATATTGTGTATGTCGAGATTGTATATAGTGCCATATTCTGTCACACTTTTGGGGCAGATAATCTTAAAATATGACATATAGGTATACTTTGTAGACAATAGTTAGAAATTAAATAACACTGAAGGAATTTTCTCACTCATACGGAGTTATTTTATGAGGAAATGTCAAACTTTACAGATTACCCACAAACACGTTATCCGTACAGGACGACCAGAAACACGGCTAAGTTGTATAAGTGCAGCAGTAGGAATGTCATTAGTGGTCTCACTCAAGATGACCACATCTAACTTCCGCTCCCCTCAACCAGCCCAGTGATAAAAGATAGGCATCGGCCATTCAGTTGTAAATACAGGTAAGTGAATAGAGGGTGTTTAATGATGTCAGCATTATGCGGCACACAACCCCCAGCGTCCATATTGGAGTACAAGCGAACCGTTCGCAACCGCCCGCATTGCGTATGTTCACTTAGCCGCTAAATTGTTTTCTTTGTCATTGCACCGTCCAGTATGGATTCAAAGACTGTTAGAAAATAAGCTTTCGTTTTAGTAAATTTAGACATTTAGTTTTGAGAAGTACCCTTATAAATAATATTACAATAGCCAATAGGCTACGTTTAATGAGAATGACTCAAATTAATTGCAATAAAATATGTATACCTCTTTTCCTATGGGGTTATTAATCCAGTATAAATTGACTATGACCCGGACATTTTGGTTAAAAAGCAAATTTTTGTTTTAAGGTGACTAGTAGGGTTTCCTGAACTTCCAAAAAAACAACCAAAATCAACCCTGGGGAACTTTGTTTTTACCCCAATCCTTGTTTTGGGGTGTTTCCGTCCAATTTCTAAGTAACACTTTTTGTTTGCGTTTGTTAATCATATTTTTAACTGTTTTATTTGTTGGTTAATACATTTGTAATTATATGTATGCTGGTCTATTAAGCCACACATTAATGATGGAGTTTAATTAATCAAGTAAGTAAGTAACCAATTAATTAGTAATACATTTGTTATATAGCACTCCGTCCCAACGTTGTTCTGGATTTAATTAACATCTTAACTAAGATCACATGAATATCACTCATACGCCAAACAATGAATGGTAGCACTCAATCTTGAATATAACTAGATTATATCATAAATGTTCTACCTGTAATCTTCTAATATATCATTTGTTAAACATCATCATCAGTATTGTCATCATCGTCACTGTCGTATAGCTGTACAAGAGTTGGGCCATTTGCGCACTGTCCTTGACATTTGCAGTGGACGCTACAGGCAAGACGCTTCTTTGAGCAGTTGCAAGACACATACAAATTGTCTTGGCACTTGCAAGAGCAACGGATCTCTTGTAGAAGATGTTCTGGTAATGGTCCTTTGCCTGTGATGACGGGCACTACTGAGTGTGCGTCACAGTGGAAGCCATATTTCTTTCTGTCCAATACCGTCTTCAGATTAACCCAAGTAGAAACATGTAGGTGCACTCTGAGTGAATGGAAGTAGCATGCTCGATTTGTTGGTGACATTCTGTCAATGGCGACATACGTTCATGAAATTATGTGCATGTATAGTAGGTCGTCGAGACTTACATTTCAGTTGCTGTTGATGTAAAGCGAAACCATCTACCGCTCCCTATATGTTGCGATGTCGGCGTTCGATGCAGTGTTACTGCCGAATATGGCAACGGATGTTCTCAGCTCTGTTGAAGATCTTAGAACTTTCATGTGTTTGGCTTTGCCAAAACCGTAGATAGCTGACGTTGTGTCACAGCCAGACATAGCGTGTGCAAATGGCAAGCACTTACACATCTCCTTTCCGAGAGCATGTTGACCAGTGCGTATACTGATTAGTCTTTGTTTGGTTTGCATGTAAATAGTGGGCTTCTTAGGCGCGTGGTAAAGCAGGATTACAAGCAGATCTGTATCATCACATTGGACACATACGTTCTCGTGGGATTCTGCAACTTTTATGGTACACTTTACAATTGTGGTATCCGCATCTCCATCCTCGCCAGCGTGACGCACCTCGATACCTTCTTTCAGCAGGTAAGTCGTGAGGAGATTAATGAGTTGCTGTTTATTGTGCTTGTTTGAAAGAAAACTACTTTTGTGTGAAGGCACTGGAGTGTTACGTCCAACCAACACATCAGCGGAAAGGATCTTGCACAATTTACGTCATTTCTGTACGGGTTCCTTGGTCGTGAGTACTTCATAGCTGTCGAACAGTACGAACCATTATTAAGATTCAAAAGAAAGTAGTGAGAATGCTTGTCTCAGCTAATAGATTAGCTCATACAAAACCTATCTTTAAATTACTAAATATATTAACTTTCAGACAATTGTATGTATATTCAATACAAATATGTATGTATAAATACAAGATGGGTCTTTTACCAACAATCTTTGAAAATATGTTTACACTTAATCAAGCTGTCCATAGTTATAACACAAGACAATCTGCACAAATTCATATACCCAAGGCTACTTTAGAAATAAGACTTCGTGCTATAAGAAATAAGGGTGCTATTATTTGGAATCATTTCAGCACAAGACTTACGTTTACGACTTACTCAATAATTAGTTACAAATCTATACTTAAGCAATTTATTTTACACAATGATGTTAATTTATAAAATAATTATCAATCACGATTATATATTCTACAACTGCACGCTATTTTTGTTTTCAATATAATGATATTTACATTGAAATATACCAAAGGGAGTATAACATTATTTAATGTTCTTCCCTTGTTGTGCTCATTATGTTATTATATATGATTTGTCTTAATTTGATTTGTATTGTATGAATTGTATTGTAATGAGTTACAATAAATTTGATTTGATTTGATTTGAACCAGGCCCTATCGTGTGCTGCCAACTTTAGAACATCACATAAGATGAACACACTTCATGAAAGGTACCTGTCTTTGGCCAGGACATCTGATGTAGAATGGCACATCCATCAACAACTGTGGCTTTGACGTCAATTTCATAATTGCAGACAACATGGGGATCGAGGGTGGTGATGTATGAAACTAATTTAGACTTCATTGGCCTTCGCATTGTGATGTTGTCGTGGAATAAAGCTGGGGCTATGGCTGCTAGCTTATGTGAGAAGACACTGAGATCTGGTGGTCCAGGAGTACATGCCCTGGCCTATAGTCTCTGGTACCATTCCGCCGACGACATGCGCACTTCTTTTCCATCTTTCAGTTTGACAATTGTCCTCATAACTGCGTATGTTTCCACTTGGTCTGATTTCCTGAGAACGATGTCTCCGTACTTCTGATCTGTGATCTTCTGGTGGATTTTTATTCATCCACAGCTTGGTCTACATTGACTCTCTCATCGGCTATGGCCCCAGTAGCAAAATGTTGCAGGTGCTCGTCATTGTCAGTGAAAAATAGGTTGTGACTTCGCAGAAAGGTCAGGGATTCGTCCAGATCAATGTTGTCCTGTTTGATGCGACAGTGAATTTGATAATCGTAACCTCCCGAAATCGTACGAGTTGGCATACATTCTGATGCAAAAAACTGGTTTGTTGCCTGAGACGAATTAGTCAAATTTTGTAGGCAGTGTAAGTCTTTCCACATTTGTCATTGACACAATGGTCACCTGCATTATTGAATTGTCCAGCCAACCCATCACCTCGTAGCTTTGACACCGCCACCAATTAATCCTTTTTTCTAAATTTAACCACTACGCCACCACCACCTTCTTTACAAATGACACATTGCTCCATATCAGTGATCCGTTCCTAAAAAAGATGTACGACTATTGTCTAGGCAATCTTCATAATATGGCTATATGTACTATGATTATGGGTAACATGTTCAACAACAGTTGCTAACTTTACTTTATATAATTACTCAAACAGAAATTTCGGATTTTAAATGCTATCTTACTAACTATGAATTTTTCACTAATAAATCAACCAAGATCTACCGTTATGCCTTGGCCACAAAATTATGAACAATTTGGTTTGATTAAAAATGTGCTGATTTCTACTGGACTGTATGGCTATTGTGTAACTATAAATGGTAGGTCCCTATATTTATAAGTATAAAATGCTGGATATATTTTTATTAAGTACTGTTTTTATTATCAGTTGCTTTATGCACCAACTTGGTTATACAGAAGATAAGTAGATACAACCATGGCTTAAGGCCTTATAGCTATATATTTATGTATTTTAAGGACGTAATGTTTGCATGTATAACATTGTCAACAATTCTAAATTTCGAAAAGCATCGAACTAAAATTTTACACAGGTACTTCTTTCGCAGAGACTTCGCGAAAAGCCACTGCAGCCTTGGATCATCGCAGATAAAGCTGGGACTCTCTGCACAGCAGAAAGTGGTCTTGCTCTGAATGCCGAAAGGACAAACGCAAACAGAGAAATGGAGAGCAGATTTATTTAACAAATGTAATTTCAAACATTTATTGTTTTCCGTTCAAAAGTTAATTATAATAAAATTATTAAATGTTATTGTTACCAAAATCTTTAGTCTTTACACAAAGTGCTACACAGCAACTAATATTAAACAGACATGTTTCGTCCCCCTAGGACTCATCAGTGCAGCTAGGGTTTTCTTGTGAAATGAAAAACTGCAAACATTTCAGACATGCTATTTTTTGTTTTGTTTTCTTTTTCTTGGATATCATTCCTCTCATACAACTGCGTGCCATATCCTACCATTGTGCCATCTCACTAGTCAAATGGAACGATGGGCCCATTCAAGTTTGTAAGTGCACAGCAGACAGTGGCGATTTTGTCAGTTGTGTTGATTCGTTTTCCATCATTAACGAAGAGAAAGTCAGTCGGCACTGTTTCTCCCAGAAAGGTGTACTTCTGACGTAGCAGGTCAATAACACGCTCAACGTGGATTGGCAGATGCGCGAGTTTTCTTGACCGTTCAAGCTCGACTGCTGGTATCTGGCTCTTCCCCTTTGTGAAGGCAGGCATTTTGATGGTTGCCATCATCAGTCCCACACTGTCATTCACGTCATACCCCCTGTCGGCCATCACAACGTCACCTGGGAGGAGATGTCCAAAGAAACCATGGTGTTCGGTGAGGTAGTTGTCACTGACTCGGCCAGCCCAAGCTCTCGACAAGAAGGAAATGGTCCCTTGCGGCGTAATTCCAATCAGGAACTTCACCGTATTGTAAGGCGTGTAAGAAGACCAAGTCAGTGATCTTGCTTCCAGGTTTGATGGTGTTTCGATATACTCTTCGAAACAGTCAATGATCACAACAACTTTCGACTCGAGATAACTCCATCGGCATCGTCTTCCTCAACTCGTCTCGTCCTGGCCGTACAATTAGTGGCTATATCATGACGTACAGAACGTCGAGTGCGTTCAAGAAGATTCTTGAGACGGTCGACTGTCTGATTTTGAACATAAAATCCAACAGTTCATTTGACATATTCAGCCGAAGCGTCATCAATGTCATCAATAACTGCTAACACTTGGTCAGGGAAGATGTGTGTGTTTCGTGTAGACGCGGTGACACAAAGATGTATAACTGTACGTGGATATAGTGATTTGGAAGGCCGGAAAGAAAATTCACTTTGTCGTCATTGCCGGTTAAGCTGCACTCAGTCAACTTTGCAGATGCCAACTCCATCTTTAAGCTGCAGTTCTCTAGCGTAAGCCTCCTCATATCTTCCTCCATTCCACGCCACCCATATCAGTCTGACACTCTTTTGAATCATCGTCAGCGGCTGGTGGTTCTAGGTCATGTGCCCGGTCTTCCACTAAGGAGGGCTGCATGAACAGTAGTATGTTGGCCATGTCTAGGCGAGCTCTGTTAGCAGCACGATCAACTTTGCGCTCGTATCATAACAAACTTGTCGTGGCCAAGGTTTATGGTGGGCGCCCAGTCACAGTTTGTTTTGTCATACAAACAGGCAGGCTTGCCAGCAAAACAATATATAAAAACAGTAAAACATGCACTGAGACTATTTAATAAATGAGAAATATGTATTGAAATTGTTTTACTGTCTCGTGGCTTAAAGCCCACTGTAGCATTGATATACAATAAGAATTGTGAGTAATACACCCATAACACTGTCAATAGGCATTTTACTGTTACTAAATGTTAGTTTTTTTCAATGTTATGGTTTTCATTATATTGCATTAATAAAGCAGTGTATGATTGTATGTTTATAAATTTGCTAGTCAATCAATTACATAGGCTCTCTCTCCCCCACTCTCTCTCTCTCCTTCTCTTTATCTTTATCTCTCTCTCTTTTTATCTCTCTCTCTCTCTCTCTCTCTCTCTCTCTCTCTCTCTCAATTTCAACCGACGCTGCCGATGTCACAACTTCTACCGGCACTGCCAATGTCACAACTTCCGCTCCTGCCGCTGCGGGTCCGAACGTTACTATTGATGTTCCTCTGATCAAAATGAAGAAGGCGCTTGCACGTCACATGTAGCGTCGTTGAACTCTCAAGACGACAATGCCCCGGTTGCGAGATATACGATCCTAGGCAATTTCATCACAGTTGTATGGTACCTGATGGCATTCTAATTTATATGTACTTTCACGAGACTGGTTGACTGTTTTACTTGATGCAGGTCTTAAGCTATCCGACGTGACATTCGAACAGTAGTGAAGTGTAAAGAATTGGTTGCGAGGCTCTTTTTCGGAACAGTCGCGAAACAAAGAGAAACAACTGGTGCTGGCAGTAATGGAGGTAACCTGTAAATAACTTTCTTTTGTCTGGTATATGATTAAAGGTTGCAAGACTCTCTTATCAGCGCAGTGGCGAAACAATGTCTAGTCTCTGGTTCTTGCAGTTATGGAGTGTGACCAGTAAATAAGTTTGTATTGTACACGAATAAAACGTGCAAACCTTATCTCGTGTCTTTTTTCGTAGTATAATGCGAAACATACCTTGGGAACCTTACTAATAGTCTTAGACTTCACAACTAAAGACAGACTATGCGTATTGTCAATATCAGGGTAATCGCTTTGCATAAAACAGGTTCGTGTACGATATGCAAGACACAGGAACAGTACCATGGACCAAACTTAACCAAACTTAGACCAACAACTTCAATGAACCAAACGTAGAACAACGAATTGAACGAACCGAACTTAGACCAACGAGTTATAAGAAACAAACTTAGACCAACGACTTCCATGAACCAAACTTAGCCAACCATGGACAGTACCAGTGACATCGCATGAGACTATGGACGAGATATCGCATGAAACTACGGACGAGACAACAGACGAGACAACGGACGAGACATTTACAAATCTACCGTGCTGAAGCCCTCCCTTGCAGAGTTGTCACGTCTACGACCTGTGGTTCCGACGGCCGGGAAGGGCGGTTGGTCACCGCAATGTTAGTTCGGCTCCTCGGCTCGTTCTCATCGCTTGAGTCTGCTACATCGCGAGGGCGGTAATAGAGTGTCTTCAACTTGATGTTGTTAGCCATGGTGTCGTCGTGATACGAATAACGATCCGACTGGCTGAGCACCGCGTTTATATAGGTTTTTTTTAAATCACGAGCGTGCCGAAAGGTCACATGGGCGTGCTGAATAAGCACGGACGTCAGAGTAATGTCTACAAATAGTCGCGCACACCGCACAATAGTTTTAATAGTTTCGACCGTGTTTTGACCGTTTTTGTACCCACGTCCCAGTCCCAAAGCCATCTTTCGTTGGTACACGCTCCACCAGTTCAGCATTTCCGCTCCGCTTGCCAACAATACGGCTATCAAATCCTTTGATGCCTTGAAATTTGCGAGCAGCAAATGCCGCATCCAGAGAACACGGACATCGTTCTAACCAGATCTCGTCTCCCCAATCTATTTGTTTTTTGTTTTGTCAAGTGCGCGTGTTTTGCAGCTGTGATCCGCCAGGGGGAAAATAAGAGGCACGAATTTAAGCAGTACTGTTTCACCAACTACCCACCAGGCGGCGCTATTTGTAGTTGATGACCAATCTGTCAGGGACGCCAACTGTAAAAATAAGAGACACGAATTTAAGCAGTACTGTCCACAAGGGGCGCTATTTGTAGTTCATGGCATATCCGCCAGGGGCGCCATTTGACCTTTAACATTGACAGTTGCTCTAGATTTTGACCTTGACATAGATAGTTGACCTTGACATACATTTTTGACCGTCTTCCTTCCTCATTCCTATTTCACTTTCGCCTGATATTCGTTGACGGGAGCAGCTCGTTCAATAGTAGTAGTGGCGATGACAGTAATCGCCAACGATGGTATATTTGGCGCTCTAACTGAAAGACTAGGAAGGTAACAAAAAGAAAAAAATTAAAGCGACCACCTACGTTCCATTACCGTGAATTATCCTTTTAGGACAGGGGTGTTCAAAGTTTTATCAAGACGTTCAATGAGTCAGTTGCTTTCGCTGTAGATAATGTTAAGTATTTCAGTGTTTCGTGGAAACAATTTTTTTCAAATTATACAACATCTTTCCGGTTTATTAAAAGCATCCTGGCACGCAATATATGTATGGCGGTCTAGGAAAACCAGTCACATTGTGAAAAAAAATTATATGTATTTTTATTAAATAAATGGAAAGCAACACTATTTCCAATTCCAATACAGTTTACAGTATTCAAATATTCCCACTAGAACCAAAGTTACAAGAACTTAAAGAGGGCACCTATCAACAATTATTTCAGGAGAAAAATCAATTTTAAAGTCCATATCCAATGTAGTGAAGAAAATGTAAGTATGTATCTTTGCTTTGGAACACTAAAACTATTATCAAATTTTGAAGGTTACTTTTAAAGTTTCAATAATTTTAAGAGAGCACCCATCAAAAAGTTGTAGTTGTTTGTTAGCAAACATGTATATTAATATTCAACACGCAAGAGGTAGTAAACTCTTCCATGAATATGTGGTTAGCTCTGAAAAGAATTGTTGTTATTTGGCGAAGAGAGGCGTTTGTGTTTTTCCATTTCATCTTGCGCCTCGGGTCGTCATCAACAGTTTCACTGTGACCAATGACAGATCCGCTCACTTCCTCTGCCAGCTCGACCATCATAGTGACAGCACGGGACAGAAATTTGAAGAACCCAACAACAAGAGATTGTCGTGAAGCCTGTATGATCCAATCTGGTTGAAAATACTGGCATTGACAGAGACGAAGAGAAGCCACAGCTAGAGATCATCTCACTTGAATGAACCAGTTAATATAAATTAATTTGTGTTCTAGTCAAGATTTGAATTTAACCTTGATTTAGAGGGTCCTCATTTGTTGCGTAGGCCTACAAATTACCAACCAATTTGCCCATTCAGATAAATGGATAGGATCTAGCCAGTGGGTCCTAAAGAAATTGCTTGAGCCTTGTCGGTCGTTCTTTACCCATATTTTTTATTGATACACGTTTACTATGTATCTTTGGTGCATTATGTGTTTTCTTTTTGCATAGTGTTGTATTGTGCTCTTTTGTATTGTGTTGTTTATATATTTCACATAAAAGTGTATTTCATCGAGTACATATATAATTGTGATACATCAATGTAGTTTATAACGTACTTAGCAATTTGTTTTGTGGATCTAGGAAAGACATTCGACGAAATGCCAAGAGATCGAGCATTTGAAGCTATGAGGAGTATGTAGGCAGAAGAAGCTGAGTGTTGCATCAGGTGCAAGCACTAAAAGTGGTGGTGAGAGTTGAGAGAGAGAGACAACAAAACGTTTGGAATGGGAGACGGCATCAGATAGAAAGATGACTTCCAAGTAATAATAGGGATAGGTGTCGTGGGAGAGACTCTGCTTGTAATCGTCGATGGAAAGATAATTAAGTAAATAGTAAACATTGTACCCACTTAGGCTGAACAGTGTCAGGAAGATAGTGGGCGTAGCAAGGAGTTAAAGAATAAAGTGCAAGCTGGAGAGGCAGAGTAGAGGAGGATTTTAAAAAGGACACGTGCGGAAGTAGGCCTGATACCAACATGTGTAATTGTTTTGG
The DNA here is from genome assembly GCA_020002185.1 of Paraescarpia echinospica. Taxonomy (NCBI): domain Eukaryota; kingdom Metazoa; phylum Annelida; class Polychaeta; order Sabellida; family Siboglinidae; genus Paraescarpia; species Paraescarpia echinospica. Next base: position 65,841,479 of record CM034534.1, on the reverse strand, counting down.
GAAAACTTGCACAGGCAGTGAGTGACACAAGAAGAATACAAGACGTAAAGTTCTGCAAAAACAACCGGGTTCAGAGAGTATTCACGGGAAAATATATGACTGAAAGAAGATTGCGGAAATAGGAAAAGAGATCCGCATGGGAATATTCCTGACAATGGAGGTATATTGGAACAGACTGGTAAGGGTAGAATACATGAATGCATTGGAAACATAACAGAGTGTTAGAATGTGAATACGCACACGGAAATTACACTGCAGAAAGAAGTAACATGATAAATCTCAAAGGTGTTGAGGTGAACATTCGAGAGAGCGAACTAACGAGAGAGGATTACAATAGAATGTAGACGATATGTCGAAAGAACATAAGGGACCAATAAGAAATATAAATATGTATCAGTAGCATGCGGATATCTAACAAAAGCCATCACATATATCCACTTTAATACACCATCCACGTACCTTACATGGCTCGATGATACCAATGAAATGCTTGTCGAGTTTCGGCTGGCGACGGCCGTGCCTGCAGTGCCGCCTCCGGCTATGAGCAACTTGTAGGTGTCTGTCTCGCCCTTGGTCGCAGCCGTTTGGAGGGTCGTTTTATTTATCACCCGACGCAGGTGGTCAGATTATGTAATTTGGCTCCGTCCCCACCGCAGTAGGTGGACATAGGCAACGTCATCATAAACGGTGTCTCTGGTTGCACACGCAGAACGCGTACACACTTGCTGCTATACGTTGTTTTACTTGACGCGCTGGTAGTGTTGCCAATGTGACTTACTTTTTAAGTAGGAACCTCTAACTACAGTCTGGATAGTTCCATGTTCCTGGGTTTTATGGAGCGGAACAATTGTCGTATTGTAGCACCATCTTTAGCGACCTGTGACCGTTGGCATGACGATGGTGTACAGACGCCAACAGCTGTTTCAACTATGTCAATAAATTACCTCGTCTTTGATCCGATGCACCATGGCGATATATGAAGTCTTGAAGCAATTGGGCATTTGTTGTGCAGCGCCAACCCACTGAGAAACCAAAATTGGTCGAAGTCAAAGACAATTCCCGTGAGAGAGATTGTTGCCAAAAATAATTTGTCCACACCATCGATACGCATTAGCTAAACATTCCGAACAAGAAATCATAGCATTATAATTGTATAATAATATTTAATAGAAGACAAACTAAGTTAGCCGCATTGCCCTTTCAGTCAGTAATATAATTTCTGAGGAACTGTTGACTGGATTCCGAGAGTTAATTTTGTTTAAGGTGTTACGCTGGTCTTGCGATATTATATAGCATTACTACACTGTTACCCGTATTTATATTGATGTGATGCTTCTTTTTTATTTTCCAATGTTTGCTGTTTACCTGCTCGTACTTACATTGGCATAAGAGGGGTCGGGAACATTGCATATGCGGTTGATCGAATGTCCGTGTAATCTACGAGCCCCTCCTAGAGCCGCTATTTATGTTGGCATCGTGGCCACTGATGTCGCCGTTGCTAGGCGAATGGCATGGAAGTGACGTATGCGCCTCTTTCACGTATCAGGATAGTGTAACTCTTCGTTTGATTTCCGATCGGAGGACGCATATAGAGCCTGTATGATTTATTACAGGTATTTGATAGGCGCACCCAGAAATCAATAATAGTATATCGTTGACAACTATGATAATTTAACAAGATTTAACAAGATTGCCACCCAGAGAATTTCCTCTGGATGGACAAGGAAGCCTTTTGGCTTATCGAGAGTCCAACCCCTTTTATCTACGTGTATTCCGCCCTTCTGAATTTGTGGTTCACGTTGTTATAGAAAGAGAAAGGAAGGTCGACAACAGTAACACTGAAGTCATGTGCGATGACGATGACGGTGGCGAACAAATATTTACGTCTTCGCGATAAATGAAGTGTTGTCTCATCTTTCACCCTGCAGTGATCGGTCTGAGGGAGATATCTTGAAGGCATATATAATTTCGCTGCTACACTACGTGAACACAACAGACGACATTATAAACCTTCAAAAACGACAGTTTTATTACATCATACATTGGAAAGAGGACGTGAAATTGCAATCTGACCCCTTAAACAGTTACTTTAACTAAAGTAACATCGAAAAACGAAATGTAATCACGGATGCGGGAAATCTGTTACAGACAAATGGAACAGTTCTTTTACAGTTATTTGACAACATGATAGAAAACTAAATTACATAATTACTTATTTTAAATATCTGCAGTTACATATTCCCTAAACGAAATGTTGAGGTGTCAATATTCAATAAGGCGACTTCGTGAGTATCCGGAGGTTTGCGTATTTTGTTACACAATTCTAGCCGTAACAACGTAAGATCCTTCTTTTGAAGGAACTTAACGTGTTTACGTAGAAGCGTTCGCAACGCCCTGTTTGTGTTAAGCAACTTTGTTTACACAGGTATTTGTACCGGTGCAAATTATTCAAGTTACACCGTTTCAAATAACCGTGTAAACACAATTTGTATTGGTAAAACTTGCAACCATCGACGAATATTAAATAACTTCGGAAAAATGGTGCAAGTTTTCTTTTAACCTGTACAACTTGCAATGGTTTACCTCTGTAAACACGTTGCACCGATTCGAGAAACTTGCACCAATTCTCCGAAGTTATGCTAGAAGCGTCAACATTTGACACTTGTACCGGAACAAATTGTGTTTACATATGGATTTGAAACAGTCCAACACGAACCTGTACCAGATATACCGATTTAAAATCCCTGTATAAACGCAGCTTACGATTATACCGAGGTAAGTAAATCTACTTCAAACATCTCGGTAACAGCCCGTGGGCCAATGCGCTATTTTTTATGAGCATCGCTCTAATCACTTTATTTTGTTACCGGTTCGCACGTACTCAATGTGCATTTCATGTACTAAATAACTCTTTTTTGAAAACAAAACTATCAATCATAATGCTTAGTGACGCATTTTGTTAAACACTTTTGCTTAGAATGTTTCAGTATCTATTCCATTGACATGTCACCGATTCTGGGAATATTGAACAAAACCGCGATCAACTCGAAATATGTTTATGCATTAAACAACGAAATGTTAAGTATTCGTTCGACCCAGAATCACGACTTCCCGCATCCATGTTCGGGTTTAAAGGGTACACAAACCTAACACATTAAGACATAGGTCAAATCGACCGAAGGGAGGAGAGTGCCACTATGAGCGCCGCATCAATTATTGGTGACACATCGCTATGATGTCACAGATCCTCTTTGCTCTCAAACGTTTCACTTACACATTCACTCAATCACTAATTCACACACTCACTCACTCATTCATTCAATCACACACACACACACACACACACACACACACACACACACACACACACACACACACACACACACACACACACACACACACACACACACACACACACACACGCACACACGCACGCACGCACGCACGCACGCACACACGCACACACGCGCACACGCACACACGCACACACGCACACACGCACACACGCACACACGCACACACGCACACACGCACACACGCACATTCACTCAACCCCTCACATACTCATTCGTTCAGTCACACGCACTCCCCTTCTGTTTTGTTCCGCCTGCAACAATTTCTCAACGACCCAGATGCAAGGTCGACCGACAGCTACACTCACGCTTGTAAATGTATCTAATAGACTATAAACTGGAATAGGCCTAGTTAATAAATACTATCAACTCACGCCACTCTTACCAGTGCGATCATCAACCTTGAAGCCGAAGGCGATGATTAACCGTCCAATGTAATCTCTAGTAACATGTTTGTTAAAGCGCCATGGTTTAGCGTCATCGAACCAATGCAGATCGAAACTCGTGGGTGGTAGACTAAATAAGTTAGATGCTACGCTACTTGAATGCTTGTAAGTATACAAAAGGGTTTCAGGATAACACGCTTTACATCCATTTTGTGGATTTTGAAAAATTGTCACTTTCGTCAAATGGAAACTCGTGCATGAAGTCCAAATGCATCTAGAATCCAAAATCTCAGAGAATGATGGCAAAAACTGAACTTGTTTTGACAGGCTTGTTATTGAAAATGTAATAACACATTTTTTGTTATCAAAACGCGACATAGTCATGCCTTTTTTGTCAAAACACAATATATCCATACACATCCATCCCGTTCAAGACACTACAATGTATTCAACTTTCGTTTAATTTACTCTTCACATGTTCAAAAAATATGTTTATATTCTTGCATTTGAATCACACGTTTGAACGAAAGCATGACTAAAATACGTGGACAGTTAACATTTGAGAATTTAAATCGATGAAACTTCATAACATGTCACTATAATAAAACATATTTTATAACAACAAATATCAGTTTTTAAATTCGGCAATGAGTGTTTTGAGCTTAACTTTAAAAGACAGACGGCGCTTGTTGCTTTCTGAAAACAAATACTGTTTTCTGCATGTTGTTTAACAGAGATGGCGCATTTTTATAAGAATTGCACATCGCACTAGTTCAACACGTAGTTAAACAATCGTGTCGTCCCTATTCGGATGAATTTCAATTAATGGCGTTTGTCGCGTCAAGCCCTGAAACCCTTCAACTGTACATTTTGGGTTAGATGACGTGCTCGCCTATCTTTAAATACTAAAAGCGTACGTATTCGTCTGGATATCCATTCTATGACTTCTATACCTCAACCGTGGCATCGTATACAGACCTCTCCGGTTATTCACAACCCGGGTCATTAATCCGTATTCAGTTTTATTATTCTTCAGATTTTTGGCCAGACGGTAGACATCCGATCGACCACCGGGAACCGGAAGTTGTGGCCATCACACATAAAGTGATGTAACGTCTTACGCAGGCAGTGTTGACGGCTGTCACCAAGGGAAGATCAGTCTTTCAACCATAAGTGGAACACCTTGCGCATCTTGTTTGGTCCATTCCAGTAGCCTCTGAAAAGAACAGACGGACACACATTTGACCCTTGCTTTAAAGAGACCATAGTTGTCAGAAAGTACTCATTCTATAAATGGGTGGAACTGAACAGATGATCTGCTAACTGTGTAAACGCTATTCGCGTGAATGTGTTGAATAACAACTTTGACAAATATATCAGAAGGGATAGTTACACGTCATATACAAACATGTTCAACTCTCGATAAACAGAAGTGTTTCTTATCAGGGTTATTGGAGTGGATGGCAGTCTTGTTAAATCTTGTTACACGTTGTAAAATCTTGTTACATCTGCATTGTTGTATTGTATTGTATTAATAAAATTAAAACAGAACGAGGAATTGGTTCAATATGTCATCACATGTATTCTGAATTTTTCAAAACATGATTTTTCAGTCTGATTAGGAATGACGTTGTACGTTATCACTCATAACGACGGCCCGTAAATATATTAATCCTCTTCGTCACCTTTGCTAAATGAAACACGAAATCATACAATGGTGTTTTAATTCTGAATTTTTCTGTATTATTTAATTGTCTTCAGTAATACAAAACACATAACGTAAATTAACATCATACATATACAAAAAGTTAACAAAACAACTGCACGAAATTAATATCGATGATGTTCTAGTTAAACCTCATAACTGATTTCTTGGTAAATTGACTTATTATTACTAAATTGTAGAAGAATGCGCTTGTTCTCGTGTAGCAACTAAGGTGAAATACCAACTATAAATTGCACAAAAATGTATTTTAAAAGTACCAATAAACCTGTGAAGATACGCACAATAAACGTTTGTTTTTGTTCCTGATCAACAACATTTTCAATAACATTTCAGTAGAACACCGTTGTTATGCTATAAGTGTAATTACGTTCTATATGTAAACTAGTATAACGACCACATACGTAAGAGAATACAGGTGAACAGAGTACATGATCAGAACTGGAGTAACTCACTTGAGCAGCATGTACCAGTAGAGAAGGGGCATGGCGTAGACCTTGAGTAGATAGGCGCTGCGTCGTGGCACGGCTTGATTAAAGGGGAACGTCTCCAGTATCTGTCCGTCATAGCCGAACTCCGCCATGATGCATTGCCCCTTCTTTGTGATCAAAGGACACGACGTGTAGCCGTTGTACTGAAACGATAAATAACGTAAACAATTGCTGTTGTATCGTGACGTTGCTAGTTATTTCGCGACAATTTTCACGCTCGCCATTATCAATTATCATCAAATAGTAGTTGCGATTGTTAATTGCACCACCTTCATTAATTAGTATGACCGCTACCAGCACATCCATCGACAACTCCACCACTGCCATTGTCATCTCCTCTTTCATCGCCATCACCACAAGTACCATTGTCGATATCACTTATACCATCTTCATCACCACCACACCGTCGCTCCTACCATTAGTATATTTGTAGTGGGTACCATCACCGTTGCAGCCATTAATAAATTATATTTCTATGACTGAACAGATCAATATTCCATTCTGGACTTGTCATACAAAACAGCCTAAAGCAGCCACATTAAATAGTTTATTTGAGAAATGAGTTGCAAACATGTACTAATGTTATAGCATAGGCCGTTTACGGCACCTAATATCGCTCACCGATTGTGATGGCTTCTGGCCGGCCATTACTTGAGTGAGGTTCACCGCCAGAATGTTGCATTGACCGCCTGCAAATAAAATATACATAGTTTGATTAACATGAAATAGATCATAACTGCAGCGAACACAAGTAATTATTAGTTGTTTTAATATTGTCTGCAGAATTGTTTTATTTTAAAATTTACCTAAAATGACATGTTTTATTATTTTAAACATCATATATACATTAAAAGATGGTATAACTTCTTACGGGTATAATTTAGTAACATCTTTGAGTTAAAGTTGGACATACCATTTATAATTCACATTTAGAACACCAACCAAATGTATTGAGAAGAAAAATGTGTATCACCTTGTGTGAAATGAATGCTGGAAAGAATGCATTAAGTGGTGACAGTGCAATGATTTAATGGCTCGCCGTGACGGTTTCGTTGGCTACGATCTCTGTTTTAAACGTTGTTGATTAAACATATAACGGGTATATTTATGCGATATTTGGTCGCATAAGTAGGAGCTTTGTCGGTTAGCAACTTTACTGATTCGATGCATGTGTAGCTTTAACCTAATCACGTATATTTAGCATAATCTGGTTCGACTTAGTCATACACTGGTTCGTACGAAGTGGTGTGGCCTCGACGCTTCTGTCCTGACTCCAAACGCTGCGCTACGGAACCCACAGCTACACATGTACCTTCAGTATGGGATCTGTGCTTTCTTTTAGTATATGTACTAAATAGAATGGTATTTAAAACTCTTTCCGTAGGAAAACTGGCAAATTCGATATGCTAAGTTGCCGATGTTTCGAAACAGCAGCGAATGAGAGTCCGGCTGTTGAACCATCGTACTACTGGGATCTTTCACTTCCCTAGCTTTGGCAGTTGGTAGAAGGGACCACCTACTGTTGTTGTTGTTTTTTCCCCAAAACTATAGTCTAAGTGGAATGAACAATGCTGGCTACGATTTAAAACAGCAGCATGGTGGACATGAACCAACAGTCATTGCTGATAATATATAATGAATATTATTCTCGTCAACGACTTTAAGCAAGACCATTTAAAATGTCTACATAATTAATAATACAATTTTGCAAGGTATTAGCTACCTAACTTATGCGGGCATCCAACTACTAAATTGGCTCTGTGAAACGGTTGAGGATATTGCTACAGGTACAGAACCCTGTCCTCTCGACTGACAGTTCAGCACTCTACTCGCTGCGTCGCTGTCACCATTTAGCCTAGCAACGAGATTAGTGACTCTAGTCACTAGAGTCACTACTGACATGCCTCTGCATGATACTGCCTAGTAAATGACTCACTGACGGCGGCGGCCGTCTTCGACGTCGGCAAGTTGGAGCAGTCTCCCAGGGCGAAGATGTTGGGAAAGCGCACGTGCTGACACGTCTTCTTGTCGACCTCCACGAATCCCGTCTTGTCCGACACCTCGCTATCCCACAAAACACTTGGCGTGGAACAAGGTGGCGCCACGTGCAACATCTCATACTGAAAGGGATAATGCAAATCGCAAACCGTTAGTTACAAGAAGAAGAAAAAAGAAAAAGAAGAAGAACAAGTAGAAGGAGAAGAAGAAGAGGAAAACGAAGAAGACGACGACGAGGAAAAAGAACACGAACAAGAAAATTTAAAAAAATAACGGTCATGTGTTTTATATATATATATATATATATACATATATATATATATATATATATAACAAATATATAATGTATAATCCCACGCCGCCAGTGTATCTTGCAGGACCCACCTCGTATGTTTCCGTTGTCCCGTCCGAACCCAGCACTTCGAAGACGGCTTCCTTCGTCTCGTGTCTCACCTCCACTAGATTCCGCTTTAAGTTGAGTTTAATATCTCTGAAATTCGATAACAAGTTTAGTGTAGCTATACAATTACTTGAATACACCAACTAGAAGTTATAAAAACATTATAATTATAATGACAATTCGTCAAAGCTGCAATGTCCCAAAATGGACAAGCAAATTCATCATTCATTTTTATAAAAACATAACACATTTTTAACAATGAATATTGTTACATAAAGCAACAAAATATGAGAATGAAAAAACTTAGTTTTTTTAATATTTCTTTATTTGGAATTTACCAAACGTTGTCATTGTGACATCAAAATTCAGTAATGTTTAACAATTAGTTTTATTAAAACAGCGTCGCAAATCTGATATTTTTACCATGTAACATTGTAAACGTCACCGCTACCATAGTTAACATCGCCAGTTTAATAATCATCACTAATATCGTCAACTACTATCGCCGTCATCACCATTAACATCGTCAAAACTTGCACTACAATCGCCGTCACCACCATTAACATCGTCAACACCTTCACTACTATCGCCGTCACCACCATTAACATCGTCAACACCTTCACTACTATCGCCGTCACCACCATTAACATCGTCAACACCTTCACTACTATCGCCGTCACCACCATTAACATCGTCAACACCTTCACTACCACCGCCGCCACAACCAATGCAATTTTTTCAAATTAATTAAATCATCAGACAAACTATTGGCTAATTTAATTAATGCCAAGCAATTAATCCAAATTATTTTCAAAATTGGAATTCTTACGTGATTAAGTTAAGTTTTGGAGAGATGATTTAATTTAGGTTGAATTTTATACTTGAACAAATCTAAAGTTTGGTTGGCGTTAAGGCTAGACTGATACCATCTGCATAAACACGCGTGGCATGCACGCACGCACGCATGCATGCACACACACCCAGATGCACTCACCTTTCAAGCATCAGGTCATGTAATGCCTGTGCATATTTGGGGACACCGAAGACGACTCCCAGTGAAGTGTTATAAAACATTGTCGCCTTGTCCCTCTTTCCCACCTGTCGGTAAGAAACGTGCGACAATGTTCTTTAGGTCTACAATAATAATATAGTTGTTGCTTAGCCAGGTAGCTGTAATACGGTAATGCCTACATAAAACTCCCGTTTGCACACGGTCCGTAGCTTCTTGCATGTTTGTATCAATAACAAACAGTTAACATTTCAAAACGTGTAGAAATGATACCCAATCAGTTGGGTGGCAATACTGCAACTTTACAGGATCAATGTTTGCGCAATTGGGCATTTATATATTTATTAATTTTATTAATTTTAACCTAAGCAGCATACCATGAATATTGTCAGCTCATTAAAGGAAGATATATATTGAAGGAGCTCACTGGGTCTGTTAATACGATCGTCAACAAATGAAACGAACATAGATCTACAAGCGCTAAACTGTCGATTATATTGCAACCATCTAAACACATCGGAATAAAACATTGCACTGTCAAGACACATAATTGTGGATCGTGTCCGCTCCTATTAATGAACTGGATAATTTAACGTTCTGAGAAAAACCCAAATTAACAATCTACAAAAACCTGCAACATGCAATCCGTTGCAGATCTAAAGAGCATGCAACATAGAGTAGCTATTTTAGAATAACACAAAAGGGTTTTGCCACAAAAGTCTACGTACCCGTCGAAAATAATCTTCCGTCAAATAGAGTATCTTTTGTGGTGCGCCTGCGCACTTGATCGGGGTATTGGGGAAGGTAAAGATGGCGTTTCCTTCCTTAAAGTCTTGCATGGCGAGGAAGGTCTTCTCTACGTACTTCGGGTGGTAGGTGGAGCAAACGGCCGGGTCGTGCTCAAGGGCCTCATGAAGACCTTTCACCTGCGGTAACGACATTTGTTGAGCTGAAATGTTGACGTCGGACCAACTTGATGCAGTGTGAATTTGTGATCGTCAATAAACGTATCACAACGATAACATATATTCCTGGCGTTATATCAGGAACACGAGTTTTTAAAAAATAACAGCAATGTGTACTGCTTCATACAGAGAAATAAACAAAAGAAATAAAAGTTGTTTTATCGTGCAGAAAATTCAACCAATAATAGAAGTACCAAGTCGTGAACTCAAAACGGAAACAAAAACATTGCGCGAAGCAATCAGACAACTAGATTAGCTGACGAAATGAAAGTTACGGTTGTACCGTGCAACTAAATACGATAGTTGATAACGTAATTTTTTATTTGAGTCTCGACAGACGCAGATTACATTAATGTGTTGAACTGCGAAGACCGTCTTACCATGGAGAAGTTTGGTTGAATCCCGAGTGCAATCACCAGATACTCATACTTCACCTGTAACAAGCGTTCGTGCTAATATTAATAAATAACACTTAGCGAGATAACAAGAGGTTACGATGGTTTTCATATTTAATTTGTAACGAGGTAGCAAGACGTTACGTTGGTAGTTATACCTCACCTGTAACGAGATAACAAGAGGTTACGATGGTATTGATGCTTCATTTGTAACGATGTAACAAGGCGTTATGTTTCATGTTACTGCTACATCTGTGATATACTTAACATTATGTATCAATAAAGATTATTATTATTATTATTATTATTCATACTGATCAAATCAACATCAGTATCAAGAGCTGAGCAACATTAGAGAAGCTAGATATCATGAGAGTGTCACGACAAAGAAGCAGAGTATAAAAACAGAGATACTTATGCAGATACGTTATATCCATATCCTGTTTGACCTCCGGTTGACCGGCCAATGCGTCACTCACCAGACGTCCGTCCGTCGTGCTGACCATGTTGTCGCTGGGACGGAAGCCGGCCACTGACGTCTGCAGCCAGTCGCAGTTGCCCGGCAGGACGTCACCCGTCGGCTTGTGCGTCTGGTCAAGGTGCTTCAGTCCACTGCCCACCAGAGTGAACATCGGTTGGTAGTAGTGGGTCTACAAAGTCAAAAAAATATTCCGTCAACGTTCCGACATACAGAGTGAACATCGGCTGGTAGTAGTGGGTCTACAAATTCACACAAATAGTCCGTCACTGTTCCGACGTACATAGTAAACATCGGCTGGTAGTAGTGGGTCTACTCAGTCACACAAATAGTCCATCAAATTTCGGACGTACAGAGTGAACATCGGCTGGTAGTATTGGGTCTACAAAGTTACACAAATAGTCCGTCAACGTTCCGACACAGAGTGAACATCGGCTGGTAGTAGTGGGTCTACAAAGTCACACAAATAGTCCGACAACGTTCCAATGCACGTATTGAACACTGGCCGGTAATTCTGAATCTAGAATGTCACACAACTAGTCCGTCGTCGTCCCGATGCACAGCAAGAGTTTAGGCTGGTCCCGGCTTTACGATGCTTGAAACCAAGCAAATGAAATCGCACGTATTTATATAAAACTGGACTTATTTCATAATATAGCATATGACTGTACGAAAATGAAACATAAACATACTGCAAAAATGTATGACGACAAAGCATGCATGCCATACCGCCATTGGTATTCAAAATTTTAAATATTGACATATAAGCGAATTGTAACACAAATAACATAGACTAACTAACGTAATACGTGACGTGACATTGCTACGTCCGTACTTCACAACAATCGTCTCTACGAATTGTTGCACCGTCTGGTGTAGATTCCAAACCAAATATTTCGTTATGTACGAATTCCACGCTCTCAGATGTAGTTTGTAATAATGTTTTGTTACAAACTCAAGGCACTCGTCACACGAAGTTGCTACTCTCTGTTTATAGTTGCCACTTTCTGTGCGAAGCGGTTAGCAATACCGGAGCAAGTATTAACAGAGCGTATCTCTCTTGTAGTGATGTGTTTCTTCATGAGAAACTGTGTCCAGTGGTGATATCATCAGTCTACTGTCAAATTATCTCTTCATCAACAACTGCGTCCGGCCAAGATTCGACGACGGTGACGTAATCCAGGCGAGTCTAAAGAGAACACATACCGGTGAAGCTACAGGGTCAAGGAGCTCCTTTCTGCATACATTAAGCTCTTTGTCCCGTTCGTTCACCCTAAAACCGCAGAACGTTCCGACACTCAGTGGTATGATTGGTATCGCGTTACATAAGTTCATGGCGTCGCTCAATCGTGACGTCGTTTTATTGTCTATTGCATTGCTACATTCAGTATACAAGAACACAGGTCGTTTTCGGCCACCGTAGATATGTCTTTGTTTCATAATGTGGTGTTTGGAGCGCATTGGCATAGCGGATAGAGAGTCGGACCCTCATTCGAGAATTTTTTGATTTGAAACCCGTTGTTCCGTATCGAACCATGGCAAGTTCTTTCAAATGACGTTGCTCCAGGTCACTCATTTATGTGAAAGGGTACCTGGCAATAAAGAGTGGTTGATATTCGTGTACGAATAGACTTCGCGTAATAATTGCAGCGTGGCTGAATTCTTCCAGCAGAAATCGCTTTGATCAGTTGCAAGGATGGATACCGCGCTATATAAGAATTAACCTTTTTTACTTTTTATTTCAAGACAGATGAACTGCATGAGGTTAGCGGCCGGTGTGAATCATATTGTAAATGGACCCCCGTCGTATATGGACCGGAGGTCCATTGATCACAAGTGGAAAATAGACCCCCTGTGAAAAAAATACTTTTCAATGTTTTGCTATAACAAAAAACAAAACCATGCAAAAATGTGTCCAAACATTATTGGTATTTAAATAAACAATGTCCTTTTCAGTATCTTTTTTATGGTTATTGACAAGATTTTGTCAATTTTGATGGTACTTTCTTTACAGGGGTCCATATACAACGCCATTGTAAATGGACCGCCGTTCACCAATGGGGTCCATTTACAATTTCATTTCACTGGACCAGAACCAGCCCTCCAGGCGAACTAAACGCATATCTACAGCGCACAGGAAAGCGCCTTACGATGAAGTTCGACCTCGAGCAGCTGCGACAGAGATCTCGAAAACAAGGACCGAATGACATAAGGGTCTTTTCGTAGAAATGGCGCAAGCGTGCGTAGAAGGTTGAGTAGCCGGAAGTACTTGCTGATAATATGGTTATCATATACGGATAGGTCGTGCTTTTTTGTGTCAAAGGGAGGTATAATGCCACGTTATTTCGAACATATGCAGTGTGTTTATAATCCGCACTGACATTAAAAATATTGACATCACCAATGTGGTAAGCCAAATTGAAATTTTTATTTCATGAAGCGGCTAAGAACGTTTTTAACGCTAAGATGATTGTCTTAGTAAATGACGTGATTTTGTTTAATATAAGCGAGCATATGAGTTTATGCAAACACATGACGCTAAGTAATTGCGTAACTTTAAGTACGCTTCATGAAACCGGCCCCTCCAGTTATAATTACTGCCTTTATTCCGACGACGACCAACCATAAGCCGGATCATATGTTGCGGTGTAGATCGTTCTTTCAAGCACGCAGTGCAATACAGCCAGAATACGAGGTGACTATACTTAAATTACTGTCAGTCAGTGACTGCTTACACCTATTGTTTGCTTGTCATATAGAACAAACCGCAATTCTAAGAGCTGTATACTGTAGCTATGATAGCAGTCGACAACCAAGTCGTCTAATCCCATGTACGATTTTGATATGCAACGAGCCAGAACTATTACACATTTTGAACAATTTCGTTCGGTTCATTGTTTCCTAAACTTCTCGTGGGTTCAACAATTGTACCAGCCTGCGTCGTACGTTTGGTAGATTGTGGTACCGAGACCAGGTCAATTTTGGAACGATTTATCAGCATAATTTAGCAATCTCGGACCACGCGTATCATGCATATATCATCAGGTACACACACGCACACGCACACGCATATGCACACACAAACACACACACTCACGCACAAACACACACACACACTTCCTCACAGGACGTAGAACGTACACTTGGCTGAACCGTGACAGTATTGTGAAGTCAAGTAATATCACTTGGCCTACTAGATGCATGTATACGTTGGTAAGATAACTGTGTCTCCAATCAATCAAGTTAGTTGACCTGACGCGCTATCACCCCTAACCAATCGTAACCAGGCTGTCACAATTAGTCAGTTGAAATTACAAACATTGTGTTTATGTTCCAGCTGCGTCGTTCACATCTTAGACGAGATTTTTATTAATGCCGTGATTCACAATGGACGAGTTCTATTTTAGAAGATCACATTTTTCTGAACCGTCTGATACAAAAATTCTTCTGTTAACCTTTGCGAATTACATCCACCGGGAAAAGACTGCAACAGTGGCGGAATAGCACAAATAATCGATTAGTTGGGCTACTCCGCCAGCCATCGTGTCCGATTAGTTGGGCTACTCTGCCAGCCGCCGCTTATCGCAAATATGCCATTTATACATTTATTTATTTCACACACCTAACTAATTTAGACATTTTAGTTGAGAACTATATTCCGTAACGCCACAGTCTCTGGTATCGGGGACCTCGAAACGTATTTAAATGATCGCCTGTTACTTCTTAGAAAAGTCAAATGTACGCAATGACTGTCATGTGACGTCACAACATTTGTTTCGTTGTAATCGAGCTTGACCGGTCTTGAAACAAAAACTTCACTCCCGTGTTGCATAGTGCATACTGCCTGTATAATACATGTTAGAAGGTAATAGGAATTAAGTGGAAGGTACTGCATTTTCCATTCATAGTTCACCGTCCAGAATGTCTAAGCGTTGTTTGTAAGTATTGCTAGGGTAGTTTTTCTTTTTATAAATGTTTGGCGAATGTGATAAGAAAGAGTGTGTAACGGCGTCAATGTCATTATTACGGGAAATTAATCAACCCTGATGATTACAATAAAACATGCCTGAAATCATAAATTGCTTAAACAGTATGAAACGCCAATGCGTCGGCGTTGATATTCTTCACGAGTCCCGGTACACACAAGATGATTGTTCCCACGAGCAGCGTTTCAAGGATGGTTTTGGTTTTGGTACGACCCTTGAACAGCGCAGAATGGCGTGATCATTCTACAGTGCGAAGTGACAAATGCTGGTTGTTGAGATCCGGCTGATAATGACAAAGGTAGGAGTGAAAGAGCATTGACTCGCACGGCATGACTTGTCGCTCACGTGTGGTATAGTAATTGTATGAACGACTTAGATGCGTGCAAAGAATCCATTCAACACACCAGGAAGTTGTCATCGTTATAGGTCGGACTGACCTAGCTAAATAATGAAGATTCGTTAAATGGAACAGTATCATAGGTTTACACCCTCTTTACAGTGAAGTAGCCATTTTGAGAATGCGAGTCTTGCTGCATGGGTTAGATGTCAGTGTTCGTTTTAAGGCTGCTTTCAGTAGTAGTAGTAGTAGTAGTAGTAATAGTAGTAGTAGTAGAAGTAGTAGTAGTAGTAGTAGTAGTAGTAGTAGTAGTAGTAGTAGTTGTTGTTGTAGTAGTAGTAGTAGTAGTAGTAGTATTAGTAGCAGTAACAGCAGCAGCAGCAGTAGTACTGTAGTAGTAGTAGTAGTGGTAGTAGTAATAGTAGTAGTAGTAGTAATAGTAGTAGTAGTAGTAGTAGTAGTAGTAGTAGTAGCAGTAGTGGTAGTCGTAGTAGCAATAGTAGTAGTAGTAGTAGTAGTAGCAATAGTAGTAGTAGTAGTAGTAGTAGTAGTAGTAGTAATACTAGCAGTAGTAGTAGTATTAGTAGTAGTAGTAGTAGTAGTAGTAGTAGCAATAGTAGTAGTAGTAGTAACAATAATAGTAGTAGTAGTAGTACAGTCGCGCTCCGTTATAACACGGTACTCGGGGTCCACAAAATGAATCCGCGGTATAAATGGGGCGCGATAACGGGTTCCCGTATATGCCACCAGGGACACTACGACGACGATCGTCACGGCCGCTGCATCAAGAACGCCATCGAAGCCACACGCGGTGTTGTTAGCTTATTAAGATGTCAGCCAATGTAAATGTGTATTGTGTTTAAATGCCATACACTGTTGAATGTTGAACTTAATAAAATGCACGAGTGGTGTACAGTTTTAAAATAAACTTCGGACCAACAGGCCACGGTTAACTGAATGATGATATGGTACCGCTGGCGTAAGATCTAAATAATAACCTGGCACTCACCAGCCGAATACGCAAATGGGTTGACAAATGCTGTGCTAGAGTTGACTAAAGATTACAAAATAACTATAATAAATATACTCACAATTGGCTTAACTTCGCCATTCATTCAATATAAAAATATAAAAATTTAACGCACATTTACCTTGCCGGACAATATTGCGATTCACCCTTTCATATGCGGTTAACGAATTCGTATTTTGGCGCACCAGTAGCTTTACGTTGATCGCACACAAAAAACTGATAGTTGTGACGCAATGTTAGCCTACTGATCTTCCCTGCTAAGCTGCATTAAAACGTTTTTATCCCATTATTGCCCTACTCTTTTGTCCATGCTTTTTCTCCAGTAGTAGTAGTAGTAGTAGTAGTAGTAGTAGTAGTAGTAGTAGTAGTAGTAGTAGTAGTAGTAGTAGTAGTATTAGTAGTAATAGTAGTAGTAGTAGTAGTAATAGTAGTAGTAATAGTAGTAGTAATAGTAGTAGTAATAGTAATAGCAGTAACAGTAGCAGTAGCAGTAGCAGCAGCAGCAGCAGCAGCAGTAACAGTAGCAGTAGCAGTAGCAGTAGCAGTAGCAGTAGCAGTAGTAGTAGCAGCAGCAGTAGCAGTAGCAGCAGCAGCAGCAGTAGCAGTAGCAGCAGCAGCAGCAGCAGTAGTAGTAGTAGTAGTAGTAGTAGTAGTAGTTGTGGTAGTAATAGCAGTAGCAGCAGTAGCAGCAGCAGCAGTAGCAGTAACAGTAGCAGTAGCAGTAGTAGTAGCAGTAGCAGTAGCAGCAGCAGCAGCAGCAGCAGCAGTAGCAGCAGCAGCAGTAGCAGTAGCAGCAGCAGCAGCAGCAGTAGTAGTAGTAGTAGTAGTAGTAGTAGTTGTTGTGGTAGTAATAGCAGCAGCAGTAGGCAGAGCATAGACTCGAGAAACGATGCTGATGCGCCCTGTTATCAGTTTCTGGAAATTTGACAGCGTTCGCCATGGCTGTGCAGTCCGACTTGGGAGTGACAGTCCCTAGCGCAGCCCGAGCAGACGAAACAGGATGACAGTGGTGGTGCAGCTTGTTGTTTGTGCCGCATCCTCATCTCAGCCGCATGCTGGTGTCTCTTTCCGCAGGCCCGTTCAATGCCTCTGTATACAGTCTGACACCAAGCAGTGCGAGCTTCGGCCACTGTCTCCCAATCCCAATCACTGTGGCAGTGATTTTTTTTAGTAACGGGTGAAATAATCCGAAGAACTTGGATCCGGTCAAAATTGGGCGCGAATGGGCCATAGTGTTCAATAATAGGTTACACGTTCGTAACTACACAGTAAATTTTTCGATGGTATTACCAAAGGTATACAAACTTTTATGTGTACCACTTTCGCAATGTTGAAGCTATTCACACACTACATACGTACAGATCAACTAACCTGATTGGCGATGGGCGAAATCAAATTAAAAGTAAGCTTTAATTTAATACCACAACAAACTGAATAAACGTCCTAGACCAGAAAAGACACATAATATAATGCTCCCCACGAGTTTTTTCGGTTTTGTGTTCTACTAGGAGTAACTTTGCAGATAGCAGATTTTCACTGAATGGCCCATACTGTTTGACAAGGTTGCATAAGTAGGTAGAAGATACATGGTCGATTATCTTGAATACAAGCGTGGAGATGTTGTAGGTGATCATCTGTTTGATTGGTAGCCAGTGTAGTTGTTTGAGGATAGGTGTGATGTGTGTGAATTTCCTGGTGATCGTGACCAGTCTGGCAGCAGTGTTTTGTAGTCGTTGGAATCGTTGTAGTTGTGATTTGTTGAGGCCGTGAAGCAGAGCATTGCCCATGACCAGTCTAGAAGTAATGAGAGCGATTGATGTGCTTACGAATCAGGCCAATATTTCGAATTGACAGAGAGACGGCTCTGGATACAGCGGTGAAGTGTTTATCAATGGAAATGTTCTCATCAAAGATAACACCAAGATTTCTGACGCTGTCCGAAGGAGTAACCATGATGTCGCCCACTCTGATCAGTGTGGTGCTGACTTTTGATATCTGTTGTTTGGATCTGACGACAGTGAATTCTATCTTTCCATCATTCAGATTCACGAAGTTCTGCGACATCCATTGACGTAGCTCGTCAAGGCTGGCCTCAGTTTGCAGTATTGCGACATTATTTTTTACCCTGTGTAATCGGCTGAGAGGCATATGTGTGTCGTCAGTGTAGCAATGCTAACTGGGGCCATGCTTCCTGATGCTATCAGCAATGGGTGTCGTATTCATTGAGAACATTATTGGCCCAAGGACAGAGCCTTGCGGGAGTCCGTCATACATTGTCAATGCGCACATAGCAGGTTATGTAACTCAAATAGGACTAGAACCAGTCAAGTGCAAAACCGCAGATTCCGAAGTAGCTGGTCATGCGGGATAAAAGTATAGAGAATGGTAGATAGTGTCAAAAGCTGTGGCTAGGTCGAGTACCACAAGAAGGGTAATAGCGCCGTAGTTCATGGCCTGCAGTAGATCATTGTGAACGTTTATTATTGGAGTTTCTACACGGTGGTGTGCACGATAGGTTGACTGGTATTCATCGATAAGATTATTGTCGGTCGGAATGAAGACAGTTGTTTGGCTACCACTCGCTCCAGTGGCTGACTGAGTAAACTTAAGTTTGATATAGGGCGATAGTTGGTCATTACAGTTGGGCCCAAGTTTGCCTTCTTCAACACGGGTCGGATCCGCGCAGCTTTAAGAGAAGGGGAATCTCGCTCAAGTTCATTGAATTGTTGATAATTTGTGTCATCACCGGTGTGACTTCAAATAGCCTGTCTTCAAATAGCCTGTCATCTGGACCTCAACCAATTCATTTCTGCCTGTGCCTTGTGGTTTCTTTGTGTTGACTCTTTGATCAAGACTGGCTTTAATAAATACGTCAAAGATATTTTGAATTGTTTGCAGAATTGGGAAGTTACAGCCAATTCGCAAGCATGAAAAGACGCTTAGACTCAGGCCACAGCCACACCGTTGATGAATCACTCAATCAGAGATCAATGGCACTGGTCATATATATATATGACCAGTGCCATATTATAACAGTAATATGGCACTATAACAGTGTACAACACTCATAGAGTATCATCTAATTGTCAGAGTTTTCCTGAATAAAATGTAATTTTGATGGTTTACTCATTTTATGTAACTTACTAACATATATACATGTGTATATTATATAATAATCATATAATTATACAAATATGACACGTTGTATGCATATTAATCTTACATGGTTGACTTTTGTCGTTATGTGGAATTGGAGCAGGAATTGGAATTGAACGATTATAGATGGAATTGGAATTGGAAAAAAAGGAATTGGAATTGAATCAAAAGAAATTGCAATAAATTGGAGCGTGAATTGGAATTGTTCGAAAGGAATGGACCACAGCTCTAAGTTAGACAACCCGCTAAATTAATAACGCCGGTGAAATAATAATTCACATTACCTGAAGTCTTTCCTTGTTTACCTTCTGGTTCAACTTACCTGATCAACGTATTCTTTCAGCTGTTGACGGTTTGACATTGTCAAACTGATTTGAGGCTGCCTTTTGTTTTTGCATGCTAATAAACTTGGATTCTGGAGGATTCCGGCGCAATATAACTTCGTTCATTGCATAGTATAATGCACAACGGATGCCCTTTTGATATCCCACATAGATATGCACTTAAATACACTATGCACTTATCTTACGAATGCAATTGATCGAAAGGAATTGACCCCAGCTCTGAGTTAGGCAAAACGCTAATGACGCCGGTATAACAATAATTCACATTACCTGAAGTCTTTCCTTGTTTACCTTCTGGTTCAACTTACCTCATCAACATATTCTTTCAGCTGCTGACGGTTTGATATTGTCAAACTAACTTGATGCTGCCTTTTGTTTTGGCATGCTAATAAGCTTGGATTCTGGAGGATTATGGCGCTATATAACTTCGTTCATTGCATTATATAATGCACAACGGACGCCCTTAGATATACACTTCAATTAATTTTGCACTTACCTTACTCGGTTCAATGATAGCAACTTGACGCTTTCCGAGTTTCGACGCAAACTTGCTGGCGACAGTCGATCCTGCAGTGCCGCCTCCAACTATCAAAAGCTTGTAACTCTCCGTCGTTCCAGCGGAGCCAACTGTTTCTTCAACGGCGTCGTGCAAGGTCCGGCGAAGCTGGTCGGATGAGTTTATTGTTCTCCGTCCAAATCGTAGCAGGCTCGAAGGCCGTATCATAACAGTGGTCATGATTAAAAACAATGTTCGGCAATCCCCACAAAAGGACCACTATGGAGGTGTTAATCTTCTGTGGCGTTGTCCCTTCCAGTTCCTTCTAGGGTCTATGTCTCACTCGATGCGTGCATTGGTTCTATGCGCTTTTTAAAGTAATATCACCTGTTACGGGTGGCTGAGATTCCTCGTGGCCTCCTCTCGGCGTTGCGTGGGTAGGCGTTGCACAGTAACGTTAACCATTCATGTAGCACGTTGACTAGTTGAAGTCCACACGTGACAGTGACAGGCGGCTGACCGCGCTAACTGCGATATTAGATACATCAAATATGCAGGTTCATTTACTGGATTCATCGACTTTACGGTTTCTTTACAATGTCACGTTTGTCTGACGACATGGTATTAAATACTAACATCGGTGCTGCTTCTGTTTACAAACATATAGGCTTATCTTCTTATAACCACGTCAATTTGTTTTGGAGTTCGTAATTACAGGAGCAGTATTTTGGGATAGACCAAGGAGGGGTCGTATCCACTGCATGCGCGGGAATCGAAATTTCGAAGTTTCATCTACGACCCCCTCCCGAGGCCGCCATTTATGTTGGCATCATGGCCACTGCTGATGCCGTTGCTAGGCTACTGGAAAGGTAGTGACGTACATGTGCGTCAGCCAATGTCGCTAGCATTGTTAACAACATTTCTTCTATTTGATTCATCATCTAACCCATAATAGAATAATTTAGATAAGATTATCGCACACTATAAGCATAACGAAAACCTAAAATGGTGCACACGAATAATGAAGCTACCTAAGTGAATAACTGCAACACGACTACCCACATGCAAACGAATAATGAAGCTACATAAGTGAATAACTGCAACACGACTACCCACATGCAAACGAATAATGAAGCTACATAAGTGAATAACTGCAACACGACTAACCACATGCAAACTGACTGTACGTATCTGAATATAGTCTTGCTTAAAATAAATACCTGATATTTTTTCTTTGCTTGTATCAATACAATTTATGAGTTTATTCCTAAAAAGAAGCCATATTAAAGAAAAACCCTAAGAAAAAAAGATCTGTACACATCCGGGTTTCTGTGACGTCACAGATAATTGATACGTATTAACATTAAATTGAATCCTTGGGTGCACAATACTACAATTTGAGACCTAAATATCATCCCTTCTATGTTACAAAAGCCTCACCACACCATTGTCTACATTTATGGTAAACATGAAAATGTAGAAGAGGCCGGGGCAAACTGAACCACCGAGGCATGCTTCTTAGTCCAAACAAAACATATTTCACTTTGCCTCACTGGTCACTTTGCACCGGCCTCCCCTACACAGCATAGAACACGGCTTCAGTGAGATGTTTTATCAAACATTGCGCCGTTCGGTCAAATGCAAAGTCAATTATGTGTATGTGTGTGAGGGGGGTGCGTGTGCGTGTGCGTGTGCGTGTGCGTGTGCGTGTGCGTGTGCGTGTGCGTGTGCGTGTGCGTGTGCGTGTGCGTGTGCGTGTGCGTGTGCGTGTGCGTGTGAGTGTGAGTGTGCGTGTGCGTGTGCGTGTGCGTGTGCGTGTGCGTGTGCGTGTGCGTGTGTGTGTGTATTCATATGTAGCTCATCTAAATAGCTAGTAGGCCTAGAAGATATGCTTAATTTATTTAGTTAAGACATTGTTAAATAGGTCTGAACTTGCGCCAAGGAGTTATACCCCTACACATACTCAATATGTCGAAGGATTCTGTTGCGGATTCTATACAAAGCATTTACACCGTACAATAACATTTTAATAGACGTTAACGCTTCTGTGACCAACCACAACCACTGGCCGTATATCTACAATGAGTTCACAGTTCTCATACCCAGAAAACATGAAGCCCATAAATAATGATTTGCTATTAACTGCTCTACAAAGTAGTACAAACATGTCAACATGACCTTGTGAGATATTGTTACGGTGAATTACGCAGCAGCAATAATTATTATTAATGGGCTACAATCAGTTGCAACAGTGCATAAAGGTGATATCCATGGTTAGATAATACAATTTGGCGTCTTAAATACATACGTTTGTACGCTACAGCAGGGGTCAGCAACGTACGGCCCGCGAAACTGTTTCATGTGGACTAAAACCGAAATTGTCCACAATGCGGCCCGCGGGTTGTCAACAGTAATTGCAACTTCCACGGTCGGAAGAACTGCTCCATCGTCCCTCAAGAAAGTCTGAATGTCAAGTAAATGAAAATGCAGAACACAATGAGAATGTGCTGCGGTGGGCCGCACATTAGTGGCCCTATGAGCAGAGGTATTGGATTTGTAGTGTGTTCACAGACCATAAGGGTACAGAAGTACTGGAACTTGCAGAATCCAAATGGATTTGCGAGAACATCTCACCAGTTAGATAGTCCAGTTCATCTCCCCTTAATCTGAGATCACGTTGCTATATTGTGGGAGGCACAATTTGCGAAATGCAGAGCTGGGTGTCTCGCCAATCTCGACTTCAAGTGTCAAACCAGTCATGATGATGCCATTTTTGTACCAAGAACTCGATCTAACCATGCATAATGTGTGCATGTTATTACCGACATCCAAGAGTTGTCCACATTTAGACGTTGATGGATGATGATAATAATACGTTTTATTCGTAACTGGTAACAATTTGTAAAAAGTAAAATTTTAATGCATAGTTTTAAACAAGATTGCTTTTATTCAGATTCCAAACATAACACAATGTACTAGTTCTCACGAGGATTGGGCTAACGATAATCAATATTCACTAATAAATGTGTGGCCCGCCGACTTAGTCCATGTCATCTGTTTGGCTCTCCATTCAAAGAGGTTGCCGGCCTCTGCGATGCAGTAAGTTTAACATTAGTTAATAACTTAGTTGCGTTATTAACTACATATAATCAGTATTCTAGATCAAACATGACGCGACGTAGTGACGTCATCAATGCGTGCGCATTGGTGGTTCAGTGATAGAATGCATTTGTTAATATGTACAAGTTAGCATCGATTAAGGAATTCGTCCAGTATTATTCACTAACCGCCACGACCTACTTTATAAAAAAATACTTGTAGGATCCTTCCATATATACCCATTATTTAGTATCAAACATGATTCAATATAAAATCTTCCAGATTTTCCTAAAACTACCATCCTACGGCCGTTGTGTTAACAACCAAAGTTGTTAGTTGATATTCACGACACAATTGCTGTTGTGTATTGCGTCGCGTGATTTAGTATTCCGAACATAATCCGGATTAAATCGTTTGCGTCTATTAGTATGATTGTGCAGGTGACGACTCGAGTGTTAATATTCCATTCAGCCTTATACACGGATTAACAATGCAGTGTAGTAATTAAATAGTTAACAATTCAATCCACGGGATTGTGTAGCTATTGAAACCTCAAAGCCGTATCGGATGCTAAGTTGTAGGAATATAATACTTATGTAACGCCTAGTATATACTTATTCTATTACAGTTACGGTAATTAAGTGCCACGTGCCATTTCATAGAAAAAAGTTCCTAACGTTGAATTAAGTAATCCACACGCTCCAAAAATCTGTTTTCTCTCCAAATGTGGAATCTCACAATATTGACTCCATAATTTTATTAGGAGCGGCGTCTTAAAAGAAACAATGTTGAAATCCCTATTTTGTTAGTCGCCCTAAACCTTATCTATGTCAGATAAGAATGCATTATTTGGATGTCACACTGACATGCCTAATGTCGGATCGGAAACCACAGATCGTCGGCCTACTGCAGGCCTACTTAAGTATCAAGATTGGAAATAACTGGCGCCTGAAAGCACAATGTTGAAATGATATTGTAGTTAGATTAGTTTTTTAACCTCGTGGCTGGCTGTATGATTTACGACGTGTTAATTTAGGCCCAACCAACTCAAATATAATAGTGTGGTTGACTAATCGTATCGAGTAAGCGTGTGTACTGTCGATTAATAATCAAATCTGCCTGCTTCGCTCTGTCTTCGTAAGATTAAAATGTGTAACAAATTTAAGTGGCAATATGTTCGATAGGAAACAATGTATGTTTCAAAGAGTATACAATCGGACAAATAGTGTTTTACCACAACAGATGCGCTTCAACTAGTAGATATTTTGGCAAAGGTCTTGAATCGGATTATGTTGTAATAAGTTAGACAACTCTTCTGAATATGTAACTTACTAACATATATACATGTGTATATTATATAATAATTGGAATTGCAACAAAAATACGTGACGTATGGAAGTACACAGATAGCGTTGATGTAGGTGGATGATAACGGTGCAACGTCACTTCCGGAATAAGTCTGACCGGACAGTATAACAGTGCCAACTGTGACGTCTATTCGTAATCATTCAGATTATGTTTAATATCAGACAGCTGTTGTTTGCTTCAAAGAAACTATGACTATGTGTGTGTGTGTGTCTGTGTGTCTGTGTGTATGTGTGTCTATGTGTGTATGTATGTATCTATATATATATGTACGTATTTATGCATGCATGCATGCATGTTTGTATGTATGTATGTATGTATGTATGTATGTATGTATGTATGTATGTATGTATGTATGTATGTATGTATGTATGTATGTATGTATGTATGTATGTATGTATGTATGTATGTATGTATGTATGTATGTATGTATGTATGTATGTATGTATGTATGTATGTATGTATGTATGTATGTATGTATGTGTGTATGCATGCATACATGCATGCATACGTGCATGCATATATGTATGTATGTATAAAATAATACATGACAAATATGACTAAATGTTGACTGACCCAAAACTATTGTTTCCACTAAGACCTGACAGATTTCTGGCGTACAAGCCACCTTCACTGTGATATAGAGCACATAGGTTTCCTTGCTAGACAGCCTTACAAGTTAATACTAAAACATTCGAAATTGCGTATGTACATCTATGGACATATAACACGAAAGTGTGCAACAAATGTATGCATTGGTGGTTCAGTGGTAGACTGCCACGTGGCGGCCCTGGTTCGATTTCCGGCCAGTGCAACTTTTCTGTTACATCACGCAAATAATAAAAGGTAAAGGTAAGTTCTTACATAGCGCAGCATAATGTCATGTACTCCATCTTGCCCGTGTCTTCCAGAAGAAGCTACATACCGTTGAGCCCGTCTACATTTGATAAGCCAATGGATGATAAATGTCCCACGCATGGGGTAAATTATTTTGTGTAACATACTATGGGCTCAACAGTATGTAGCTTCTTCTGGAAGACACGGGAAAGATGGAGTGTATGACGTACGCAAAGGATTAGTCCTAAAGCTAAAAATAAAAAGAAGTTGCATTGGCCGGGAATCGAACCCGGGCCGCCCGCGTGGCAGGCGAGCATTCTACCACTGAACCACCAATGCGCACATTCCACATTAATCACATCACCATTTACAGTAAAAAAACACTTGCCAGAAACCCGGCGACAGATATCGTAAGAGTAGTTTCAACGGAATACAAATTATTTACATCACTTACAGAATAATCC
Source organism: Paraescarpia echinospica (assembly GCA_020002185.1). Classification (NCBI taxonomy): domain Eukaryota; kingdom Metazoa; phylum Annelida; class Polychaeta; order Sabellida; family Siboglinidae; genus Paraescarpia; species Paraescarpia echinospica. The sequence continues at coordinate 65,815,167 of CM034534.1, read as the reverse complement.
ATGTGATCTAGAATTGTTAAGCGTCTGATGGTGAAGACATAGTTCTAAGCATCGCAGGTAATGCAATGTACGTTACAAGGCGCACGCCACCCATGTCAAATCGCCGTTTTATACGATTGCTGTCAATAAAAGTACTAAGCAATAACGATTAAAATACGAAGTATAATATTGATGAATGCACGATGCATTCTGAGATCGAATAATTAGTTATGTAAAACGGAGCATTTAAATCACACGCATCTCTAACTTGTTCCATATCAGCTATCAAACAATAAACATTACACTTTCTTTAATGTGATTAACGACAGAAGCAAGACCGTGGAATGGAACGAGCACGGAACGAACACGAGCACGAAGCGTTGAACAACGAATATAAACAAATATTTGGTATAAAAAGTTCGACGGTATGAATGTCAGAAAGAAATTGAACAAATCATATCTATTGTATCTTTTATGACTTATGAGAACATTTATTTTAATGCCTGAAGCAAGAGACAGAGAGAGGGCGGAGGGAGAGAGGGAGAGATAGAGAGGGAGAGATAGAGAGAGAGAGAGAGAGAGAGAGAGAGAGAGAGAGAGAGAGAGAGAGAGAGAGAGAGAGAGAGAGAGAGAGAGAGAGAGAGAGAGAGAGATAGAGAGAGAGCACAATTGCACAAGTTTACCAGTATATTCAACAAATCATGCCTAGTAAAAATAAGGCAACACGTTGTGCTCACACTACGAAATAAGTCAACCGAACCGATCCCAGTATTGCTGTAATAAGCACACTTTTCTTTCCACGTATGCACGCCGTTTTCATGCACGCGTAAGATAAGACAAGATATTCATTACTCAGAAATTTCTCTTGGGTTAGAACCGACGTAATTCGTTATAGAAAAACATGGAATAAAACAGCAGATAAAATAAATGAACAAATAAACATTATATGCATTGCACACATCACTTATTATGCTGAGGACATGACTAAACATGACTAAAACATGGCAGTATACTTGTGCATATTATTATGATGAGAGACACTAGCAGCAGGCATCATGAGTTAAGCTGTTTGATGGACAATGGCACCAGGTCGTTCAACCTGTTACGCCTGCACCGAGATGTGCCGTAACGTCTGCCAGGTGGCATTAGTTGAAAATCAGTATGTAAAGCATGTTTAGTATTGGAAATTATCTTGACTGACTGTCTTCTCAATATCTGCTCAAAAATCTCCTGAAGATAGATCATGGGATAAGTGGAACCTGTGATTTTCGCGGCAGTTCTTATCATGCGAGAAATATGTGATTTCAACAGGACAGCCAAATTGTCAAAATAAGCATTAATCCCACAACGCAGTACACTTCCAATAATGGAGCGATAAAAGAGAACACGTATTTTTTCATTAACACCAAAGGCTCTCAGTCTGCGGAGGAAATACAACCGCTGATGGACATTGGAGCATGCACGCAGGTTTAGGGAGTAAATAATGAACTACTTTTTTATATGCCCATTTTGCATGCCTGCATATTATGTTATTAAATTTAATATCCCTACTTAATCTGACCACGTGTTCTTGAGCTAGTTTCTGTTCATATCAGTCATAACTGTATGTATGAGTGAGAAAATGGCATTCCATTTATTTAATACAGTAATCATAGACATGCAAACGAAAGAGCTGTCTATAGACAATCCATCAAGGCTGCAACGTCCGGAAATGGATAAGCAAACCCCAAGAAAGGCATGGAATGCCGAAGAGCCCCTACATAGGGGTGACAATCACAATTGGTTACCAGTGCCGTAGTCAATTGGTTACAAGTGCCATAGTAGGGACGTGATTATCAAGTTGATTAACCTTACACATACATGTAATAATAAAAAAATTATATACCCATTTTAGCAAAAAATTATACCGAAGCAATAAACCGGCACTCACGATCGGTCCGTAGATAACTCTGAGTTCAGGGTAACCTTTAGTGTTGCATAACTCTTACAGCGGCGAAATAGAAAAAGTTTGCAGTTGGTTGCGTGCATAAACAGCGCCTTGTACACGTGTTGACATCATACATGAACACTCGCACACAACGCGTGTGCAATGAAGCGGTGCGGCGCCATAGGCCTACTTCCCGAGTCATAGACACCAACAATAACAGCTCTGACTAATACTCGTAGTTATCGCGGTCGACTGAGTCGTGGAGTGTGGCAATGTGGCGAGAAGCCTAATACATATAATTAAAGCTGCTTTTCCAATAAGTGTAGCCCATCGCGAATCCGGGACTTTGATGTACCAAGATATAGTGTGTGAAGATATGATATACTACGCGCGGTCAGCTTAATAAAAAACTGCGTACATTTGTTAATGGTCGGAAGAACCGAGTTTGGTTGTTGCATCTGGTAACTTGCCAAAGCCTATTGCTGGGCCGCTATTTAGCCTTCAGCCTACATAATTTATCTGTCACCTGGATTTTGTGACAAGACTTAGACCCCGGTCTATCGCACATTAACGTGAAAACTCCAATTTTGAAATAACTAAAATTTATTCTTGTGCAAGAATTCAATAAACGAATTGTGTTTCAGGTGATTTACAAAAACAACGTACAAAAAAGTTGCGCTAACGAAATGGGTTGCATTTTAGATGGGTGAGTGCACCTTTTATATTCACCCAGTGCAGATACATCGGTTAAGTGCATCTTTAATATTCACCCCAGAAAACAAAAAACAAGAAAACAGGATCAAGGCCAGCATCACCCCTGACAGACAGGGATACAAGAGGAGAACAAAAACACCGAAAGAAATATCGGCGCCAACGAGTCGTACACGTCACCGGTAGATTCTCAGAAAATTTACCTGTGCAGCTGATGTAAAAAATATTATAACATTTTAGAAACAACAATTACATGTTACACGTACTTTCTTCCTCGGGTTCCAAGCCTCTCTGTATAAAAGGCACTCAATGTACATTTCGGTGAACTACACAATTACACATTTATAATCGCTTGTGTCAAAATTAGCCATCCTCTCAAGTCCCTTTCAGAAGTCGCGAAGTATGTAATGCTGCGCAGACTGAAGAAACATTTAATAAAGGAAAATTGGGTTGAAAACCTACGTGGAACCAGCCTGTGTATACGGGTTGATTACACTGACACTGACTGGAAAACTGTAGCTGAATACAACTAGGTCCGAAGAATATGCAATGTCATCCTGACCAAAAGAGCATGGGAAACAGAAGATGTAAAAGAAGAGGACGACCAAAGATGAGATGCAACGACAGTGACAATGTGAGACGAGACCTGGGGACAGGGCGAACTGCTAATGATTGAATAGGGTCTACGTTTGCAGATGCAGTAGGCGTGCACAGGGAGAGGGAGAGGGTTAACAGGCAAAACAGAAGAAGCTACCGAGTGAGCGGGATCCCAATGGAATATGAAGAGATCATAAGAATATTTTAATTTCAACTGTTAACAAACAAACTGTTTGATTGACCTTTGATGTATTCTTTCCTAATTAACAAGTATCTTGCGGCCGTGAAGCACAATGGGAAACAAATGTATTTATCTTTATTAATACTATTTCCATGTTAACATACATATTTAGTATAATATATATATAATAATTCTCTTGCCGTACGAGGCTAGGATTCCTGGCGAAATACAAAACGCAGACGATGTGAGCATTGGTGGTTCAGTGGTAGAATGCTCGCCTGCCACGCGGGCGGCCCGGGTTCGATTCCCGGCCAATGCAACTTTTCTTTTATCTTCATACAAGTTTAAATTAGCCTGCAGGTTGTAATATGTAACTAGACCCTCTATAGGTATTTTTTGTTGAGTTGGGATTGATTCTTGATTCTGTCATAACAAAAGATCCTACGTTATTTTTCCCTAGCATGCATTGCTACAATGTGTCTTGAAACATAGATCGTTTAGGCATTAGTGAGTCACTGGCAGCCTATCAGACCTTACCATGCCACACTCGCTGACACGTAAACCTCTATAATATTATAGTAGGCTATCACTGTGTATTTCTATAGAGGGTGTTTAATGACGTCAGCACTATGCGTGCACACAACCCCCAGCGGCCATATTGGAGTACAAGTGAACCGTTCGCAACCGCCCGCATTGTGTGTGTTCACTAAGCCGCTAAATTGTTTTCTTTGTCGTTGCACCGCGGAGTATGGCTTCAAAGACTGTTGTTAGAGTTCCGTATTGTGATACATTAGATGTGTTGACAAAGCAGATATATTTAGATAAGTTACGAATCGTTGACAACAATGATCCGTATTCTTTGCCGAATTCGGCATGGTCTAAGAAGGAAGCATGCGTCCCAGCTGTGTCATACCCAGATTTTTTTAACAAATCTTTCTACACCATGGAAGACAGGAAGGCGTGGAAGAGCCTAAAGGCTTACAACCAGCTGACGTCAGGATGGATAAGCGATGTGGCGGTTTTTGTGAAAAATGGCTACCACATTGTATGAGCGAAAGTAAGCTTTGATTTTAGTAAACTTAGACATTTAGTTTTGATAAGTAGGTAGACCCCTATCAATAATATTACAATAGTCAATAAGCTTACTTTAACGAGAATAAATAAAATTAATTGCAATAAAATATGTATGCAGTTATACCTGTGCCCTTTTTCCTAAGGGCTATGGTTATTGTGTAACTATAAATAGTAGGTCCCTATATTTATAAGTATAAAAGGATGGATATATTTTTGTTAAGTAATGTTTTTATTATTAATTGCTTTATGCACCAACTTGGTTATACAGAAGATAAGTAGGTACAACCATGGCTTAAGGCCTTATAGCTATATATTTATGTATTTTAAGGCCCAAAATTTTGCATGTATAATATTGTCAACAATTCTAAATTTCGTTTGCATCGAACTAAAATTTTACACTGTTTGACAGGTACTTCATTCGCAGAGACTTCGCGAAAAGCCACTGCAGCCATGGATCATTGCAGATAAAGCTAGGACTATCTGCACCGCAGAAAGTGGTCTTGCCCTGAATGCCGAAAGGACAAACGCAAACAGAGAATTGAGAAATCAGCCATCAAGAACGCGATGTCATTGTACAAAGATACTGGCATATGAATGTCCAAAAAAAAACATGTCTGACATGTTTGTAGTTTTTCATTTCACATGAAAATCCTAGCTGCACTGTTGAGTTCTGGGGGGAAGCAACATGTTACTAACAGACAGGTGCAATTACAATATATATATATATATATATATATTACAGCATACCACTTTCATCACAAATATAATTATTCCTTTTGGTGTCTATATTGATATAATCAGGTTTAACCTAAAATCCATAGATATATAAAATACCAACAAAAAATAATATAAATGTGTACTTATTTTTAGAACAGGTTAATTTAAATAATTTAATTTAAAACATTTATTGTTTTCCATTCAAAAGTTAATTCAAAAATTATTTGATGTTATTGTTACCAGAAGCGTTAGTCTTTGCACAATGTGCTACACAGCAACTAATATTAAACAGACATGTCCCCCCCCCAGGACTTAACAGTGCAGCTAGGGTTTTCTTGTGAAATGAAAAACTGCAAACGTTTCAGACATGCTTTTTTTTTTTCTATTTCTTTTTCTTGGATATCATTCCACTCATACCACTGCGTGCCATCTAAATATCATTGTGCCATCTCACTAGTCAAATGGAACGATGGGCCCATTGAAGTTTGTAAATGCACAGCAGACAGTGGCTATCTTGTCAATCGTGGTGATTCCTTTTCCATCATTGACGAAGAGTTAGTAAATTGGCATTGTTTCTCCCAGAAAGATGAACTTCTGACGACGCAGGTCAATAACACGCTCAACGTGGATTCGCAGACGAGCGAGTTTTCGTGACCATTCAAGCTTGACTGCTGGCATCTGACTCTTCCCCTTTATGAAAGCAGGCATTTTGATGGTTGCTATCATCAGTCCCACACTGTCATTGACATCAAACCCCCTGTCAGCCATGACAACGTCGCCTGGGAGGAGATGATCGAGGAAACCACAGTGTTCGGTGAGGTACTTGTCACTGACTCGGCCAGCCCAAGCTCTCGACAAGAAGCAAATGGTCCCTTGTGACGTGATTTCAATCAGGTACTTCGCCGTATTGTGATGCTTGTAGGAAGACCAAGTCAGTGATCTTGCTTCCAGGTTTGATGGTGTTTCGATAAATACCTCGAAACAGTCGATGATCACAATAACTTTCGACTCGAGATAACGCCGGAACTCCACCGGCATCGTCTTACTCAACACGTCTCGTCCTGGCCGTACATTTAGTGGCTGTATCATGATGTACAGAACGTCGAGTGTGTTCTTGAGACGGTCGACTCTCTGACGTTGAACATAAAACCCAACAGTTTATTAGACACATTCAGGCGGAGCTTCATCAATGTCATCAATAACTGCTGAAACTTGTTCAGGGATGATCTGTGTGTTTCGTGTAGACACGGTGACACAAAGTTGTACAGCTGCATGAAGATGTTGTGAGTTGGAAGGCCGGAAAGAAAATTCACATTGTCGTCTTTGCCAGCTAAGCTGCACTCAGTCAACTTTGCAGATACCAACTCCATCTTTAAGCTGCCGTTCTCTAGCTCCTCATCTCTTCCTCCATTCCACGCAGCACATCCCCACTCATGTCAGTCTGACGCTCTTTTGTAACATCGTCAGCTGCTGGTGGTTCCAGGTCATGTGCCCGGTCTTCCACTAAGGAGGTCTGCATGGACAGTAGTGTGTTGGCCATGTCTAGGCGAGCTCTGTTAGCAGCACGATCAACTTTGCGCTCGTATCAGGACAAACTTGTTGCTCCACGTGACGACTCCAGCTTGTCGTGGCCAAGGTTTATGGTGGGCGCCCAGTCACAGTTTGTCATACAAACTGGCAGGCTTGCCTACAAAACAATATGTAAATAACATTAAAACATGCACTGAAAATATTTAATAAATAGGTAATGTACATTGAAATTGTTTTACTGTCTTATGGCTCAAAGTCCACTGTAGCGTTGATACACAGTAAGAACTGTGACTAATACACACATAACACTGTCAACAGGTATTTTACTGTTACTAAATGGTAGTGTTCCTCAATGTTATATTTTTCAGTATATTGTATTAATAAAGCAGTGTATCATTCTATGTTTATAAATTTGCTAGTCAACCAATTGCATAGGCTATTGTAGCTACTGAATTTATGGCATAACACAGCCATACATAGCATAGCCGTAGGTGATAAGCAAAACCATGGGAGCATAGCCATAGGTTAGCAGGCCACAGATACGGAGACAGGCTGTTAGTTAGACAGGGTGTTAGTTACATAAACCTGACTTAATTTTATGTATGCAACTTTTAATAATTTATACGGCCGTAACATTAATTTTACTTACCAATCACAAAGTGCAACGAGCATACATGAGTGTATGGGTAGTTGGACGGCTTAAGGTCTGACCGGCCTATGTTGGAAAGCCAGACACGCTGTCGTTCCTCCGAAAGTCGCCGAGTTTGTTCCCCCTGTGTATGGCGAATAGTCGACAGTCTGTAGTACGACAAATGACTGTCTCTGTCAGCTCGTTTGCCGCAAGGAACACTCCGCAAAAGTTTACCATCCTTCGCGAATAACGGTGCAACGGTGAAAAGGAAACGATTTAGTGCATCAGTGAACATTCACAATGCGGGTGCACGCAGGGCTGGAAATCTGAGCCCGCACCCGCCCCGAAACTATGTCATTTGACCCGCAGCCCGCCCCGCATAGTACAACTCAACCCGCAGCCCGCCCCGCCCCGCATATTTTGCCACATCCTGGCCCGCAGCCCGCCCCACCCCGCAGTAACTTGGCCCGCAACCCGCCCCGCCCCGCAGTAATTAGTCAAAAGTCAGCCCGCACCCGCCACGCAGCTCACAACAGATGATATGGAATCATTTAAAATATATCATCTTTATTAATCGTTGTTGTTTACGATATGCACGGTTCTGTGTGACAACCATGTCGTACTTGGAATTCCATCTTTAAGACAAATAGAACCCTTGTCATTATCATGTAAATGCCTGAAGGTGATAAGCAGACCTGGGGCAAAGTAAAGGTACGAGTACAAATTTTAACATATTTTAAAATTATTAATTAATCTAATTGCTATAACTCAGCACAAGTGAATATGCAATAGCAGTTGATCATTTTTTAAAGAAGAACAATGAAATACACACCGCTGGCATTAATTTCAGTGGCATCCTATGATCTTAGCATCTATGTGCCATTGTACCGCATGCACATGAGTTGTTCAAAGGTTGAGTCTGGTGCACAAAGGCGGTGTTGCAAATTGCAATCTGCTGATATTAGAAGTTTGCAATTTATATTTTCTGATCGTAGACTACAAATTGTTGAAAGGGTTTTCACACATCAATATAACAGGCTCAAAATTCCCTGTGGACTTTTAAGCCAGGCTGCTGGCATGGGATTATACGACAGTAGGAGGCAGTTTGACTTGAGCCACCTTACTTTTACAGTGGCATGGTCTCCAGTCTCCACACATCAAAGGCATTCCCTGTCTAACTGGTGGAATAAATGCTAATTGGCTCTTTATGGACATTTTACATCCTGGTGGCTGGCTTATTTACACAAACAGATTGGAAGAAGACACTAATCACACGTGACTGAAGCTGGCAAGGCAGGCCAGCACAAGTTATCATAACACTGTTTAAACACACACAAAAGGGCAATCCGGTAATCCCCAATTAACTAACACAAAGAATGTCCCACCTTTGAGTAACTGGTGAATGTTACTGAGTTATAAAAGTCAGCAGTAGCCCGCATGTAGAATTGACTAGGCCGCAGACCGCCCCGCCCCGCCCCGCCCCGCCCCGCCCCGCCCCGCCCCGCCCCGCCCCGCCCCGCCCCGCCCCGCCCCGCCCCGCCCCGCCCCGCCCCGCCCGCCCCGCCCCGCCCGCCCCCGCGGTCGGGGCCGAATCCCGCCCCAGGACTTTGGACTCTGTACTCCAGCGCGTGCTCCCGAGATGAGACCGAGAACGCGGGCTGACTGATCACGCACAGCAGGATCGATCAGATCCTTTCTTCTTCCGGTCAGGATCAGATCAGTCAGGATCAGAGAGAGAGAGAGAGAGAGAGAGAGCACAATTGCACCAGTTCACCAGTTCACCAGTACATTCACCGTCACAAGTAGTTACTGGATATTCAAAGATGTGGACACAAATTAAGCCTAGTAAATTACGGCAACGTATAGAAGCAACAGGAGTCGTGTGTGAGGTCACACGTTGTGCTCACACTACGAAATAAATCAACCGAACCGGTCCCAGTATTGCTGTAATAAGCACACTTGTCTTTGCACGCATGCACGCCGTTTTCATGCACGCGTAAGATAAGACAATATATTTATTACACGGAAATGTGTCTTGGGGTACAACAGCAATACATCCGCTGATGGACATTAATTGGAGCATGCATGTAGGTTTGGGGAGTAACTCATTTTATATGCCCATTTCAACAAAACAAAAATTACACCGCAGCAATAGACCGGCACTCACGATCGGTCCATGGAGAACTCTAACGTCAGTGTAACGTTTAGGCTTGCATTACTTTCACAGTGGCGAAATAGAAAACAGATTGCAATTAGTTGCTTGCATAGACAATATGCTATACACATGTATGATGTCACACATGAACACTCGCACACCACGCGTGTGCAATGAAGCGAACTCGCAGTCGATGAGTTCGATGCGGCGCTATGGGCCTACTTCCCGAATCATTGTCATGAACAATAACAGCTCTGACTAGTACTCGTGGTTATCGCGTCCTAATATCGTGGAGTGGCGCAATGTCGTGAGAAGCCTAACACATATCAGTAAAGCTACATCTCCAATCGGTTTAGCCCATCGCGAATCCGGGTCTTTGATAAACAAAGATGTAGTTTGTAAAGAGTCGATATAACATCCCCTGTCAGTTTTATAAAAACACTGCGTACATTTCTTAATGATCGAAAGAACTGAGTTTGGTTGGTACATCTGGTAACTTGCCAAAGCCTATTGCCTGGCCGATATTTCGCCTTCAGCCTACTGAATTTATCTGTCACCTGAATTTTGTTAAAAGACTTTCGCGCATTAACTTGAAAACCCAGATTTTGAAATAACTAAAATTTATTATTGTGTAAGAATTCAATAAGCTAATTGAGTTTCAGGTGATTTACAAAAGCAATGTACAAAAACGTTGCGCAAACGAAACGGGTTGCATTTTTTGCAAAATCAATATAATAGAGACGCACGAAAAATGGAATTGAAGAGACAGTTTAATGGTTACCCCGACACACCGTTTGATTGCACCTTTAATATTTACCCCAGATACATGGTGTGATTGCGCCTTTAACATTCACCCCAGATACATCGAGTGAGTGCACCTTTAATATTCACAAGATATACATCGAGTGAATGCACCTTTAATATTCACCCCACATACATCGGGTGAGTGCACCTTTAATATTCACCCCGATACTTCGAGTGAGTGCACCTTTAATATTCACTCCGATACATCGAGTGAGTGCACCTTTAATATTCACACCGCGCAGATACATCGGTTGAGTGCATCTTTAATATTCACCCCGATACTTCGAGTGAGTGCACCTTTAATATTCACTCCGATACATCGAGTGAGTGCACCTTTAATATTCACTCCGATACATCGGTTGAGTGCACCTTTAATATTCACACCAGAAAACAGAATACAAGAAAACAGAAATCGAGGATCAGAATCGAGGCCAGCCTCACCCCTGACAGACAGGGATACAAGAGGAGAACAAAAACAACGACAGAAATATCGGCGCCAATGAGTCGTACACATCACCGGTAGATTCTCAGAGAATCTACCAGTGCAGTCGATGTGAAACATATTAGAAAATACTAGAAACAACAGATACATGTTACACGTACTTTCTTCCTCGGGTACCAAGCTTCTCTGTATAAAAGGCACTCAATGTACATTTCGGTGAACTACACAATTACACATTTAAAATCACTAGTGTTAAAATTAGCCAATCTCTTAAGTCCCTTTCAAAAGTCGCGAAGACGTCTTAAAGTATTAATTATCTTTATGCGAGTTCACATTAGCCTGCAACTTGTAATCTGTAACTAGACCCTCTATAGGTTTCTATACGCTCACGTGCGGTGCTCTGCCAGTCGGATCGTTATTCGTATCACGACGACACGATAGCTAACGTCATGTTGAAAACACTCAACTACCACAATCCTGCGGCCTGTGTGTCAGCACACTGTTGATTTTTCCATAAACGACCATGTTAACGTTTTGTCTGATAATAAGAAAACGTGACCTATAAAATATCTTAAACTTCTCACCCGCTGTTATCATCATCTCACTGACATGCTAATAGATTACAAAAATTACATATTTATAGCTCTCGTAAAATGCCTGTATGTGTGACACCCTTCAATATTTACAAATGCCGGCAAGAATTACTCCGCAAACAGGTCACACATGCAAATTGCTGCCAAATATCCTTCCGCTTATTCAAATCATCTAGACATCCACCATTTTACAGTCAATACCTTCTACAATCACACACGAAAATCTGCCTACTCAAATGCACTTATGTCACAGCATGTGAATTTTGTAAAAACATAATTTCTAAAAAATACACTGCATTTTTCTTCTTCGCAACGGACAGGAAGTCTAACCAGAACATGACCCCTTCAGCGACAGCGACGTAGACGAACCGTGTTGCCGACCGTTCGCGGCATCTGGTAGCCGACCACAGTCACTGTCTGTCAGCCGACCACCATCACCGTCTGTTAGCCGACCACAATCGCCGTCAAGCCTCTACGCACCGGAACCGGAACCCCAACCCGAATAGGAGGCCTCTGTGAAACCGAAACGCATTGAATTTTCTGGGGACGACTCTTCCTTGTCAAACCTTTACCCATGCAGGGTCGAAGCATTCGATCGGGTCTTTAATTCGGTTGAGCACGCCTAGGAAGGCATTATACCACGGCGACGTCGAATGCACTGAGCGCATCAAAGCAGCAAAACGCGCGCACTTGGCAAAACGAAAAAGCAAACAGATTGGGGAGACGACATCTGGTTGGAATGATGTCCGTCTTCACTGGATGCGGCTTTTGCTGCTCGCAAAGTTCAATGCATCAAAGGATTTGAGAGCCGTATTTCTGGCAACCGGAAAGGCTGAACTGTTGGTGCGGTTACCATCGAAAGAGGGCGTTTGGGGACTTGGACGTGACTACCAAAACGGTCGAAACACGCTCAGAAAACTATTGTGCGATGTGCGCAACAACTATTTCATTGAACTGTAGCGCCCCTGGTGGCAGCTGTGTTTTGTATGTGCTCGTGAATTTCACTAGTTTAATGCGTCTAAACATTCCATCATCATTATTATTGTACAACCGTTTTATGATACTACGCGCAATACATGGGCTCATGTTGATTGGAACTATACTCGCGAACTGCTGCGCCATAGCAAGGCAACGAAATACAATAGAATCTCTAAGCCGGCGCCTGTTGTGAAATCGAACTCACTGTCAGGTCAAGCGACATCTGTGATCGTAACTGCTAGGACACAGATATCATCTACTTAGATTTTCAAAAAGCTTTCGATAAAGTATCACATCAAAGATTACTGCTTAAACTAAGGGCCCATGGCATAGGAAATGGTATAATAAACTAGATAGAAAAATGGCTGATTGACAGAAGACAACGTGTATTAGTTGATGGGGAGGCTTCAAACTGGAAATCGGTATTGAGTGGGGTACCACAGGGATCAGTACTAGGACCTATATTATTCTTAATGTATATTAACGATTTGGAAGATGAAATAACAAGCAAGGTGTTGAAATTTGTGGATGATACAAAAGTGTTTAGAAGGATTAAAAATTATGGAAATAGACAGCATTTACAAGATGATCTTGACAGGTTGATCAAATGGTCTGAAAAGTGGCAAATGCTGTTCAATTTTGGGAAATGTAAATACCTCCACACAGGACATGGGAACAAAGAGATAGCATATAGAATAGGGGGTACTGTATTAAGTACTACTGTAAAAGAAAAGGACTTAGGGTTAACCATTAGTGCTGATATAAAGGTTTCAGAGTAGTGCGGTATTGCAGCGTCAAAGGGAAATCAAATCCTTGGATTAATTAGGCGAAATATAGCGTATAAGGAAAAGGAACTACTAATACCGCTGTACAAAACAATAGTGAGGCCTCATTTAAAATATTGTATACAAGCGTGGAGGCCATATCGCAAGAAGGACATAGGTATGCTAGAAAGAGTACAGAGGAGAGCGACTAAAATTATACCAAAACTGAGGGATCTTAGTTATGAAATTCGCTTAAAAGAATGTGGTTTAACAACACTAGAGATCAGGAGAGATTGAGAGGAGATCAGATGGAAGTGCTTAAAATAATAAATGGTATTGGAAATATTGATAGAAATATTTTTTTCTCAATTAAGAAATATAGAAGGACTAGAGAACATGAAGTTACATTAGCAAAGGAGCAGTGTAGATTAGATATAATAAAGTTCTCATTTTCACAAAGGACTGTAAATGAATGGAACATATTATCTGCTGATTGCGTGGGTGCTAGTAGTGTGAATATGTTTAAAAATAAAATCGACACATACCTCAGAAGGACGGGATACACATAGATAAAAGGGTTGGACTCTCGATAAGTCAAAGGGCTTCCTTGTCCACCTGCCACCTAGAGTTAATTCCCTGGGCGCAATCTTGTTAAATCTTTTTAAATCCCCAAAGCAGTCCGATCACACCGTATATCGACTGTGATCGGACATCGACCAGTCACCAGGCACGCAACATATGAACTCCACACATCCTCAAAAATACGTGACAACTTGATTATTCTGACATTACCATGCAACACTTACAACTGCACAAACCTTGCTCTGCTAAATGCAATATCCGTTAGGAACAAAACTGATTTAATTACCGATTATATCCACGAACATGATCTTGACATCATCGCGCTTACAGAGACGTGGCTGACAGATGACCCCAATGACATCCCAAATACCTGCAAGTTGACCCCGGATGGATACAACTCCGTCCACCAACCTCGGCCGGACCGATGGGGGAATCGGTGTTTTAAAGCCATTTTTCTATCCACTTAATTATACCATTCCCTATGCCATGGGTCTTTAGTTTACGCAGTAATCTTTGATGAGACATTTTATCGAAATCTTTCTGAAAATCGAAGTAGATAATATCAAAAATAATAGACGGAAAGAGGCACCACTCACGCTACATATCGGTAGAAAAGTGAAGCCAGGGTAATTAGTGGCGCCACCCGGCGGCTATTTATGCAATAACCAACACAAGCCCATTGTAGTTTGAGAATTGAAATTGGCCAAAGGATGACGTTTTTATTGGAAAGTGGATTGCTTCTAATGCAGCCACTTTTGGGCATAAAGATAGTAGGAATGTGATGTCTAACATGCAAACCAGATGGGAAACTGAACCCTTGTACAGCCCCATCAAAGTTTCTCAGGCACACATTCCTACTACATGACGACAATATACAGACATACATTATTTGTCGCTATAGAGGTATAAAACCATTATGAATATAAACCTAAGCAAACAATACAAACATTCCACCACCAATAGACACATGCAGTTACAAAAAGGTGGGGCCATTCCGCCACAAGGTCACCAAGAGGAACCTGTGACCACCCCACCGTATGCTTCTGTTGTGTGTGTGTGTTAGGAATGTGTTGAAGCAGTTATTAGCCTCTCCAATGGTGTATCCCAACAATTAGTAACCGGCTTGCTAATTATGCATTGTTTCACTGAGCAGATATGCGCTGAAGCTATCAAATTATTAGCACACTGATCTTCTCCTGTTTTGTAAATACCGGTTCAGTAATTGTGTGTACATTGTGTACACATCCCTTGCTGTTACCACATACACGGTTTGAATAACATGCAAACAAACCCAAGTTTTGGACATTTGTAGCAATAGGTGTAATAAAAGGGGAAATTAAACTATTATCGATTATTTTCAGATCTATTACTTTTTATAAAAGCTCATCTATTACTATGACATGAGAAACGATCTGTTACCTATTAAAATCATTATTACCTATACTGTTACACAATGTTTGATCATAGGTCCTGCGTTGCATACCTAAAGTCCTCTACCTGTAATATAAAATATGTTGTATGTACCCTTGGTTAAGGCGTCGCATTCGTACTGTCCCAACTCCAGTCAAGTGTCTGTTGCTGGACTGAACCCATTTGCCATAAGTGTAGCAGGATGGATTGCTGTTACAAAGGCAAGTGTCCTGTGCAGCAGCTTCTCAAAAGATGCCATACTGTGTCCTATATCCTGCTCCAACAAATGCCAAATGTATCTTTGCATTCGACTAACTGTCCACCACTACCTGGAGTCTGAGAGTACTGTCATGGTTCCTGTGTCGAGCAATTCACTGGCGTAGACGGAAGAGTTCTCGTTGTCGCAGCAGCGATCTGCCAATGTCCCTGCCAGGCAGCCAAACATGTCCAAGTATATAGTGTCGAGTGTAACCGATCCTGCCTCTGACTCGGATGTTGGCTGACTCAAGGATGAATTTCAGGAGATATTCTACAATAATAAATGCACAACAGGACAGTACTCGAACTACAGAGAACTTCACTCCCATCGTCATGCACAATAATCAACAATCTTGTACTGGTCACATTTGTCAAGCATATTAAGCATGTCTGAAAACACAGAAACTTGACCATGACGCCAACTAAACACATGGCAGTAATACATGTGTGTGTTGGCATATGTGGGTGTTGTTAATGTTCGTATCTGTACCATCTGTACAACATTATATTTTACTCTTGTATGTTTATATTTGTAACTGTATGTGGTGCACAGACAGTGACACCATTTTTGTGCGAGGGTCAATAAAGCATTCTGTATCTTTAATCCTATTATTTCACATGCCTCCAGCATCGCATAACAGTAATCTTATTATTTCACAAGACTCCTTCAAAGCATGGTGGTAATCATATTATTTCACATGCCTCCAGCAACGCATGACGGAAATCATATTATTTCACATGCCTCTAGCAACGCATAACAGTAATCTTATTATTCCACAAGCCCCCTTCAAAGCATGGCGGTAATTATATTATTTCACATGACTCCAGCAACGCATGGCGTGAATCATATCATTTCACATGCCTCCAGCAACGCACGACGGTAATCATATTATTTCACATGCCTCCAGCAACGCATGGCGGTAATCATATTATTTCACATGCCTCCAGTAACGCATGGCGGTAATCATATTATTTATCATGCCTCCAGTAACGCATGGCGGTAATCATATTATTTCACATGCCTCCAGCAACGCATGGCGGTAATCATATTATTTCACATGCCTCTAGCAACGCATTGCGGTAATCATATTATTTCACATGCCTCCAGTAACGCATGGCGGTAATCATATTATTTCACATTCCTCCTGTAACGCATGGCGGTAATTATTATTATTTTTATTAGTATTTTTACTTATATTATAACTATTATCTTTATTATTGGAAAATTATTTATGGCGAACGGCCAATAGACGTTAATTTGGCAAACGGCCATGATATGTTATTTGTGGCGAACGGCCGTGAACACTGAATACTTGGCAAATGGCCATGATAAGTATTTTTTATTAATGGCGAACGGCCAAGAGACGGTAGTTTGGCAAATGGCCATCGAGTAATTGTTTGACAAACGGCCGTGAACACTTAATACATGACAATGCGAAGTATTGTTATTAATGGCGAACGGCCAAGAGACGTACATTTGGCAAACGGCCATGATATGTTCTATTTTTGGCAAACAGCCGTGAACAGTCAATACTTGACAAACGGCCATAACAAGTATTTTTGATTACTGGCAAACGGCCAAGACACGTTAAGTTGGCAAATGGCCATGATATGTTATCTTAAGCGACTGGCCATGAACTTGGCAACCGGCTGTGATAAGTATTTTATTAGTATTAATGGCGAACGGCCAAGATGCAGTAATTTGGCAAGCAACCATGATATTAATTAATTAATTATTTGTTGTTATTTACTTAAGATTTTAATTAAAGTGGTATTAAAATTTTGTTTTAATTCGTAATCATTTATATGTTATTAATGGCGAACGGCCTAGAAGTTAATTTTGGCTCAAGGCCATGATAAGTAATATTTACAGCCAATAGGCGAGTAATTAATAACTGGCAAACGTCCATAACCTTTACTGGCATTAATAGTCGTCAACAATAACAGGTGAAAAACAGTCACGGGCCTCTTAAAATATGGACACTAGCCAATTTAATTATGTCAAGCAAACACCAGTTTTGCCAATCACCCTTCAGAAATAAAACATGTCAAAGCCGCATAAACTTTGTGAAATTGGCAAACCGTATATTAATATTAACTGCGCAAGTAGTACTGGGACATGCACTAATATCACCGAGGTACTAATTCTTGCATGCACTCATAAAGTTAATATTGGCAAACGGTCGCTGACATTTCCAATTGCAACGGCAATCTTTATAACTTGGAGTCACAATTTACCCGTCATGCTATGCCCGGGGACAAACAAAACCAGTGAGCCGTAACTACCCGGCTTATGGCTTTAAAATTTGCCCCACGGATGCTATTATATAAGCGAAGATTCCCGATGTCAGTAAAGTGAACACCTTCAGATCGTAAAATATTCGCTTGTCTGTTCCATATATACTTATGTCGCCAGCAAAACAGGCCCAGGCTCCGGTTACATTCCGTTTTGAGCAGAGAAATTACCGCTGCCACTCAAGCTAGCGGACCCATTTTCGAAATCAAAATGGCGCCACCTTCGCCGGCGCTCGATTTGGCACAGACATTCTTGCTTAACTCCTCTTGCCAACAATTCGTCGGCAAAGACACAAAGCCGTGATCCAACGGACTGTGGAGTAGGAGAACATGTACTGCCTAAATCATTGCCACCCCGCAAAACAATTACAATGTCAGGTTGTATCGCCGAAATCTGCGCCATAGGCATAACATTTGGTTGCCGAAAAGACAGATACTGTCCGGCCGCTTGCTTCTACGGCCCGGCCTGCTTTTCGAAGTTCGCAATTAACCCAGGGGAATTAGCGGACTCGACAAACTCGCCCAACCAATATGCATGAGAATGTCCGATAATAAGTATTTCTAGATCAGAAATCGCAGCCGACATGATTACGGCCGACGCCATTTCTGATCGTCACAAGACTTCAAGACAAAGGAAAACCACGAAGGCAAATATTAAATGAGCGATACTCATCTGTAATCGGCGCTCGAACGGTCTTCCTTTCGCGTTTTGGTAGACGTCAACGAAGTGTAACTGTATCTGCGTTTAAATATAATTGATCTATAGGGTATACAAACAGTTAGAAATCAAGATTTAGAAGTATCAGGATATACACGACATGACACACTGATACCTAACGCGGAAGTGGCGGCGTAACCGCTAATCCAAATCGTAGGCTGGGGCCTAATCCTGACATGTCTTGATTGGCTGAAGGCGCAGGGCAGTTTTATTAAACCAAACAGCTGAAAGTAATTATCGCCTCAGCCAGTTACCTCAATACCCGCACTAGGCCTGTCCTGGCCATTGCATAAAATACAGTATGCTCTGCGTTCATACCTTCATTTATGAGAACTACGCAGCGGAGGTATCTTTTCAATGCTATAGCATATCGACTTCACTAAGACAGCGCACGAATCATTATACTTGTGCGTACGTGTGTACACAAACATACGTTATTTTGAAGGCAATTATTTATTCTTCAAATGGGCACTCGTATTTATCATAAATAAAATAAATAAAATATATTGGACGCAGGTGCCCGCCGTATGCTAATGTCACGTTTGTAGGTGCCCGCCGTATGTTGCGCCTACTTACTTGTTTACATATGCGACAACTTCAGGACTTATCCATATGTGGAGCGTGGCTTGTTTTCTTGAAAGCACGCTCCATGTTTTCAACAGTTGACGCTAGTTCCTTACTTGGTGTTACAAGTCTTCTGCATTCTCTAGCTGTTTTTAACTAGCAGCACTTGTGTAGATGAACTTGTCGGTGAACCAATCAGGGTTTGCTGATATTGTTGACATACTTTGTTACGCAGTTTCCTAGCCAAGTATCCTGCTATGTAAGTCAAGGTGTTTTCTTCCTCAATGGGGAGGTCTCCTATCTCAACGTTGAAATAAAAACTGGTCATTTATCCTGTTTGAGAGAGTGTTGTCTAGTGTACGCGTAGGCTGGGCGCGTTGAACAAGTGAATTCTTCGATTTATTTAATCAATTATAAAACATAAAGAATGTCAACAGTGATCTATAAAACAAACATGTTCAGGATCTTTCGGAAACCGAAAAAACACCTATTGGGACATTTACTTTTTAGAATTAGAACAATTCGGTGCGCTGCACGAAGTAGCGCAGTCGTGTCTCTGTGCCATCGTGTAGTTCTCCTAGATCACCGCCGGAGGGCGCTGTTGCATGCCGGCTGCACTGAAAACAGCGGAGTGGTGCCTCTTTCCGTTTATCGTTTTTGATAATATCTACTGGAGATCTCTCGTCTACCCACTTAGTGATGTCTTCAAAAAAAACATGACAAATTTTGTTAAGCATGATCTCGCTTTTAGAAACGCATATTGAGATGGGTTTATCAAGTTATGTTTATCAAGTAAATTCTCTATGTAATCTTTAATTAGTCTTTCTAATAATTTGCAAGTCACAAAGGTTAAACTCACTGGTCTGTAGTTCTCTGACATGTTTCTCGAACCCTTTTTAAACAACGGTATAATGTTTCTTCTTTCCATTCTAAAGGAACCACTCCCTCGTCTAATGCCATGTTGAAAACTGTTGCAAGCAGTATGCTAATTTGTTCTACAATTTCCAACAGTAGATTGGGTAGAATTAATCATAATCGCTGTTATCTGATTACAATTGGTAGTTTGTACGAATTTATCCACCAAGGTAACATCTCAAGGTATACTATCGTCTATATATAGCAGAAAGTACAGTAAGTTACGCCTTGCATCCGTAAGACCGTCGATGGTTCATTGAGTTAGTACCGTGTGTTTGCTACAATTCACAACTAAGTAGCCAGTAAATCAACGCTGTTAAAGTAGGAGAAGGCGAAAGATACCAAGGATTGTTATAAACCTGCTTCATTAAATGGTTTAGCCCATCGCGAATCAAAGCTTTGCCGTCCAAATATGTACGAATGGTATGTAACATCAGAGTCGTTTTAGTACAAAGTGCTTACTGCAGTGATGACGGTCGAAAGATTTCACTTTGGTCGTTACATTTGATAATTTTCTTAAGTCAATTGCCCAGCCAACAATTAGCCTTCAAACCACTGAATTGGTCGATCACGTTGTTATAGAAAGAGCAAGGAAGGTCGACAACAGTAACACTGAAGTCATGTGCGATGACGATGACGGTGACGAACAAATATTTACGTCATCGCGATAAATGAAGTGTTGTCTCATCTTTCACCCTGCAGTGATCGGTCTGAGGGAGATATCTTGAAGGCATATATAATTTCGCTGTTACACTACGTGAACACAACAGACGACATTATAAACAATCAAAAAGACAGTTTTATTACATCATACATTGGAAAGACAACGTGAAATTGCGATATGACACCTTAAACAGTTACCTTAGCTAAAGTAACATCGAAAAACGAAATGTAATCACAGATGCGGGAAATATGTTACAGGAAAATGGAACTGTTCTTTGACAATTGATCACACATGATAGTAAAACTAAATTACATAATTACTTATTTACATATATGCTGCAATTTATTCCCTAAACGAAATGTTGAGATGTCATTGTTCAATAAGGCGACTTCGTAAGTATCCGGAGGTTTGCGTAATTGTTGACCCAATTCTAGCCGTAACAACGTAAGAACCTTCTTTTGAAGGAACTAAACGTGTTTACGTAAAGGTGTTCGCAACGCCCTGTTCGTGTTAAACAACTTTGTTTACACATGTATTTGTACTGGTGCAAATTATTCAAGTTGTACCTTTTCAAATACCAACGTAAACACAATTTGTACCGGTAAAAGTTGCAACCATCGACGCATGTTGAATAACTTCGGAAACGTGGTGCAAGTTTTCTTTTAACCTGTACAACTTGCAATGGTTTACCTCTGTAAACACGTTGCACCGATTCGAGAAACTCTCCGAAGTTATGCTAGAAGCGTCAATAGTTGACACTTGTACCGGAACAAATTGTGTTTATATATGGATCTGAACCAGTGCAACACGAGCCTGTACCAGTTGTACCGTTTCAAAATCCCTGTATAAATGCATCTTACGATTATACCGAGGTAAGTAAATCTACTTCAAACATCTCGGTAAGATCCCGTGGGCCAATGCGCTATTTTTCATGCGCATCGCTCTACTGACTTTACTATGTTAGCGGGTAGCACGTACTCAGTGTGCATTTCATGTACTAAATATAAAAAAATTGAAAAGAGTTATATAAATCATAATGCTTAGTGGTGCATTTTGTCAAACACTGTTGCTTAGAATGTTTCAGTATCTATTCCACTGACATGTCACGGATTCTGGGAATATTGAACAAAACCGCGGTCAACTCGAAATATGTTTATGTATTAAACAACGAAATACTAAGTATTCGTTCGACCCAGACTCACGTCTTCCCGCATCCATGTTCGCGTTTAAAGGGTACACAAACATAACACATTAAGACATAGGTCAGACAGACAGAAGGGAGGAGAGATTCACGTTGAGCGCAGCACCAATTATTGGTGACACATCGCTATAATGTCACGGTCCTCTTTGCTCTCAAACGTTTCACTTACACATTCAATCAATCACTCAATCATTCAATCACTCAATCAATCAATCAATCAATCACTCAATCACTCAATCACTCAATTATTCACAGTTACACACACGCTTGTAAAAGTATATAACATAGTATAGACTGGAAATTGGCCCAGTTCATAATCATTATCAATTCACGCGACTCTTACCAGTGCGACCATCAGCCTTGAAGCAGAAGGCGACGAGTAATCGTACAACGTGATCTCTAGTAAGCTGTTTGTGATAGCTCCGCGGTTTAGCGTCATCGAACCAATGTAGACCGAAACTCGCGGGTGGTAGACTAAATAAATTATATATTACGCTACTTGCATGCTTGTAAGTATGCAATTGAAGGGTTTCAGGACAACACGCGTAACATCCATTTTGTGGATTTTGATAAATTCTCTCTTTCGTCTTTCATCATCAGAATTTAAATGGAAACTCGTGCATGACGTTGAAATGCATCAATAATCCAACATCACAGAGAATGATGGCAAAGACTCCGTTTAATTTACTCTTCACATGTTGAAAAATATGTGGATATTCTTGCATTTGAATCTCACGTTTGAACGAAAGCATGAATAAAATACGTGGACAGTTAACATTTGAGAATATAAATCGACAAAACTTGATAACATGTTTCTATGATAAAAACGTATTTATGACAACAAATATATAAGTTTTTAAATTCGTCAATGAATGTTTTAACTTAACTTTAATAGACAGACGGCGCTTGTCGCTTTCTGAAAACAAATACTGTTTTCTGCATGTCGTTTAAAAGAGATTTCGCATTTTTGAATGAATTGCATATGGCACTAGCTCAACACGTAGTTAAACAATTGTGTCGTCCCTATTCGGATGAATTTCCATGAATGGCGTTTGTCGCGCTAAGCCCTGAAACCCTTCAACTGTACATTTTGGGTTAGACGACGTGCTCGCCTATCTTCGAATACTAAAAGCGTACGTATTCGTCCGAATATCCATTCTATGACTTCTAGACCTCAACCGTGGCATCGTATACAGACCGCTCCGGTTATTCACATCCGGGTCATTAACCCATATTCAGTTTGATTTTTATTCAGTTTTTTGGCAAGACCCTAGATATCCCATCCACCACCGGGAACCGGAAGTTGTGGTCATCAGATATAACGTGACGCAACGTTTTATGCTGGCAGTGTTGACGGTGGTCACCAAGGGAAGATCAGCCTTCCGTCCATAAGTGGAACACCTTGCGCATCTTGCTTGGTCCATTCCAGTAGCCTCTGAAAAGAACAGACGGACACACATTTGACCTTTGCTTTAATGAGGTCATAGTTGACAGAAAGTACTCATTCTATAAATGGGTGGAACTGAAGATAGTATCTGCTAAATGTGCAAACGCTGTTCGCGTGAATGTGTTGAATAACAACTTTGACAAATGTCTCAGAAGGGTTAGTTACACATCATATACAAAAACGTTCAACTATCGATAAACGGAAATGTTTCTTCTCAGGGTTATTGCAGTGGATGGCAGTCTTGTTAAATCTTGTTACATGTTGTAAAATCTTGTTACATCTGCATTGTTGTATTGTATTACCAAAATTAAAGTAGAACGAAGAATTGGTTCAATACGTCATCACATGTATTCTTTATTTTTCAAACATGATTTTTTTGTCTGAATGGGAATGACGTTGTGCGTTATCAGTCATAACGAGGGCCCGTAAATAGATTAATCCTCTTCTTCACCTTTGCTAAATAAAACACGAAATCATACAGTGCTGCTTTAATTCTGTTTTTTTTGTATTATGTAACAGTATTCAGTAATGCAAAACACATAACCCAAATTAACATCATACATATGCAAAAAAAGTATCAACAAACCTGTAAAGATACGAACAATAAACGTTTGTTTTGGTTCCTATACAACTAGATTTTCAATAACATTTCAGTAGAACACCGTTGTTATGCTATAAGTGTAAATACGTTCCTATTTGTAAACTAGTATAAAAACCACATATGTAAGAGAATACAGGTGAACAGAGTACATAATCAGAACTGGAGAGACTCACTTGAGCAGCATGTGCCAGTAGAGAAGGGGCATGGCGTAGACCTTGAGTAGATAGGCGCTGCGTCGTGGCACGGCTTGATTAAAGGGGAACGTCTCCAGTATCTGTCCGTCATAGCCGAACTCCGCCATGATGCATTCTCCCTTCTTTGTGAGCAAAGGACACGACGTGTAGCCGTTGTACTGAAACGACAAATAACGTAAACAATTTCTGTTGTATCGTGGCGTTGCTAGTTATTTCTCGACAATTTTCACGCTCGCCATTATCAATTATCATCAAGTAGTAGTTGCGATTGTTAATTGCACCACCTTCATTAATTAGTATGACCGCTATCAGCACAGCCATCGACAGCTCCACCACTGCCATTGTCATCTCCTCTTTCATCGCCATCACCACAAGTACCATTGCTGATATCACCTATACCATCTTCATCACCACCACACCTTCGCTCCTACCATTAGTATATTTGTAGTGGGTACCATCACCGTAACAGCCATTAATAAGTTATATTTCTATGACCGTACAGATCAACATTCCGTTCTGGACTTGTCGTACAAAACAGCCTGGAACAGCCACTTTAAATAGTTTATTTGATAAATTAGTTGCAAACGTGTACTAATGTCATAGCGTAGGCCCTTTACGGTAGCCACCGTCACCTAATATCGCTCACCGAGTGTGATGGCTCCTGGCCAGACATTATTTGTGTGAGGTTCTCCGTCAGAACGTTGCATTGACCGCCTGCAAATAAAATATACATAGTTTCATTAACATGAAACTTAGTCATATATGGGTTAGTACGAAGTGGTGTGGCCTCGATGCTTCTGTCCTGACTCCAAACGCTACGCTACGGAACCCAGAGCAGGCTACATATGTACCTTCTGTATGGGACCCGTGCTTTCTCTTGGTATATACACTAAACAGAAAGGACTTTAAGTCTCTTTCCGTAGAAAAACAGGCAAATTGGATATGTGAAGTTGTCGATGTTTCGAAACAGCAGCGAATGAGAGTAAAGGCGGTTGAACCATCGCACAACGGGGATCTTTCACTTCCCTGGCGGTGACAGTTAGTAGAAGGGTCCAAATGTTGTTTTTGTTGTTTCTTCCAAAAATACAGGTTAAGTGGAGTGAACAAAGTTGGCTACGATTTGAAACATCAGCATGGTGGACACGAACCACCAGTCATTGCTAATAATATATAATTATACTCGACGACGACCTGTTAAAATATCTAAACAATTATTAATATAAATTTGCAAGGTATTACCAACCTAATTTATGCGCACTAATCTGGCACTGTGAGGGGGTTGAGGATATTGTTACAAATACAGAACCCCGTCCTCTCGACTGACAGTTCAGTGCTCTACCCGTTGCGCCGCTGCCACCATTTAGCATAGCAACGTGACTAGTGACTCACTCATGGCCGCTGCATGATATTGCCTAGTAAGTGACTCACTGATGGCGGCGGCCGTCTTCGACGTCGGCAAGTTCGAGCAGTCACCCAGGGCGAAGATGTTGGGAAAGCGCACGTGCTGACACGTCTCCTTGTCGACCTCCACAAATCCCGTCTTGTCCGACACCTCGCTATCCCACAAAACACTGGACGTGGAACAAGGTGGCGCCACGTGCAACATGCCGTACTGAAAGGATAATGCAAATCGCAATCCGATAGTTAGAAAAAGAAGAAAAAAAGAAGAAGAAACTGAATGAGAAGAAGAAGAGGAAAACGAAGAAAAAGACAACGAGAAAGAAGAAGACGAACAAGAAGACAAAAACGAACAAAAATAACGGTTATTTATTATATGTATATATATATATATAACAAATATATAATATATAATCCCACGCCGCCAATGTATCTTGCAGGACCCACCTCGTATGTTTCCGTTGCCCCGTCCGTACCCAGCACTTCGAAGACGGCTTCCTTCGTCTCGTGTCTCACCTCCACTAGATTCCGCTTTAAATTGAGTTTTATATGTCTGAAATTCGATAGCAGGTTTAGTATAGCCATACACGCACTTGAATACACGAACTAGAAGCTATTAAAACGTTACAATTACAAAGACAATCCGTCAAAGCTGCAATGTCCCGAAATGGAGTAAGTAAAGTAAATTCATCATTCATCATTATAAAAACATAACACATTTTGAAATATGAGTATTGCTACGTAAAGCAACAACATATGAGAATGTAACAACTTTGTTGACGAGACATGGTTTTGTTAATATTCCTTTATTTCGAATTTACCAAAATGTGTCACTCTGGCATCAAAATTCAGTAATGTTTAACAATTCTTATTATTAGAGCACCGCAATTAGTTTTATTAAAACAGCGTCGCAAACCTGATACTTTTAACATGTAACATTGTAAACGTCACCGCTACCATAGTTACCATCACCAGTATAATATCGATCACTAATATCGTCAACATCTGCACTACTATCGCCGTCACCACAATTAACATCGTCAACACATGCACTACTATAGCCTTCACTACAATTAACATCGTCAACACCTGCACTACTATCGTCATCACCACCATTAACATCGTTAACACCTGCACTATTGTAGCCGTCACCTCCAATAACATCGTCAACACCGTCACTACCATCACCGTCACCATCATTAACATCGTCAACACCTGCACTACTATCGCCGTCACCACCAATAACATGGTCAACACCTTCACTACCAGCGCCATCACCCCATTAACATTGTCAACACCTGCAGTACTGTTGCCGTCACCACCATTAGCATTGTTAACACCTGCACTACTATCACCGTCACCACCATTAACATCGTCAACACCTGCACTACTATCGCCGTAACCACCATAAACATCGTCAATACATGCACTACTATCACCGTCACCACGATTAACATCGTCAACACCTGCACTACTATCGCCGTCACCACCATTAACATCGCTAACACCTGCACTACTATCGCCATCACCACCAATAACATCGTCAACACCTGCACTGCTATCGCCGTCACCACCATTAATATCGTCACCATCTGCACTACTATCGCCCTCACCACCATTAGCATCGTGATCACCTGCACTACTATCGCCGTCACCACCATTAACATCGTCAACACCTGCACTACTATCGCCGTAACCACCATAAACATCGTCAAGACATGCACTACTATCACCGTCACCACGATTAACATCGTCAACACCTGCACTACTATCGCCGTAACCTCCATTGACATCGTCAACACCTGCACTACTATCGCCGTCACCTCCAATAACATCGTCAACACCTGCACTACTATAGTCGTCACCACCATTAACATCGTCAACACCTAAACTACTATCGTCGGCATCACCATTAACATCGTCAACACCTGCACTACTATCGCCGTACCACCATTAACATTGACAACACCTTCAGTTATATCACCGTCACCACCACTAACATCGTCAACACCTTCACTTCTATCGCCGTCACCAAAATTAACATCGTCAACAGCTGCACTCACTTAAAAGACCCTCCTCAATTCAAGTTGTTCCCTCCTCTCTTTTCAAATAAAATAAATCGTCAGACAAACTATTAGCTAATTTAATTCCTTCCAAGCAATTAATCCAAATTATTTTCAAAATTGGAATTCTCACGAGATTAAGTTAAGTTTTGGAGAGAGAATTGAATTTAGGCTGACTTTTAATACATGAACAAATATAATGTTTGGTCGGCGTTGAGGGAACACTTATACCATCTGCATAAACACGCGTGGCACGCACGCACGCACGCACGCACGCACACCCGGATGCCCTCACCTTTCAAGCATCAGGTCATGTAATGCCTGTGCATATTTGGGGATACCGAAGACGACTCCCAGTGAAGTGTTGTAGATCATTGTCGCCTTGTCCCTCTTTCCCACCTGTCGGCCAGAAACGTGCGACAATGTTCTTTAGGTCAAACTCTACAATAACATAGTTGTTGCTTAGACTGAGGTAGCTCTAATACGGTCATGCCTACATAAAACTCCCGTTTGCCCACGTTCAGTAGCTTCTTGCGTGTTAGCATCAATCACAAACAGTTATCATTTCACAACGAGGAGAAATGATCCCAATCAGTTGGGTAGCACTACTGCGAATTTACAGGATCAACGTTTGCTCAATTGGGCTGAATAATAATTAATTTTAACCTAAGCAGCATACCATGAATATTGTCAGCTCATTAAAGGAAGATAGATATTGGCGGAGCTCACTGGGTATGTTAATACGATCGTCAACAAACGAAACGAACATAGACCTACAAACGCTAAACTGTCGATTATAGTGCAACCATCCAAATACATCGGTAACAACGTTGCACTGTCAAGACACAGAATTGTGGTCGTGTCCGCTCCAAATAATGAACTGGAAAATTTAACTGTCTGGGAAAAACCCAAATTAACAAATCTAGAAACCTGCAACATGCAATCCGTTGCAGATCTAAAGATCATGCAACATAAACTAGCGATTTTAGAATAACCCAAAATAGTTTTGCCACAAAAGTTTACGTACCCGTCTAAAATAATCTTCCGTCAAATAGAGTATCTTTTGTTGTGCGCCTGCGCACTTGATCGGGGTATCGGGGAAGGTTTGTTTGGGTAGAATTAGTCATAATCGTTGTTATCTGATTACTATTCGTAGTTTGCACGAATTTATCCACCAAGGTAACATCTCAAGGTATACTATCGTCTATATATAGCAGAAAGTACAGTAAGTTACGCCTTGCATCCGTAAGACCGTCGATGGTTCATTGAGTTAGTACCGTGTGTTTGCTACAATTCACAACTAAGTAGCCAGTAAATCAACGTTGTTAAAGTAGGAGAAGGCGAAAGATACCAAGGATTGTTATAAACCTGCTTCATTAAATGGTTTAGCCCATCGCGAATCAAAGCTTTGCCGTCCAAATATGTACGAATGGTATGTAACATCAGAGTCGTTTTAGTACAAAGTGCTTACTGCAGTGATGACGGTCGAAAGATTTCACTTTGGTCGTTACATTTGATAATTTTCTGAAGTCAATTGCCCAGCCAACAATTAGCCTTCAAACCACTGAATTGGTCGATCACGTTGTTATAGAAAGAGCAAGGAAGGTCGACAACAGTAACAGTGAAGTCACGTGCGTTGACGATGACGGTAACGAACAAATATTTACGTCATCGCGATAAATGAAGTGTTGTCTCATCTTTCACCCTGCAGTGATCGGTCTGAGGGAGATACCTTGAAGGCATATATAATTTCGCTGTTACACTACGTGAACACAACAGACGACATTATAAACAATCAAAAAGACAGTTTTATTACATCATACATTGGAAAGACAACGTGAAATTGCGATCTGACACCTTAAACAGTTACCTTAGCTAAAGTAACATCGAAAAACGAAATGTAATCACAGATGCGGGAAATATGTTACAGGAAAATGGAACAGTTCTTTTACAGTTGTTTGACAATTGATCACACATGATAGTAAAACTAAATTACATAATTACTTATTTACATATATGCTGTAATTTATTCCCTAAACGAAATGTTGAGATGTCATTGTTCAATAAGGCGACTTCGTGAGTATCCGGAGGTTTGCGTAATTGTTGACCCAATTCTAGCCGTAACAACGTAAGAACCTTCTTTTGAAGGAACTTAACGTGTTTACGTAAAGGTGTTCGCAACGCCCTGTTCGTGTTAAACAACTTTGTTTACACATGTATTTGTACTGGTGCAAATTATTCAAGTTGTACCTTTTCAAATACCAACGTAAACACAATTTGTACCGGTAAAAGTTGCAACCATCGACGCATGTTGAATAACTTCGGAAACGTGGTGCAAGTTTTCTTTTAACCTGTACAACTTGCAATGGTTTACCTCTGTGAACACGTTGCACCGATTCGAGAAACTCTCCGAAGTTATGCTAGAAGCGTCAATAGTTGACACTTGTACCGGAACAAATTGTGTTTATATATGGATCTGAACCAGAGCAACACGAGCCTGTACCAGTTGTACCGTTTCAAAATGCGCGTATAAACGCAGCTTACGATTATACCGAGGTAAGTAAATCTACTTCAAACATCTCGGTAAGATCCCGTGGGCCAATGCGCTATTTTTCATGCGCATCGCTCTACTGACTTTACTATGTTAGCGGGTAGCACGTACTCAGTGTGCATTTCATGTACTAAATAAAAAAAAATTGAAAAGAGTTATATAAATCATAATGCTTAGTGGTGCATTTTGTCAAACACTGTTGCTTAGAATGTTTCAGTATCTATTCCACTGACATGTCACGGATTCTGGGAATATTGAACAAAACCGCGGTCAACTCGAAATATGTTTATGTATTAAACAACGAAATGTTAAGTATTCGTTCGACCCAGAATCACGTCTTCCCGCATCCATGTTCGCGTTTAAAGGGTACACAAACATAACACATTAAGACATAGGTCAGACAGACAGAAGGGAGGAGAGATTCACGTTGAGCGCAGCACCAATTACTGACGACACATCGCTATAATGTCACTGGTCCTCTTTGCTCTCAAACGTTTCACTTACACATTCAATCAATCACTCATTCATTCAATCACTCAATCAATCAATCACTCAATCACTCAATTATTCACAGTTACACACACGCTTGTAAAAGTATATAACATAGTATAGACTGGAAATTGGCCCAGTTCATAATCATTATCAATTCACGCGACTCTTACCAGTGCGACCATCAGCCTTGAAGCAGAAGGCGACGAGTAATCGTACAACGTGATCTCTAGTAAGCTGTTTGTGATAGCTCCGCGGTTTAGCGTCATCGAACCAATGTAGACCGAAACTCGCGGGTGGTAGACTAAATAAATTATATATTACGCTACTTGCATGCTTGCTTGTAAGTATGCAATTGAAGGGTTTCAGGACAACACGCGTAACATCCATTTTGTGGATTTTGATAAATTCTCTCTTTCGTCTTTCATCATCAGAATTTAAATGGAAACTCGTGCATGACGTTGAAATGCATCAATAATCCAACATCACAGAGAATGATGGCAAAGACTCCGTTTAATTTACTCTTCACATGTTGAAAAATATGTGGATATTCTTGCATTTGAATCTCACGTTTGAACGAAAGCATGAATAAAATACGTGGACAGTTAACATTTGAGAATATAAATCGACAAAACTTGATAACATGTTTCTATGATAAAAACGTATTTATGACAACAAATATATGTTTTTAAATTCGTCAATGAATGTTTTAACTTAACTTTAATAGACAGACGGCGCTTGTCGCTTTCTGAAAACAAATACTGTTTTCTGCATGTCGTTTAAAAGAGATTTCGCATTTTTGAATGAATTGCATATGGCACTAGCTCAACACGTAGTTAAACAATTGTGTCGTCCCTATTCGGATGAATTTCCATGAATGGCGTTTGTCGCGCTAAGCCCTGAAACCCTTCAACTGTACATTTTGGGTTAGACGACGTGCTCGCCTATCTTCGAATACTAAAAGCGTACGTATTCGTCCGAATATCCATTCTATGACTTCTAGACCTCAACCGTGGCATCGTATACAGACCGCTCCGGTTATTCACATCCGGGTCATTAACCCATATTCAGTTTGATTTTTATTCAGTTTTTTGGCAAGACCCTAGATATCCCATCCACCACCGGGAACCGGAAGTTGTGGTCATCAGACATAACGTGACGCAACGTTTTATGCTGGCAGTGTTGATGGTGGTCACCAAGGGAAGATCAGCCTTTCGTCCATAAGTGGAACACCTTGCGCATCTTGCTTGGTCCATTCCAGTAGCCTCTGAAAAGAACAGACGGACACACATTTGACCTTTGCTTTAATGAGGTCATAGTTGACAGAAAGTACTCATTCTAATAATGGGTGGAACTGAACAGATTATTTGCTAAATGTGCAAACGCTGTTCGCGTGAATGTGTTGAATAACAACTTTGACAAATGTCTCAGAAGGGTTAGTTACACATCATATACAAAAACGTTCAACTATCGATAAACGGAAATGTTTCTTCTCAGGGTTATTGCAGTGGATGGCAGTCTTGTTAAATCTTGTTACATGTTGTAAAATCTTGTTACATCTGCATTGTTGTATTGTATTACCAAAATTGAAGTAGAACGAAGAATCGGTTCAATACGTCATCACATGTATTCTTTATTTTTCAAACATGATTTTTTTGTCTGAATGGGAATGACGTTGTGCGTTATCAGTCATAACGAGGGCCCCTAAATAGATTAATCCTCTTCATCACCTTTGCTAAATAAAACACGAAATCATACAGTGCTGCTTTAATTCTGTTTTTTTGTATTATGTAACAGTATTCAGTAATGCAAAACACATAACCCAAATTAACATCATACATATGCAAAAAAAGTATCAACAAACCTGTAAAGATACGAACAATAAACGTTTGTCTTGGTTCCTATACAACTAGATTTTCAATAACATTTCAGTACAACACCGTTGTTATGCTATAAGTGTAAATACGTTCCTATTTGTAAACTAGTATAAAAACCACATATGTAAGAGAATACAGGTGAACAAATTGCATAATCAGAACTGGAGAGACTCACTTGAGCAGCATGTACCAGTAGAGAAGGGGCATGGCGTAGACCTTGAGTAGATAGGCGCTGCGTCGTGGCACGGCTTGATTAAAGGGGAACGTCTCCAGTATCTGTCCGTCATAGCCGAACTCCGCCATGATGCATTCCCCCTTCTTTGTAACCAACGGACACGACGTGTAGCCGTTGTACTGAAACGGCAAATAAGGTAAACAATTTCTGTTGTATCGTGGCGTTGCTAGTTATTTCGCGAGAATTTTCCCGCTCGCCATTATCAATTATCATCAAGTAGTAGTTGCAATTGTTAATTGCACCACCTTCATTAATTAGTATGACCGCTATCAGCACAGCCATCGACAGCTCCACCACTGCCATTGTCATCTCCTCTTTCATCGCCATCACCACAAGTACCATTGCTGATATCACCTATACCATCTTCATCAGCACCATACCGTCGCTCCTACCATTAGTATATTTGTAGTGGGTATCATCACCGTAATAGCCATTAATAAGTTATATTTCTATGACCGAACAGATCAACATTCCATTCTGGACTTGTCATACAAAACAGCCTGGAACAGCCACATTAAATAGTTTATTTGATAAATTAGTTGCAAACGTGTACTAATGTTATAGCGTAGGCCCTTTACCGTAGCCACCGTCACCTAATATCGCTCACCGAGTGTGATGGCTTCTGGCCAGACATTATTTGAGTGAGGTTCTCCGACAGAACGTTGCATTGACCGCCTGCAAATAAAATATACATAGTTTCATTAACATGAAACTTAGTAATATATGGGTTAGTACGAATGGTGTGGCCTCGATGCTTCTGTCCTGACTCCAAACGCTACGCTACGGAACCCACAGCAGGCTACATATGTACCTTCTGTATGGGACCCGTGCTTTCTCTTGGTATATACACTAAACAGAAAGGACTTTAAGTCTCTTTCCGTAGAAAAACAGGCAAATTGGATATGTGAAGTTGTCGATGTTTCGAAACAGCAGCGAATGAGAGTAAAGGCGGTTGAACCATCGCACAACGGGGATCTTTCACTTCCCTGGCGGTGACAGTTAGTAGAAGGGACCAAATGTTGTTTTTGTTGTTTCTTCCAAAAATACAGGTTAAGTGGAGTGAACAAAGTTGGCTACGATTTGAAACATCAGCATGGTGGACACGAACCACCAGTCATTGCTAATAATATATATAATTATACTCGACGACGACCTGGTAAAATATATAAACAATTATTAATATAAAGTTGCAAGGTATTACCAACCTAACTTATGGGCACACCCAACTTCTAATCTGGCTCTGTGAGGGGGTTGAGGATATTGTTACAAATACAGATCCCCGTCCTCTCGACTGACAGTTCAACGCTCTACCCGTTGCGCCGCAGCCACCATTTCGCATAGCAACGTGACTAGTGACACACTCATGGCCGCTGCATGATATTGCCTAGTAAGTGACTCACTGATGGCGGCGGCCGTCTTCGACGTCGGCAAGTTGGAGCAGTCACCCAGGGCGAAGATGTTGGGAAAGCGTACGTGCTGACACGTCTCCTTGTCGACCTCCACAAATCCCGTCTTGTCCGACACCTCGCTATCCCACAAAACACTGGACGTGGAACAAGGTGGCGCCACGTGCAACATGCCGTACTGAAAGGATAATGCAAATCGCAATCCGTTAGTTTGAAAAAGAAGAAAAAAGAAGAAGAAACTGAATGAGAAGAAGAAGAGGAAAACGAAGAAGAAGACAACGAGGAAGAAGAAGACGAACAAGAAGACAAAAACGAACAAAAATAACAGTTATTTATTATATGTATATATATATATATATATAACAAATATATAATATATAATCCCACGCTGCCAATGTATCTTGCAGGACCCACCTCGTATGTTTCCGTTGCCCCGTCTGTACCCAGCACTTCGAAGACGGCTTCCTTCGTCTCGTGTCTCACCTCCACTAGATTCCGCTTTAAATTGAGTTTTATATTTCTGAAATTCGATAGCAGGTTTAGTATAGCTATACACGCACTTGAATACACGAACTAGAAGCTATTAAAACGTTACAATTATAAAGACAATCCGTCAAAGCTGCAATGTCCCGAAATGGACAAGTAAATTCATCATTCATCATTATAAAAACATAACACATTTTGAAATATGAGTATATTTCTACGTAAAGCAACAACATATGAGAATGTAAAAACTTTGTTTTGTTGACGAGACATGTTTTTGTTAATATTCCTTTATTTTGAATTTACCAAAATTTGTCACTCTGGCATAAAAATTCAGTAATGTTTAACAATTATTATTATTAGAGCACCGCAATTAGTTTGATTAAAACAGAGTCGCAAACCTGATACTTTTAACATGTAACATTGTGAACGTCACCGCTACCATAGTTACCATCACCAGTATAATATCGATCACTAACATCGTCAACAACTGCACTACTATCGCCGTCACCACAATTAACATCGTCAACACATGCACTACTATAGCCTTCACTACAATTAACATCGTCAACACCTGCACTACTATCGTCATCACCACCATTAACATCGTTAACACCTGCACTATTGTAGCCGTCACCTCCAATAACATCGTCAACACCGTCACTACCATCACCGTCACCATCATTAAGATCGTCAACACCTTCATTACCATCGTCGTCACCACCATTAACATCATCAACACCTGCACTACCATCGTCGTCACCACCATTAACATCGTCAACACCGTTACTACTATCGCCGTCACCACCATTAACATCGTCAACACCTTCACTACCAGCGCCATCACCCCATTAACATTGTTAACACCTGCACTACTATCGCCGTCACCACCATTAACATCGTCAACACCTGCACTACTATCGCCGTAACCACCATAAACATCGTCAATATCTGCACTACTATCACCGTCACCACGATTACCATCGTCAACACCAGCACTACTATCGCCGTCACCACCATTAACATCGCTAACACCTGCACTACTATCGCCATCACCACCAATAACATCGTCAACACCTGCACTGCTATCGCCGTCACCACCATTAATATCGTCACCATCTGCACTACTATCGCCCTCACCACCATTAGCATCGTGAACACTTGCACTACTATCGCCGTAACCTCCATTGACTTCGTCAACACCTGCACTACTATCGCCGTCACCACCATTAATATCGTCACCATCTGCACTACTATCGCCCTCACCGCCATTAGCATCGTGAACACTTGCACTACTATCGCCGTAACCTCCATTGACTTCGTCAACACCTGCACTACTATCGCCGTCACCTCCAATAACATCGTCAAGACCTGCACTACTATAGCCGTCACCACCATTAACATCGTCCACACCTAAACTACTATCGCCGGCATCACCATTAACATCGTCAGCACCTGCACTACTATCGCTGTACCACCATTAACATTGACAACACCTTCAGTTATATCACCGTCACCACCACTAACATCGTCAACACCTTCACTTCTATAGCCGTCACCAAAATTAACATCGTCAACACCTGCACTCACTTAAAAGAGCCTCCTCAATTCTAGTGGTTCCCTCCTCTCTTTTAAAATAAAATAAATCATCAGACAAACTATTAGCTAATTTAATTCCTTCCAAGCAATTAATCCAAATTATTTTCAAAATTGGAATTCTCACGAGATTAAATTAAGTTTTGGAGAGAGAATTGAATTTAGGCTGACTTTTAATACATGAACAAATCTAATGTTTGGTCGGCGTTGAGGGAACACTTATACCATCTGCATAAACACGCGTGGCACGCACGCACGCACGCACGCACACCCGGATGCCCTCACCTTTCAAGCATCAGGTCATGTAATGCCTGTGCATATTTGGGGACACCGAAGACGACTCCCAGTGAAGTGTTGTAGATCATTGTCGCCTTGTCCCTCTTTCCCACCTGTCGGTCAGAAACGTGCGACAATGTTCTTTAGGTCAAACTCTACAATAATATAGTTGTTGTTTAGCCTGAGGTAGCTCTAATGCGGTCATGCCTACATAAAACTCCCGTTTGCACACGGTCAGTAGCTTCTTGCATGTTAGCATCAATAACAAACAGTTATCATTTCACAACGTGGATGCATGATCCCAATCAGTTGGGTAGCACTACTGAAACTTTACAGGATCACTGTTTGCGCAATTGGGCTGCATATTGATTAATTTTAAACTAAGCAGCATACCATGAATATTGTCAGCTCATTAAAGGAAGATAGATATTGGCGGAGCTCACTGGGTCTGTTAATACGATCGTCAGCAAACGAAACGAACATAGACCTACAAATGCTAAACTGTCGATTATATTGCAACCATCCAAATACATCGGTATAAACGTTGCACTGTCAAGACACAGAATTGTGGTCGTGTCCGCTCCAATTAATGAACTGGAAAATTTAACTGTCCAAAAAAACACCAAATTAACAATCTAGAAACCTGCAACATGCAATCCGTTGCAGATCTAAAGACCATGCAACATAAACTAGCGATTTTAGAATAACACAAAATAGTTTTGCCACAAAAGTTTACGTACCCGTCTAAAATAATCTTCCGTCAAATAGAGTATCTTTTGTGGTGCGCCTGCGCACTTGATCGGGGTATCGGGGAAGGTAAAGATGGCGTTTCCCTCCTTGAAGTCTTGCATGGCGGGGAAGGTCTTCTCTACGTACTTCGGGTGGTAGGTGGAGCAAACGGCCGGGTCGTGCTCCAGGGCCTCAGGAAGACCTTTCACCTGCGGTAACGACATTTGTTGAGTTGAAGTGTTGACGTCTAACAAAATTGATTCAGTGTGAATTTGTGCAATAAACGTATCACAACGATAACATATATTCCTGGCGTTATAACAGGAACTCGAGTTACACTAAAAATAACAGCAATGTGTATTGCATTATATATAGAGAAATAAACAAAAGAAATAAAAGTTGTCTCATCGTGCAGGAAATTCAACCAATAGTAGAAGTACCACATCGTGAACCCAAAACGGAAACAAAAACATTGCCCGAAGCATTCAGACAACTAGATTAGCTGTCGAAATGAAAGTTCCGGTTGTACCGTGCAATTAAATACGATAGTTGATTACGTAAATTTGTTGAGTCTCGCCAGCAGTCGTGTAGAAACGCAGATTACAGTAATGAGTTGAAATGCGAAGATCGTCTTACCATGGAGAAGTTTGGATGAATCCCGAGTGCAATCACCAGATACTCATACTTCACCTGTAACAAGCGTTCGGGCTAATATTAATAAATAACACTTAGCGAGATAACAAGAGGTTACGATGGTATTCATACTTCATTTGTAACGAGGTAGCAATATGTAACGTTGGTAGTTATGCTTCACCTGTAACGAGATAACAAGAGGTTACGATGGTATTCATACTTCATTTGTAACGATGTAACAAGGCGTTATGATGGTATTCATACTGATCAAATCACCATTAACATCAAGAGCTGAGCAACATTAGAGAAGCTAGATATCATGAGAGTGTCACGAGAAAGAAGCAGAGTATAAAAACAGAGATACTTATGCAGATACGTTATATCCATATCCTGTTTGACCTCCGGTTGACCAGCCAATGCGTCACTCACCAGACGTCCGTCCGTCGTGCTGACCATGTTGTCGCGGGGACGGAAGCCGGCCACTGACGTCTGCAGCCAGTCGCAGTTGCCCGGCAGGACGTCACCCGTCGGCTTGTGCGTCTGGTCAAGGTGCTTTAGTCCACTGCCCACCAGAGTGAACATCGGTTGGTAGTAGTGAGTCTACAAAGTCATAAGAATAGTCCGTCAACGTTCCTACGGATTGAGTGAACATCGGCTGGTAGTAGTGGGTCTACACAGTCACACAAATAGTCCGTCAACGTTCCGACATACAGAGTGCACTTCGGCTGATAGTAGTGGGTCTACAAAGTCACACAAATAGTCCGTCAGCGTTCCGAAATTCAGAGTGAATATCGGCTGGTAATAGCGGGTCTACAAAGTCACACAAATTGTCCGTCAACGTTCCGACGTACATAGTGAACATCGGCTGGTAGTAGTGGGTCTACAAAGTCACACAAATAGTCCGTCTGCGTTACGACATACATAGTGAACATCGGCTGGTAGTATTCGGTCTATAAAGTCCACAAATAGTCCGTCAACGTTCCGACGTACAGAGTGAACATCGGCCGATAATAGTGAGTCTACAAAGTCTCACAAATTGTCCGTCAACGTTCCAATGCACGTAGTGAACACTGGCTGGTAGTTCTGAGTCTAGAATGTCACACAAATAGTCCGTCGTCGTCCCGATGCACAGCAAGAGTTTAGGCTGGTCTCAGCTTCACGATGCTTGAAACACAAGCAAATGAAATCGCACGTATTTGTATAAAACTGGACTTATTTAATAATAATTTAGTTAATTACTATTATTATTAGTTATCAGTGAAAGACTAGAACAGAAAATCCAGATTCGCATTATATAAAAGCATTATATAAAAGAATGTTGCACAATGCAAGCATATGGTCGCCGTCACTGTGGGCGCGTTTCTAAAGCAACAAGGTTTGAACGATTTGTTTATTTTCGCGTCTGTAGGCGTAGTTCTTGGTGTCTACCGGAACAGAATGTAGTTGTCAGTCATGACTGGAATTTGGTACAGACATTGGCCTGACCTTAGATTCACTTCATGACCATGTCCTGGTTTTAAGATCGAACCGGAAAGATGAAATTATGCAAATAAATGCAGACCCCCTCGCGTGAGTGAGCACCCTCATCCCCATAGTATGACGACATAAAAACACGCATGCGTAGAGCCATAATTCTATAAATTTCATACTATGCGTTTCGATCCCTTACGGTTTAAAGACAATTCCCGGATTTGGATTGAGGCCAAACCAGTTTGTTTAAAAGGGAACTATTTTTTGAATTACGGCGATGGGCGGAAATTGACACACACAAGGAGAGACGGTTGACGCTCTCCACGGGGAAACTAGGAAAATGTTTCCCACAGTTTAGACTTCTCAAATTTCGGCAAATATAAACCACGGTGGTTTATATATTGCTTTATCTTTCGATCTTCAAAAACCACGGACACATTAAATGTAAAATATAGTTGTACTGTCGGCGCACAGGAATATGTAAACGTTGTACGGACATCGTGTCTGAAGTTTCTACTGATGAATAAAACATATATTCGTGACGAACCTGGAACGCTTGTTTGTTCAATTTCATTGACACACAAATACACCCTTAGTCGTGAGGGGACAATGCATCACCACAGGACGATGATGCACACGGCTTGGCGAGCGACATACCCGAGGTAAGGCTCCCGTCTTCTTAAGCCATTTGCGTAACGCCCAACTGAAGGAAGGAAGACGGAGGGGACAACAACTTTACAATATGACTGTACGAAAATGAAACACAAACATACTATCAATATGTATGACGAAAAAGCATGCATGCCATACCACCATTGGTATTCAATATTTTAATGATTGTCATATAAGCGAATTGTAAAACAAATAACATAGAATAACTAACGTAACACGTGACGTGACTACTTCAAAAAGATCGACTCTACGAATTGTTGCATCGTCTGGTGTGGAATCCATACCAAATGTTTCGTTATGTACGAATTCCACTCTCTCCGATGTAGTTTGTAATAATGTTTTGTTACAAACTCAAGGCACTCATTACACGAAGTCGCCACTTTCTGTTTATAGTTGCCACTTTCTGTGCGAAGCGGTTAGCAATACCGGAGCAAGTGTTAACAGAGCGTATGTCTCCTGTAGTGAAGTGTTTGTTCATGAGAAACTGTGTCCGGTGTTGATATCATCAGTCTACAGTCAAATGATCTCTTCATCAACAACGACGTCCGGCCAAAGTTCGACAACGATGACGTAATCCAGGCGAGTCTGGCGAGCACATAATTTATGCCAGTGAAGCTACGGGGTCAATGAGCTCCTTTCCGCATACATTTAGTTCTCTGCCCCTTTCGACCGCAGAACGTCCCTATATAAGTTTATGCCGCGCTCAATCGTTACGTCGTTTCATTGCCCACTGCATTACTACATTCAGTTTACAAGAACACAGGTCGTTTTCGGCCACCGTAGATATGTCTTTGTTTCATAATGTGGTGTTTGGAGCGCATTGGCATAGCGGTTAGAGAGGCGGACTCTCAATCGAGAGATTGTTGGTTTGAAACCCGTTGTGCCGTATGGAACCATGACTAGTTCTTCCAAACCACGTTGCTCCAGGCCACTCATCTGTGTGAAAGAGTACCTGACAATAAGCAGTGGTTGATGTTCGTGTACGAATAGACTTCGCGTAATAATAGCAGCGTGGCTGAATTCTTCCAACAGAAATCGCTTTGATCAGTTGTGAGGACTGGATATTGCGCTATATAAGAACTAACCTTTTTTACTTTTTATTTCAAGACAGATGAACTGCATGAGTTTAGCGGCCGGTGTGAATCAAATTGTAAATGGACCCCCGTCGTATATGGACCGGAGGTCCATTGATGGAGGTACTTTTATCGTGGAAAATAGACCCCCCTGTAAAAAAAATACTTTTCAATGTTTTGCCATAATTAAAATCAAAACCATGCAAAAATGTGTCCAAACCTTATTGGTATTTAAATGTTCATTTCAGTATCTTTTTTAAGATTATTGACATTGTTTTGGCAATTTTGATGGTACATTTTCATAGTGGTCCATATACAACGTCATGGTAAATGGACCCCCGTTTACCACAGTGGTCCATTTACAATTTCACACTGGACCAGAACCAGCCTACCCGGCGAACATATCGTATATCTTTTTTATGGTTATTGACAAGATTTTGTCAATTTTGATGGTACTTTCTTTACAGGGGTCCATATACAACGCCATTGTAAATGGACCGCCGTTCACCAATGGGGTCCATTTACAATTTCATTTCACTGGACCAGAACCAGCCCTCCAGGCGAACTAAACGCATATCTACAGCGCACAGGAAAGCGCCTTACGATGAAGTTCGACCTCGAGCAGTTGCGACAGAGATCTCGAAAACAAGGACCGAGTGACATAAACCAATCGTAGAAATGGCGTAAGCGCGCTTAAAAGCTTGATTAGCCGGATGTACTTGCTGATAATATGGTTATCACATACGGAGAGGTCATGCTTTTTTGTGTTAAAGGGAGTTATAATACCACGTTATTCCAAACATATGCAGTGTGTTTACAATCTGCACTGACATTAAAAATATTGACAACTCCAATGTGGTAAGCCAAATAGAAATTTTAATTTATAAGTAGCTCAAACAATGTCACAAGCAAACATATTATGAGAGACAAACCACCGTCAGGGAAGTGATCAAAACAGGAAGTTGATGTCGACAGGACTCCGTAGAATCCTCCACGAGGCAGACCATAAATTGGAACCCTGAAGGGATGAGAACACTAGGCAGATAAAATATAGTTGCATGAGTTCAATAGCTGAGGAAATGACAAAACACTGAAGCACCTGGTACGTGGTGAAGATAGAAACCCTACGCGTATTTGGAGAAGTGTCGTTTCGGTCCTGTGCTCTATTCTGAGCGAAGAGGATTACGGTTAGGTGTGGACACTTGGAGTTACAGTCACTGTCTTTACCCTGACGACGACCACCCATAAGCCGAATCATATGTTGCAGTGTAAATCGTTCTTTCAAGCACCCTGTACAACGTCGCAGTGCAATAAAGCCAGAAGACGAGGTGACTATACATAAACTACTTCCAGTCAGTGACTGCTTTGAAGTCGAAGGAATGCATACATCCCATTATGCGGGTCGAGGTGACCGCACAGCACTGACCTGTTCAACAAAGAGACACAAGAATGGACGTAGCTTGCATACCTTATAATATATTCAATTCTATTCAATCACCTTAACCGTCTATAACTGAAACTAGATAACGTCAGTGCACCGACATCAAAGGAATTGGAATTGACCAATTCAATTCCGCTCCAATTCCGGAATTTGCATTGAAAGATTTTGAACGAAAGGAATTGGAGCGGGAATTGAAATTGAATGAAAAGGAATTGAGCATCTGATTTTTTATGAGGCCAATAATTGACTACTCGGCATTTGAATGAGAAAAAAATGAGCATCTGGAAACAAAATCTTCTTAATAATAAAATCTTATATAGCGCCGATATCCGCCGTAGAGGCGCTCATGGCGCTTGCACAGTATATGACCATTGATTATTTTAAAGTAGAAATTTTAAGAATTATAAAAGCACTATTCTAAAATATAATAAGAGCAACGTTCTAAAAATTATGAAAAATGAGTATAATTAATTATACATCGTAAAATAAATAAAAATTATCGTTATCAATGTAATGTAGACTCGATAATACAACGTTTCTAGAAATCTATATCTAGTATAGGTATATTTGTGTATATTTACGTGTCGTTAGCGTAGCTATGATAGTTGAGGCCATACTTCCTGGTGATAGCAGCAGGTTCTGTCACTTAAGTAGGGCTTAAACCTGTCAAGTGCAAAACCGCAGATTCCGAAGTATCTGGTCATGCGGTATAAAAGTATAGAATGGTAGACAGTGCCAAAAGCTGCGGCTAGGTCGAGTAACACAAGAAAGGTAATAGTGCCGTTGTTCATGGCCAGTTCATTCCTGCCTGTGCCTTGTGGTTTCTTTGTGTTGACCCACTGATCAAGACTGGCTTTAATAATTACGCCAAAGGTAGTTTGAATTGTTTGCAGAACTGGGAAGTTACAGCCAATTCGCACGCATGAAAAGACGCTTAGACTCAGGCCACAGTCACACGGTTGATGAATCACTCAATCAGAGATCAATGGCACTGGGCCACACAATGCTATAAAGGACTTTTAGACCGAGTGTAATATGTGTTATAGGAACAAAAAAGGCAGGCCAGCCATAGCCAAATGTGTGAGAATGGTTGGCTAGTATAAATACATGCTGCCTAACATGCGTCATTATAACATTGCACAACACTCACAGAGTATCATGTAACTGTGTACAACACTCACAGAGTATCATCTAACTGTCAGTGTTTTCCTGAATAAAATGTCATTGAATGATTTTTTATGGTTTACTAATTTCTATGTTACTTACTAACATAACAAAATATTATATGCATGTGTATATTATATAATAATCATATAGTTATACAAATATGACACGTTGTATTCATATTAATTGTACATGGTTGACTTTTGTCGTTATGTGGAATTTGAGCAGGAATTGGATTTGAAAACAAGGAATTGAATCAAAAGGAATTGCAAGGAATTGGA
The DNA here is from genome assembly GCA_020002185.1 of Paraescarpia echinospica. Lineage (NCBI taxonomy): Eukaryota > Metazoa > Annelida > Polychaeta > Sabellida > Siboglinidae > Paraescarpia > Paraescarpia echinospica. Next base: position 65,771,398 of record CM034534.1, on the reverse strand, counting down.
ATTGATCGAAAGGAATTGACCCCAGCTCTGAGTTAGACAACCCGCCTAATGACGCCGTCAGAAAATGTCGACCCAACAACAGGCCTACTTGTACATAATAAACACGACTACATTTCGTAAATAATAACTACACTGGTTTGATTTGTTTTATAGTTTAACAAGATTTAACAAGATTGCCACCCAGAGAATTAACTCTAGGTGGCAGGTGGACAAGGAAGCCATTTGGCTTATCGAGAGTCCGACCCTTTTATCTATGTGTATCCCGCCCGTCTGAGGTATGTGTCGATTTTATTTTTAAACATATTCACGCTACTAGCACCCACACAATCAGCAGGTAATCTGTTCCATTCATTTACAGTCCTTTGTGAAAATGAAAACTTTCTTATATCCAATCTACTCTGCTCCTTTGCCAATGTAAGTTCATGTCCTCTAGTCCTTCTATCTTTCTTAACTGAGAAAACAATATTTCTATCAATATTTTCATAACCCTTCAATATTTTAAACACTTCTATCTGATCTCCTCTCAATCTCCTGGTCTCTAGTGTTGTTAAACCGCATTTTTTAGGCGTATTTCGTAACTAAGATCCCTCAGTTTTGGTATCATTTTAGTTGCTCTCCTCTGCACTCTTTCTAGCATATCTATGTCCTTCCTGCGATATGGCCTCCACGCTTGAATACAATATTCTAAATGAGGCCTAACTATTGTTTTGTACAGCGGTATTATTAGCTCTTTTTTTCTTATACGTTATGTTTCGCCTAATTAATCCAAGGATTTGATTTCCCTTTGAAGCTGCAATTCCGCACTGCTCTGAAACCTTCATATCAGCACTAATGGTTAACCCTAAGTCCTTTTCTTTTACAGTAGTACTTAGTACAGTACCCCCATTGTATATTCTACTTCTTCGTTCCCATGTCCTGTGTGGAGGCATTTACATTTCCCAAAATTGAACAGCATTTGCCACTTTTCAGACCATTTGATCAACCTGTCAAGATCATCTTGTAAATGCTGTCTATCTCCATCACTTTTAATCCTTCTAAACACTTTTGTATCATCCGCAAATTTCAACACCTTGCTTATTATTTCATCATCCAAATCGTTGATATATATTAAGAATAATATAGGACCTAATACTGATCCCTGTGGTACCCCACTCAATACTGATTTCCAGTTTGAAGCCTCCCTATCAACTACTACACGTTGTCTTCTGTCAATCAACCATTGTTCTATCCAGTTTATTATACCATTTCCTATGCCATGGGCCTTTAGTTTAAGCAGTAACCTTTGATGTGGTACTTTGTCGAAAGCTTTTTGAAAATCTAAGTAGACGATATCTACTGGTGATCCCTCATCTACCCACTTAGTGATGTCTTCCAAAAAACATAACATATTTGTTAAGCATGACCTCGCTTTAAAAAAACCATGTTGAGATGGGTTTATCAAGTTTTGTTTAACAAGAAAATCCACCATGTGATCTTTAATTAGTCTTTCTAACAATTTACAAATCACTGATGTTAAACTCACTGGTCTATAGTTCTCTGACTTGTTTCTCGAACCTTTTTTGAATAACGGTATAATGTTTGCTTCTTTCCATTCTAAAGGAACCACTCCCTCTTCTAATGACAAATGAAAACTGTTGCAAGCGGTATGCTAATTTGTTCTACAATTTCCAATAGTAGTTTGGGTGGAATACCATCCACTCCAGGTGATTTATTATCCTTCTTAGCCCTTATTTTCTTACCTACCATTTCCGGGGTTACAATTAATTGTCCTAAATAGTCTGAATCTGCCCCCTTGAACTTAGCCTCTGGTACTGGCAGTGAACTAATATCTTCCCTGGTAAACACTGAACTAAAGTACTCATTCAGGTCTTCTGCCATTAAGAATCCCTCTGATATTATATTTCCAGCACTATCTTCTAGAGGACCGACTTTATCTTGAACTTTCTGTTTGCTTCGAACATACGCATAAAAACTCTTGCTGTCATGTTTTATATTACTAGCTAATTGTTGTTCATAGCTTCTCTTTGAATTTCTAATTTCAGTTGTAGCTTGGTTCAGTGCTTCTTTATAACTGTTGTAGTCTTCATCATTTCCAGTACATCTGTATGACTTCCACATCATTTGTTTGTACTTAATTTTTCTAATGGCTTCTTTCGATAAGTGTTTCTTTTTGGACCGTTTTCCTTGTTTTTTGAAGGGTACAAATTTATCGACTATGCACTTAATTTCACTCTTTAATACATTCCAGCATTCTGTTGCCGTCTTATTTTTCAGTGTGTTATTCCAGTCTATCTTTGCTAAATATTTCCTCATGTCCTTATACCTTCCTTTGTAGAAATTTCTCCTATACTGCTTTTTACTATTCCTTTCTGATTTTACTTTGATGATAAAATGTATCTGGTTGTGATCGCTACTCCCCAGTGGCTCACATATCTTGACATTGTCAACTAATTCATTCTGTGAGGACAAAACTATGTCTAACACATTCTCACCCCTGGTTGGTTCTAGCACATGTTGAGAAAGGAATGTATCTTGAACTAAAACTAAAAACTTGTGGTCCTCACTCCCCATACTCTGTAGAGATTTCCATTGTATATGCCCGTGGTTAAAATCCCCCATAATAATACAGTCCCGTTTGCTTACTTCCCTTATAGCGTTTTGTATTTTTTCATTCTCTTCTATGCTTATGTTTGGACTTCGATAAACTAACCCAACTGTTAACGTTGAGTTTCCTGTAACTATGTTACACCAAACAGCTTCTTCGCAATCTGCTTCTCTTTCTAATTTTATTTCATAAGCCTGAATAGATTCTTTAATATATAAAATAACTCCACCTCCCTTTCTTCCTATTCTATCTTTTCTAAACATTACATATCCTGTCAGTCCCAATTCAGCATCTGATATATCGGTGGTGGTCCAGGATTCGGTTATACCTATTATATGAGGGTCAATATCTTCTACCATAATGTTTAGTTCATTTCTTTTGTTTACTATACTCCTTGCATTTAAACAAACACATTTATATCCAACTTCAGAAGAGTTTTCCACACTGTTATTTGCTGATTTATTTGTGCTGTCTTTATCTATGCCTCCATTTTCAGGCTTTTCTGTGAGTCCCCCCTGCGAATCTAGTTTAAATAGATACAACCTGTCCCACTGTCAACAGATCGCAGCAGGTTCTCTGAGAAAACTGCTGCCCCCTTTCCACTAAGATGGAGGCCATCTCTCATGTACATATCTTCCCTCCCAACAAAGTATCCCCATAAATCTGTGAATCCCACCCCCTCTTCGTCACACATCTGCTCAACTAGTACGTTGATCGCCATCCTCTTACAGTTTCTATACGTTGCCCCCCTTCCTCCCATTACTGGCAAAATTCCTGACAGAATAACCTGTTCAACTCTCGTCTTCTGTAGCTTCCTCACTAACTGTCTATACTTCTGTACTATCGCAGTTGTTCCCTCCCTGTCTGCATTATTTGTTCCTACATGTACCAGTATAGACCCCCCCTTGCCATGTCCCAATACCTTCTCTACCCTGTCAGTTACATGTTCAATCCTAGCCCCCGGTAAACAAACAACGATGTCCTTCCCCTCGCTCAGTGCCTTGTCCGTCTTTCTCATAATGGAGTCGCCCATAAACACCCTCTCTTTCCTCATTGCCCCCTCTATCACTGCCTTAGAATAGCTCCTTCTTCGGTTTGCATCTGTCTGCTTGTTGTCTTTCCCCCCTGTCGTCTTCTCTCCTGTCACATTCTCTTCCGATCCATTCTTTCCTGTCGCTTTTTCTCTTGTCACCTTCCCTTTTATCGACTTCTCTTCTATCACATTTTCTCTCACTTCCTTTCGTCCCTTCTTCGTTCGTCCCATCTCGTTTTCCTCTCTCCTCTCCCTTCCCATCTTCCCTCCCTCCTTCTCTACGGTCACTTTCTTCCCTGTCACCTTCACGCTTGTCACGTTTTCTGTTGTCGATTTTCCAATTTCTTCTCCTCCAATCACCTTCCCTCCTCTCAATCTCCTTTCCTCAGTTTTCTTGCCACTGCTATTCTCCTTCAGTCTTGCAGTATTCTCACCTCTCTCCCTGTCGTCTCTCTCCATTCGACCTGCCTCCTTGCTAATTCCCATCTCCATTCCCTTCACAATATCTGTCAACCTAACTATCTCCTTCTGCAGACACTCCACCTTCCAACACCCAATGCACTGAAAGGTGAATCCTTCCTCCATGGTTTCTGCCCATGACTTCCCACAGCCGGACAATGCAAAATCTACCCAGCTGTGGCAGTGATCGCACACCAAGTGTCGCTTTGCCTTGACTTGCCGCTTGCAAGGCGCCATATCCCGATCAGAAATTATTTAATAACTTAACTAACTTAGTCTTTATAAAGACTGTTTCCTGTGTACTACAGCACACTTTAGGTTACAAATTTCAATTACACAGCCAACTATTTATCCTGACACGAACGCTAACATTACCGGTAGTGACCTAATTTAAATACAATAAAGTTCGTACAATAAATTACGTTACGTTAGGCTGCTTTATTTATTTAGGTTTAATTAATTAATAATTAAGCAAGGGCGATAGTCGGGCGGCGTACGCCCGACTATCGCCCTTGCTTAATTTTAACAACAATGCTACCTAATCAAAATATCTAGCAAGTACTGGCTTACACAGATATTATCTTATGTAAGTAGTTTGATGGTTGTTACTTTATCTCCTATATATTCTACCACATAATCAGGTTTGTTAAATCTTGTTTTCAAATTATCGAAGCCTAAGTGAGTTACCCTATTATTACTCACTATACTAAGGTATTCTAAAATACTATAACTAACTAACTTTAAGCACAACTGCTACTCAATATATGTTTATTGCAACTTTATGAATGATATTAAGGCAAGAATAATACTTATCAATCAGTAATTCCACTTGTTTATCAACTTTTCTGCACCACCAATTTCTACGATCTATCTCCGCCAAATATAGCCTCGAAGTCACGTATCGTTGCAACACATACACACACATATCTATATATTATATACAGAGTTATGTCTGCATGAAACCGCGTAAATGCAAAACAAAAACAACAAACACGTACGCTAGTTTGCAGGAAATAAAATAATAATTCACATTACCTTAAATCTGTCCTTGTTTATTTTCTGGTTCAACTAACCTCATCAACGTATTCCTCCAGTTGTTGACGGTTTGATATTGTCAAACTGATTTGAAGCTGCCCATTGTTTTGTCATGCTAATAAGCTTGCATCCGGGAGGATTCTTGCGCAATATGACGTTCATTGCATTATATAATGCACAACGGATGCCCTTTTGATATCCCACATAGATATATATTTCACTACATTTTGCACTTACCTTACTCGGTTCAATTATAGCAACTTGACGCTTTCCGAGTTTCGACGCAAACTTGCTGGCGGCAGTCGATCCTGCAGTGCCGCCTCCAACTATCAAAAGCTTGTAACTCTCCGTCGTTCCCGTGGAGCCAACTATTTCGTTAACGGCGTCGTGCAAGCTCCGGCGAAGCTGGTCAGACGAGGCTATCATTCTCCGTCCCAATCGTAGCAGGCTTGAAGACCGTATCACAAAAGTGGTCATAAGCAACGTCATGATTAAACAAAATGTTCGGCAATCCCCACAAAAGGACCACTATGAAGGTGCAAGTCTTCTGTGCAGTTGTCCCTTCCCGTCCCTACTAAGGTCTGCGACTCGATGCGTGCATTGGTTCTATGCGCTTCTTATAGTAATATCAACCGCTACGCGTGGCTGCGTCTAGGCGTTGCCTGGGTAGGCGTGGCACAGCAGCGTCAACTATTGACGTAGCATATTGACGCGTTAAAGACCACACGCGACGGTGACAAGCGGCTGTCCGCGCTAACTGTGATGTCCACCTCGTGTAATCAAACCGAGCACTGTCCATTCGTTGCCTGGTCAGCAGCCGAATTAATTTATAAACAGCTTTCGATTGCCTTACGATGCAGTCAGTCCCTCGAATCGGGCATCCAATAGCCATGCAGCCTGGGTGTTGTTGTGTTGCTATATTTTACGTGACGCTCTTGCAGTGTTTCCAGAGTAACTTCCCTTTGTCTAGAAAGCTCTTTACGTGACATCAAAACAGGTGTTCGATTGCGTCAGAGAAGCAATCTTGGTTATGCGATTACTTCACAACATTTACATTCGACGGACTCTCTTCTCGAGGACCACCGATAGTTTGCGTATTTTCAATTCAGCCAATAAATCAAATGTGCAGGTTCATTCACTAGATTCATCAGCTGTACGGTTTCTTTACAATGTCACGTTTGTCTGACGACATGGTATTAAATACTAACATCGGTGCTGCTTCTGTTTACAAACATATAGGCTTATCTTCTTATAACCACGTCAATTTGTTTTGGAGTTCGTACTTACAGGGGTAGTATCTTGGGGTAGACCCTGAAGGGGTCGTATCCACTGCATTATTATCTTATTTTAAGGTATTATCAGGTGTTTCAATCAAGCAAACCCATAATAATCGCGATGCAATTTAAACCAAAATCGTAAACAAATATCCATATTTGCTAACGATCGGTGACATCCAGCCATGTCGCATGTTTTGTTAGATATTTGACTTGACGAATGCAGACCCATTGCTCGATCTCCTTCTTTATCTCTCCCCCTATCTCCACTCCCACCATCCCATCCTCCCTCCATTCTGTCCTCATTCTCTCCCTCTCTTTCTTCCTTCAGTCCCTCCGCGTCTTCCCACACTCACTCTTTCCCTATCTCCGGCCCTCTCCCTCACTTGTCCGCCATCTGCCCTTGCCCCAGGCGGTGCGTGCCGGGTCATTCTGATCCAGGAAGAAGGAAAACTTGGCAAGAACGCATGTTAGTGCTAAAACATTTCTATTCAGTCAGCCTTTCCATTCCACCGTGTTTCCGTTGTATGGAAACACGGTGGAATGGCACCGCACTGGGTCGCTATTGTTTCGACATGAAGCAACTGCGCCATAAATGCGTCAGTTGGCCGCGATTAGGTCGGTCGGTCGGTCGGACGGTCGGTCGGTCGGTCGGTCAGTCAGTCATTTATACACACACTATATATTATATATATATGTGTGTGTGCGCGCGCGTGCGTGCGTGTGTGTATGTGTGTGTGTGTGTGTGTGTGTGTGTGTGTGTGTGTGTGTGTGTGTGTGTGTGTGTGTGTGTGTGTGTGTGTGTCTGTCTGTGTCTGTGTGTGTCTCTGTGTGTGTGTATATGTATGTATGTATGTATGTATGTAAGTATGTATGTGTGTATGTGTGTATGTATGTATGTATGTATGTATGTATGTATGTATGTATGCATACATGCACGCATGTATGTATGTATGTATAAAATTAATACATGACAAATATGACTAAATATTAACTGACCCAAAACTATTATTTCCACTAAGACATGACAAATTTCTGGCGTACAAGCTACCTTCACTGTGATATAGAGCACATACGTTTCCTTGTTAGACAGTCTTACAAATTAATACTAAAACATTTGAAATTGCATATGTACATCTATGTACATACAACACGAAAGTGTGCAACAAATGTATGCATTGGTGGTTCAGTGGTAGAATGCTCGCCTGCCACGGGGCGGCCCGGGTTCGATTTCCGGCCAGTGCAACTTTTCTGTTAAATCACGTTAATAATAGAAGATAAAGGTAAGTTCTTACATATCGCAGTATCCAGTCCTTTGTACTGTTCAAAGCGCTTGACATGTTACTCCTCGGCAGACCTATTTAATAGAACACCATCTCTGCACGTAGACTAATCGTACACTAATATCCACCACTGTCTGTCGGTACTCATTCATACACCTGAGTGAACTGAAGCAACGTAGAGTGAACGAACTTGTCTAAGGTTCGACACGGCAACATAGGATTCGAACCAGGATTCTCTTGATTGATAGTCCGATGCTCGTGTCACTGTGCTGCTGCGCTCCACAATAATGGCGCACAAACCATATAGATATACTTCAGTTTTGTGATAGCCAGAAGAAACGCACGGAAACCCTACAGTTATGTGTCGGTTCCTCTCCGAGAAGTTCCCTAACAACAACAACAACTAACGTCAATGTTTTCGACATTTGACACAACGTCACATACTCCATCTTGCCCGTGTCTTCCAGAAAAAGATACATACTGTTGAGCCCGTCTACATTTGCTATGCTGAGAGAGAGAGAGAGAGAGAGAGAGAGAGAGAGAGAGAGAGAGAGAGAGAGAGAGAGAGAGAGAGAGAGAGAGAGAGAGAGAGAGAGAGAGAGAGAGAGAGAGAGAGAGAGAGAGAGAGAGAGAGAGAGAGAGAGAGAGAGAGAGAGAGACAGAGAGCACAATTGCACCAGTTCATCAGTACATTCACCGTCACCAGCAATTACTGGAAATTCAAATACGTGGAAACAAATGAAGCCTAGTAAAAACAAGGCAACGTATAGGAGCTACAGGATTGGTGTGTGGGGGTAACACGTCGTGCTCACAGTACGAGGTAAATCAACCGAACCGGTCCCGGTATTGTTGTAATAATCACACTTTTCTTTGCACGCTGTTTTCTTGCAAGCGTAAGAAAATATAAATAAGATATTCGTTACTCAAAAATTTGTCTTGGGGTACAACAGACGTAACTCATTATACAAAAACATGGAATAAAACAGCAGATAAAATAAATGAACAAATAAACATTATATGCATTGCATGCATCACTTATTATGATGAGGACATGACTAAACATGACTAAACATGATTAAACATGGCAGAACACCTGTGCATATTATTATTATGAGAGACACTAGCAGCAGGCATCATGAGTTAAGCTGTTTGATGGACAATGGCACCAGATGGTTCAACCTGTTACGCCTGCACCGAGATGTGGGTGACATTAGTTGAAAATCATTATGTAAAGCATGTTTAGTATTGGAAATGATCTTGACTGATTGTCTTCTCAATATCTGCTCAAAACTCTCCTGAAGATAGATCATGGGATAAGTGGAACCTGTGATTTTCGCGGCAGTTCTTATCATGCGAGAAATCTGTGATTTCAACAGAACAGACAAATTGTCAAAACAAGCATTAATCCTACAACGCAGTACACTTTCAATAATGGAGCGATAAAAGAGAACACGTACTTTTTCATTAACACCAAAGGCTCTCAGTCTGCGAAGGAAATACAACCGCTGATGGACATTGGAGCATGCACGCAGGTTTAGGGAGTAAATAATGAACTACTTTTTTATAAGCCCATTTTGCATGCCTGCATATTATGTTATTAAATTTAATATCCCTACTTAATCTGACCACCTGTTCTTAATAATATCACAGACTGGTGTGGAGTCTGAGCTAGTTTCTGTTCATATCAGTCATAACTGAAAAACATGTATGATTAAAAAAAAAATGGCATTCCATTTATTTAATACAGTGATCATTGACATGGAATGCCGAAGAGCCCCTACATAGGGGTGACAATCACAATTGGTTACAAGTGCCATAGTAGGGGCGTAATTACCAAGTTGATTAGCCATACACATACATGTACAGACAGAAAGGTTGGGGTACTCGACCCCCACATCGGAGAAAATGGCATTCCATTTATTTAATACAGTAATCATAGACATGCAAACGAAAGAGCTGTCTATAGACAATCCATCAAGACTGCAACGTCCGGAAATGGATAAGCAAACCCCAAGAAAGGCATGGAATGCCGAAGAGCCCCTACATAGGGGTGACAATCACAATTGGTTACCAGTGCCGTAGTCAATTGGTTCTTTTTCTTCTTCCGGTAATCCACTACCGTCATTACTGACGACTTCGTGCCATAGTAGGGGCGTGATTATCAAGTTGATTAACCTTACACATACATGTAATAATAAAAAAATTATATACCCATTTCAGCAAAAAATTATACCGAAGCAATAAACCGGCACTCACGATCGGTCCGTAGATAACTCAGAGTTCAGGGTAACCTTTAGTGTTGCATAACTCTCACAGCTACGAAATAGAAAAAGTTTGCAGTTGGTTGTGTGCATAAACAGCGCCCTGTACACGTGTTGACATCATACATGAACACTCGCACACAACGCGTGTGCAATGAAGCGAACTCGCAGACGAAGAGTTCGGTGCGGCGCCATAAGCCTACTTCCCGAGTCATTGACACCAACAATAACAACTCTGACTAATACTCGTAGTTATCGCGGTCGACTGAGTCGTGGTGTGTGGCAATGTGGTGAGAAGCCTAATACATATAATTAAAGCTGCTTTTCCAATACGATTATATATAATTTACTGCCCACGGTCAGCTTAATAAAAAAATGCGTACATTTGTTAATGGTCGGAAGAACCGAGTTTGGTTGTTGCATCTGGTAACTTGCCAAAGCCTTATTGCTGGGCCGATCTTTAGCCTTCAGCCTACATAATTTATCTGTCACCTGGATTTTGTGACAGGACTTAGACCCCGGTCTATCGCGCATTAACGTGAAAACTCAAATTTTGCAATAACTAGAACTGATTCTTTTGCAAGAATGCAATAAACGAATTGTGTTTCAGGTGATTTACAAAAACAACGTACAAAAAAGTTGCGCAAACGAAACGGGTTGCATTTTACATCGGCTGAGTGCACCTTTAGTATTCACCTCGCGCAGATACATCGGTTGAGTGCACCTTTAGTATTCACCCCAGAAAACAGAATACAAGAAAACAGAAATCGAGGATCAGAATCGAGGCCAGCCTCACCCCTGACAGACAGGGATACAAGAGGAGAACAAAAACAACAAAAGAAATATCGGCGCCAACGAGTCGTACACGTCACCGGTAGATTCTCAGAGAATTTTTAACATCGACTGCACTGGAAGATTCTCAGAGAATCTACAAGTGCAGTCGATGTGAAAAATATTAGAAAATACTAGAAACAACAGATACATGTTACACGTACTTTCTTCCTCGGGTACCAATCTTCTCTGTATAAAAGGCACTCAATGCACATTTCGGTGAACTACACAATTACACATTTATAATCGCTTGTGCCAAAATTAGCCATTCTCTCAAGTCCCTTTCAGAAGTCATTATTATCAAGTATGTATTGCTGCGCAGACTGAAGAAACATTTAATAGTAAAGTAAGTAAAACATGTTGAAAACCTGCATGGAACCAGCCTGTGTATACGGGTTGATTACACTGACACTGACTGGAAGACTGTAGCTGAATACAACTGGGTCCGAAGAATATGCAATGTAATCCTGACCAAAAGAGCATGGGAAACAGAAGATGTAAAAGACGAGGACGACCAAAGATGAGATGCAACGACAGTGACGGTGTGAGACGAGACCTGGGGGACAGGGGGACTGCTAATGATTGAATAGGGTCTACGTTTGCAGATGCAGTAGGCTTGCACAGGGAGATGGTTAACAGGCAAAACAGAAGAAGCTACCGAGTGAGCGGGATCCCAATGGAATATGAAGTCTTGAAGAGATCATAAGAATATTTTCAACTGTTGACAAACAAACTGTTTGATTGACCTTTGATGTATTCTTTCCTAATTAACAAGTATGTTGCGGTCGTGAAGCACAATAAGAAACAAATGTATTTATCTGTATTAATACTATTTCCATGTTAACATACATATTTAGTAAAATGTTCTCTTGCCGAACGAGGCTACGATTCCTGGCGAAATACAAAATGCAGACGGTGTGAGCATTGGTGGTTCAGTGGTAGAATGCTCGCCTGCCACGCGGGCGGCCCTGCTTCGATTCCCGGCCAATGCAACTTTTCTTTTATCTTCATGCAATTTTATATTAGCCTGCAGGTTGTAATCTGTAACTAGACCCTCAATGGGTATTGTTGAGTTGGGATTGATTCTTGATTCTGTCATAACAAAAGATCCTACGTTCTTTTCCCCAGCATGCATTACTACAATGTGACTTGAAACACAGATCGTTTAATTAGGCATTAGTGGTTCAGTGGCAGCCTATCAGACCTTACTAATCTATGGGTCTATGCCACATTCGCTGACACGTAAACCTCTATAATATTATAATATGCTATGGCTATGTATGTATAATGTCTATACGATGGGTATACGATACATGTGCTTGTGTGGGTTCGATTCCCGGCCAATGCAACGGTCTCATGTAGGGGGCCTACTTAGCGGTTTACATATTTGGCACGACAAAAAGATCATATAATTGACTACATCACGTCACCTGTAGCCGAGCAACATGTCCGCCAAACCATCAAAAATGAATGCTAAACACGTTTGTTGAAATTCGTAATGGATCAGATGGATATAGGTCAACTGTCCAAACATATAGCGCGTGAAGGACATATCACTTTCACTATTGTTCCTTGTCTAATCTTTTGGTTGTTTCTGAGGATATTGGCGCCGAAGAAGTATTGTTAATTTAGTTTGATCGCTTGTTGGCTGATAAACCGGTTATACATAATCCGGAAAAGACTGAGCATTAGTGGTTCAGTGCTAGAATGCATGCCTGCCACGCGGGCGGCCCGGTTTCGGTTCCCGGCCAATGCAAGTTTATTATTTATGTTATTATTAGACGGGTAATTATACTATAATTACTTCATACATCTTCGGCGTTTTGTTCAAATCTATACATATTTGTTTTTCGACAAATGTAATAGTAGGTCCACATTTGTAGTATATTTTAACAGCAAGACCATCGCGTCAACGGGATACTCCAGTGTTATTTTTCAACGTGACTTACCTCAGACACTAATATCTGATTGTTAGAACTGAGGGGATCATTTGTCTTTAAACATTGTACACATTTCCACACCAACGATCCGTATTCGCCTTGGAGTGATTTTATGTGCAGGCACTACATTAGGGGTTCAACGTGAAAGCACGCCGTCGTCCCGGGCTGTGACTTGTTTCCCGGCCGATGCAACTGAGTAGGTTTGCCTTTGAGTAAACTGTCTTAAATTACAAGACACTATCTTTTGAGTAAACTGTCTTAAATTACAAGACATCATCTACGACAGGCACCTCGCTACAAAGGAAAATTATCATGGCACATGTCAGTCCAGTGAATACTGAATGTACTACTGCATTATATAGTTCACGAGGTAGCAATAAACATACGCTAGTCGCTCGCGTATTCGCACAGTGGCTATTTTGCAGAACGCACCAATATTTCAAAATCCGTCACCAGATTGGGGCGAAATTGAGGGGTGTCAGGTTTGGGTGGATTTTTCTGAAAACTGAGGTATGAGAATTTTACGAGTTTTCCACAGCAATTGTGTCAATGGAGGATAAATATGCTGTGAAATTTTCAAGAAAATTGTATGTAAAATTTAGCAGGAAATGAAGGAAACGTTAAAATGGCCGCCTATGTAAAATTTAAATGTGCTATGTGGTCTTACTCCTGTTGTTCCGTGGGTGGGTGTTAGCTAGTAGCGGTGTATTACTTCAGTTATCCAAACACAGAATGTGTAGGCACGTCACATTGTTTCACTTTCACAAACGATTGTAGATGCTGAGAAAAATGGCGTTAAGACATTTGAAACGTTTCGTTTGCTTAGATGTTTAGTGGATTATATATAGAAACCAGAGAAGGCGTGAGCATTGGTGGTTCAGTGGTAGAATGCTCGCCTGCCACGCGGGCGGCCCGGGTTCGATTCCCGGCCAATGCAACTTCTTAATAATTTTTCATTATTTTTTACTACTTAGTGTTAATTAAAGAACAATGGAAGCTATACATAGCTAATTGACAAACAATGCATATATTAGTATCATATTTTTCGCCTTAAATAGCCGGTCTTATAAAAATTGAATTCTTTTGCTTAAAGGTGCTCAATCAGTTCGTTTGCCCATCGCCAATCCTGTTATTTTATGTCCAGATGTGTAATGTGTGCATAATTTAACTAGTGCTCACAGTCGGTTAAATAAAAAAATGCGTACTTGTTTTTTTAATCGTCAAAAAATAGATTTGTCGTTACACCGGGTATAGCTGGCGAAAGCCAATTGCCCTGTCGACCTACTGCGCCATTTCGGTCACGTGCATCCCACGCATTCAAAAACAATAACAACACATACGTGCTTTGGCGTATCAAGATGAAGATTCCAAAGAGGTTGTACGAAAGTACGTATTACACTATCGCATTTAGCAACAAGAACGCGTAGCCGTGTATTAATTCAACGAGAATTGCAACTTGCGAACGTCTACACTCGACTCGAGGCTGACTATCAGTCTCAGACAGTCACCATATCATATGATATCAGCCAGAGATTCAGTAAGAGAGTGATAACGTCAACGAGCATAATATTTGATATGTATTGTATTTGGTTACGCAGGATCTTGTTAATAAGCTATGTTATTCCGACAATACAGAGAGAGTAGATGACGTAAGGGTGCAAAATGACAAGAAACATTGCTTTGGCAGCAGGCCCCTGTTGATCAGGGAGCATAATTTCGTGCAACAGAACGTCAAACACGGGAGTATTATACTGGTCATCGTAATTATTAAAGCATTGTTTTGTTACTCATATTTTGATACTATTAGTGCAGAATATTGTTGATTTGCATTGTATTTTATGCAAAATAATTAAGATTTGTATATGACAACCATGATGGTGAGTTTATTCAATATATAAATGTAAACGTGTAAATACATAACATATCAATACAGCTAGAATATACCACATATATATAAGGATTACACAAGAAAATGCAATCACTTGTTTTCATTGTGGCCCTTGATGCCTGGCAATAGTGTATGAAATGCATTAATTGGTATCCTGCGATACCTTTCGACTAACATATACCAGCTATTCTTATGTATTTACCAATGTGTATATATTCTCACCACAGCAATATATAAATACTTAATACGTCACTTGAATTATGATATTGCTAGAGGCCACACTGCAACCCATGAGACTGAGAGGAGGCAGAGGAGGGGCTAGAGTCGGTCACCCGGGCCAGGCAGACACAGGGGGATACATAGTCTGCGGGAGGCCCTCATTTGATCAATCCAGGTAACTTCAAATTTATAACAATCAACCACGTATAAGTTATCAACAAATTTTAATGTGCACATTTAAAGATACATTTGTTTTCATACACATTTTAATAATAACATCTTGGACATGAAAAACTAGGTTGACTTCTGCACTTGAATATTATACCCAGTGTATCAACAAAGACATATTAATACGCCTTTAAAAAGTATTTAGCATATGGCGATGACTCTGAAATAAATTATAAAATAAATTATTCATTCTTGAAGAAGGTAGACATACATGTTATGAACCTTTGAATACTTGACGAGGAAAATACACTGTTAGCATCACAATACAACCTCATTTTGTCATTTCCAGCATTCACCTTGACCATTAAACCTCAGGCTTAAAATGTCAAACATGAATGTGTGTAGTAGTTACACATGGCAGACACTGACATGAATTTGTATACTGAAAAAAATATATATAAATGCACTTTACTGATTAGCAGAATTCAAATCAATCTATAATATTGACTAACATCAAACGTCACTGTAATGAAATTGAACAATTTTACATTTATGTAATGACAATGAACACCTTGTAAAGAAAAATAGTAACATTTTTTCACAGTTTTGAAAAATAGCATATTCCACTAATGTCTGCATGCTGTATCAACCCACCCCCTTACTCCACCCGCAACAACCCCGGTAAACACTGACTGTTCTTAAGATATCAACATGTATAGATGCAGCTGCAGTAGAACATTTCTTGCTGCCTCTTTTCTTGTGAAATGCTGCAGATCATACATGAAACATTGTTTTACATTTACTGATTATGACAATGAACAACTCCATAATTATTTACTCCCAACACTACTATGATGCCTGTTTTTGTTTACTGAATATATGCTTTTCTTTACAGAATATTGAACTAGTGTGCTTAGTACTTAGCTGGACTGCAAGGTGCCACTGCAAGCTGGTTACCCTTGTCTAAAGGCTGGCTGAGTCCCTGTAAGTCTTTAGAAAATTTCAGCAGTTAGTCATGTCTCTTATGAGAGCAACAACGGCATTTTATTATGGATTTCCTGGCTTGATTAAAAAAAATATTATGGCCTTTCAACTACTTGCAACTGTGGTTATTAACTAGAGGTTTCTGACTGGGAAAGTATGTTCCTTGAAGCGAAGCCTCTGTGACTTCAGTGTCATCAACGTGCAAACAATTTGTAAACTGTCCTGTCAGAAACCTACCTGCCAACCCTGACTGCATTTGAATTGAATCACGCAAAGTAAGATGAAATGAATTAATTAAATGAAACGGAAACTAAATTTACAACCATTTTCTACAAAATGTATGAATGTAGAAGTATAAATTACAAAATGCATGTTATTGATAAATTGTAATGTTTTGGATGTGCTTTTTTCGTGAAAGACCAAAATAAAAAAATAACTAAAACAAAACTTCTATAATTTATATGTACAAAAACATGGGCTGCAATTCTTTGGATAGTAACGGTAATTCTTTGCTCTCTCACATAAATCAGTCGCAAGCTATCGATACATGTTATTGTTATGGGCATTTTCACAGTATTTAGGGGAGGTGGTTTTCTGAACATAATAAGCAACATAATATTATATTCATACGAATAAATATGCGTGGCTGAGGCCGACTACTTTGAAATTACTAAGCTGTCTAGAAGAAGTTTTGTGAACGCAGCGTCTGTTCTTAGTCATACTCCAGCTCTTTCTTTTGTGTTGACTTGTGTCGTTCCACAAATCCATACCGGTTTTTACCAAATAAACCGTCTGGCGCGAATATTGTCATTGTCTGCGTAATTTGGCCTTTTTTCGCCGAGTCGGTGGCATTTTTTCGCCGAGTCGGTGGCATATGTCCGGGGACGTCCCATCGCCGGCGTAAATACCATAAAATAAGAACGTGTTGTATAAACACTTGCGAACACTGTACTATTAACAAAACGGCATCTTGATGGTCAGAGGTCAGTCTCGCCCAAATTCGCGGAAGAGGCCAACAATACTGGGTGCATCATGGGGCACCGGGAAGCTCATGGGGCACCTGGATGCTCATGTCACCCTCCCTTTGAGTAAGACAACCAACAACACGGGGTGCATCATGGGGCACCAGGATGCTCATGTCACCCACCCTTTGAGTAAGACAACTAACAACACGGGGTGCATCATGGGGCACCAGGATGCTCATGTCAACCTCCCTTTGAGTAAAACAATTGTAAATTACTAAATTTAATCCTACTTGATGAAAATGCCATTATACCGGTAAGTAAATTTTCACAAGATCACATAATTAGTATCCTATTGGAGTCATGGGACATAGGCCTATCACCGATCATCAGTGATCATTGTCCGCCATACTATTGCAACATTGTATTGCCTAAATGGATCTACTATTCGTAATTATTGAACCGATGTGAAAAAAAATGATCGGATACATTTTTCTTTAATACTGTATGAGACAACATCAGAGATTGCTACCATGAAAACCAATTGTTATTTAAAGAGGAAGAGGTGGATATCGGCATTCTCAAGGGCTGATCCCAAACATTCATTTCATTTACTGGAGCCGAAAAAAAGATCACCGTATATGCTCGAGGCACTTCATCCACGGGAAGCCGACCGAGTCCAACCCGGATCCTGAGATAAATCTGGGTAATGCGAAGAATGTTGGTCCCAGGGAGAAGTCTCTGGAGAGGGACAAGAGACACAAGAAGCGGAAGTTGACTGCTGAAACTGCACAGTCAACAGCTAGCCATCGTGATGATGACAACATTGAGCATACCCAGGACCCAGCTGTCGTGCAGCCCAGTTCAACGTCATGGTCACATATCATGGCCAGATTTCTAATAGCTATCCTCCTCTGTGACACCGATTTTTTGGGATTGAGGCCTATGTAAATCTTGGTCAATGAATGGGTGTAAAATATTCAGAGGAAATGAGGCATGACGATGTTTGCGAGACATTAAAATAATGTTATGCAAAACTACGTATTATATTAGCGGCAACTAATGACGGTGTAGCACATTCGCTATGTGTCGGTGTAAACCTACGACATATTTCACGTTATCGGGCGAAACTGTACGAACCTATTCGTAATAGTCAACTCATGTAAAGCTGCCAATACATAAGTTTTGTGATGTGTATACATTACAATTTCGTTGCGTTTTGTCATGCTGTGAGCCTTCAACTGTCGGTGGAGGCGCCTGTTACCAATTGTTTTTTTATAATTCCATAGTCGTAAACTTTCCAACCAAAAACATCTTTTTCTAATAATGTTTAACAAAATCACACGAAATTGTATCAACTTAATACTATAAACAGCAAACTGTATAAACGTATAGGTACTTACGAATGTAGATGTGTTTCAAAACGTGCATATAACAGACATAAGAAAAGGCACATTAACATAGAAATGGCTATCTATATCGCACGTGTCTTTATTTACTCGCAGTCTCGTTTTCGAAAACTTATTTAAGTTGGCGGATGCCCATATATGGTAGAACCGTGTCTCCGTGTATGCGCTGTTGAATAGGTAGCCAGTGCAGTTGGCGAAGAATAGGGGTCGCACTAAAATAACGTCTTATCTACACCAGACTTCCTCGTCAATGTCGACGACTGTAAGGTTCGAACTGACCGTTTCAGTTCAAAAACCTTGGTCTAAACGTGAGTCATACAAGATATACGTGATGCATAGAGTTACATCATTAATCATTCCCCTATAGACGAGAGCGATAAGCTGGCTCGCTGCAGTGACGCTGCCGTGGACTGCTGGCTGCCATCCAACTGTACGGCAGGAACTGTTGCATCCACTGGCATGACATACAGCATAGAATTGTTTGACAATGTATATAACATGTAATAAATGTCTGGCATAGGAAATTGTTACTTGGATATGTGTTACTGTGCTCCCTAGATAAGATATATCATGACTAATTATTGGGTTATGCCAGCAGCCACCAGATTTAGATTAGGGCTAATGATCTGGAGATTTGTCATCGTGCTTCCTTCACAAAGTGACTGATGAATAATTAATGGGGTAGGCTGTAGCCTCCAGCTTATTTGGGGGAAGGGTTGTGACCTGGAAATTAGTTTAACCTGAGGTCAATATCCCAGTTGGATTATCCTAAGCTGTGGACAGTTGAGTGGCTCACACTGGAGCGAGCAACGTGTTTCTGTTTTTAACTCTCGACAACATTTGGAGGCTTGCTGATTACAATAGTTATTGTGAAACATCAAATATGGTTATTTCCTGTGTAGCTTACAACTGTACCAACCGACAGAAGACAGGATCTGGCATCTCTTTCCACAGGTGAGGATCCTCAATTATACAATATAGCTTAGGTAACAGTCTGCACGAACATGCCTCATTGCCATTAATTTAGAAATTAACAGTTTTAAAAACATTACAATCATGTGCAAATTGACAATATATAACTTAAGTTGGTTGAATTACGGTATATACCAACACGTTATTTAATAATATTATTGTGCAGAGTCCTAGCTGAGTCAACACGTATTGTATTAATCTAAAAGCTTAATGGTATAATATATTACGACTTATAATTACTTAATTACAGATAATGGATATTGTCCCCTGCATATTCCCAGACGAAAAGAAAAGGTCAGAATGCCGAGCTGCATGGATTGAAGCAATCAGGAGAAAAGACTGGACACCAACAACCAACAGCTTTCTCTGTAGTGACCATTTTGAAGTGAAATGTTTTGTGGTTCGTCCCAACAAGATCGGAAGAAGACTCAATGATTCGGCAGTTCCCTCCATTTTCAATTTCCCTTCCCACCTGCAACCTAAGCAACGCCAACCCAGAAAGGCTAGAAAGCACCCTGCTGAAGCATCGGGAGGCAGTAGTCACATGAGTACTGTTGTGGAAGATCAGGATGTTCCAAGTCCAACCAAAGTAGCCAGGAGATTAAATATAGAACACAGTTACATCTCGCGAGACCAGCCATTATCTTCAAAGATGGTTCAGAAAACGGTAAAATTAAAGAGGAAAATAAAGACCTTGACTCAGAAGGTTAGGCGGAAACAGCAGAAGATAAACAAAATGACAGACCTTCTCAAGTCCATTGGAGAACAAAAGCTACTTGAAGAAGATGAGCTGGCACTGCTACAAAATAACTTTGGTGGGATGGCCCAACACGTCTTTCGCAACCAATTCTCCAACAGCCGAGGATCGACAAGGAAAAGAAAGTACAACCAACAAATCAAGCAGTTTGCACTCACTCTCCACTACTACTCGCCCAAGGCATACGACTACGTCAGAACAATACTGCACTTACCACATCCATCAAGCATCAGAAGTTGGGCAGCATCTGTTGATTGTGAACCGGGATTCCTCACAAATGTCATCGACACGCTCAGCAACAGCCTCCAAGACAAGCCATGGATGAAGGAGTGCGTCCTTATTTCAGATGCCATGGCGATCAGGAAAGAGACTGTCTGGGACCCAGTTGGCAAACGTTACGTTGGCTGCACAGATTATGGAGCTGCCTTACCTGACGCGGACGACAGTCTAGCCACTGAAGCTTTGGTGTTCATGGTTTCTGGTGTAACAGGGCATTGGAAACATCCAGTTGCATACTTCATTGTCAACAAAGTATCTGCTGCGGTGCAAGCTCAGCTGACACGGGATTGCTTGGCGTTGCTAATCAAAGGCGGATTCAGCGTCAAGCCAGTTGTTTTTGATGGAACATTTGGCAACCAAAGCACTGCTGTCAAACTTGGCTGCAAGTTGAACGTTGGTGACATGAGGCCATGGTTCTACCACCCTGCACGTCCTCAAGAGAGAATATACATCATATTCGATGTGTGCCACATGATTAGACTGATGCGAAACCTCCTTGGTGACTACAAGACAATACAACACGACAACAAATTAATCAGGTGGCAGTACATCGAATCCCTGAATGCCCTGCAAGAAGAGGAGGGCTTGATTTTGGGCAATAAACTATCCAAAGCCCACATTGACTACAGAAAGCACAAGATGAACGTGCGGGTTGCAGCCCAGACAATCAGCTCCTCAGTGGCAGATGCCATAGACTTCCTTCGTGAAGACGTATCGAAGAAGGAGTTCGAAGGCAGTGAAGAAACAACAACTTTCCTTCGAAAAGTAGATAAACTTTTCGATATCCTGAACACCAATAACATCCATGGTAAGGGATCGAAAGCTCCACTGTCTGCCGAAAACATGAGGGAGTGGCAACAATACCTGGAACACATGTATGACTACCTGATGACTCTCAAAGACGAGAAGGGAAGGCTACTGCGATCGGGACGTCGCAAAACAGCCATAATTGGATTTGCAGCAGCCATTGAATCACTACGAAACATCACCACTGATCTTCTCACCCAGACACATCCCTACAAATACGTTCTCACCTACAAATTCTCGCAAGGCCACATCGAGCTCCTTTTCAACAAGATAAGACATAGAGGGGGGTGGAACAATAACCCAAACATTTTACAATTCAAGTGGGCCCTGCGCAGAATACTGATGAGGAACAGCATTTCGCCATCCAGCACTGGAAACTGCACCGACTTCGAGGAATCACTTTGTGACCCCCTGTTCGAAATCCGCAGGAAACGATCCCAGCAGCGTCAGCCTCCACCCGACCTGTGTCATGATGATGATGAAGAATGCCATGGAGAAAATGATGGTATCTGTAGACCAGGAGGATCCCAATGACATCCGAGATAACATCATGTACTACATTGGTGGTTACATTGTCATGAAGATGGCTGCCAAGATATCATGCAGCTCGTGCAAACTGCTACTGTTCCTGAATCCATCTGATCCACATCAACACACGCTGAATGTACCCAAGTATGCTCTGCTGACTGTCAGAAAACAAGGCGGTGGGCTGACATTCCCTTCCGCGCCAGTTCTCAAGATCATCAAGACAACTGAAGTCATCTTCAGGTAATTTCCATGGCTACTGGTTTTGTGAATGTGTCAGTGAGTGACTAAATTTAAGTGTTGAAAACTGCATGAAACGGTAATTTCCAGCAACGCTTGGTGGATAAAAAAAAAAAAATATGTTGTGTGTGCGCGTGTATAGTATAATTATATAATGTATGTATGTATATATATATATAATATATATACATATATTATATATATAATACATATGCAGAAACATAACCCCCCACACACGCACATACGTGCGCGACCATACACGCACACGCACGCACACACACACACACACACACACACAACCACACACACTTAACTGCTAGATCTATGCAAGCTCAGTTATTTTTCTTTTGACAGTTTAAATGACACAAAACACGTTTTTGTAGGAGACGTGTCCTTCAGAATGTTTGCCAGATAACATTCCAAAAGAATCTCGATCTAAAGGTGGAAATGGCTGTCATGGAGCAGCTGGGAAATGTTGTCTTCACGCAAGCAGCTGCAGATGACCATTTCAGTGACCATGTCATTGGAATGGAAATCGACCATCTTTCTGCCCTGACAAGACGGGTCATCAGGGCATACCTTGCAGTGCGGATCAAGACGTACTCGAAAAAACACACGAAGATTATCGCACATGAGAATATGCCATCATCCCGACATGAAATGACAAAGCTGATTTTGTTTAGTGGGACGTAAATGGTAATCTAAAAAGACTCATCCCTCAGACAATTAAGATTGTGTACCAATTACAGGCCTATTGAGATGTCACAGACACTGGCATATTAGTGAGGCAACTGTCTGAACCCATTGTACATTTACAACACTGACTAACTTAAGTCAGTTAATAGTTAGCATGAGATATTATAATGAAAACTTAGTGCTGTGCTGTATAGGCACTGGGACTGCAGTGACTTACTGCCGTACGGCAGCATGGCTGTCACTGGCCCATGCAGCCGTCACTGTATCATGTGTCAACTGATAGCCGCTTAGCGATCTTGTTCAACTAGCGTGTTCTATTTATATCTATGACGTGATGTTACAAGGGAGCCATTCTTCGCACGCAGTCTTTGTGCATATAATACTACGTGTATTTTATCAAGCTAATAAACCTCGTCCTATAATAGATACATGGGTGGATGGACGGACAGACGGGTGGATGGACGGACGGACGGGCGGACGGAAGGGTGAGTGGGTGGATCGATTGATGGATGGATGGATGGGTGGATGGGTGAATGGAATGGTGGGTGGGTGGATGAATGGATGGAAGGATAGACGGACGCGGATGGATCGATTGATGGATGGATGAATAGAAAGGTGGATGGATGAGTGGATGTGAGGATGAGTATACGGGTGGGTGGTGGGTGGAAGGAAGGATGGACGGACAGAAGAACAGATGGATTCGGAGAAGATTGTGTGTTTATGTAAGTGGACAGAGGAGTGCAATCAGTGGATGGCGTCGGTGGTGTGCAGTCGCGGCAGTTCACGACAGGAAACACGGCATGTTTTTACTGTGCACACGCGTGTGCCCTTGGGTGCACTCGCCCTTGAGACCACGTGTTTGACTGTACGTGACGACTATCACGCCTCAAACTGTCTTTGTTACATAACTCCCCAGTTATAAAGCGTTTTATTTCACACGCACTGGCAGCGAGCGGAAGTTACTGTGACAGTTTAGAGGAACTGTGACTGCTCGGTCGCCTTGATATGGAGACCGACCGAACTAGTGTACTAACGTGACACGCTCTCCAGGGCACAACGACCTAGTGTCATAATGAAGGCTGTTCGCCGGCAGGTGGCTGGGTCAGACTGTAGACGGTTACAACTTCAGCGTCATGCGAATATATAATGTCAGGTAATTTATAAATGGCATAATAAACAAGTCATTATTTATAAAGGCACAGAATGAAAATATGTGCGTGCGTGTGTGTGTGTGTGCGTGCGTGTGCTTGGGTGCGCGTGTGTGATTATGTGTGTATGCGCGCGAGCGCGGGATTTTGCGTGCGCGTGTGTGATTGTGTGTGTGTGCGTGTGCACGCGCGTGCACGCATGCGTGCTTGTGTTCTTCGCAGACAACTAGCTCCTTTCTCATAAATCAATGCAGTGGACAGGTCAACATGACCAAGGGTGTGCTATACAAAAGGTGTGCTATACAAAATGTGCTGTTGACGCTATCTCTATAAATATATCACACAGTGTCCATGTTGGAAACGTAGCCAGATGTCGTAGCCTACCCGTTGATGCGCGTCTGAAAAATAACAATGCAAGCGAGTCTAACATATTACTTAGTTGATAGGGGGTCTACGTAAGCAGCAACAAGAGTTTCGCCGACCATCAGACTAAAGAGCAATGACCATTGCCCCCAGTCACTCAACGCTCATATATCATATAAAATCGCCAAAATCGCCGAGATCGTATCCTATCAATCGTGGCAATCTTTTATTTTGACATATATATGCATGTAATGATGTACATCGAACCAGAGTTTTTTTTATAAACATCAATATTTATTTGAGGAAGAGCAGACACCTTTCCTTTGCATCTGGGATATTAGTCGACCTACATATACTAGGCACATTGATAACTTATATTTTTGTCTAACTGTATCTTCTAAAGACGTCGTATCTTGGTCCATGACCAACCTTGACCAACCAGGAGACATTATGCTACATAACCATCTCTTTATTCGGGGGTCTGTACGCCATTGATTTAACGGTAGTCAGTCTACGAAGACAGCTGATAGCTGCTGAACCGTAACAAAAAATGCGTAAATTTGACTGTGAAACATGAGATTATATCGTTGTCGTGAAGGAAGGTTGAAATGCACTTATCATGCAAAGATTTATATAATGGCTTCTATGTGCAATTTTCAAAGTAACTTACAAATATGGGTCACTAATACTTCAACAACATCACGAAAATTACATGAATCGCCCGGGAACCAATCTTTGTAAAGATGCATATTATATAAAAAGCGTCAGTTGTGTTATTATTTCTGCCGCTCAATGAAAACAGACGTAGACAAATCGTGTTTCAAGACTGCATCGACTGTGTTCGCGAAATGCAAAACGCACGGCAATAAATAACTATAATCGTTATGCCTGGTGATAAATACCTGCGCTCCACAAAGTCCAGGATGTCAACTATATTATAGTTGACATCCTGGACTGTTGACATGTATCGTTGGAAGATCTTCCTAGTCAACGTCGCCCCGGGCGCGTCTTTGTGATTCACTTACGAAAAACTAACAGTCGCTTTTAAGCCACACCCAGCGCGCTCGTGATTGGTTGCTAGGTCAAGGCGCATTTGACACATGTGTCACGCGCGTTCATTTTGATTTTCGCGGGGAGACGTCAGAGCTTGTTTTATGTTAGCAAGGGGCTATACGTACACAGACTAACCTTACGAACAGGTAGGCAGGGCCCTACGTATACGTACGTTCATCCAGATTATATTATTTAGCGTTCAATTTAGACCCATGCTGATTAGGACAGTCGCGAAATCCATTAATTGTAAATGTTGTCATACTGTTATCTTAACATAATTATTGTAAACATGAAGCAAATAGGTGCAATGTGGAACAACAATTACCATTGCATTTAATAACATTCCATATCATGCGCACATCGCGGTCTTCAAGCTCTATTATGAATATTTGCGATGGGATGGGTGTAAAATTATTAGAATGTTGTTCATTTGGAAGAAGGATATATGTGGAAATATTTATAAATGCTAGCCAACTAATGTGTTATAAGTTGTATTCAGCAGAAATAATCTACAAACTGCCAAAACACACATTTGGTGCAAAAATAATTGAGATTTGTTTAAAGTTAGTTAAAAATATTTAGCAAAAAAATATAAAATATGTTCTTGTAGATGCATAACATAATGTATACTGAATAAACATTTGACAACGTGTGTACAGTGAGTGTATAAGTAACTATGCCTACTGTATCTTTGTTTCATTACTAGCATCAAACCAACTATATAAAGGACTATACACATTTCAATTAGTGTGCATAGTGTACGTTGTATTTAAATTTTACTCTTATTGTTATAATGTGCAAAATATGACGACATAATTATATACATATATATATATTATTTATATATACACAAAATTGTGTGATGCACAATGCAAATGCAACATTCATCAATGTATACACAGACACATCATAATATTACTAGTATAAAACACATCACCATCACAACAAAAGGAGTCGCCAAATTACTTCATGACTTAAAAACAAAAAATCAACAGGATCCGACCAGGTGCCAGCCATAATCCAGCATGAAAATATGATATGACACATGCAAATGTTATTTATCGTCAATATGATGACACAAACTTTTTCACAGATGAGTTCGTATAAGGAACCCTGGGGACGCTCCTAGAAAAAAATCGAACTTAGTTATATATACAAAAATCACTTGTGGCCTACAGCATATGACTGTCTTATCTAGACCAGTATATAAAAGTATAGCCTTATTAGGAACTTTAGTTTGGTTGGCAGCGGTACAGTAAAATGTCCAAGCTAAATGGTTAGTTTACGTATTTTGGCAACTAAATAAAATAAAATAATCACAGTTCAAGACTGATTTATTTATTTAGTCAAGATAAATAAGCTAATTATTTCTTTGAAAAGCAAATTTGTATAAGAATTTTTCTGTAGAGGATTACATGTACTCTTTTGGTGAGATTGGTGAAGCAATATTGCGTAACAGTGATAATGAAACACTGTCAAGATAGTACTGGGTATATGTGTTGATTCTGTAATGAAATGTATAAGATTTTTATAATAAAAAGGTAGAGGAGTCATTAGCAATTTTACATAATCTCAACCACACTGCCAACTTCACCCAGCTTAATGACTGACTAACTGGCACTGGTCGGACAATGAAATGTATTGGTTGGATCAATTAACATAATGTACACACCGTACACACAGCGATCATCAAAGGTAGTTCACTACTTGTAACTGTTGACAGCAGACCAGTGACAATTATCACACGAATAAGTTAAATAATATCCAGTATCCAAATAATATCCAAGTTAATTGTGGTTTGTTCAAATAAATTAAGGTTCGTCTTCCAGAATTACACTGTTTTAATCATTCACTGAATGTCAATAAAATAAAATTCATGATATTTCATATACCTCTAAAGAAAATTGAAATCCCCTTGTTGGAAATAGATTGGGAAACCATTGATTGTATAAGTGATTTTACTTTCTTATGTATTACATTAAATAATCATTTAAACAGGCAGAATCACAAATAAAATAGCTAAAAAAATAAATTAAACAATTCCAATTTTGAATAAACTTAAACACTATTTATAACAAAACGTATTATATATAATGTACACATCCCTTATTCTTCCTCATATTAATTATGGTATTCAATTATGGGGTCAGCAAGCACATCGAATTGTTAATTTACAAACAAATTATAAGAATAATTTCTGTGAGTAAATATAATGAACTTACAGACCCGGTTTTTTTAAGAAACTCAAATTCCTAACTGGATGATATTTATAAACTGCAGCAACAAAAACATTATTAAAAATTAGTCAATGACGTTCTACTGGAATATTTCTGTCACATCCCTTACTTACACAATTTTGAAATCCATCATTATGTAGGCATCAACACTACACACGACGAATAAATAAAAAAAAGGATAGAAGCAATTATGAATATATGCAAAATATATATACACAAACACAACACAATAGAAACAGTTAACACTACTCCAAGTATTAGCATTGATAACATTCACACACATGGTTTACCTGGTTTTAGAACTGATATTAAAAATTACTTAATTATGAACTATAAATACAATTCCACTATCCGTAATTGTCAAGGTTGTAACACATGATACTATACAATATGTTATGTAATTATGTATTAATTTTGTTAAGTATTTACTAACATTCATTATATGATAACTATTAATATTTATTATTATTATGTTATTTATTTTATTAAAAGTGGGCTCCCTTGTTAGCGACATGTTATGTCTTAATGGGAGTCTCCCTGACCTTCACATTTATGTAAATTATATCAATTTGAACATTTGTACATGGCGTATTGTCAAAATAAATCCCTGTCTGTCATAACCCTACTGAGATCACGCTGCCGACATCTGACTTCTGCTGTGTCTGGGTGTTTTCGTACGGCGTCGCTGGTGTCTCCTTTTCATTTCATAACAGTAAATATTATTCACTTTATTCTTTGAACCAACTGTATTTCTTCAGAGAACCAATTCCTGGCACAAGAATGTGTTAACACTTTGGGTCAATTTTCTTAAGAATGGCTTACTTATCACCGATAAGGATACAGAAGTATTAAAACCAAGGAGCCTCTATTGATATACATTCTTTGATTAAAACGTCAGATTTTGTTTAAATGTGTATGCTGTAGCGTCGCGCGTACTAAACTTATAATCTAGTCTAAGATTCTAAATGCACGATGCACATAATTAGTCATGTAGCTTTATAGCGATACAAAGGCGGTGTCTACGTTACACCACTTACTCTCAAAACTTCGCTCCAGGTCATAATTCGCTATCAGAATATGTCTTTAATATTTAAAACATTTCTAAATCATTTCTACTTCGCAAATAGTTCCCAACGAAAAACAAACGAAATATGCGCGCGCATTTGTTTTTATTTGTAGAAGGACCAATGATCAGCAAATGGGGCGAGGCTTAAAAGCTCCTGTTAGGTTTTCGTAAGTGAATCAGTATCAGTTTAAATTTAACGCTAAATAATATAATCTGGATGAATGTACGTATACGTAAGGCCCTGCCTACCTAATCGTAAAATTTGTCTGTGTATATATAGCCATCCTCGCGCGAGGATGCTTATAGCCCCTTGTTAACATTATAACAAGCCCTGACGTCTCCCCGCGAAAAACAAAATGAAACGCGCGTGACACATGTGTCAAACGCTCCTTGATCTACCGACCAATCACGAGCGCGCTGGGCGTAGCTTAAAAGCGCCTGTTAGTTTTTCATAAGTGAATCGCAAAGACGCGCCCCGGGCGGGGCCAGTGCGTGCTGTCAGTCTTAGTTAGTGAGCGTGGCAGCATGCCGCGGCTGTGAAAAAAGTATTGTACATTTCTTTGCGGTATTTTGGCCGCGACACAATTCCACCTCATGTGCGTCGGAATAAGGGGTGTGTGGGGCTGAGCCTCAATATTTTAAATGGATGGGTTTATCCCCAATATTTAGTGAACTTTGTAGATATTTTGGTTGAGAATCATCCGATTTGCCACCTCCGAGGTAAAATAAACTGCATCATATCGTGGTTGTTCTTTGAAAAAACCTTCAAAGCAACCCCCATCTATCGATATTATATCCAAAAGCAGCATTAAGAATCGGCCATAACTTAGAAACAACACCGCGAAAAATCTTCAATAGCACCCCTCTTGTCCCCCCCCCCCATCCCTGACACCAGCAAAATGTTAAGGGTCCTGTTCAACCCCCTCCATATTCACCGCTTTCCGGCCCATATGCACCTCAATACGTAACCATGTCATTAATTTACTACTTCCTTATTTGGGCATGTTTTCACACTGGTCTACGTACTAAGTCACGAGTTGTCTTATTTGTAGTTAGAAATAATTGATCCCACAAGGCCTAGGGCCCCAAGGGTCACAGCAGGTAGATAAGCAGAATTGTTGTGAGTAATATATTACGGCGGCCCTGTCAGAAGTGTAATAATATTTCATGAAATGTCAGGACTATTGTCTTTATATATCTAAGCCGAGAGGGTATAACCTAATGCGCATTCGCTGCCCAGCAAGGGTATTTATTACTTAATTCCGATTTGTCACTCTGGCACATATTTAATCATTTCTGCAATTTTAAATGTCCTACATTCGTTCGTTCGTTCGTTCGTTCATTCGTTCGTTCGCTTGCTCGTCGCTCGTCCGCTCGTTGGTTGGTTCGTTCGTTCGTCCGTCCGTCCGTCCGTCCATCCGTCCGCCCGCCAACCCATCCGTCCGTTCGTCCGTCCGTTATGTAAATCATATCATGTTACGACCAATTTAAATTATAGTTTGTCATCGACATAGAGACCACCGTCCCACCAGGCCACATATTTTCCTTGCCCTGTCAAAACACCACCAAATAGAAACACTTTGTGAAGACTGTTATCTCACCGGGAAGAAACTCAGTACTTTTCTAAAAGACACCGGTGTGACTTATTCCGAGGGATCGGCCGTTAGGGTGTACGCCAATTGTACAAAGTCACTCGACCGTTCGCACGACTGAAGAACGATTCCGTTTACAGCGTAACACGCCCTTGAAATGAATACATGGAACAAGTAATCAGTTCAGTCGGTCTAGCGTTACGTCGTCGTCAGATCTTTGGCTCGTCAACTGTCAACTGCGAATTAATACGTCTAACCCAATTTCACACGACATCTTTCAAATGTGTTGAAAGCGATCAAATATAGTTTTTCACTGTTCAGAAACTAGTTATATAATAGTACGCCAACGTTGGAGCATAGTAAGTAAACCTCCTCCCAGGCGCCGTGGTTCTCTCCATTAGGATTTGTTGTGATGTTGTTTTCAGTTGACAGTCATTCCATGGGTGGCGCCACTGGAGTCACGTTGTTGCTCTACTGGTGTATGTAAACTTGTTAAGATTATTGAAATAAAACGGTTACATTAACAATCGTTCAAAGACTACTAATAGTATTACAAAAAACTTATATTTTTGTGGTGATTGTCTTTGATATAGTTATATATTAATTTTACCTTAATTTATTTATTTCATCCATCAATGTTAAAAGAGACGATAAGCAGAAATGTCAATTTTCACACGGATTCTATTAGCCGTTGTATTTCATTTCGTTATAACACAAACGAACATTTCCTTCAAATTCAACTCGGTCTGCGCATGTAGAACGTGTGTCGTATAGAGGTGTCACCTACCGGAGAATAATTGCTTGCGTATGAAGACATGACTTTGATCCCATATATTATTGTTGCAATTTTTGATGGCGTGAAGATGGCTGAAAGGATAAATAATAACATATACTATTTTCAGAAGACTCAAAATATAAAGTTGTGTACAACGTTGAAAACAATTACCTTGACAAGTGGAAAAACATTGACCCATACCGCGCCCACTTGCCCTGGAACAGCCAGTGTGGAAGCTAGTAACAACTATGCTGCCACCTGGTAAATGATTGTGCTACAGTGTCGTCCTCTTGCGGATAATATTGCTTGAAATTAGTTAGGATTGAATATTTGCTGTATGTGTAGGTCTTCATACTTACTGCCATAATGCATGTAAGAGGTGATCGATGTACCACCTATTTCAATCTAGATAGTTCAGGGGATATTCAGCCAGGCGGTTATGTACATGTATACACTATCATATTTACATGTATACAGTAGGAATAGTCTGCAACATAAGGGGTTCAGTTTAGTAGACTATTAAAATACTAGGATTACATTTTAATATACTTGACAAAAATGAAGTATATTTCGAGTAATAAAATGCAAAGTAGGATGTCTACAATATGTATAAAGAAACTCTACTGTTTATTCTGTTTACATCTGGTGTAACACAGCATAATAATGCATACATACATACATTCATGCATACAAACACAATAATCATATACATACACATACATGTGTACAAGCACTGTACATTACATATACACTGTATACATACATGCGTGCGCACACACACTCCATGCATGCATGTACATGAATGAACCAACTAGTTAAAAATGATAATGGATACATTTATCCATAAATCCATTATCACTTTTAACTATTTGGTTCATTCATATACACGCATGCATGCAGCGTGTGCACGCATGTGTGTGCAGTGTATATGCAACTGATTTTTTGTGTGAAACCAATAATTTATTACCCTGCTGTGTTATTTACTCATGCATCTGAATGAAAAGAAATAGTGCATCTGGAAACAAAATCGTCTTAATAATGAAATCTTATATAGTGCCGGTATCCGCCGAAGAGGCGCTCATGGCGCTTCCACAGTATATGACCATTGAATTGATCAATTCTTCCTTTTGGAATTGACACCCAAGTCTGTGTTTAACGCTGGCGTCTAGTTTGCGAACATTTATTCGGGCGACATCTCTGCCGTCGTCATTATCTGCTGAGTCGCTATTCAAATAACGGATAAACGTTGTTAATGGTGTTTATTAATTAAATAAGCCACACCCATATACTCTAAACGTGAATTAGTTTTTACCATAAAACCCTAAACATATCTACCTACCACAGTATGTGTCTTATTCTAGGACGTTTATTCAGTTTGTTGTGTCATTAAAATTAAAGCTCATTTTTCTTTAGGTTTCGCCCATCGCCAATCACGTTAATTTATCTTTAAGAATGTAGTGTGTTTCAACAATGTGCAGTTAGTACATATAAAAGATTGTATACTTTTTGTAATACCATCGAAAAATGTTACGAATGTGTAACCTGTTAATGTCCACTATGGTCCATTCGCGCCCAATTTTGACCGGATCCAAGTTTTCGGATTATTATTGACCCTCAAATAATAGGTATAACCGAATCATGGGCGACCACCGATATATCAGATGCCGGATTGGGTCTGACAGGATATGTAATGTTTAGGAAAGTTAGAATAGGAAGAAAGGGAGGTGGAGTTATTTTATATATTAAAGAATCTATCCAGGCTTATGAAATAAAATTAGAAAGAGACGCAGATTGCGAAGAAGTTGTATGGTGTAACATAGTTACAGGAAACTCAACATTAACAGTTGGATTAGTTTATCGAAGTCCAAACATAAGCATAGAAGAGAATGAGAAAATACAAAACGCTTTAAGGGAAGTAAGCAAACGGGACTGTATTATTATGGGGGATTTTAACTATGGGCATATACAATGGAAATCTTTACAGAGTATGGGGAGTGAGGACCACAAGTTTTTAGTTTCAGTACAAGATACTTTCCTTTCTCAACAAGTGCTAGAACCAACCAGAGGTGAGAATGTGTTAGACATAGTTTTGTCCTCACAGAATGAATTAATTGCCAATGTCAAGATGTGTGAGCCACTAGGGAGTAGTGATCACAACCAGATACATTTTATCATGAAAGTAACATCAGAAAAGAATAGTAAAAAGCAGTATAGGAGACATTTCCACAACGGAAGGTATATGGACATAAAGAAATATTTAGCAAAGATAGACTGGTCGATAAATTTGTATCTTTCAAAACACAATGGAAACGGTCCAAAAAGAAACACTTATCGAAAGAAGCCATTACACAAATTAAGTATAAACAAATGATGTGGAAGTCATATAGATGTACTGGAAATGACGAAGACTACAACATTCTTAAGGAAGCACTTAACCAAGCTACAGCTGAAATTAGAAATAAATTCAAAGAGAAGCTATGAAAATAAATTAGCTAGTAATATAAAACATGACAGCAAGAATGTTTAAGGGTATGTTTGAAGCAAATAGAAAGTTCAGGATTAGGTCGGTCCTCTAGAAGATAGTGCTGGAAATATAATATCAGAGAGATTCTTAATGGCAGAAGACCTGAATGAGTATTCTAGTTCAGTGTTTACCAGGGAAGGTATTAGTTCACTGCCCCTACCAGAGGCTAAGTTCAAGGGGCAGATTCAGACTATTTAGGACAGTTAATTGTAACCCCGGAAATGGTAGCTAAGAAAATAAGGGCTGTGAAGGATAATAAATCACCTGCAGTGGATGGGATTCCGCCCAAACTACTATTGGAAATTGTAGAACAAATTTGCGTACCGCTTACTACAGTTTTCAATTTGTCATTGGAAGAGGGAGTGGTTTCTTTAGAAATGAAAGAGGCAAACATTATACCGTTATTTAAAAAAAGGTTCGAGAAACAAGTCAGAGAACTATAGACCAGTGAGTTTAACATCAGTGATTTGCCAATTATTAGAAAGCTAATTAAAGATCACATGGTGGATTTTCTTGTTAAACATAACTTGATAAACCCATCTCAACATGGGTTTTTAAAAGCGAGGTCATGCTTAAACAAATATGTTTTTTTAAGACATCCCTAAATGGGTAGATGAGGGATCACCAGTAGATATCATCTACTTAGATTTTCAAAAAGCTTTCGACAAAGTACCACATCAAAGATTACTGCTTAAACTAAAGGCCCGTGGCACAGGAAATGGTATAATAAACTGTATAGAAAAATGGCTGATTGACAGAAAACAACGTGTAGTAGTTGATGGGGAGGCTTCAAACTGGAAATCGGTATTGAGTGGGGTACCACAAGGATCAGTACTAGGACCTATATTATTCTATATCAACGATTTGGATATAATATGGATATAACAAGCAAGGTGTTGAAATTTGCGGATGATACGAAAGATTTAGAAGGATTAAAAGTGATGCACATAGACAGCATTTACAAGATGATCTTGACAGGTTCAATTTTGGGAAATGTAAATGCCTCCACACAGTACATGGGAACGAAGATGTAGACTATAAAATGGGGGTACCGTACTAAGTATTACTGTAAAAGAAAAGAACTTAGGGTTAACCATTAGTGCCGATATGAAGGTTTCAGAGCAGTGCGGAATTACAGCTTTAAAGAGAAGTCAAATCCTTGGATTAATTAGGCGAAATATAGCGTATAAGGAAAAAGAACTAATAATACCGCTGTACAAAACAATATTGAGGCCTCATTCAGAATATTGTATACAAGCGTGGAGGCCATATCGCAAGGACATATATATATATATATATATGCTAGAAAGAGTACAGAGGAGAGCGACTAAAATGATATTAAAACCGAGGGATCTTAGTTATAAAATTCGCGTAAAAGAATGTGACTTAACAGCGCTAGAGACCAGGAGATTGAGAGGAGATCAGATAGAAGTGTTTAAAATACTGAATGGTTATGAAAATATTGATAGAAATAGTTTTTCTCAGTTAAGAAAGATAGAAGGACTAGAGGACATGAAGTTACATTAGCAAAGGAGCATTAGATATAAGAAAGTTCTCATTTTCATAAAGGACTGTAAATGAATGGAACAGAATATCTCCTGATTGCGTGGGTGCTAGTAGCGTGAATGTTTACAAATTAAATCGACACATACCTCAGAAGGGCGGGATACACACAAATAAAAGGGTTGGACTCTCGATAAGCCAAAGGGCTTCCTTGTCCACCTGACACCTAGAGTTAATCCTGTTGGTGGCAATCTTGTTAAATCACTGAAGATGTAGCATTTGTTTGTATTGAAGTTTATACCCCAGTCCTTTGCCCATTTTTGGAGTTGTTTAGGTAGTGTTGTACTGCAAAATGATCATTGAATGACTTGATCTTTCTGTATAGTAGGCAGTCGTCTACAAATAGGCGGACTTTGGATTTTACCGATGTTGGTAGGTCGTTTGTATGAGAGAGAAAGTGGGGGGGGGGCAAGTACAGTGCCTTGCGGGACGCCGGATTTCACGGGTACTTCTCTCGAAATTTCACAGTCTAGCACAAATTTCATGGAACTGTCAGTGAGGAATTTTTCTAGCCACTTCAGCGTGGTTCCGTTTATACCATAGTGATAATGTATGGAGGAGTTTTGTGGGGGGACTGTGTCAAAAGCCTTGCTAAAGTCTAACATTGCTATGTCTACTTGAGTTCCACAGGCGAAAGAAGAGAATAGGTCATGCGAGGTGGTTAGGAGTTGTGTTTCGCATGAGAAGCCTGTTCTGAAGCCGTGGTCGAGGTGTGTTTGGATGTTATATAAATTTATAACAAAACAAAAGGTGTATCGGAAACCGAAGACACACACACAGGAGACAACATAGTGGCGTGATGTTGGTGCACTGACGTCATCTAGTTTCAATTGTAGACTGTCAGGGTGATTGAATTGCCCTGAATCTATTATAAGGTATGCGAACTACAACCATTTTCGTGTCTCGTTGCTATCCAACTGAACCCCAGTATCTGCACTATATGGTGCATCGCTGAACAGGTCAATGCTCCGCGGTCACCTAGACCCGCAGAATGAGATGTATGTATTCTTTCGACTTCAAAGCAGTCACTGACTGAATGTAATTGATGTATAGTCACCTCGTCTTCTGGCTCTATTGCACTGCGACGTTGTACTGCATGCTTGAAAGAACGATCAACACCGCAACATATGATTCGGCTTACGGGTGGTCGTCGTCAGGGTAAAGTATAAATCCAGGTGTCCACACCTAACCTTAATCCTCTTCGCTAAGAGTAGAGCACAGGACCGAAACGACACTTCTCCAAATGCGCATAGGGTTTCTATCTTCACAACTTACCAGATTCTTCCGTGTTTTGTCATTTCCTCAGCTACCGAGCTTCTGCAACTATATTTTTCTATCTGCCTAGTGTTCTCATCCCCTCAGGGTCCCTCTTAGGGTCTGCCTCGTGGAGTCCTATCGATATCAACTTCTTTTTTCGATCACTTCCCTGACGGTGGTTTGTCTGTCATAATCACTTTGCTTGTGATGTTGTTTGAGGTACTTATAAATTCAAATTTCAATTTGACTTACCACATTGGTGATGTCAATATGTTTAATGTCAGTGTCATTATAATCACACTGCACATGTTGGGGATTACGTGGTATTATGCGTTATATTGATATACAAACGCACGACCTCTCCATATGTGTCAACCATAATATCAGCAAGTAATTCCGGCCAATAAAGCTTTTATGCGCGCTTACGCCATTTCTACGAATGGTTTATGTCATTAGATCCTTGTTTTCGAGATCTGATGGAGCTGCTCGAGGTCGAACTTCGTCGTAAGGCGCTTTCCTGTGCGCTGTAGATATACGTTAAGTTCGCCGGGAGGGCTGGTTCTGGTCCAGTGTGAAATTGTGAATGGACCCCCGTGGTAAAAGGAGTCCACTTACCATGGCATTGTACATGGACCCCTGTGAAAAATACCATCAAAATTGTCAAAACCGTGTCAATATCCGTAAAAATGATATTGAAATGGACATTGTTGATTTAAATGCCAGTAAGGTTTGGATACATTTTTACATGGTTTTATTTTTTTTATAAAGCATGTATACACAAATGAACCACTTCTAATTCACTCAAAACATTGAAAAGTATTTTTTCACAGGGGGTCAATTTTCGACGCGTGGTAAATAGACCTCCATTAATGGACCTCCAGTCCATACACGACGCGGGGTCCATTTACAATATGATTCACACCGGCCGCTAACCTCATGCAGTTCATCTGTCTTTAAATAGAAGTAAAAATGGTTAGTTCTTATATAGCGCATTATCCAGTCCAGTATGACTGACAGGAGATGCAAGTTTTTTAGTGGACTGAAAGTGAATGACCAGGAGATATGTGAATTGAGATATGCCGATGACACAGCGTTAATATCCGATACAAAAGAAGGATTGGATAAACTGATAACTACTGTTAAAGAGCACAGTGATATGAAAGGATTGAAACTAAACGCAAAGGAGACTAAGATTATGGATGCGAAGGGATGTCGAGAACCATCAGAGGTCATAGTAGATGGCGAGGAACTAGAACGAGTGGAAAGTTTTTAATATCTGGAGTCACTTATAGAAGCGGATGGAGATTGGACGAAAGAGATCAAGCGGAGGTTGGCAATGGCGAGTAAAAAGTTGACGGAGATAAAGAAGCTGTGGAAAGTAACTAACAAAGACATGAAACTACGAATTATGCGAATCTGCATATTTCCAACTGCTACGTATGGATGCGAAACCTGGACTCTTAATAAGAACATTACTAAACGTGTAAATGCATTTGAAAACAAGTGTTACAGAAAGATATGACGAGTTTCGTGGACTGAACGTATAACTAACGAATCCATCGCAGATAAGCTTGGTGATATACAAAGGTCTTTATTGAACTTTGTAAAGAACCAAAAACTAAGTTATTTCGGCCATGTAAAACGGCATGAATCTATAGAGAGACTAATAATGGAAGGCAAAGTGGACTGCAGCAGAAGCAGAGGAAGACCAAGGAGACAATGGGCGAAGGACATAGAGGAATGGATGGGAGCAGACGTCTGGCTAGTGGGGAGACTGGCAAACGAAAGAGCTTCCAATAGACAATCCAAAAAGGCTGCACGTCCAGAAATGGATAAGCAAACCCAAGAGAAAGATCCAGTCCTTAGAACTGCTAAAAACGGGTTATACTTCACTACTTGGTAGAAATGTTCAATAGAATAACATCTCGATTTCTGTTGGAAGAATTCAGCCACGCTGCTATTATTACGCGGAGTCTATTCATACACGAATATCAACCACTGCTTATTACACTTTCACACAGATGAGTGACCTGCAGCAACGTGATTTGAACGAACTTGCCATGGTTCGACACGGCACAACGGGTTTCGAACCCAAAATCTCTCGATTGAGAGTCCGACTCTTTATCCGCTATGTCAATGTGCTCCAAACACCACATTATGAAACAAAGACATATCTACGGTACCCGAAAAAGGCATGTTTTCTTGTATACTGAATGTTGAGTAACAGCCTTTATTGTTACAGGCAATATCGGAGAGCATGGAAACATTTGGCATGTAATTCACACCAGACCATGCGACAATTCGTAGAGTCGATCTTTGTGAAGTAGTGACGTAACAATGTCACGTCACGTGTTACGTTTGTTATTCTACGTATTTGTGTTACAATACGCTTAAACATGTATGTTAATAATTAAAACACTGAATATCAATGGAATGTTTTAAATGGTGGACACGGAAAACCTGTATTTCTCAACACATCAGCTGCTAAAGCACCCAGCCTTTTGATTTTTGTGGCTAAACCTACATATCTAGGGGCAAGGAATCCAACAGGATCAATTACAGTCACCTAAGCATAATGAAATTACTAGTTTATGACAGCTATGCATGTTATGACTGAATAATATACATGTAGCATAGCGTATAAACACATGTGTACATTGGAAACAAGTATGTGCCTGTATTTTAATTTATTAATGTTTTATAACTATCATACCAGCATCACTACACAGTTGCGTGTATTTCACAGACATGTCTGGTTTATTATAATATTGTTGTGACCCGGTATACTGCACATTAGTCATCACTATCGTCATCAGATACACAATTTTCAAAGTGTGAATCATCGTCATTCTCACACTGTGTGCTACACAAGCAGGGATCTGTGCATTTCAGGTCCTTGCATTTGCAGGAACACCTATGTGATGGAGAGTCTCCTTTGCAATGGCATCGTACACTCTCAATGATGGCCTGGAGGAGCTGGAAGGATGTCAGTTTTGGTTGGCGTCAGCTGTCCATTAGCAGTCCTGTGGTAGCCATTCTGCAGTGGGTCCAAAAACACCTGCTGAACAGTAATGGCCTGGCCCCATACTCTAGCCTGGTTGTGTACTCTAAGTATGTGCTGGTTGAAGGCCCCAATTGTGGGTGGTAGCTTGTCACTCTCGTCATGTGTTTACTGAAAATGCGCCCTCGCAGTTCTGGAATGCGATTGATCTGGATACCCTTGGGACAATATGCAGTGCATACAAATTTAGCCAAAGTAGACTGCTGATCTTCTGTCTTCTGAACGATGTAGCCTTGCCTATTCTTGCCAACTTCCCTGTATTGTCGGCCCCAGAGAATGCATGGAATGCCGGCAATGCCTTGGACCTTTCTGCTTTCAGCTGTCCAGAATGGCTCAATCGGCAGCACGCTCAATGCCATATAAGTCTTCCTCGGCAGCAGATCATAATTAACTATGATCAGCACAAGGACATCAGTATCTGGCGAGAAGAACATCAACTCAACATCTTCCCTTGGGCTCCTTTGTGTGGCCAAGACAGCCTGACAGATCATTAAGGTGTCTGATTCCTTATGGTTGTTGTCTTCAAACTGAATGTCCCTGTTGCTCCTTGTTCGCCCAGATGCTGTTGTACTGTATAGTTTTCTCAGCCAGGTACTCTGTGAGATCACCTTTCGTGTGGTCATGGGATAGGAAACGGTTCATGGTGATGTGTTTTATGTTGATATCGTATCGGACTTGATACTGGATTTGGTCATTCCCCCCATGACTCTTCTTCCTGGTTGTGCTCTTCAGTGAATCCACCTTGTTAGTGTCAAAGAAAAACTTCGTCAGTTTCTGGACAACCACCATACAATCTACGACCGCTATCTTCTACTTAGATGGGGAACATCGATTTCAGCAGATGCCAAATCCAAGGCTCCATCATCTGGTACATTAACATGCGTCTTGCTTGTAGCTGTCTGAGAGTTATCGGTGTGAGTTTCTGTTGTTGCCAACTGCTCAAGGACATGGATGAGCTTGAACTTGTCGTTGCATAGCAACGTTAAGCCGCTTGGAGCAAACAGTGCCCTTGGCGTCAGGGTGGAACTCATAGTTGCCGATGCAGTGCTTCTGGTCAATATCTCTGCTTGACCGGGCAAGGACCATCAGGCTGCCACACAGGTCCTTGGTTTCCCGCAGATCTACTGTCTTGGCACGGATCTTGACTGCACACTTCAATATTTAAAATGGATGAGTTTATCCCCCAATATTTAGTGAACTTTGTTGGTGTTTTAGTTGAGAATCATCCGATGTGTCACCTCCGATGTAAAATAAACTGCACCATATCGTGGTTGTTCCTTGAAAATCTCTCCAAAGCAACCCCCATATATTGATATTATATACAAAAGCAGCATTAAGAATAGGCCATAACTTAGAAACACCCCCACGAAAAATCTGCAACAGCACCCTCTCCCCCCCCCCGAGGGTCCGGCTCAACTCCCCTCCATATTCACCGCGTTCAGGCGCATATGCACCTCATTACGTAACCAAACCATTAATTTACTATTTCCTTCTTTGGGCATGTTTTCACACTGGCCTACGTACTGTGTCACGATTTGGGTGAAGGTCATGAGTATGTTGAGGATGGTCTTGCTGATTACCTGGATGATGAGTGTGAGTAGATAAAAGATGAAGATTATTAGGCAATATCTGCATTTACTAAGATAGCGTAAACCATACGCTTTTAGCATAGCATTGTGTAATACTATCTTTTATCTATAATTATGTCTATCAATCTTTGAAACATCCCTACAATGACTTTTGTACATGATTACTTAATGCAAGACTTTCCGTCATAAAGAAATATGAATGCCAATGTTCATAGTGATATTTGTACTATAGACTACGCGTAACATATGTCACTACGTGTTTCAAATAAGACTGATTACTGTTTTTTTCTCACGAACAAATGTGTCAAATATTATAACATTATCCATGTATGTGCATGAATAAACTAAAATATAATTTAGTAGAAGTTTCCATTCATTGACCACCGAGGTCAAATTTGACCTTCACCTGACCTTCAGCATCTGATCTTGAACTGAACAAATAACATAAGAAATAGATTCTACGCACCCCAACACCTCTTAAAAGAGGTACTATACTTAATTCTAAGACAAATGGTTCTAAAGTAAATTTTTCAAGATATCGACAAGTCGCCATCTTGGATTTGTGCAAATTACCAGAGTTGCTCAAAGTTGCTGTTGGGGCAACCACGCTGAATTTGTTCTGGGACCCATATGAGTACAAATCAACAACAAAATTTCATAGGATAGAACATTTCTAGGTTCGTGAAATGACAAATGGACTATTTCCGGTCCATTTTGACGCGATGGTTAACGAGATCGTACACTCCTGAAGCCCACCTCGACCTCGTTGTCCGGAATTGTCGCTCATTCGATTACAGGCATGGCGTTTACAATGCAATTTTGGGTAAACTATTTCAAGGAAAATCAACAGGTTCAGTAGACTGCAGGTGGGTACCGAGTTCCTCATACAATGACGAGTGCAAGCATCGATGAAAGACAAAAGTTATAAGTTAATGGTGTGTCGCCTGTGACATTGTATCCGCTCATGGCCGGCCTCCGCTCACTCGAACGGTTGTCACGCAGCACACGTCAGTAACACTAACAGGGAAGATCGCATGTTGTAAATTGTAATCGCATTGTTTTTTCCAACCCTCATTTATGACTTACTATCATGGCATTTTCTTTACACTATTGGGTTAACTATACACAAGGAAACGTTAAATTACAACGTAAATCGGAGTCAGCTGTAGACTTTATGGTGGCAAACATTTTGCGTGCCACGACTGACTATGTCTATGACACAATTTCGTCGTTCCAGTATAACCATTATTCAAAGTCAACATTACTGCGATATGCAACCAATTTGAAAATCATAACTTGCCTGCATAATAGTTCCCACCTTCTCGATAAGTCTTCGTTGGGTGGAAACCTATAAAACCAACAACGAAGGTTTCTGTTGTGGCAATTACAGTCGTACGTAAGCGAAACAGTACCTGACTCGTTCGCGTCGCTGGGCACCGAAAAGGGCAAAACAGCTTAAAACCAATATGGCAGCAGACGAGACTTGCGTGCCCTAAACTTGTTAAGATTATTGAACTAAAGCGGCTACATAAAAACTCGTTCAAAGACTATTAATAGTACAAAAAACCTTTGTTTTGGTGGTGAATGTCTTTGATATATAGTTATATATATATATATTAATTTTACTTTAATAACGAATTTATTTCATCCATGAATGTTAAAACAGAAGGTAAGTAGAAATATCGTTGTATTTCATTCCGTTATAACATAAACGAACATTTACTTCGAATTCAACTTAGTCTGCGCATGTAGAACGTGTGTCGTATAGAGGTGTCACCTACCGGAGAATAATTGCTTGCGTATGAAGACATTATGACTTTGATCCCATATATTATTGTTGCAATTTTTGGCTGAAAGGATAATTAATAACATAATTTATTTTTAGAAGACTCAAAATATAAAGTTGTGTACAACGTTGAAAACAATTACCTATACAAGTGGAAAAAAACATTGACCCATGCCGTGCCTACTTGCCCTGGAACAGCCAGAGTGTGGAAGCTAGTAACAACTATGCTGCCACCTGGTAAATTATTGTGCTACAGTGTCGTCCTCTTGCGGATAATATTGCTTGAAATTAGCTTGGTTGGATATTTGCTGTACGTGTAGGTCTTCATAGGTGATCGATGTACCACCTATTTCAATCTAGATAGTTCAGGGGATATTCAGCCAGGGCCACGGTTATGTACATGTATACACTTCCATATTTATACAGTAGGAATAGGCTGCAATATAAGGGGTTCGGTTTAGTACGTTATTTGATTAAAATATTAATGTGCTTGACAAAAATGAAGTATATTTTGAGTAGTAAAACACAAAAGTAGGATGTCTACAATATGTATATAGAAACTCTACTGTTTATTCTGTTTGCATCTGGTGTAACACAGCATAATGTCTACCAGTGTTGTACACATTTATCCATAAATCCGTTATCACTTTTAACTAT
Organism: Paraescarpia echinospica; assembly: GCA_020002185.1. Classification (NCBI taxonomy): domain Eukaryota; kingdom Metazoa; phylum Annelida; class Polychaeta; order Sabellida; family Siboglinidae; genus Paraescarpia; species Paraescarpia echinospica. The sequence continues at coordinate 65,728,100 of CM034534.1, read as the reverse complement.
TTGGTTCATTCACGTACATACATATATGCAGCGTGTGCACGCATGTGTGTACAGTGTATATGTAATGTACAGTACATATGTATGTGTATGCATATAATCATTGTGTTATGTATGCATGTATATATGTATGTGTGTGCGTGTGCTCTTATGCGTGTGTGTACGTATTTAGTCATGCATGTATACATATCTAAATGCATGCATAAGAGCAGCATGTATACATCGAGCATTTCAAAAATATTCATAAATAATAATGTTGCATATTCCAATGTTGCTGTTACCAAACAACAACTCATTACATACGAACACATAACTTTATTTGCTTACAGACTGCAACACTTCATCACTGGTACATAACGTGTGAACAATCGTTCTGATATGCAATGTACAACTGGAAAATCCACTTCTGGAAATCTCACTTTAAAATAGAATTACTTACAATATGTACAAGACAAAAATACAGTGTTTCCTGTCATACTGACAGTCGATATGGTTCATGGTACTCTTACCAAACTATATAAAAATAAACTTCTCATGAACACATTAAAGGGAGTCGATCTACAGATCCCTGTTAACGACATAACAAAACTGAACACAAGATTGGCGAGAGAATTAAGGCAGATTCTGCATGAACTCAGAACATGAATATTATCAAATACACCAATTACTGGCAAGCTGTGTTTACATACTAAACACATTAATAATATATTCAGCTGCACAAATGTTTATTAATTAATAAATCAACAATAACATAATCAACCATAACTCTACATACATAATTTTAAATCGCTGGCTTTCAATCATGTTTAAACTATACATTATTAGAATCTAGAGCCATGATGTTTACCGAAATTGTCCTCAACAAGTAAAGATAAAACAATGCAGTCTAAGTTTTGATGCTTGTCAATCAATTTTATCAACCAACTTCTGTTGAACACAACTAGAACATATCTGAAGAAAGATTATCAAGGCTGGTAATATATAACACAAATAACCAAACAATCAATTTGTTGGCAGCTGGGACATTTGGTATGGTTTGGCAAGTAGTGGGTTGCAAGATATATCGCTGCACCCCTTAGATGTCTTAAATTATAGACAATTGATCAACAACAAATGGGTTGCTGCATAAATGTTTACTAAACAGCAACAAAACCTGCTTTATATTGAATTTGTATCATAAAACATGTGGCTGAGCTGCTTAGTAGTATGTGTTTATTTTGTATTGTGTTTATTTCATAAAAGGGTTTCCTTGCTGGAGTGATGAAGGATCGTCCTCTTTCACATAGTAATGTCTTAACCTGTACGTTATTTGAGGCAGCATCAAGTTATACTATAACATTAGCTGTATCCACTGATCTAACGATACCATAGACATGAATTGCTCAATTCTAAAGATGCTGTCAATTTAAAAACTCGGAATCTGATTACTCAGAAGACAAAATTTCCCATATCTGCACAATGGATCATACCCCCTCTATAAAGACAAATTTTAACACCATCAACTGTACAATAATGATGTACAGTTGACAGGTTTTGTACCTTTGAAAAAGTCAGTGTTTTACAAAAATGACATTTGAATAAAGCCCTACTGATTTGGAGAAAACCCCTAAGAATATCTTCTCGAGTGAATAAATGCAATTTTTGAGTCGAGATTTTGAGTATTGACTACAGAACTAACATGTGGTATATATCATTATAACAGATACTTGAAACAGCATGTGACTCCTTAAATATTATAATATACAAAGATTAAGAGGGGAATAACAAACAGCTAGATTAAGGCACCACTGGTACTTTACATTGGAATGTATCTAAGCTTCAAGACATGGCAGTGATGTCACATACTAAATGCTCGCTCTGGGTAAACCCCAGAACACTGTGAACAACAATGCAGTGTAACGTTGCTGCTCATTTTTATATACATAAGAATTAAATAAAGCACCATCATTTTAATCTGCTACAGTTCAATTTTGAGAACGAGCAAGATTCTTTCGTTGTTCAGAGTCCATTTCTGACGACAAACAATGGACATGTTCATTACACCAGGCAAGGCTGCATATCACTTGTAATGGCTGCAATCACTTGTAAAGATTACAATCACTTACACATAGAGATTACATTGTTCTGTTAAAAAAGATGAAAGCTTTACCATTATGCACTAAAATATGATTCTTCGTATGACATGGCAAACCAGTATGCACCATGCTCTCTTACTGAGTTCCATGCACAAGCGATTTCAGCAGAATCTATTTTGTTTAGTTCTCCGCAAGTGTTCATCATGTGGCCTAACTTTGACAAGTAGAAGAGTTTACCAAGCATGTGAGCATAGTGTGCACATTCAAGTTTGCGTGGACACTTTGTCGACACTGAAGAACCAAAGCTCTTCCGAGTTCGTACTACACAATGAGGCAGCAGCTTGATTCTTCAACAATCCCACAACACTAATCAAAAAAATACCCGTTTCCTTCCATCCCGTGGCTATTACAAGACATTCTCAAATGTCCCCCACGAAGAACAATACGTCCTCTTCTTTGTCGTGTTTAACATCCTCTGAACATTGTTCGGCAATGAACTTGGCACAATGAACAATAATTCTTATCCACAATGAAACAAACTGAAAATTAAGCAGTAACAATATTGTTGCGACGTCAGCACCGAAAATAGTCAGAATCAGCTGCCGAATTTGGAAATAAAAGATCACCGGTATTTGTCCGTCACATGGAATACGCTAGACGAACGTGGCAAGACATTCGGCCTTGTTCTTGCTGCAGACGATGTGATATCGCTCGTCGGCAATTCCCTCATCCTCCGAACAATTCGACGAGAGCAACTTGAGCCGCATGCAGTCTCCTGTCGCCATGACAACCGCGTCCATTTTATCCTGTTTCTCGTTTATGTCATCGTCACTGCTGTGCGTTGTCGACACCATGTCACTACTGTCCGACACTGACGCATCACTCTCCGACACTGATGTGTCAGTGTCATCTGATGCAGAAGTCCGTACGCGATTCCGTCGCTGTGACCCGGGTTTACAACCGCTGCACGTTGCTGAGTTGGATTTAGGTTTACTCCCGCAACCACAAGGTGGCGACGCTGGGTTCTTGCATTTGAACATCAGCGGCGTCCGCGCTTCACTGCTGCCATAGCGGTCGTGGATGTCGACGATGTCGACGACAGCGGCATTGAGATTCGGTAGACTGATCGATCTCATGTCGGAGCTGGTGACACTTGCCGTGGCGTTACTCGACAGTGACGAGTACTGACTGTCGGACCGACGAGGACAGTCATGGTGGATCATTGCCTTCGTCGGCATGAAGACACTGTCATCATCTTCTTCCTCTTCAATGTTGTTTTCTATCTCCCCCTTAGGAGTGGTGTGGGGCATCGACTCCAGGTACAAGTAATCCTGTAACAGAAACATTCATTAGGCAACAAGCAAAGCATATGGCATAGCACAGCATATGTAAAAGGTACGTTCTTATATAGCGCAGTATCCACTTAAGACTGCTCAAAGTGCTTTACCCTTTTCATCCCCTGGCAGACATGTTCAATCGAACACCATCTCGACTTCTCTGGAAGCATTCAGCCACGCTGCAATTACTACACAAAGGCTACCTGTACACAAATGTCCACCACTGTCTATAGCCAAATACTCATTCATACAGCTGAGTGAACTGGGACAATGTAGATTGAATGAACTTGCCCAAGGCTTGAAACAGCAGCAAGAGGACCCTAACCCAGGTTCTCTCAATTGAGAGTGATGCTCTAGCCACTGTACTCCTGTATTGGTTTCCTCACTACTTAACACATATTTGTATTATTAATGCCACTGCGATGTCCTGTGATCAGTATTAATTACCTTAAAAGCGATGTTAAAAGGACACATATAATGTTTAATGCAAAGATTAAAATGACAAAAATACACAAAATCCAGACTTTCCTCAAGCAATATCTGCGAAGAATTCTACACATAAAATGGCAAGACAAAATGAGAAATGAAGAGCTGTGGGAAAGGACTAGTTAAGAATGACAAGCAGATCCTGAGGAGAAAGTGGGGCTGGAATTAACACACCACGAGAAAGCCAACAACAAATATCACAAGACAGTCTCTGACTCGAACCTTTAAGGAAAAGGAAGGAGAGGAAGGCCAAAAAGCAACCGGCAAAGAGAGACAGATGCAGTCGACAACTAGTTATATGTGCCTCTTAGAAATTATCAGTGACATTTAAGCAATACTGTAGCTTTAAAAAAAAAAAGATTTCGGATCTCAGATAATAAACTAGGGTTGAAGTAGATAAATTGTGGGTTAATCGTAGCAAGAAATGAGTCGGTTTTCAGTTAATGAAGCTGTAGGAGATAGTGAACATGACACGTACATTGTCCATGGCCTTTGAGAGGATGTTGTCCACAGTCTGGACAAGTTCAGAGAAAGTCGGTCTGTCAGTTGGAAGGTACTTCCAGCATCTCAGCATCACCTGGTACCTACAACCCCATCACATGGTAAATCAATGAGTCATTGCTGCTTTATTAGCTTTTTAGTTTCGCACATAACACATGTTACCACAACCACTGGCTACACAGTAATAAGGAAATATTGCTAATTAAAACAGTAATGTACAGTTTACGCTGAATTATTCATTAATGTTTTAATTAATATGTATTATCTTTCGAATTGTACATATTCTCTACAACCATCTACTTGGCTTTCGAATAATGCGATTTTTATTATAAATTGAAATCATAAATTTACTATAAACAAATCTGTTGATCAGTAGAAGTTCAGACAGATGGTTGAGATCAAACACTTGTTTTCAAATACATTTTGTACAAAATAGATTCAGCTATTCTAGCCAACACAGGCACTGTTAGATCCAGTCAGGTCTCAATATAATCTACGAACTAACTTACATCTCGATGGTGCTGCATGGCGGTGGCTCCATCCGGTGGCCATCTCGTAACAACTGGAAGAGGTTTTCAATGGGAACGGAGGGGTACGGGGTGCCCCCAAATGTAAAGATCTCCCACAGCAACACGCCAAATGACCATCTGAAGAGAGAAACCAAACCTCTGTGACATTGACGATAAGTTTCATGAAATTTTCACAAATATCACATCACTGTTCTCTTCTTTGGCCAGGAGGTCGCCCACTTGACTGACATTCGCACCAGCTCATAGGCTCAATTTTGCTCTTTGAAATTGATTTTTTATACTGAAAACTATCAACAACTTTTATTGGTGTGTCACGGAAATAATGTCCTCTGTGACATGACAGAAGCCTTGTGCATTTTAAAAATCTTACTTAGATTTAACAGTGATTGTGTTTAATGACAGATGTTCATTACGAGCTCAATGTCTTAATGCAAAGGTTTCCTGAAATCCAGAGTGAGGCTGCCCTCGATACAGGTCATTGGTTGTAATTTTCTTCTACCATCACTGATTCCATTTCAATGATGTTGATTCCGTTTCATCAGTCCACTTCCAACACTCTTCGTCTACCTGACACTATCTCATATCACATTGTTATTCTTACTGACAATTGCCTAAGACTCAATGCCAGACCATTACATTATTACACATCTAAACACCTGGATGAACAACTCTCAGCCATTGTAGTTACGTGGTCCTGCTGGCCAAAGGACCGTTCTACTTTTGATGTTTTATACAGTAGAAAGGAATACTTACATGTCACTCTTTGTGGAGTATTTGCGATCAAAGAGAGCCTCCGGGGCCATCCACTTGACAGGCAAACGTCCCTGGAAGAGAGGAAGACAACACGTTGGGAACTCAATGACAGCTCTGTTTACATGAAGTCATTTAAAACAGATTTAATTTTGACAAATTTATTTGAGTATTTTTATAAAACTGAGAGTGCAGAAGAAATTAATATTATATTTTTATTATGCTGCAAATATTTGCACATTCCATCAGTGTTAGTTGGCGTGTCTTGTTTCATAGTAAAAGTACAAAAACAATCGGCAAAATATTACATTTAGCAGTAAAGACAAATTTAATGTTGCGAGACGGGCGACTCCTACAAATACTCAAATAACGATCGCCAACATAGTAGTCACCTACATTTATAATGGAATAACTTGATTTATAAAAAACAAATACAAAATAACAGATGGTGACAAGGTCACTATTATCTCACTTCATCCGCATTATCACACATGCCTTGCTCTCCAATACACCCATTCTGGATACCATATGCTCCTGCTGTCTCCTCCCACCCTCCCCCTGTGCTACTCCACCCCTCCCCCTGCCACCCCCCGAGCTCCCCGACTTACGTCGGTTGTCTTCCTGTAGTAGTCATTCTGTGCAATGTTACGAGTGAGGCCGAAGTCACAGATCTTGAGGACGTAATCTTCCGCCACGAGCACGTTCCTTGCCGCGAGGTCTCTGTGGATCACCTGACACGACAACACACCTCAGTTAGCTCGAGTCACCGTATTTAACAGGATTTAACAAGAATTAACATGATTATAAAAATTAACAATATTTAACCATATTTAATGAGATTTTACAAAACCGAATAAGATAAAATACACTTTAACAATATTTAACATGATTTAATGAGATTTTATCAAATTTAACCAGATTTGACTAGATTTAACAAGACTGAATAAAACCGGGCAAAATTTAACAAGACTGCCATCTAAAGAGAAATCCTGATATGATAAGTGGACAAGGAACCCATTGGCTTATCGAGAGTCCTACTTTTTGTATCTATATCTAACCCACTCTTCTAAGGTACTCGTTATTTTTGGTTCAAGAAATATTCATAATGCTAGCATTTACAAAATCACCAGATAATTATTTTCTCTATTTACAGTGACGGCAACAAGGGCAGAAATCTTTATCACAGATTTCAATCATGAAATTTGGCCGGATCAGCTAAATTTAACCTGGATTCGCAATCGCACAGTTTGCACTGAAACCCTTCATGTGTTCATTCTTAGGTCGTGTTTGCCTCACCTTCTTTGAAACGAGGTACTCCATGCCGCGGGCCACCTGGTAGGAGAAACTGACAAGGTCCTTGTAGGTGAGCGTCTTTGCTTCGTGGTTCTCAGGCAACATGGGGCTGTGCAGCGGCATCTCGTAGCCCGAGGAGAAGTTGTGTTGGGGACGTTGTGCCTTCAGAAAGTCTCGCATGTTCCCGTATGGCGCAAACTCCACAAGGACATACAGCGGACCTACATGTGCAAGGGTGCATCATGGGATACGGTTCGGAAAATTACTGCATTTTCGCAACGTGATGGATATGACAACATTCATAGTAATCAATAAAGGTATGGAAATTGTGAAAGTATTGTTGGTATAACATTTTAATTAACCCTGTGTGCAACAAGAGGCAAAGGCTTAGAAATCGTAAAATTCAGCCCATATGTTGATTATCAAGGAACCTAAACGCAAATAAGATGACATATTTATAATAATAATATGGCAATTATGTATGTGCTATAAATTTGGCCATTTTGGACATTCTGCAGTGAATTACAATAAATCTTAGAACAACTAATACATATAGATTACGATTTTTAAAGCTTTAAACAATGTTAACAATAAATAAATCAATAACGTAATAATATTAACACTAATAATATCAGTTAAAATATACAAGTCTAAAAATAAATACCAATTGTTAAAGTTAATAATAAAATGTTGGGCACGTGTCAATAACTAGCATAAAATGCACATAAATTTAAGCAGAAAAATTATGTATTTAACCAGATAGTCACGTGGTTCTATAAAGCAACTCTAGCGCAATGACCAACTGGACTGACCATTCTCCGTGCAGGCTCCGATGAAGTTGATGATGTTGATGTGGTGACCAATGGTCATCAGGATCTGCATCTCCTGCACTAGGTCATTCAATTCCTTCTCCGTTGCATCACCTGAAAGGTGAACCAGACAATCAGGTATAACCACAAACACGGTTACAGTGTCACAACATTCTAACTGGTACCTACTGCTACCATCTGCACTAGCTGTTGCCATTTATTAAATCATTGTTATCACAATACACTCATTTGTGTATTCTCTGTAATTCTTATCACCTTTATTTGCTGGTATTAATCTTGTTTCTAGTTGTTCTCATTGTTTTTTGTAAGTAATACAAATATTTGTAGTTTCATTTAAAATGTTGTGGTGCTGCCATCTAGTGACTACAACTGTAATCACTAGATGTCAGCACCACATGTCCAGCCACCTTGCGGCTAAAACCCTAGACCTAGCAATCGCATTCATTGTAACAGGGTTTATGATTTGACAAGTGTATATCATTCAACTGTGGGAAACTGCCATTATCCTTCCTTTTATGTGAGCGATTTACATTTTAAAAACAACTGTTGAGACAAGAGGTGGACAAAGGAGACCCACCTTTCAGCATCTTGACCGCGACAATGATCGGATCGAGGCGACCCCATAGTCCGATGGCGTACCCCTTGCGCACCTGACCAAACGCCCCTTCCCCAAGTGTCTCCCCGAGCTCAAGGCTGAAACATGGTAGGAAAGGGTTGATGCTAACAATACGACCAACACCAGATGAAGATGTCTATCTGTCTTATTACAAGAGGTGACGTTACAAACACGCTTTACCACCTCACAATTAAGGTAATTCTAGGACAGTCCCAAATTATTTTGATGTACAATAAAATATAGGATATTAGTTCCACTAATACAGTCACCTCGCTATTCAGGTCACTTTTGTCCAGTCCCAAAGGTGACCTTAATAGAGAAGTTCCACTGTAACAACTTTTGTTAATCTTTGATCTGTTCCAGCAGAAATGCTACATTTAAAACTTATTCTATTAATATCTGTCTGGCTACTTCCAAAAATGCAAAGTCCGATGGTAGCTGCCCTCTTATGAACGTAGCCTTTAAGCCCTTCCTTATATACCCTTCAGACGGCAGAAATGCTACACACGTTTAGTATTAGTTAACACAGACATTTTAAAAGGCTGATGCTTCAGGGTTTTAATCACAGAAGAGTTTATTCTTATTCATCATTTAGGCTCCCTGCCAGTCCCACCTGGGATAAAACATCAAGAAACATTCACTCACTTGCCGCGCTGAAACTCCCACTTTCGGTCAATGGGAATGGCGTATTCCTGCCCAGACGGCAGTCTCGTGTACAGTGGGTTGACCACGTCCGGTCCCTTGACCACGTGTCTACGGCGGGAGTGACCACACACACGCGTCACGAGACACACAACGCATGTCACACAGGATATGACAAACGAGATGCTGATGACAGTGACAATGATGAGGGCATTCCTCGGCAGTCCCAGACTCAGGTTGTGCTGAGCTATGATTGGCTGTCGCACTGTCATGACGGGGATCTCAGTCAGGTTTGGTGCTGCATTGTGGGATGTGAACAAAAACAAAGTGAACAGATGGTTTGTTTTTGTATTTAGTTTAATTAAATATATTTTATTAAATGAATATTTAATATTACTGAATGTTGTTTAAATGTTATACAAGTTATGAAATATTACAAATTAGTAATATTATTACTTAATTTGAATAAATTGTACAATTTATTGCACAAAGACTGTGCGTACATAAATATCCACATGTGTCTATATCCAGGTACTCATTCCCATTCATACAGCCGAGTGAACTAGAGCAACGTAGAGTTAATGAAGCCCCAGGTTCGACGTGGCAGCACAGAATTCGACCCCAGGTTCTCTCGATTGAAATTCTAATCACTGCGCCACATCCCCTCTGGTGACAGGATACAATGTCCTGAGTTAGATAAAACCACATTTGAGTTGTGTATGAGGTGTTCTCCTACCTGGTAGGACGGTGACGTAGACCGACCGGAAGTTGGTGCCGTAGACATTGCCTGTCCAGCAGGTGTAGAGACCAGTGTCATTCAGTGTCACGTTCTTCACGACCAGTATCTCCATGTCAGTAATATTTAGACCACTCTCCTGGGTAACAAGATCATCATTGTAATCATTGTTATCATCAACATCATTATCATCTCATTCATCACTGCCATTATCATCATCTCTATCACAATTATAATTATCATCATCATCATCATCACCATCACTATAAATACTTTTTATAAAAGGTAAGTTCTTATATGGTGCAGTGTCCAGTCCTCAGGACTGCTCAAAGTGCTTTACACTTTACTCCGGGGCAGACCTGTTCAATCGAACACCATCTCGACTTCTCATTTTTATGAAGATCACTACCATTTTTACCATCATCACCATTATAATAACCATTATCGTCATTATATACAGTGCCTGTTTTTATTATTTGATTCACGTATGTTTTGTATGAAAAACAGTTAGTTGGTCAGTATGATGTATTTTTCCATACAATTCAACTTATTTTTTACTGGTAGATTCCCTAACTATCTGACAGATGGCAGCACTGTGGGTTCCTCAAATTGTGTAACAGATGGCATAGTGTAAAATGTTTAACAAACAATGATTTGAACAAGTATTAATGATTCATTTCACAACTCCATCCTTGATAACATATGTCACTTTGGCAGATATAATTTCGATAAAAGTCTGTTCTCAGCATCTTAAAAAGCCCAGAGGAGATAGGAACTGTCAGACAAAATAAACCATAACATTCAGCCACACAAACTTCACTGTTACTGTCTTCATGATTTCAGCCAATCAGCAGAGCCGTACCTTGATGACCCGAACGTAGGAGTGGCCGAGTTCGTTGCGGAGTGACCCGTTGACCTTGTAATGCTTGAGCCACTGCAGGTATGGCTGCGGGTCACTCATGATGCGACATTCCAACAGCAGGTCTTCCCCCTCAGTCACTGTTGTGTTCTTCGGCTCCAGGACAATGATAGGAGGCATCTTGGGTGGTCTCGCTGCACAAAAAATTATATTTATGCAAGCACCAACACAAGTCATGAATAGTGATGAAATAAGGCCAAATGAATGACGTTTATTTAAAGAGATTAAGTTAAAGAGAGAGAAATGTGGGCTCGATATCCCAAGGCCAGGCCTGTGACTGAGCCCATACTAGTCCCCTGTACCTCTGGATGACAGAGCCCACATTTCGGCATATACAACATTAGCAGTATTGTTATAGATATATAAAACAACAGCATTACTACTGTAATCACAGTAGATCTTATGCACTGTACCGTACTAACCAAGCATACCATTCATTCACACTAACTATAATCCCAACTACCTGCTGAAGAGTTACACTGTATCAAGATTTAGCCTAAACCTATAAGTGGGGCTATTACGCCCAACTTACTAAAATCACCAGTGGAAGAGAAGCGAGATGCCTCGGCATCAAAACCCCGTGAACACATTGTCCACCTGCACTAAGAAAATGGGGAAAGCGTTGAGATCTGCTATCAACCCCTCTTCCACCAACGATGTAAATGTTGTGTCCATAACGCTATAAAAAATTGGGACGGATGGAAGGGACAACATTTTTAATGTGACCACTCCGTCTGCTTTCATAAAACGAAGTGACCAAGACCTCGTTGAACTACTGTGCGGTGATTGGTTCCTTGTGCCAAAAAAGCACCAAAGACAAAGGGGGGTAATTAGCATCAGACATTAGGCCAAACATCACTCGTCCTGCGTTGTTGCCAGCACAAAAATACACATGCAGCACGGTGCCGTGGCTGCATAGTCTCATTCACAAATTTTTTATTTTGTTCGTGGCATGTAGCATTATATTAACAATTTATTTAATGATTTTATCTTAATAATTTTATAAATAAAACATTTTATTATAATAAAAATTTTACTATACCATATATATTTATTTGTTTTGTTTTATTAGTATATTAGTATTTATTTGTTTAGTTATATTATTCATTTATAAATATCAATCTTAATATTTTGTTTCAATACTCTTATGATTCAATGCATGCTTCGCAATATGTGTAAGCCCTGTTGAACAGGCTAATTATTTATTTATTAATATTAATATAATATACTTATTTATTTTTAAATTGAAATAACCTTTCTTACGATTGAATGTATGTTTTACTGTGTGTATGTGCCTACATGTGGGATGGTTCCATGTATATGGTGCTATATACAAATTTGAGTAATAATAATATTAAGCAATGAAAAATGGACGTCAGCACATCACTTTAGCAGTGTCGGTGCCAAGAAGCAAATTAACAATTCCAACATTTTCTATTCCCACTAAGTATGCATTTTCAAATACTTAACTACATCGAAGCCAAACACGCCTGTCCTTCACGTATAATTCCACAGCTTTTGTTGCCCGACTTAAATTCCCGAAACACAGACAATAAATGTGATAATTTATTCACGAATGACACATACGACTGCCATAACAAAACCCCTTTCCACCCCAATTTAACACCCAAACCATCATCGCTGACTTTCTCACAATAAACCCGATCGTCAAGCTCCAGAAACGTGCTTTGTCATGAGGAACCACGCCTTGGAACGACGCATGAGAAAAAAGACAATGTTACACCTCAACAAAAGAACACAATAAATTCCAGAACAATCGCTTTGGTTTGTTTCCCACAGTTGTTCTGCTGTTACTGGACATTATCCCACCAAACTAGGCAGGTGATGGATGACTCTACAGTTCCACAGTCTCATTAATTCACCACACAAAAATGCGCAGGTGACTTTCAGAGAGGGTTTCCGACACCCGACACCCCCGCCCTTTGTGTCTGTCATTCCCATTACCGCTAGGTCTGCGGCTGAGTTGCATGAATTAATGCCTGGATGACAATAACGGTTCGCTCATCGCTAAGCCGAGGTGAGAGAAAAACCGGTGACAAACAATAAAGACAAACAAAGGGTAGACTATTCCCAGTGACACCAGTGTCGATCGCGCAAAGGAACGGGGTAAAAAGACTGCAAACGAACGCGTAATCGTTCAGCCGTGGAAGTGCTAGTTGCTGATTTATGAATCGAGGCGGTATTTGTTGCAAGCGTGAATTTACTATGGTTACACATCGACGGCACTTGCATTCCCAGTGGAGGAATCGCCCCGCTTTCCACACCCCTCTGACACAAAGTTCACCCACACTCTGTGATTCCCACAACAATGCCTACAAACGTCTTCAATATGCAATGCAGATCAGGTTTTTGCCCGGGCTTTATTCAGCTCATTGGTAAACATTCGCATGTCTACCCCCTTGGTGGGGTGCAGAACGTGCCCCCACCCAAAAAAAAACCCTCATGGTCGCTCGCTGTGAATGCATTTGTGTTGCGATGACGCACCTTTGTGGATGTGCAGAAGTTTATGGTTCAATGTTTGACACCCCATAAAAACAGACACCTCACTTTTAACCCCTTATTTCCTTTTACAATGTTTCACCCACCCTATACGAACAGACGTACCTTATAGTTACATAACTACTGCCACGAAAATATGTAATCTCAAAACAAATTGGCTTTCATGACTGGGTTAGCAATTGCAGCTACGCGTAACCGACAAAAACATTTGTCAAGATTTTGCAACAACATTTTTTACAGAGCACAATAAATGTGTGGAACAAATCTTCTAAGTAAATTTATGGTAAATATGAGAATATACTTAGGAAACTAAACTGACTGATATCTCATGGGTTGTTCCCATCCATAGCAAATGCGCCAGATTGGAATTGGTCTAAGATGCCTTTGGATTATCAAGAATCCAATGAGATGTTTGTCTATTTTATTAAACATACCCACACCGCTAACATTTACATAATCAGTGTGTTCCATTCAAAGTACTTTCACGCAATCAGTTTATCTTGTATATCTTGTGATGTTTCGAGTGCTCTCAGCAATCTTCTTCAGATGGCTACCACTAGGTACAACTGCGCAGAATAACTACTGTATCGCCATCTGAGGAATACTGCTGAGAGCAGTCGAAACATCACGAGATATACAAGGTAAACTACTGTGGGAAAAGAATAGATATTACTAATAATGACCAGCCACAGCAAAAGCGGGTATTAAGTTGCAACATTGTGAAATTGAATTTTTTACCTTTTTGGATTTTAGACAGACAATGAGCTTTAAAAGTATACCTCATTTGTTGAAATATACTTAGTAGTTTTAGATTTATTGCAAACAAATTGCAGCAAACTTTAAATAAAAAGCATATTGTCTATTTTATTAATCTATACATTTGTCTATTTTATTAATCTATACATTCGTAAGCCTGTACTTTATTACTTTTGGATAGTTTATCGAGGAAAATAAACTTAACATTGAAAGATGTGATTATAAGTTATGCAATTCTGCCAACATCACTAAACTGTCGGAACATGACCGAGACAGGTATTTTTGGCTTGTGTCTAAAATAGATCCGTGCGACTTAATGTCCGGATCTCCGAGGTGGGTCATAATTATGAACCATCCAGTCTGATGAACCTATCCACTGACAATACTGAGGACAGAGCCATGTGACTCACCAACTATGTCGAGGTTGAAGGTGAAGTTGAGTTGTCCATAGCGGTTCTCCACGAAGCACGTGTAGTTGCCCTTGTCTGAGGGCATCAAGTCCTTCATCCGCAGAGTCCACCGGTGACGCTCGATCTGAGAACAAACAACATCGTTAAGAGCGTGCACAGCTAAGGGTTTCATTATTGTTGGAAAACTGCTGCACTTTGATAGCATATTTATCTAATGAAATGTTGTATAATCATAAAATACATCAGACAACAGCATCCGCAAGAAACTGCAAAAGATTTTTCATGTAAAAGTAATTAATCAAATTTCAGTATTACCAATAATTTTTTTTTTTTTTTTTCAATGCAATGTGTAGTTATGTTTACAAATGTTTTGTAAATTAAAAAAGTAGTTTTTTATTTCTTAATTTGTATTGTACATATTGTTCATCTATATCTGGTAATTTCAAAATGTTTCACATCTTTTATATTGTAGTTCATATTTTTGACAAAACTATATACAACTGAGGGGAACATTTTATTAACTGATACAAGAAATAGCTATTATGATAAAATAATATAATATATGCCTACATGCAGCTATTCTAAAACTTGGCAGACAAGTGTTAATTAATTTATATACAAGAAACAGTTATTACGCTCCAATAATATAATCTACATCTTCACAAATACTACTTACAGGAGCAAGCTCGCGTTGGAGGAAAGGTCGTCCATCCTTGAGCCACCAGATATTGGGAGTCGGTTTTCCATCGGCGATACATTTCAGGTCAGTGGTGGAACCGGCAAGTTTATGTATCCATGGAAACAGAAACTCTTTGCTGCGACGTGACCACACAGGAGCATAACCACGACCTGTAAACAACATACACTTTACTAATACTACCACACCACAGAACAAAAATTTTATACTTTCATGGAAAATTTTGTAGTACACACTGACTCTGTTAAATATATCAAGATATAGTTTAACTTTTATATCATAAATAGTGTTAATTTTACATAAGATTATTTTAATTTGCAAGAAATAATTCAAAATGGTCTTTTGATAAGAAAATTACCAATAACATGGCAAAAATGGATTTGTCTCTATCTAAATCCGAGTTTTAGTGAATGTCTTAGTGGAATGGAATGGTTTTCCCACCTGACAACCCCTTTAACAATACTGCCTGCTGTCGAGAGCATTCCAGAATTAATACACGTTCAACATGACTCACGGTGACAATGATCCAAAATCCGATTAAAAATCAGCCATTTTTTCTGCGGTTTTACACAAAGCACATGCATGGAATTGACTACTTTAAATTCTGGCATAAAAATCACTCAAATGCGCTTGTGCAACATGATACAAAGATGGCCTGTGTGGGTTTCACTATGTACTCGACCGACTTCCTTCGCTTCAACAAAGGCATTCTTAAATTGCCAGAAGCAAAGTTAGAATCAGATAGCACAAGAGCCACTGAAATACCCTGGCCTGCAGGGTAGACAGTGAGCTACATTAAGGGACATAAGAGGTGCTAGCATGTTGCTTACAATCGCAAACAGGTCATATACTTTAAACAACCGTCTCTGAATGAGTGAGTGAAGCATTTATGGACGGAAGCGGCCTTTCAGGTTACTAGCAAGCAATCATATCTCTTCATTGGAGAAGGCGCTTGAAGTTTGTTTAAAATGCATTAGTTTCTCTAGCAGTGGTGCTAATGTCGTCATTAACGTGGTTTCTTGTGTCACCACTTTTCCCCAACAGGAGACACGGAATGACATAAAGCTTAAGACGGGAACACGGTAGGAGCGTGTCCGTGGTCTCCCTATTTAGGGGCAACTATCGGTACCCCAGTAAAGGGTTCATACTTTCCCCAGCTCGACCTGTTCATTCTAAATTATTGTATTGCTGTCTTCTAATGTAGTGAAACACACCAATCAGTATTCCCTCAACATTAAAGATATATTGCTGTCTCTTAATGTGGTAAATGCACCAATCAATATTCATTCAGCATAATTCTATCAAATTTATATTTAGCGGTGATATTTTCTATAACAAGGTCTACCATAACATATTTTCAAACGTGGACACACCCAAATGAATCTGCGGACCCACCAATCGTTTTAAATATATTCTGACCCCCCGCCACCCCTACCACTCACCATAACCACCCACCCGTACATATACTGTGAACATACCCTCGCTACAAGGACTCTTTTTGCAAGGAAGAACATGTCCGTTTAAAAGTAGCAACCATAAAATCCACATGTTCTGGGCTGGACTGTCTTATACACCCATGGATATAGTAACACCAGATATATGGAGAAGTTTAACAAAGTACCGCAGTGTTCTTATAGAAAAACATTAACTTATCACAACCCAGATGGTTGCCGGATGAGATGGGCAAGCCACTTGGCAAGGATGGATGCCGGAAAAATAGGGAAGAGAGCAGAGGCGGAACAACATAAAGGACACAGGAAAAGGGGAAGGCCACAGCTGAGATGGGAGGACTGCGTGAGGAGGGACATGAGAAGATCAGGGGTGGATGAAAGATGGAGAGAAGGAGCAATGGACAGAAAACTATGGAAAGAAAAAAACACAGTGAATGGTTCAGCTCTACTGTACCTGACCCTCACCCCTGTTCAGCAGGTAACAGGGAGAGGAACAAACCCGTTCACCTCCATACAACCGGAGTATGACAAGACATCTCACCTGTGTACACGTGCAGTATAAATG
Source organism: Paraescarpia echinospica (assembly GCA_020002185.1). NCBI lineage: Eukaryota > Metazoa > Annelida > Polychaeta > Sabellida > Siboglinidae > Paraescarpia > Paraescarpia echinospica. Next base: position 65,710,989 of record CM034534.1, on the reverse strand, counting down.
TCCAGCGAAGTTCTCCGTAGCTGTTGTTGATGATGCATGTGTAGTTGCCTTCATCCGAGAGCGCAACCCGTTGCATCCGTAACATCCAATTCTTCTTCTCGATCTGTCACAAGCAATATTCATCTTATGACACAATTCGTACAGGGAAAACTTTAAAATATCTTGACATTTCACAGACTTTTCTAAGACCTTTATGTAACTTTCCATCACCAAAATATCACAACATATAAATATTTTACCAACAGCCCCTAAACCTTTATAGTCATTCAAACCAGTTTCTCGAATTTTTTAAACAGTTTAAAGTAGCATAATTCCAAGAACACTGCCGTAACATGGAGAATTCACACTCAATGAAACACAGAATGACATCAATTTTGTGCACTATTAAAACCAGAACATGTGACAATTTCCGATCCATTTATAACTGTTAATACTAGCACTGCCAAAACTCAGTGGCCCAGAATTAAAAGTCTATGATATTAGCATAATGCTACCCAGCATAGTTTGGCTGAAAAAATCTCATAACGTTCATAAATGCATTTATAAGTGCCTCGGTAAACTATGCCACAGACCCACAATTATGACTCATATGACAAGATTGAATTTGGACAGAGAACTGCACAGATCACATGTGAAATGACCCACATTTGGACAATGCAGACCACAAGAAATATAAAACGAGCTTCTGGCACGAGACAAACACTTCTAAAGGTGTTCATAAGTAGCAAGGAAAACATCATGGCTGAATGCGTAAAACCATGACAGGCTTTCTAGACACTGGCCACAGGCACCACCTCGGCTCAAGCACGATCCTTTGTGCTGGCTGACAATTTGACGTGAGCTGTATTGTATGCCTGGATATCTCATGCAGACAGGGTAATAGAACCGGGTGGAGGGTAAATATGTAACCCGCAGTGGACTCACAAAGGCGCTGTTTGTTTATAAAACCCTTCTGGGGTAAGGATGGAGTGAAAGAGAGTTCGAGGAGGAAGCTGGAGAGGAGTTGGTAAAAGTAGGCTGGACAGGTGGAACAACCAGAGAGGAAGAATTAACAAAGAGAGTGGATCCCTCAGAGAGGAGGGGGTAGAAGGAGTAGAGGAAGATTGTGACTGAGGTATCCATCACATGTGGCCCAGTTTGAATTAAACTACATTGAAGTTATATTAACAACCACAAAGCAAATCTTTGGCTGTGGCAATCTGCCCAATTTAAGTGTTATCTTCACACAGATAAAAACAGGTGCCAATAACGACATTAAAAATAGCACTTAATGAACTTAAAACACACAGTGCACCACTTGTCTCGTTTTTGCAACAAAGTGTGACATTTCAATGAAGTGGAAAACGCCCATTCTGGTAACTGGTACAGGTGACTTCATTGCAGATAACGACATTTAAGATAACCCATAATGAACTTAAAACACACAGCGCACCGCTTGTCTTGTTTTGGCAACAAAGTGATATTTCAATTAAGTAGAAAACGCCCATTCTGGTAACTGATGAAATACAACTGATTTCATTGCCGGTTATCTCTGCAAAACCACCTCGCCCCTGGCCCAAGAAAATCACTGAAACTTGGCACTTATTTACCATAACTTTGAAGGAATATGCATTTAATTAGAAGAGCGACAGAAGTGGGAACAAAAGAATGAATAAATCAGTCTGTTAGCACATGTGGGTCATTTTAATGTTTGTATCTGTACTTGGGTGTGATTTTTAAATGTTATATTTACTCTTGCATGTTTACGTTTATATTTGTAATTGTATGCTTTGCACAGGCAGAAACACAATTTCCCTGTGAGGATCAATAAAGTTTCTTTACCTTATCTTTATTAGACAGGGGAACAAAGACAGCCGTGTTGAATCAGTGACAGAAGAAAAACAACAAAATCTAGGACCAGGGCCGAGATCAGTGTCTCCCCTGATGACATGGATACAGAGAATAATATTATCCCAATGCAAACAGCTTGTGTTGCCACCTACCGGTCCGGCCTTGCGTCGTAAGAATGGTTTACCATTCTTCAGCCAGCGAATACTGAGTGAGGAACGTCCTGTAGCTGGACACTTGAAGCTGACCTTGCCCTTGACCGCGCAGTCCTTTGACCGCACTGGACGTTTCGTCTGCCATGCTGGGGCTGGCGACAAACAATAACTTGTCACGGTAATGTCTTAACCATTTCAGTACTACAGCCCTGATCAGCTGTGACCACTGAATACTGCATTCCCAGTGAATATGCAACATAATGGACTACCTCACTTCAAGTCAAGATTTGAGCAACAAAAATGCATTTGATGAATAGGAATGTTATATATTTTCGGAAAGTATGATAATCAGCGAATAAAATGAGCCATATAATTTTACATTCCGTCATCATGGTAACCAACAATCCAAGATGGCCACCAAGATTTCAACATTTTTGCAGTTGCTGAACTCGGATGTATACTAAGTTCGCCGACATCGTTATTATGTCGATCGTCAACATCCGACATGGCGACAAAGATTCTTCAATAAAACTATCAAATAATCTGTCCAAAACATACGGTGGTAAATCGCTAGTTGAAGTAATGCGGTCCGCCATTGTGGCTGCCGCGGATTTTGATAATCCATCATTAAAAACCGTGAAAATCACAGTAAACTATTATTGAGCGATAATAAACAATGACCACTGCTGAATAGCTAATTCATTCGCCTTGACAACCGTACACAACAAGTGGCTCCAAGTAGTGGATTATTATGAATAAAAACGATTTCAATAGCAGACATCGTCAATGCCGGGAAACCGGCCTGTCGTACTGAAGCGTCACAGACAGTGCGGCCAGAAAACAGGCCTGTCGTACTAAAATGGTTAACATTTCCTTCACCATTTAAAAAACATATTAATTATATCAGCAAAAATTCCCATCCTTGGTGGTACATTGAGGCACAAAACAAATTCCCGGAGTATTTGTAAATGATTTTCATTTGTTATGATGTAAATTTGAATACTGGTAGTTTACAGGATAATGAAAGTTATAAATGGGAACTTCCGTGAAAAGGTGGACATGACTACCAAAAATTCAATTGAACAATTTACTAAATTAGATAAGTGAACATGATAGAGGGTGTATATATATATATATATATTTATATATATATATATATATATACAGAAAGTTTGGTGTTCCATCTTAGTTTTTTGGTAAAATACAAGCATGTGAATATCGTCAACAAAATACAGGCTAAAACTTGTAATTTCAACAGATAACCAAGCTGCCAGTTGTCATTTTTCTATTTAATTAAGTTAGTATTAATTATTAATCTAATATGATTATTTAACAGCACATGATGTAAATCATTACGCCGACCGTACGTGTATAGCAAATTGAGGGGAAAAACTTGCGGACAACAAGTAAATAATAAACCACATGATCCAGGCCAGTATTAGTAGTAAAATAATATCATGCACAACTGAAAACATAGACTAAAAAACTTCATCTTGTGTCATTATATATGGCTCATATGTGTAGATCGTATTATATTCACTATGCTCAGCCTATATTTCTGTGTTATTTTATGTGTATGCATAATTGCAATAGCATGGATATTATGTTAGTAAACAATCCTGAGACCTGACACACTGCTCGGGCACTTATTATCATATAATTTTGTTAACATCGCACACTTTATATCTAGATGTTTTATTACATTTGTTGGTTATCCTGTTAAATATAGTTATGCATCTACTGAATAAAAATAGTGTTGCTATTACAACCTTGTAGACACTATAAATATAATTACTAAATTTTTCATCTTGCAAACATTAACCTGTTCAAACTAGCAAGGTCTACAAATCGTGTCATTTATCACCTAGATGTGTACACAATAACAGAACGATAAATGTCCACGTCTTATGGAAATAAGTACCATGTAAAAAGCAAACATTTCAATCACAGATATGACCATTCAAAAGTTATGGAATTCTATGATAACAAGTGGTATTGACACCCCCTGGAGGGTTTGTGAATACACTATTCACAGGGACCTGGATCGGTCTACGCTGGTCCTGCTACTAAGCACTTGTTGGGACACTCACAGAAAAGTTTACCCATTCCTCTTTCAACTACTCAGATCATCAATTCTGTCTTTCCAGGCCAGCTGATGGACAAGGCAACCAACTCTAGTGGAGGTCACACAAAGGGGTTTACAACCCCCATAATGTCAACACCCTAAGGGGTGGCACTAATTACGAATAAATACCCTCTTCTCCTATCTACCTGTTGCCCAGTTTAAGTAGTTCCCACTGGAGATACAGCCTAATTACCTCCCCCCCACTGAAGGGTGTATAAATGGGTGCACTCAGTACTTGAAGACAGGCCAAGCATGTACATATTTGTAGATTACACCTGGACTTCTGGGTATTACCTGACTGATACCTCCTATAAACACTAGTTCCTAGTACATACTTATACACAGTAAACAAGGTGAGTCATTATCCATGTAAGAGTACCCCTGGGACAAATTCAAACTACCCACCCCTACCACCCCTACCACCCCTACCTGCCAAACGCCTACTTATGATGATGCATTGGTTAACTGCAATAATATTCCAATAAATGTCTTTAGATTAGAAATAGTTCTATCAATAGGCATGATAAATATTTATTTTCAATTTGAAATAGTACCAAATATGTTATCAGCTTTACATCACCACATAGCAAGAATACTATATAAAATAAATCTACCTTACTTTTGTCAACCTTATCGCTCTTGTTGACCCGTTCAAAATGATTTTTAATCTTGCCCAAGGTACAGTACTCGTGCCAAATTGGACAAACCCCACCTAGAGGTTTTTGATAAGCAATCGTGAAACACACTTCATTATAAAACAGGTCTATAATTATTAGACTGGGGATTCATACAAAATGTACCTGAAATCCTTCAAACGAACCCCAGGAGGGCCATGGGGGTGACAGTCAGTAATCATCATAAAGATTCTAACACTGTGGAGAGTCCGAGAGTACTTCTGCCACCGGACGTGATTCCCAACTGCTTATGGTCAAGCACATTGCTTTAGCACACCTCACATTTCCGGTGGTAAATTATCCGGTGACACACTCTGATTCTCATTTTATTCCAGCCATCAAGTGGTGTCTATTGTGTGGATACTCAGACTCAGTCAGAGGGCGTTAGTCAGACGAATTAGTGTTGTAGTACTGCCATCAAGGCAACAGCCAGTCAATCATAGCCTACTAAACTTGGCAATCAACTTCAATAGTTTAAATTCACATGTACAGTGGGCAACTAGGGTAGAGCGGGGCAAGACAGTGGTCGGACAACTTGACAATTGGACAAAATGCCACAAAATTACTAAGCTGAGCTCTTTGTAATTTTATTTACTTATAGACCTAGTCTCAATGATTTTTCAGGTATTATTAATATTTTTATCGTTTACATACAACCATATAATTATTATTTGTTATAATAAATTTTTTAAAGCGCACTACTTGCAGTTTTTTGAAATTGTAATAACTGTGTAATATTAGAGTAAAGTGATGTGTAATTGTAATTAACAAATTCTAACTTGATGTGGCAATGCTAAATTGGGATTGAACAATACAGTTGATATAGACTGTTACTTTTGGTCTACAAAACTAGAGAACTGTTCTTTATTTCCCTCAATGATCCAGACTTGATTTTTAGAAATCACCATCCATCCATCTTGCAGTGCAGAAAAACACTCCATAACCAGTGCAACTTTGACAAGAAACATGGACACGATCATGAGAAATACTTTAATAAGATCACAACGAATCATAAATCTCCACATGAGTAGGTTCTCAAGTGGACACAGGACAGTGCCTGTGACAGACAATGGATCCCAGTACTCATGACAGGTGTGACACACACCAGATGCCAGTGTCTACCTGTAGGAGACCTGTCACGCTGGCCTAGGCCTTGCACAGGTGTGACATTGTCCTGCTGATGTGACATACCATGGCTACAGTTCTGTCACCCGACACGACCATCACACACCTTTCTGTAGCTTCACACATGATCCACACTGCCTGGGGATACAGCAGGGATTTAATTTCACATCAATATGCACAAGGCAATCACTGGCACCGGGCCCATTCAGCAATTTATATGCAAATGGCGGATTCATTTTCCCGAGTTTTTAGAAAACCATGTCAAACGGGGTGACAGTTCTGTGAAGGGTTATGTGTTCCATTACAGCTAATCCACTGGCCAACCATATAAGGGGTGATTCAGTGCTACATGAGAAATTACCCCTCTTGAGTTTGGCACAGCTGGAGGATAATCACTGTTGTCCTGGGGCTAAAGCTGCTTGGGGGGACTTATAGGGAGATGCAAAGATTTGTTTTATCTAAACTGACTCTTTTAACAGGCACAACTGTCTCACCTGTGAATGAAAATGAGTGCAGAAATTACTACTGCCATAAGGCATGAACAAGAACTTTAAAGTAAAAAGCAGAGTTTACAATAATATTATTAGTAGAGGAAGTTGTATTCCTAAAGGTTGTACATCTAAATAGTAAGTACAGTATCAACAGTACCAACCTTATGGTTGTGGACAGGATCTTACTTTATGTATAATTTATGAACACTTGGTTTTTAATATGTTTATATTTAATTGTTTTATTTAATAATTAATGCTGTTTTGTGTTACATAAAGCATCTTCAAGAAACCATTTTATTTTATGTAGATTTTGGCACTATGCAAATTACTGTCATTGTTATTATTATTAACACCATTGAAAACAACCATCACATCTACCTAAAAGTTCCAAAATGTAATCCCTTATCTCAAGGTAATAACCTCTGATCTTTGGGTAATTGGTTTCTGAAACTGATCTGTGTGTATACCTATCTTTGAAAACAATTTATCTGAAACTAAACACATCTCAAAGCACTGACACACAACAGAGGCCATACAAAATGTCCTCAAATAAATTCCTCAACAGGGTAAAATTCCACACCCCAAACAACCCTGCACCAGCCAGCAATTGCACGATTTAAATCATACAAACTTCTGTCAATTTCCAATGCAATCCTATTACTCCAGTACTTTATAAAACCTCCTTGAGTTGTTATTTATCGCAAAATTATACTTCCAATTTCACCAGTGTTTTCACTGTATGCATTTCGATTCCAGCAAATGTCAGGTCTACAAAGACACTCGAAATGATGGTGTTGGACCACATAGTGAGGACCATAAATCCTGAGTCATTGGAGTCAGAACCGTTACAATGACAGATCACGAATTGTTAGACATCCGCAGAAAGCGTAAGTGAAATATATGTTGGCAACAGATGTGCTTACCAAATAGACTTAGCCCAGGCGAGACCCGGGGCTTAAGTTCATAACCTGTACGATTCAAAAGAAGTTTATATATCATTGCCTACTTCAGTCCCAGACTCCCAGACAAAGACAACATGTCAGATATTGTCAGGTAAAACATGACATATGCACACACGCACGCACGCACGCACGCACGCACGCACGCACGCACGCACGCACGCACGCACACACACACACATAATGTATGCACTATAATTATAGACATTATACTACAACAAACACATCACAATCCTACTTGTAATGTATCCACTGGTATTACAAACAATTCTGCAACATCTGAACAGTTGTTCATTCCAAACTATATTTAATAAAATGTCATAAAACTACTAGCTTATTATAAAAATAAAATCTCCCCATTACTAGTGGTTCATTCTGAATTGAACTATGACAAGTTTCAAGAATTGCCACACAACCTCAAAGTAAATAACTGGGAGGGCAATCTGCCCAATTTGTGTTTTATCTTTATACAGATAATAAAAAGTGCCAGTAACGACATTAATAACACTTAGTGAACTTAAACATACAGCATACCACTAGTCTTGTCATTGGCAACAGAGTTATATTTCAATTATGTGGTAAACTCCCATTTTACTTAACTGATGAGATACAACTGATTTCATTGTGTGTATGTCAAAAAAGACACCTGTACTCGCCCCTGTCCCAAGAAAATCAGAGATATTTCAGTCCTAGGCACTTACTACTAACAATAACACTGAAGGTATGTTAATGAAATCAATTGGTTGGGTGTGTGTACATGCGTGGTCATTCATGCATGCATGTGTGCGTTCATGTGTGCAAAATGTAAGTGTTTACTAACAAGCACCAGTAAGCAGATCATGTGCAGGTATGTGATGATTACTTTGCTAAATTACACTACCACTGGTACTTGAAAGCATCATTTTAACTTTCACTGCTCATGTCATGATGCAAAACAATAACTTGACTGTGACACACATTTTATATCTATGCAGTGCAACTTACTGAAAGTCCTATACATGGCAAGGAATTGCGATCTTATCTAATGTATGCAATATACAGGTCTTGTTGAACACCCTATACTCAGTACATGGCAAGAAATCACGATCTAATCTAGACAAATCCAATTTTGTTAGAGATCAAATGAAAACTGTATTGATTTGATGAAAACAACTGGATCAGTCAACTGTAACTTAATATAAATATATACTTCAAGCTTGAATTTGAAACCTGCTAAATTTGTTATGATTATCATAAACAAATTAGCAGGTTTCAAATTTTCATAATGACACTGCACACAAAAAATAATTAAAACTGATGATGTGACAAATATATTATCAATGAGACTACATCTTCAAAATGCCCACGGATGCCCTAAACCTGAACAATCAAAGGTATCATAACGACCGTTGATGTATTGGGACACCGTATGTTTTGGGACAGCCTAAAAATTAAAAATAAATTATATTTCTGTACTGTAGGTTTTGGGACACCTTAATAAATATAATTATTTTTGTCCCTATGTGTCCGGACACACGGGATGTAGGGCCATTGAGACACTCAAAAATAGTTAGTAGCAGGGTAATTACTAATAGACAAGGATGACATGACGTCAGGACTTGTTCATGTCCCTAAGTATTGGGACAGTGAATCTGAGACTTATTTTTGTGCACCGTATGTTTAGGAACAGCTGATAATTTAATTATTTTTATTTGTTCCAATATATACAGTCATTACGGTAGTAGAGGCTGAACAAAATAAAACACCACAGTCTCGAAAATGAGTATTTACCTAGCCACACAGACACACAAAACTGATTTTTGTTACATATATATATATATATATACATACCAATTGTTTTGTACTGGCAACAGAGTGATATTTCAATTAAGTGGTAAACTCCCATTATCTGAGATCTAACAATTACCTCACAAGAAATCTATGGGAAAGCAGTCAAACTACACCCTGTATTGGACGAAAACAAACCGGTGTTGATATGTTAATTGTGTGTCTTCATTAGCAGCTGGTCTAAGGAAAAGGAGGAGCCAATGTCTATTGATCAAACATTGGCCCCATGAGTCAGATAGTAAAATTCCCCACTCGGCATGTTTCTTTCCCACGAATCATGGGTACGGAAACTTAACAGTAAACAAAGATGCATCTTTTATAGTAACAGGGACAATAGTCAAGACACGAGAGGAATGCATGTCCGTCTCAGTGTTGGCCAACTTAAATAATGAGATGTTTCCAGACCATGAATGGGTCCACATACCTGGCAGACTGTTTTCAAGAAAAAAATATCTGATTTCTTTCACCAAAATTAAATTTTTTCTGTGCTTTAGATATTTACTTCAGTAGTGACACCTTAACGACTTTCATCGACTGAAATATGACTTCCATCTTTACAGGGAACACTGAATAATTATTTACACACACATATATATATATATATATTAGTACGTTTTATTTATTTTAAAAATGTATTACCTGAACCATCAAAAAATGTACTACATTCAACAATGTTAATCATTTTGGTTAAATACTGGCTACTACTGAAGGTTATTAACTAATCTGAAAATCAAAACACACTTCAGGGTCATAGCATATGTTTAGCTTTACACTGGGTCAGAGTAACTGAACTTGCTTCAACTTTAATCCACTTATTCATAAAATATAATTGGAAAATAATCAATCACGCAATATCATAAAAACACATGTGGCTCCACCTACCTGCATCTTTGTCTGACAAACTGCTCTGTTGCGATCTTAGCAGGTTCCGTTTCTTGCGAGCTTTGGCGTAAAACGTACACAGGCCCGCCAGCACAAGCACAAAAATAAGCTGTCGGTTCATCAACATTTTCACAAGTCGTGTCTTGTAACAAGTTTTAAGACGCCTCGATCACTGCGTGGGTTCTAAACTGAGGCCTTCACAACCATCAAAGGTGTCCAATATCTGTGTCATGTGCACTCCATTGTCGCTGTTCAATTAACGCACGTCACTGACAGAGAGCGCGGTCACATACCATCTCGAACAAAATCCACGTTACCATTGTGACGATCGCACAACATCAGTTTCATCACAAACTTGTATATATCCAGATGCAGAGAGCGTAGATGTTGTGTCACACCTGAAAGGTAATAAGAACAAAACGTTTAGCCACGCGCATACAACAGTAGTACGCTAGTTCGAAACAGCAGCATCTCACGGTTTTGTATTACTGCGAGTAACATCGATATCCGTTTACACATTCACATCAATCTTTAACTAATGGTGAAATTTGTTGCCTACGTCAGGGGTGGTGAATTCAACATAGGACCACAGTGATTGATTGTCACTAGAGTTGTGACCAGTGTCACTAAGACATTTATAACACTGACCAACCAACATCTGCAGGTGGTGGATGTTCGGATCATAGATGGCAGAAAAAAGCACTGTAGCACTGTCATTGTGGGAAACACGTAGAAAACAATGGTATTATGACAATATAGCAAAACCATTCACCCATCGTATAACTGTCATCTTTATATCATTGATTTTCGTTTCATGATTATACGATTATTGCTCCATTTGTGCTAACTAAATATATCAATAAAGAATTTCATCAACATTAGTTTTAAACTATATTTTTGCAGGAGTTTAAATCACTATAATGGTGTCACTGGAATATGCGGGCATTGCATGCATCGCTAATGTACTGGTAGGTTAAGTTGATCCAATTATTCAATGCCCACTAGTCAATCGAACTTGGTCCAAGCGGACCCCTTCCAGGCCCAAGAATACTTTACACTTTCAGGCCCCAAAACATGCTGCACACTGTGCCTATAGTGAAACTTTGGAACAATACCAGATGTGTTTTATGCACTGCCGAATAGGCTTACATCAAGTCAAACACAGCAAGATCAAATATGATTACAGATCTATTAAATATTCACATAGATCTATATGAAACGCAGTTACTGTGCACAGTGAATTCCTTGGACATACAGTTGGGCCAGAGGTTTCCTAAACTAACACCATGTATCACATTTTCTATGTACATAAAATAGAAAGTGAGCACGTAAGAGATAGATATGTTACATATATTTTAAGGGCGGTTGCCTGTACCACTAGCCAGAAGCTTGCTAATCGGTCGTACGGTGCCCAACTTGCAGTTTGATAAATGGGAACCAGGAACTTCTAAAGCAAGTTTGTGTAGGGACACGTGCCTCTGCTATAATCCTAACTGCCAATTACAGACAATAGTGGCTGTTTAGTATTTGAATGTTGTCTTTATAATTTTAACATGTCACAAACACAACTTTCAAATTGTGATTGTTGTTTCATGATTATTAAACACAATTTGTTGGGCAGTACGCCTTCAACATATTTATTATTTATTTATTCTAGTATTAAGAATATATATATATCCATGCCAAATCATAAAATTATCTTCGTTCATGCATTCTCAGCTCAGTCTTCATTCATTTATCACAACAGAATCTTAAGTAAGTTCATTCAAGACAATCAGCAAGTACAATACATATGTTAAGCTACTTCGCAAACTTTGCATGCACACAAGTAAAGTGGACAATGCATAGCTGTGGTTGTATTTTCCAATACCATAGATACAGGCCATGGAGATCTAAGGTACATGTAAATGAAAGACTGAGTGTGATTGTGAAAGGGTGTTTGCTTACGCCCAATAGCGTAACATTACTGGGTGAATGGTAAACACAAATGTAGTCAAAAGAACTCTTGTACATTAAAAATACAATATTATTATAATTTAGAGTTTTTTAGTGGATAAGACACATTCACTGACATATACGACTAACTCTATAACAGTTGACAGTAGATAAATAATCAAACAGACTGTGGTGTTTGCTTGTGAGTGTGTCACATCACATACATGTGACAAATCACAACATTTAAACAAATGCAGTGGTCTGCGTGACTACAGACAGTCATTGACAGAACATATATGTTAGTGTCAGTAGCGAGTTCTTTATTTCTATTTTTTTTCGAACACTCTCGCCTCTGCAACAGTTTATGGACAGCCTGTACAGTGTGGTTACCAAACTCTTCTGTTAATCATTTGAGGCCTAATTCAACTCGCCAGCTTTTTTTAGAACAATATGATCACCAAGCCCAATACTGCATATGCTAATGCCATGCTGGCACTGCACAAGACCCAATGGCCACCACTGTGAGCAGTAGCAATAAACTCATCAAGGTGCCTAGACTTAGCTTAAGACCTGTCACCTAGGACTGGGCTAGGCCTAGTTTAGGTAATACTAGTAGTAGGTGGTCACTGCCTCACTCCCACCCATCGTGGCCATTGTCACAGACACTGTCAGTCAGTGGTTCTATCAATCTTGCGGCTCCAAATAACGAGACGGGACCAACATTAACTTGATCATCTGCGTTTCAAAGGATACACAGTCCCCAACGTTGACAGCCAGGTTTTTACACCAACAACAACGAATTGCACCGTGTCCGTGGTCATGGACCGTGTCTAGTCCGAATCTTGGACCCAAAACTGTGTCCCCAAGTTGCCAAGCAATTGCCAATCCAGTTGATGAAGTGGATGTCGCAAGCCAAATTACACTACCGTGCCTCTCTAATCGCAACATACTCAACCTGTAAAGAAGGAAATTGTGTGACAAAACCAAGTAATTATTTTGCTACCTTAGCCTAGGCTTTGTTTGGATTAACTAAATGTCAAATACACTTTGCCCGTACCACTCCTATCTAGAACTCCCTCCCATCCAGTGTAGCAGAGTTTCCCGCCTTGGTGTCCTTCAAGAGGGACCTCGCCTCTCACACACTTTGAATTATATAGCCAGTGTGGGGCAACCAAAGTAGTATAGTTGATGGGCTAGAGCTGTCTGTCCGAGGATATCTCCTCGGATGCCGCTACGCCTACGGCTACGGCCACGGTTGTCGAATTGGTCTGGTCAGGATACCTGAACACTGGTTGCCCCTCCCCTCTTTTTCCTGTTTTCATTTGTTTCCTTTTATTTCTTCCTGTGTCACGCGCGCGTCGACGTCGTACAATTGTTAAATATGACAGCTCAATGTAAAAGATTGAAGGTTAATGACGCCACAGACTGATAACCCTCTGAACCGATCCAAAGACAGCAGGAACACAGTTGGCGTTTTCTTGGTAAAATAACAGGCGCTTGTTCTCGATGTGCATTTACCCGTCTCACCGAATTCCCTCCTTTCAAATAGTGCGACGTTAAAAACTATTTTACTGTTTTAAAACGGTACAAAATTAACTGCATGACTGCCATCGGAGCAATGTGTGTCACACATCGTTACTCTGGACCTAGTCGATTAGCAGTATGACTTACGTCGTGAATAATTTATCAAATCACTGCTGCATATGAAAAACTAGCATATTCATAAGTTACTACGCGCCACTACTACTTCCAATGATTTATGGCATATAAGACGTCGTAAACATACGTTTGTGACAATGTTGACGTACGTACCGTGGCAATTGTTCAGGTACTATTCGTAGTGTAAACATTCAGGCTCAAGCTGTGACAATAAATGATATGATATTTGCTCTAGCTATGCACGGTTCCAGTGCGTTTGGAACATTTCTAGAGAAGCCTCCGGCACGGCAAGCATTAGGTCTTGGCGACTATTTTAGATACGACAGCGAAGCGTCGTCTATGAGTGTGGAATGCATTTGTTGGAAAGGCGTAATCCCGGAGGCTTAATCTAGAATTACACTCGTCAACTGATAGTAATTATTCCATAATCTGCATGCTGTTTGTGGATATCGAATCGTCACATGTAGCCCTCCTTTGCATGACTTCATATGTCCCTATAATTACACACAATAGTCCTGTTGTTAACTGCATTTTTAAATGCCTACATACCATTTATTGTATTTGTTCACGGGGCCTATGCCTATAATGAAGATCTAAATTAAAAGTGTCCCTGTCAACTGATTGGGTCTCTGCATATCGTAACATAATTTAACCGATAAGCCACTTTCACAAAACGAGATATGCACAATGCAAAGCGTCAACCTGCAGTGTATACGCCCTGGAACCCTAATAATACTGTAGGCCCTAAGGATAAGCCTAATCTATGTCAACAAAGCCTAATACCCTGCTCGGATACCAGTAATTTAGGTCATGGAGGCCCGTAGGTCCCTATCTAGCAAAACAGAATTGCCGAATCATAAAATAAACCGACATCAGCGTCATGCGAGTTACAACAAGATGTTAGATTGATGTAATTCAATCTCCGCCGAAAGAGATGCCGCCTTGAAACCGACATTATAAATCTCGAGCAGACGAGTTTGCCGCCGCGCGCTGTCTCTCCCACCATGAAAGTGCCGCCATTAAATGAATTGCCACTCACCGCTGTCGGAGAGTTCTACAAACGATGCAACGCAAAAGCAAGCACACAATTCAGTCGACTGGTATTCACTATGTGGGTGTATTAATTGGTCATTCATGTGTACAAGTGTACATAGGTTATGAACCTGCATAATGCGAACAAGAAGCTTCAAAGCGGCCCGCTCGTAAACATTCGACTCGTGAGTTGAGTAGCCTATGCAACGGCGTTTTTTCTGCCTTGACAGTTTGCTTTGCGGTGTGACGGTCCGATAGCTGGTGGTATCGACCTGAGTCCAGCACAGCGGCGCTTTGATGTGAATTGCATTGCCTGTGGCCGACTTGTATTGTTTTTCCTGAGGCGACGTGCAGAGATTGCGCGGGCAACATTGCATTAGTCGACGGCTCGTATCGCGACTTGCGTGACTCGTATCGTTGACCCAGTAGGCCTACACGTAGCGATAATATCGAAAGAGGATTAACAAAGCAACCGATGTTAGAGCGACAGGACAAAGATATATCATTAAACCCAGCTGGCTAGAACGCACCCGTACACGCGGTGCTTGTGGCTAAATCGCCCGGAACGGGTTATGTTGACTCATAGATAAGCTGCCCGCAAACTGATATCGTGAAAAACTTATTTAAGCTCGTTGAAACTAGGATGCATTTCTATCAAAATGGCGCTTCATCATTTGCTGTTTGTTTAGGTAACGCGAACAAAAACGGTTGCATAAAAAAATGTTTCGACCTCCTCAAAGCGTTATTACATATATGCCTATGGTTACTATTAATACATTACGATGTAATCGTTCACATTCGTTAAACGTAATGTACTGCGTTGTGTTCCAACAAAAGATGCCGCTGGCAGTTTCAGTGCATCGCGTTATAGACCTTGGCTAGAGCTGGCTGACCCGAGCCAGGTTGACAGCAAGATGCTTACCAACTGTTGTAGCATCGCTGCGATACTACGCAATTTTTAGCGACAGGTAGCAATTTTGGGTGAGAGGCACATGCGATTTGCGTTGACCCGATTCGTGACCTCGTCAAAAATAGCCTATATATTGAGCACAGCCACTAATCGATACAATCGTGGATGCGGAGTAATTTCAATACAGTCAACGCACTGATTGGTTTGGTGTGTAGGTGGTGCTTTCCCGTGGTTGAGGTTGGACAATATCCAGCAAATGACAATATATAGACATATCGGTATCATTGATTTGCCCGGGCACAGTGTGTACAAATCTTCACAACAAAATGCTGCTGTCGCAACAAAATTAGGCTTACGCGACACGCTTTCTCAAAAAAAGAACACGTCAACACACCTGGTGCATGTCCTACCTTTTGAAAACAATGTCTAGGCTTATTTGTAGATCTGACCTTTTTATTCTTTGCATGCTTACGTGTTAAAAGCGAACCCTCAGAATTCACTTCTGGTGGTTCATCAACCACAGGCAATCCAAGTGAACGCTCCAGGAATATCTTACATCCGCTCCGGTGTACAATTGCGCTGCATTTAGAACTTTAATTTTGAATCATTCATTGTATGGCGTCCATCTATCTCAAAAGATAACGGGCGACGCCTTGGGTAGCAATAAATGTTCTGTACAATTCTACCGCAAGAACATTATATATTTAAATATGGACTAATTTTGGTTTTAGAGTCTCGTTCATCACATGGCTTTGGGCAAGGTATGTACGTTCCACAAAATGGTCATCGAAAACGTCAATGGGAGGCGCATGTTTCCGACGGTCAACGCTGCCGTCGACAGCGCCGTGGGGGGTCTACGCAATCGCAATACACCTGGGAATGTGAAATTAATCAATCAGCGCAACAATACAATATGACATCATCGGAGGTGTTTAGCGTTGATCGACACGGTCTCCGTCACTCGCGAGGTTCGACCCGCCCGGTGCAAACCTCGGGTCACTCGCCCGCTGTGCAGGAGAACACGTCACAGACGGTCGGGGAGTAAATACGGTGCGTTTTTGTGCGGCACAAAAGAGCGACAGGAAGACGCTGTCACGCGAAATGTTTGCCTTCCATAACGTGAGTGAGTTATGCGCCGGAGATTTCGCTTTAATAAGCGAGTGGAGGAGCGTGTGAAAGCGACGCGACGTCGTGGACGGGGTTCGGAGCGCGGCTGTGACAGTCGGGCCGACGGGTGTCGTCTGCTATTCATCATGCTGACACCTGGCGCTGTTACGACGGCAGGTTGGCGAGGGCGCGCATCGCGGTACATCCGGCACGCCGGGCTCTGGTGAGGCCTAGGGGTGCTGCGCTGTCATGCTGTAGGCCCTACCACAACGAGGGTGCTGCGCTTTCAGACAGTAGTTCCTACCCCAGAGCAGCGGCGATAATACCATCGTGATCGATTCGTTGCTATCATTTGTAGCATATAACACAGCTATCACAGAAAGATACCTGCTACCAATAGGCCCTACAAATGTATAAATTGCG
Source organism: Paraescarpia echinospica (assembly GCA_020002185.1). NCBI lineage: Eukaryota > Metazoa > Annelida > Polychaeta > Sabellida > Siboglinidae > Paraescarpia > Paraescarpia echinospica. Next base: position 65,693,858 of record CM034534.1, on the reverse strand, counting down.
CTTTCTGAGAGTGTATGATAGCCGTTTCCTAGTACTTTATATGTCCAAAACTGACATGTGAATGTATTGATATTAAAGTGACTTATCTTCTTTAATGAAAAATCGACCCAGGTGGAAACGGTCCGACAGTGCATGGCCGACCAATGATGATGATCATCATTTAAAAAGATTGCCACCCAGAGCCAGAACCACACATGGCAATTGGACAAGGAAACACTTGGCGTATCGAGTGTCGAACATTTGTTTATCTATTTCAATTCTGATTATGAATCCTTAATAGCATCATAGCGGGACAACATTCCTGTCAATTTCCTTAAATAAGTATTCTGTTTTGTCTTCGGTTAATCTCTTCCGCTTCCGGTGCCAGGTATCGTTTTGTTTTGCGTGTGTATATATGTTGTTTAGCATTTCATCCTGGAGCAGAGCGACCTGTGCAACCTACAGCCATAAAGATCGTCCTTGGTGATGGCACATGTAGTGGGCGTGGCGGGCACGTTAAACGACACCGATACGGTGTCGTGTTTCTCCATTTGAAATTGTAACGACAGCCAGTCGGCGGAAGCAACATCCGGGGCGACATCGATGATGCACCGATAGTCAACAATGGCCGTGGAGCCGAGCCTGATAAGTCAGTCTCCATCGTTGACACACCCGACTCGCAGCACTAACCCGGCCTTAAATCGTCTCGTCTCATAGACAATAACCCTTTGTCTTCCCAGACGTGCGGCCTAAGTTGCCTAACTAACCTCGACGAGTTCTGTTTTTGTTAACTTTGCATATCATATCGCCGATCAGTCGCTCCGTCTATAGTTACGCACGGAGATTCCTCGATCGCGGGTGAAGCGATGCGGCGACATACACATCTGTCTTCCTGAACCGCAGACACACACACACATAGATCAGTAAAACGGATCCCATGTTGATGTTGACCATAAGAAGGCCACCCAAAAGAAGCCAATGCACCACGACCAACTTGTTGACGCGTCTCTTTCAGGAGTGGTGTTGGACACTGCAGAGCCCTCACCAGAAGTGTTGGTATATCTAAAATCACCCTACATAATGTGCTTGTGGAGAAGACATTCAAACAGTGGAAGACCTCATAGAAATCCGCCTCCTATCTGAACCTTACAGACTATATGGCAGTTTTCAACTTGTGCTTTACTCGGCGAAAGAGACGAAATTGTATGCGGCGATTTTGCTTAGTATCCAATGTTAAAGGCCAAGTACAGAAAACAGAAGAGGATGGTAGAAAGAGAAAAGGAAGACTGAAATTAAGATGGAGAAACGTGGTGTAGAGTGCAAGGGTGAACAGTCGAGAGTGGGAGGAAATTGTAGAAGATGGGACTGGTGGATAAGTAAATCGGACTGCGTGTGTGATTTGGCCCCAACCGAAAGAGACAAGGGAAGCGAGGAGGGAATAAAGGTCGAAAGCCATGTCCTGATTTCAAGTGATGTGCGCCGTTGGCGAGAGGTTCACCATCCATAATCTGTTCACCAAAGACAACTGAGTACGTGACTCCACGAGATCCAACGCGTGCGTGAAACGAAGAAAAACGCTGACACATATCCATTTAGATTGTCGTAATATCAGTTGCTAGATATCGTTGCCAGTTGTCTAATTACTTTGCACGCTTCAGCCGCCGCATCTGATGGTGCGTGCAGTGTCTGTTCATCTAACACGGCCGCGCACACCTCTGACCGCCGACATGTCACGAACTACGCTGCCTCGCATCTGTCTTTCCTCACGCCACTCGGCGGAGAAGAACACAGCCTCATTTGCATTTTGCAAAACACGGGCTCTATGGGATGGGCGTGTAACGGAGACCGCAATTCGAGGGGCGGCACGGGCAGTTATGCATTTTGATGAGCCGAGAACAAAGCTTGTGACGCAGCCGCATGCCGAGGCCTTGTCGATGTTGGCCCGGCTCCAGCCTAGGCACGTACGGGCGTCGCTCGATCCGTGTTACCAATGCTATGAAGCTCCTTGTGTTTGTCGTGTCGTAACCGTCAGCCGATTCTACCGCCCAACCGTTACGTTTTATTCACAGTTGCAAGCTGAATAGAAATGGCAGCCGGTAGAAGTGACGTGATGTGCATATCCTTGTTCATTTTATCGGTTAATATCGATTGTAACGTATTTAACAAGATTACCATGATAAGCTACCGGTTCCATATTCTAAGTGGACAAGGAAGTAAACTATTGTCCTATCGAAAACCCAATTACGTCATCCAGAGACCCGATTAGAATTATTTTATAAACGCACGCGACCACAAAAATACTACATAGATCCGAGCAGCCAATATAATTTTATTATGTTACGCAATTGCGCAGAGATCACGTGTGCATAATTATACTGTGTTTTACGCACTCGGAAGATGACTTCATGGAAACAATCTCGTTACCGTGTGCTGTTGATTCCGAGAAATACCGTGTTTTCATGGACATGCACAGGACACCCGAGGGCCCATTGCCAGGAGACATCAAGCGCCTGCTAAAGATATTATCACCGACACTTCCTGTTCGGTTCGGAAATGGTAACAGTTTTCGCACACATAAGCCTACACCTATATATGTAAAACATCCACCGCTAACTAGTTGTCACCATCTTTTTTCACGCACTGTTACCTCGACATTATAATACTACTTATTATTATTTTATAATTATTATTCTATATTATTGAAATGCGTACGGACGAATTGTATGTGAATGTGTAGAATAATGTTTTAAACAAGTGAAAGTTACGAATACAATTCAAAATGTCGTAATTTTGTGGGACTTGTCTAACTGCGCATATATAGGCCTTACATAAATAGTGTGTAACTAGTTAGATAGTTGTGCAATATGTGGTGTAAAGATGCGTCACAAGTAATCAAAACAAATGAAAGCCATGTACATCCTATATGTACGTGATTGCAACGTATTGAAGTGCAAAATCCGGTATAACAAGTTAAACTTTTTGATATGCAACCATATAAAAATGGATTATTTACCGTAAACGAACTTAGGAAAACCAAAGTGGCGCTATATAAACAGGGTTGGAAGCCAGACTTTGCGTCGTGTGCAGGCGGATTGTCGTAATGGAAATAAATTATTGTTATTAAATCATCGTGCGCTTATCATGCTCGGTGACTTGTTTGCGGCCGGCCAATTCAGTCACGCGTGATGTGATCGGAGCAGCCACGCGCGACGAGATTCGACCGGCCGCGCACAGGGCCACGGACAGTGTTATCGGCAGCGGGGTCCACTGACGCCGGGGCGATGTGTATCGACCTCGGCGCCTGTGATGGCATCTGTCCGGCCCCAGGCGCCGTCTGTGGCCGCGCACCTGCCTTGACCGCACGCAGGACACGGGCAAGGAGAGGGACAGCTCGGCGCATTGTGGGGATTGGCCGCAGGAGACGGGATACGTTTCCTTCGAACTTACCATTGTTATGTCATTTACTGTTCTTTGTGTAGGAATCCACGCGCGCAGAGGAAGTTGTTTGTTGTAACGTGTTTCCCTAATAACATATTTATTCGTACTGCGATGTATAAAACATTCCAGATGGCATTGTGAAATATGTCTGTCTTCCACAGAACGATATTTGTATATCACACAGATGGAACTATACATTATGTTTGTTGGACTTCTAACTGATGAAAACATAAAAATTAAGGCTGCCACTTCAGGCCAAGTTATGCATAATATATTAACAGCAGCTGGTTGCAGGTGCGTGTGCATGTCCTTTTGTATACACACGTGCAACAGGGACGTCTCGATTCAGCACTTGTTTGTGCATCTCTTGGCAGAAGGATATTTTTATCGTCTTTCAGGTAACTGATCCTCTAGTCACGACGATGTATGCGACCCTGGCGTAATGATTACAATAGTCGGGACAGGTGATGGGCTCGCTGTCACGATGTCAACCAAATGGGTGCAGCAAATACGCGACAGTGTCCCGATCAGGCTTTGTCGCGACGATTTATTCGCCAGGTGTGCGTGCTGGCGACAATCGAAGGGTGCAATTAGACATGTTTAAAGGTGTGACTAAACGCGTCGTTGTTAAGGGGTGCTGTTGGTGGTTGACAAGGCTGCTGTAGAACTAAGACTGGGGTGTCTTGAAGCGTTGCTGAAGGCAACGTCTCAAGGCAACCGGTCAAGACTGCGATAAGTCACGGCAACAAATGCGAGCAGTTTAGTGGAGTCTTGGCAATGTATAGGATATCATTAGACGACATATGCGGGAACATGTCCCCAGGGTGTCGGTTACACATTGACTCACACGCTAGAAACCTATGTTTAAAAATCGCTGAACCCTTCTATACGAATGCAGGAAGACCCAACAAAACGAGAGGCACACACAGATTATACGGACCTCGTATGTCCGAAGATCACATTAAGGAAAATCCAAAGCGATTTTTATCGATTATCTGATACGATGCTAATTGGGGGGGTTGTATAATCAAAATAAGTAAGTTCTGTGATTTTTAGATCTCGTAGAAAATGTACAGTAACTACACTGTGGATCACGTTTCTGTAATATATTTACCATAAAAAATACTATGAAACGGGAAGTCGACAAACCAATATATCACCGCAAATAAACCGTTACATGTCACCGTCAAATGTCAAGAATTTGATTTCACTAGCGTCCGTTGGATACAGGCCCTTAGCCAGAAAAAATGTTTGCCAGTCTTGAATTAACCAAAAGTGTACCTTTTAGCGCGCGAACGGCTTGCGTGGAAGCCAGTCACGTCAACCACAGCCATTTTCGTCAGTGCAGTTTTTCAATGACAAACCCGTGTCATTTGAGCCATTTATTTAATTAATACTAATCCATTCAATTTGTTTCACTACCAGTTGTGCCAATGTGTCATTAATGTGGGACCCTAGACTTGGAACTATAAGCTAATCTAGTGGCCAGCTGGCCTCTCTAAATTCCACCAGTCTTATCAGTTGTAATTTCCAGTCATGGCCAGTCATCTGCCAGTCTTGAAAATGGGCAGACAGGTCTCTGGCTAAGCCCTTTGTTGGAAAGTGTTCATGACACATGCTGTATGTTGTAAAATGGTCGTGGTTTATTTCACCATGAAATCGTATATTTCTGAAAATAAAGTTATGAAAGTGACGATAATAACACGAAAGTGTGTTTAATTAACCGACGTAGTACAACCTACTAATAGTTTTAGTGTCGCAAAGAGCCATAGAACAGTCGCTCAGTTTGCCAATGACAATCGTTGTGGCATCTCCTCGAAGATCACGTGTCCATTATGGAGGAACCGTAACTTCTCATGGTGTGACGTCGACATTGTTGAGCTTAGCCAGGCACTAAACTGGTGCATTTTACCAGGCAGCCCTACATCTTCGTCAAACAAAGAAAGGTTGACGCAGTGGAGGTACAACCATGTCCACTGATCTTTTGATCTCAGCCGCGGTTGATATCGCGACAATTAAAATACCCCTTTAGGCAGCCTACTGCATTCTGTAAGTGTTCAACGGTGCATAAGTTTGGTACACAGATGTCGATGACCACAGTAGAGATTGCAGACCAGCATTCCTTTATTTCGCCGACTTTTACCGCATCCGGACCGTGCAAACAGTCGGAATTTTCGTCAGTTCCGACTGCTCTGAGATTGATAACGCGAGTAGCGATTGTTGGCGACTCGCGCCGTCCTTTCATTCGCTCTACGTGAGCCGAGTTTATCATTCACTCTCACTCTCTTCACGGAATCACGGGTGACTGGCGAATAAAGAAAGTTCGTCGAGTTGAGATAAATCCTCGCGGTGACTTCCGCCGTGCGGGTAACATCCATTCAATGTGCTTTTAATCTGAACTCTGTCCCAAGCTGTTTCACCCCATCCAAACGGGTGGGAAGGTATCTCCATAATCCGAAACAGTCGATCATTAACCTGTACCTGCCAATCATCTCGAGTTTTCCGGGAGTTTCCCGGATTTGTTGTGAATCTCCCGGACTCCGGTAAAAGAATAATATCTCCGGGATTTTTGGTGAAGACTAAAATCTTCCGAAAAAGAAGGTAATCTCCCACATTTTCGCTTCATACCTCTAACAGCACACCCCCCCGTCTTCCGAAATCCAATGCAACATGCCCTAACTGATGAAACTCACGAACCATCTCGAAACTCCCAGATTTCGAAACTCAGAAGTTGGCAGGTATATTAACCCTATTGGCCCATAGGTAAATTACGGCAAACTGCACAATTAGTTGTAGCAGGATGGAGCATAACAGTTTCCCCTGGGGAAAGGATTTGGACCGTCTTACAACGTATTACGATATCAACAGGTTGGTCGCTCGACTGAGTTCAGCTCGTTGACTTTCCTCGGGGCTTCCTTTATGACTGAACGGGTTTGCTAGAGCAGAATTGGTCTTTGATCGTGTCCCCGGGCATCATCGAAGTTTCCGCTCCAAATAACCGAGGTAGTTTGATAAACAGGTGCGTTTGTTTGTTTGTTTGTTTGTTTGAAAACGCCCCCTGCTTGTTCGTTGAGATTACGTCAGTTAGCATGCATTAAGACAAAGACAATGTGTACCTAATGCTGAGTAAAGCCGCAGGGATTTCAATAGTATATCTTTAGCAACAAGGCAAACTAAATGGTAATGAAGCTTTTATGCAATTTAAAATTTTAATGTTTGTGATGTCCAACACATACTGAATTGCATTTGATCAGGAGATCCAGGCAATGAACTATCTCATAAAGGAAGACGAGTCAGATCATTGTTATATCTGATAACAAACACTTTTCAGAGCATTGATATATTTGCTAACGAACACTCACCGATCTATCTAGCAACGAACATGGTTCAGCGTATTGATCTATCTGGCAACGAACATACTCGGGTATTTACTGTGTATCGGGTAACGGACATGATTCAGCGCTTTAATCTGTTTGGTAACGAACACGATTCGTGCCATCGATCTTTATGACAACGAATTTTTGGTAACTTTCTGATGCACTTGCTTCGGATTAGTATTTATATAACACAAGTGACAGGAAAAGTAATGCATAATTTGCAGTAGCTATTGTTTGCAGCGACACAATGCACCGAGTTGTTAATATCATGAACCGAAACAAACTGGCGTCGACATGTTGCCATCCAAAAATCAACCGTAAGTCAATGTCTAAGCAACGTCGCAAATCAATGTATACACAACGCTGGGAAAATGAAATACTAGAACTACGATTAGCATTATGACCTACCTTCTGGTGCGGTACTATGCCGGTAGGTAAATATCAAGTTATCCACAGAGTGTTCAAGTAAGTGTTATCCAAAGTTTTTCGTTTCTTCTAAGCGACGTCTTTCTGCGAATTCCGTCTCACCAAATCCTGCAAGAAACGACGAGTTAGTTTATTCGAGTTCCGATTCGATTTCCATTTATTTGCCGAGTCAAGAATTATTTTTGTTATCAATTCTCGGAGACCAGAGTATGATAAAGGTAAGATGTGTATATTACGCAATCCAATAATACGTCGATACTTTGAATAGTCACTATATCTCGATTCGTAAGCCCGCTCCAGCCACGTATCCCCGGAAATGCATAGACACACGACGTAACATGACCCTTGGGTAATTCCATACGTGTCCTTTTTCCTCAAAATTCAGCAAAACGAAGGTGTTTTCAGAAACCTAACCCGGGCGTATATAAAAATAGTCCCGCGTTATCATGGCTAAGTAAACAACGGATTAAAGAGTATCGCTATCAACTTTTATCGAGCTTACTGAGATGCACCACGCATACACGTTCCGCGAAGTATGATATACCAAGAAGGCTGACAGGTGATGTAATATAAACCAGTGTGCCTGGAAGGTTGCAATTGGAAGCACGTAGCAGTGTCGTTTGAGTTGAGGGTGAGATAGGATAAGCAACACTCAAACGAAAATACTCGTCTACATACGCGCATGCAGACCCACGCGCACGCACGCAAGCACGCACACACACACATTCTTGTAGACATTTAAACAGCTTAAATAATGATGTTTTATTTACTGTTAGAACACCATCCGCAGATATCATAATTTGAATACATTCAACAGGCCTATATGAAACTGTTTTTTTCTCATTAATATAATTGATTCATTTCGCAAAGGTAAACTGCGGACGTCAAGTAGCAAACCAAACAAGAAACATATAATAATTCATTGCATGAGTCGTAAACTTTGTTTGTGTATTTGTTTGTGGAACCTTTCCTCAGTCGATACCTATACACGACGCTTCACATTTTACAGACTTCGTTGGACAACACCAATTGAGGTGTCTGTCAGGTCTATTGACGTTGACGATGGGTCGTAAAGGGTCTATTTGCCCCATTCATTGGGATGCACCTTGTCTCGTATATAGTTGTCTCATCTGACCACGAAAAGCGACGGGCGGTGGCGCGGCCACGGCGACCAATGCGAAGAACAACACAAATACGAACCTGATACAACATCACGTAAGTTCTGATGTTAACCAACTTGATATGGTCCGCGACAGAACGTCACACATACTTGTTTGTAGTCTCAGCCGAGTCATTGATCGCCGTAAGCGCACGGTTGAACACTGCAAGAATCGAGGTGTAGGTCTACCCGGATACTCTAATTGGTATAGACACGGTTATGGTCCAACGATCCGATCAAAAAGCTCACTATGGTTAACGCGGCTATTATGCGTATATGACAATGATAGCGTACGTATGTAACGTAGACATGAGCTGATGGTATCATACTTACAGAGAGCAGGCTATAAATCCAACAGTGACGTCCCACCACCTGAAGTCGGCGGCTTGTTCTCGTCGGACACCACCACACAAACAATATCCAGAGAGTATCCACAAATGGCAATATCCACGTTGAATGTCATGGGTAACTCCGATGTCGACGTACACTCGCTGTCAAAAACACCCGCCGGCTAACCAGAGCCTCTAGCAATAGCAGTGCCGCTAACACACACCGCTAACCTACCGCCACGCTCACTGGCACTCGTCTGACACTGTGACAAGGTGTGTCGCTCAGCCTACCTTACCAGGCGTCAGTGCGCATGCGCGTCGTGACAAAAGGTTGACAGCCGCGATCCGGCGCCGCGCGGTAGTGACGCCTGCGACACTTCGGCGAGTGCTGTATGCTTAGCTCACCCCAACCGTTCGCGCGTTCGACACCTTGCCCAACCGCCCTTCAAAGACCAGTCCTGGCCGATCAAATGGACTTCCGCGGGCGACAATCGCCTGCAGTGCACACATCTCTAATCTGTCGCTGGCGCAATTCGTTCCAAAGACACCCTCGTGAAAGCGACGGAGACAGCGCTAAGAACACGGCATTGGTTAAGATCTTGACAACGACATTTAAGTGACAAACGGACGACACCTCGACGAGGTTTAAACGATGATGTGTGTCTTCAGCGATCAATGCTGTGTCGCTTTGTGTGTCCAGTGATGGAACGACATCGGCACTTTTAGTGGCGACCCGCGAAGTGTGACTACAGCAATGTCGACTTTATAATTATAGTAGAAAAACACGTAGAGTAGTTGTACTAATTCGTACACTCACAGACAGTTCAAAGAACTTCCGCGCAACACTTTAGACCGATCTTTCCTTACGAGTACAATTATAATACCTACATTCCATGCTTACTCCAGCAAAGAAACCTAAACAGCTTCGGTCGGCAAACTCTGGTCTACTTTGTATTCCAATAATTAAGACGAATGCTGGAACTAGAGTTTTTTCGGTTGCTGCACCAACTTTATGGCACTAACTTCCTATTGGTTTTAAGTCAGTAAGAAATATAGTTTCATTTCGCCGTCATCTAAAAACCAGTCTTTTTAATACTACATATCCTCCTTAGCTTCTTGGCAATTTCATCCATCTTTTGACGACCTTTGCTCCGTACTTGACAATGAGAACGCTTAATCCTTTGGATTTGTTGCGCCTCTAACCTAGGATCTTCTGAGAATATTGGCGCTAATGAAGTAATTCCATTATCATTATTATATATTGTCTTGGATGTTTTCTCTCGAGCCAAAATTATGGCAGTGCATGGCAATTGGAACAGGTCATCTACAGGACAGACAGGATATCCATTAACGTTCGAGAGTTAAATGAAACGACTTTACCGCACAGTTAGTGATCCACATATATTTAACTTCACTGAAGAAACATATAAGAAAGGCGCTGGTACACATGTTGTGTACAGATAAGATTGAAACAATGCAAAATAAAAGCCCACCAATACTAACTGTACGTAATCATGTTATTCCATGTATCAGCAATTCCCCGTATCGGGTGGGATTCTAAATGTGACGGAGTTTCCTAATACCGAACCTTCCAATTCAGAGCCCGAACAGAAAATACTTTGCTTTAACCATATCGCCAACTTCTTCATTGTCGTTACTATCGTCGTCATCGCCGTCGTCATGTCACCAATAAAATCACCACCATCAACTTCATTGCTATCGCAAACTGTGTCATCATCGCCAACTTCACCTTCGTCGCCATCACCAATGTCATCACTGTCGCTCTCATCATCACACATCTCCGTCGTTGTCGTTTTCGTCATTACCGTCATCATCACCATCCCCACCACCACTGCCACCATCACCACCACCATAATCACCACCACCATCACCATCATCATCATCATCAACGCCATTGTCACCATAATCGCCATCACCGCCATCACCGCCATCACCGCCATCATCGCCATCACCGCCATCATCTTCACCATCACCATCAGCATAACATCAGTAACACCATCACCATCATCGCCATCATCTGTACCTCCGCTATCACCACATTCATAATGTCTTGCGCCACCGTTTCTCTGTCTGCTTCAAGCACTTGTTCTGACGTTACCTCGTCTTGCCCTCGTCGAGGAGTCGACTTGTTCCCCTCGCCACCTCTCACTGCTATGGCTGTGATTGCGTGATTCGTGATTGCAGTTTGATAGTTGAATTACAAAATGTGTTCGAGGGCTGATGGTTCAACTCATTATACGGACAACCAGATTGGCAACAATTAAGAACACCGACTAGCATCACAGCGAACTCATTATTCAATTAAACAGTTGTGTCACCACCGATAACCATGTACTTATTGTTACAACTGAATGAAGTGAGAACAAATTAATTGTAGGACGGTATCCAAACTCGAATCATGTATCCAAATTATCTACGGGTTAGATATGTAGAATGCTACCACGTGTTGATATTATAACCTAGAAACCTTGTGTTTATTTTAAATAGTACATCTACAGTGCCTTTTCGTTGGAGTCAAATGAGCGGATGAACTATTCGCACGAACCAAAGCGGCGTGTTTCAAGGCAAAATGGAAATACAGTGCCCAGCTCCATTCAACTACTGGTATGGCGCGTACGATTCGGCTTATGGAATTGGAGATTAGCAGCATTAAAATAGCAATACACCGATTGTTACATAGCTGAAGATAACGTTCGTCGAAAGAAGCCATTATAACTGCGGAAAGGAAGGTGATTTCATCGAAAGTTTGGTGAACCATTTCCGGTGATCGGGTTTTGGGTAAAATCTGTGTTCCGGTTATATTTTTACAACAGAAAGTACTCCAGTGATGCACAAAATAAAAACATTGCGAAATACTTTCTCAAGTGCATATTTTGTAACCTTACAACAACGCCAATATAGAATGAAATGGCTCTAAATGCAGTCTAACAGTTGTTTGGGATCGTTATCGTGGGCCGTGCCTTCAATAGGCATATACGCAACGTTGAAACCGTGCAATCATGTTAAACTCTAGTATGGATGATTCATTATATACACAGGAAAAGCCTGTCTACTGCATCGTTAGTCAGTGTACACTAAACGAAGCAGTTGTTGTGGAAGCTGACTCGCACGTACAACAATGTATGTATGAATGTATAGGTCACTATAACAATACGTGCGGGATAATTGCATGCTTTAATTAGGAATTAATCTGCGGGGGTTCTGTAGCCAAAAGTAGGAATCAATTTCGACAAACTGTTGACGGCTAATGGTGGTGTCGTCATCGTCAACGGGCGCCGTGTCTGCTACAAACATTGTGGCGACCACGCTCCTGCATTTCACGTGATCAAATCCTAAATAAAAACGTAGAACATCTTTCGGTTAGAACTTGCGCCAGATGGTTATTTAGCACTTGTTTAGGTGTCGCGTGTGAATTGTGCCCGTGATCTGGGCTATAACAATACGTAGAAAGGCACACCGAAGCAAATCAACCATCTACTTGAAGCAACGACCATCCTTACTATAAATACTAATATATCCCCATAAACATAACGCCATCACCGTCCGTGAAAGTATACGACTTCCGCAAGGTTATATTTGCCGTTTCCCGATGATCCGCGATGGTGACGACATCAACGGTGGGACGCATTGACAAGGACGTTAAACCACCGGATTGTCGATCACGAGGACTTAGGTTAGAGACTGCCGTGCTTTCGAAGCTACCTTTTTCATCCCACTTTGCCTATGTTTTGTTTCTGATGAGAACAACGAGTAAGTCCCTTCTACTTAGTGTATACGCCAGAGAAGGTGAAATATTTAAATGCCCGGGGTAGATGTAACACGACGTGGGCTCATAGTTTGGTGGCTTCTATATCTAAAAACTCATGGTGATCACCGTTTCGCGGTTTGCTCGGCGGTTCTATGGAACAATTTGCCTCCTACACTCAGGACAGCAACATCATTACGGCATCATCATTAAGTTCACTTCCGGCCCGAATTGCGTATCAGCGCCACCTATCGACTAACATGTAATTGCAGAACCCCATTAATTGGTATGGTGACCATTGGTACTTCCTCCCTCCGACGATCAGAGCTGCAGCATTGTCGAAGACGTGAGAAGCGCCGAGCAGACAGCTTATACAGCAGCAATGCAATGTCGCAATCGAGTCCGTAAAAAGTGAACTACTTAACAGTATAATATGGATGGGTTTTGCTGGTCCGATGATCTTTCGAGTGCGTGGGCAGTGCGCCATACTTGTAGAGTACCGAGCCCGTTCATAAACGCCACCACACCCCGCTGACAGCGACTTCCGGTCGGGTGTTGATGAACGACCAACGGGCAGGGAAATAAATCTACGCGCTCAGTTCTCAATGGCAAGTCTACACATCTTTTTGTAGTGATTTTCACCGCGTACAATTAGTCTGTGCTTGACAGAACACACCGTGAATGCTCTCGACTGGTCCAGCAGTGGACTGTATGGTATTTAAAAAAAGACTTACAACATATAAATAAAGTATTCTTGTTAATGTGTTGTTAAAGGTAAATGACATGTATCGTCAGAGCACATTACTGAGAATACAAGGCATGTGTGTGCGAGTGTGTATGTGCGTGCGCGCGTGTGTGTACATGCGTGCGTGTGTGTGGGTGCGTGCGTGAGTGGGTGCGCGAGTTTGTTAGTGTAAATATGTACGCCCGTGCATGTGAGCACGTATGTGTGCGTGTATGCGTGCACGTATGTGTGCGCGCGCGTGTTTGTGGACTTGCGAACTCAGTATAGTCATACCTGTGCATTACATTATATATTATTATATCTCTCTCCTCGCTGCCAGCTCTCGTACTAAATCTCCCCTCATCGTTTTAACACTCCTAATTCTTCGTTAATTTCCACCTCTCTCCAATCTATCCTTCCCTCGTCTGTGCCTTCCTCCGTATCTATCATAAATAGGGAAGTGAGAATATGAAACGAGACCGGACGTTTATGTGAAGTAAAACCTCTCCTGCATGCCATTTTTGTCATCTGTCCACGTTAAGATATGACGCGTAACACAAGCGGCCCTCGATCTTTGAACGAATGAGACGTTGTTTTATTGCGTACGTAGTGACGCGATCATTCGGCGGTGCAGTAATACACGTACGTTTACGGCACATATACATACATACGTACATACGTACGCATGCACGCACACACGCATACACGCACGCATGCACGCACACATGCACGCAAGCACGCACGCGCGCGCACACATTTAAATGTGGTATTTATACAGGGACGTTTACGCATGATCGTGACTTTGTAAACAGTATATTTACACACGGACATTTATACGCGGACATGGAGGAGAGCCTACACGCTATTATAACCAAATGAGTAAACTGAACAAACGCGCTAATTTTACAGACATACAAGGTCACAGTTTGCGTAATCACATTATCTACACGTGGTGTCCAGTTGGGAATTAATACCGGTCAGTGAGGTTGGTCACCGGACGTTGAAGTTTCGGGTTCCACCAACTGGCATAATTCAGTAAGTTGAGAACTTTGAACTTCACAACCTCTAGTTTTCAAGATATTCGACGGATTAGAATGTTTAACACCTGCTGACTTCTTTGTTATGTAGTTTGAGGATGTCCATACAAACTCTCTAAAACTGTAGTCAGTATTGGATAACCGGAAATAGACCCTCACTGGATAGCAAAGGACTGGAATAAACATCCCGAGTCTGCGGTAATTTCCAAAGACATCAACCAATTCAAGGGTCGTATTGACAGACACTTGAAGAATTGGGCGGAGGATCACACGCGTCAACGCCTATATCAACCGTGCCAGAGAGAGGTGGCTCAAGGTAAACCAACTTCCGGTGTCGCCAGGTCACGCGAAAGGTTCCGCGGCGACATTTCAGTGAGACTCGGCCCTTTGTTTAAAGCATTTAACTATTGCTTTGACGTGTACGGGTCGGAGTAAGGACTAGTTGATATTATCAGCTTTAAAAATAGCAGTACACTGATTGCTACATAGCTGATGATAACGCTCGTTTACAGAATCCTTTAATATTTGTAGCTGCGGGAAGGAAGGTGAATGTTTGGTAAACTGTTTTAGTGACCGGGTTTTTGGTAACAATTATGTTCGTGTTATAATTCTTTATACAACCTATTAACAAACTTAGAATGTAAAACTATATATATATATATATATATATACATGTTGCACGGTTTATTTGCGAAACAAACAACGTAGTTGAAGAAGTTGTGATTAACAATGGTTTGTCTGGTAGATGATGTCGAAATGTAGAACGTGCGCTATATTTTTTAATAACGTTTCTTTTGTCAGAACCACGAAATCGTATATAATAAAAAACAATTAGTCAGGGATCCAGACCAAGGAGTATAAAATGGACGGGACAGCGCTTCCTACACTTTGCAGGCCTCATTTTTGATTTAATATGATGCCTCATGATGAAGAATTAAGTGGCCTGCTCGGCCATCTCGATTGCGAACACATTAACATTTTGATTTCAACATACGTACCCATAAAACATTTGTGAAATTTCCGGTATCGCTTATTTTTCAAAATTGTGTCATAACTGCGTCTAAAGTGAATCAAACAAACTGATGACAAGTATGTAAAGGGATTCGTACATGGTTTATCGTATGGTGATGTCATAATTGAGAAAATATGACATTGACAGGTCCAAAATGGTAATTTTTGTACAAAATAACAAAAATATCGCAAATTGGGAACATTGAGATGTACGTAAGTGTTTTAATTTCGAGAAAAAAATGTAACACTGGGGGCAACCATGAGTAAAACATTAGTAGAAATGGTATGGTTAACCAAATCGGATCATATAAAAATTCCAAGAATATCAGTTTCTTTGTGAACCACATCACATATTTATGTTCTTTACATTATAATATATATACTAATATTAATAGTTAACACTTTATTTGTAATACGTCAGTTATCAGACAGCTTAAAACTGGTGGTTGTGTGTCTACATTGTCAAATGCGGAAAGAAACATTGAAGTGCTTAGTATCAAAGTTAGTCATCGTACATGTCAACGTTCGAGTACGTTCAGGGTGTGCAGTTGATACCACCTGGCAAAGCCAATTTACTTATCTTCGTCGCTCTCTTCCACTATAGATAATTACGATATTGTTTGGATTCCCTGAACATTTACGCAACTAACACCAGCTGTATGGCAGGAGCAACTCACGTTGCACATGCTCTTGCTGCACTGACAATGGTGCTTTTGTTTGACTACTGGAGGCTTAGCTGGTTTATCCATCATGACCGGAACTAAGTGCCCATTCAGAAGCTGTCTGTCAAATGATGTGGAATCGGGAGAGCTTAGGGTGCACTAGTGAGATCTCTTGCAGGCATCGATTTGATATAGGCATCTAAGCCTATGGTATTTGAAGGCACTCTCAGTTGGGGGCAGTTTCCTTATATCTCCTTTGATGCGTCCGAAGATGTGTGCACGTAAGTGATTGAGGCTCACACTGAAGTCGGGGTACAGCTTCAGAAAGAAAGCTCTGCATGATTCGCTAACTGCTGCTGACACAACAAGTGAATCTTCTAACTGCGTCATGTCTGTGAGGTCGGATGCATTCATCATTGTAACATTGAAGGATTTGTTCTGTCCTTTTCCAAATGCTTAACTAACTGTGTCACATCCACGCTTTACGTGGCCACAGAGAAGAGCCGAAATGGCAAATACAATTGGCAAACTGAACTTGTGAGCTAGCGTTCCTGCCATGGCCAAGATAAGTACGACTGTGTCTGTAGCTTGTATAACTACTCGCATGTAGCCATAGTGGGTCATACAGTAAGATGTATATGATGTGAGTGTCTGCCTCTTCATGGTCTCCACATGCCAGTCCGAGTAGCACTACTGGTCCATCAGTGATGACTACAGCTTTGTCTGCTTCTTTGAAGAGGCCAGCAAGAATCAGTTTCACGTCTTGAGGCATTGCTTCGTGATGTGTTGTCCAGGATCCGGCAAGGTAATTCTGCAGGGCTGCTTTGTTTTTGGGGTTCGCAATAAATGCCTTCTATGGTGGAATAAACAAGTTGTCTTTGACTTCATAAGTACGGCTTCATTGCTGAGTTAGTTGTCGGCGGATTCGTACATCAACCGGATTCGTACAACAACTTTCAAACTCTTCGATGGTTCAATGTCCCACCTGTCTCAGACCATGCTGGCACAGTACAGTGTGCAGGGATTGATGAGAGTAACTTCTTCAGATACCTTGCTTGCATGTCTGCAAATATTTTGCATCCGATATCTTGCTTACGGTGTATGAATGCCATAGCATCTACACTTAACATCACATCTTCGTTCATGGCAGGCATTTAATCTTCCTCAAATCAACAACCTTTGAGCTGGTCCTTCATGACAGCCACGTAATCTGCCTTTTTTAATTTCCTCATTGCATAGCCAAGTGCCATGTCTTTGGTTCCATTAGAAAGATAATGTAAACATTTTATATTTTTATTCGACTAGAAATGCGATTTCCAAACAGTGTTTGCATATTTCAAGTCGGGATAGATCTGCGCGGGCCAAAGTTGTCCAACCTCTTGTGCATTCTAGAGTGATTAACGCATGTTTACTTTGGGATATTTACAGGAATATTACTATTTTAAAGAAGATAAATAATAATATTATTCAGAAAAATAGTTGATACTCCAAATATATGATTATGTCTGCACAAAACGATACCTCAAAGTTGTCGTGTTATGTTGCCACAACCATTCACAGATTAGAACTGGTGAGGGAGACTTTATTTTCACACCGGGCTGTCAAATCTAACAATTCGGTTTCCTGCGTGCTGTTTATACAAACACGTAGTTCTGGAATCATGTTTAGTATTGATAAAACTCAATAACACGTGATATTAACAATGTCATTTATGAATTGATTGTATTAATTTATCTTATCTATATTTTTAGAATCTATGGCTGCAAGATGGATGTCATAAACCCCAAGGGCCAGAAGAATAACAATAAAAAACATTTGTGGTTTTTCGGACTGCTACATACTAGGATAGGCGACCGACAATGAGAACACTATTATGATCCATGTTCTGGAAAAAGGATGCAAACTGTGCAAAAGATGGACTGAATTGTATTGTTGAATTACATCTTAACATTTCACAAATGCAAGGATCATGCAGTCTTTGGAATTGGTATAATTTTGATATGATCCGCTTTGGTTAACCATATGATTTCTACTAATGTTTTACTCATGGTTGCCCCCAGTGTTCCCAACAATTGCCATAAACACACCTTATGATCCCACGTACTAAGTTATCCACATGTCAGATATTTTTCGAAATTAATACACTTACATACATCTCAACTTTCCCAATTTGCGATATTTGGGTTATTTTGTACCCAAATTACCATTTTTGGACTTTTCAATGTCATATTTGCTCAATTATGACATCACCATACGATAGATCAACTACAATTCCCTTTATATATATATATATATGTCATCAGTTTGTTTGATTCACTGTTGATGCAGTTATGAAACAAATTTTGAAAAATAAGCGATACCGACAATTTCACAAATATTTTATGGGTACGTATGTTCAAACCAATATGTTGGCGTGTTCGCAATCGAAATGGCCGAGCAGGCCTCTTGATTCTTCATCCTGACATATCACATTAAAACGAAAATGAGGCCTGCAAAGTGTAGTAAGCGATGTCCGGTCCATCCTAAGATAATACCCTTTTGACGCTCTGGATCCCTGACTAAATATAACGGTAACCGTAACGCCAACATGCGAGAGTTAAGACTCGAAAAAGATTCCTGCAACACATAACAAACCCGAACATTGATTTTCGTACGACGATAGTTTATTGACAGTTCAATTCTCAATCAAATATTGTAACCTATAGCTAGTTTCAACTTAGGTACATGGTATGTAATTTCACAGAATGAAGATCAATTTCTTCTAAATGATGGGGATAAGAAATTGTTTTAAACATCAACATTATTTGCCTCAAACATCGTGTGAGCGCGTTGAATTGACATGTGTAATCCCCGTAGTTGACTGCCATACGACGTGATAACTATGCACCTTCTATTGTTATGAACAATGTCAGACTAATAGTCGGAACTACGCCTTAGACGACAGCGATGAAGGCAGGCGCCGACCATGATTCCTCCTCTGTGATCCGCGGGTCTCTGTCGACGACGGACTTCGCGCCGCTACCTCCATTTATTGCCGTTGATCAGATCGCTCGCTGAGTTTTTGATGTTCTTTTACACTTTTATGTGCGTCGCGCCGTTCCCGGTCCCGTTTGTTTCCAACTTCTCGCGATAACGGTCGTCTACCCGGCGCCCAGCGCGTCTGTGCGACCGATAACACCCAACCGCAGCCGCACTGCTGTATCGACGCGAACAATCAGCGGAGAACGAGACTTTCCCGCGTCGTCGTTATCGGCGCGTTGGTCTGCCCCGGTCCCGCACTCTGCAATATACGCGAATGCATTTTTATTTCGCAGGATTTTTTTTAAATTTAAGATAAGAGTGTGGTACCCAATTAACCAATCGCGTATGATTGATGACATTTGAGTAATTGATTAATAACGTGTGAGCAGTCGATGAATGGCATGTACGCATGCACGCACGTACGCACTCACGTATGCACGCATGCACGCACGCACGCACACAGTGTAGTACACGCATGCCACAAATCCACAACCACAGATCTGATCTATGTTTTGTACAAGACTCACTGTGCACCGTTATTCGGTATCTTAGCATCGAGAAAGTTGCCAATGTCTTATCTGACAGACCGGTTACACTATCACTGTCGTTCCTCGCAGTCTGCGCGATATAGCGTGAACAATGCAACTTAGGAACGAAACACGGGGTTCAGACGGTCACGAAACTCAACGTTCAATGTTCACTAAATTCGTAGTTAAATTACGCACGAAACCAATTTCATTCGTCCACGTTGCCCTGTTGACATATGTTTAATTCGGTCACGAAAGTAACAGTTAATTTGTCAATGGAATTCTTTAATCGTCAAGGTTCAAGAACGTCATTGTCCTTTTAAAACATTGCAGTAGACAGACATTTTCCTTTATTGTCACAAGATCTTGTCACGTGATGATTTTAGGATCGCATCGTTCGGGTTTTGTACAGCAAATAGAAACATGTCATACCCGTCTTCGTATTCAAAGTAAACAGAGTGACGCATCCTACTTTATCGACATTTCGCAATCTAAACAGCCTGTTTAAGTGAAGATTGGCTCAAATATTTGTTCTTACAATTTGTGCGTGTGCAAACACCGGATGTGGCGTCGTCGACTTAGACTTTCCCGTGTGGTATTGCTGTCATCTTTAGCACTAGCGTTTAGAACTGCCACCAGACATGTTGAATTAGTAAAATTATGATTCTGTCTAGCTTTCAGATTTAATCTTTTGTGGAATTAATATGTTGTAATGTTATTGTATAACTCCGCCTGGATACTCTCTATGAGAGCTTCCTGCCGGTCCCAAACCCGGGTAAAGGAGGAGGGTTAGGCGTGGGGCTAGCTGCGACCCCACCCCGTAAAAACAGACTAGCTACGGAAGTTGAAACAAGAGAGAACTCTGCACCCGGGGGTAGAAGCGAAGCAAACCAGGAAACTGGTTCAATGACGGATGGCAGCCAAACCCGCAAGGAAGCCCTCACCCCCACAACGGATCTCCTAACACCAAAATCAACAATTAACATCGGATGCTGGAATGTGAGAACGCTGTACCAGACAGGAAGACTGGCGCAAGTTCTCCATGAAATGCATCAATGTAAGATCATCCTTTTAGGCATCACGGAAGCCAGATGGACTGGAGCTGGGAAGAGAATACTGACTACAGGAGACACCATGATATGGTCAGTCAGAAAGACAAGGAAGTGAAAAAGAGTGCCAGAATGGATAAACGCACATAATTAGAGAGTCTGGCCACGTAGGCAGAAGATGCAGCAAGCAGACAAGACATGAAGTCACTCTACAAAATAACGATGAAGCTGAAAGGAAATACAGAACCCAACCAGAACCTCCCACTGAAATCCACAGATGAAAAGATCATCACAGTTGAGAAAGGAAGATGGAAAGGTGGAAGGAACACTTTTCAACAATTCTCAATACTTATTCTCCACCCGCCATTGCTGATATTCCCGAGGCAGTGGAGGACCTCACGGTTAACCTCAACCGGACCACCGAAGCAGAAGTCCGAGAAGCCATTAACGCTCAGAAGAATGGAAAAGCACCAGGAAATGACAGTATTTGTCCAGAAATGTTAAAACAGGGGAAGAGGAAACACCGAGTATAATTTGTTAGATCTTCCAGAAGATCTGGGATGAAGAAGACACACCAAACAAATGGAAGACGGACACTATCGCCAAACTACAAAAAAGGCGATTTCGGAAACTGCAATAACTGACGTGGTATCCTCTTGCTATCATAAACGTACAAGATCTTCAGTCGCATTATACTGAAGAGAATATCAGCAGCTATTGACACCATTCTTCGACAAGAACAAGCCGGTTTCAGAAGAGGTAAGTATTGCATAGATATCATATTCATATTAAGGCAAATCTAAGAACAAAGCGCTGAATGGACCGGTACCATCTACATTGCATTAATTTACTTTGAAAAGGCTTTCGACTCCATCCACAGAGAATCCTTGTGGAAGATATTTCGTCTATACGGGATCCTCGAGAAGATGGTTAATGTTATCAGGATACTCCATACAGACGTTCTGCGTCAAGTGACTTGTAACAACCACCTAACAGACAACATCAACATCAAATCTGGCGTGAAGCAGGGATGTATTCTTTCTCCATTTCTGTTCATCCTTGCCACTGACTGGCTGATTACGGAAATCACCAAAGAGGGTAATGGGGGCATCATATGGACAATTACCTCAATTCTGGAAGACCTGTTCTGTGCAGGTGATATAGGACTGCTGTCAAGCAGACACAAGGACAAGCAAAAAATATGGAGAAAACTACGGACTCAGCACCACAGATCGGGCTAAAGCTCAACACATCGAAAACCAAATTGATGAAGACCAACCACAAGGCAGACAGTCCCATTACTATCATCAACGATGGTGCCTTGGAAGAGGTCGAAGAATATGTGTACTTGGGAAGCAAAGTCAGAACAGATGGAGACTCCGAGAAAGATGCTACTGCAAGAATCAACAAAGCCAACCAGACTTTCGCCATGCTGAAATCCATCTGGCAGACAAGTTTGAAAACTAAACTGAGACTATACAACAGTAAAGTGTACTTCTCTATGGGTCCGAGTGCTAGAAGCTGACAGCAAAACTAACACACAAGCTAGAGACCTTCCAGAACAAGAGTCTCCGGAAGATTATAGGAGTATTTTGGCCAAACACCATCACCAATGAAGAGCTGCTCCGCCAGACAGATTCAACATCCCTGGCTACGAAGATCAATATACGGAGATGGAGATAGCTAGGGCACACTTGCAATGTTTCGCCGCTGCGCCGCGGTAACTTCAGCTTCTCCGCTCTCTCGGCTGTGAACTCATGACATCCGAACAAAAACGGGGGACAGTGGTGTGTTGGAAAAAAATACGTCGCGCCGCTACTGTCAAATTACCTTCTCCAGCTTCTCTCCGCTGTCTCCGCTGTCCCCGCTGAAATTATGACACCCGAAGACAAGAGGGGTAGGGGGGTGCTTTGAAGAAAAAAATTCGCCACCACGCCGCCTATTATTGGGAGGGGGGCAGGAAACAATATGTCTACCCTCCAATTGTATACACCTTTCACAAAATACACATTAATCGTCTCATAAAATTTACATGTCCACCCATCTTTGAGGCTCGCCACAAAACAAACATTCACGTTCACATTTAATTGGGGGGCAGAACCATTTGTCTGCCCCCCAGAGAAATTCCAGGGGGCTGCTGCCCCCCCCCCCGCGTCTATTCTGCCAGCTGACGTGGAGTACGATCGATGCACGGGCTGCTGACCGACAGCAGTGTTGCTCTCTTGTTGACGCCACCTAGGACACGAATAGGATTGACTGTGTGAGTGAATGTCATTGTATCATGATTGCGAGACAGCTTTCAACAAGCATCCAAATCAATGGCATTTTTGACCGAGATGATCGGTCACACTTGTTCACAATTGTTGACTGTTTGGTGTGCATGAACGGAATATATGCACCAAAGGAATGCACGAACGGAATACATGAATACAATGCATCAACAGAGTGCACGATCAAAGTGATACAGTTTGAATGCTACAGTTTAAATTCAGAATGACCTGGCTGTCTTTGCGTTTTATCTTTAATCGTGCGTTATAGCCGTCAACAGTTGCATTGTTCTATTTTATGTTATTCTTATTGTGACGTTTGATGTTGGTGACTTTGTTTCCATTGTTACAATTTCTTTGTGGCTGATAGCATTGTTCCTACTGTTACTTCGCTTGACTATTGTTACAATCAAACCAAAGCGTTCCAGTGTTTTGACAAAGCCTCGAGGGCAAAGCAGCAATAACAACGCTTAACAGTTACATGCCCCTTTCGTTTCTTTTCTTCCCAATTTGCCTATAAATAAATGCAATATTTTCGAATCTATCATGATATATGTTTTGTACAACCAAATACTTGTGTATGTCCAGACAATTAACATTCACAATAATTTATCATTAATTGTTTCATACATTGTACAATATCTGCCTTTTCTACGGTTTTTCATTTGCAGAAAAAACCCACAACTCGGCATTTTATACGGAATAAATAAATTACGACTGTACTTGACAGGTTTGTGTACATTAACTATCTGGAAACTCGTGGTAGGCTTGGTGATTCCCATGCAGAGTCTGAACAAAAGAAACCCCATAATATTTGTCAACCTCAGAAGGGCTGGATATATGTCGATAAAAGGGTTGGACTCTTGATAAGCCAAAGGGCTTCCTTGTCCACCTGCCATCTAGAGTTAATTCTCTGGATGGCAATCTTGTTAAATCTTGTTAAACATCGTGATGATCACGGAAACAAAATGACGTCAAAGCGGTACAGACAACGCACAATGATCGTGCAAAAAATGCCATAAAAACAACGTTGTGTGCGTTTTTTAACGTTAAAAATCACCATAACTTCATGAGTGCCTCGTGTTGCGATACCAATTAAGGGCAATACTTTTGTAGGGACCGAAAGAATGTGGCTGTAGCAACTGCCACTTACATCCAGCTGATATGGATATCAGTAGCAGTAAAAATTGTAGTTTCCGGAAACAATAAGCGATAACCACTTCAAAAGGTTACTGACCCAACGGAAAATAGGTGGTCGTGACGACCGGGACAGCGTATATTTCGAACACTGCTGGGATAGCGTAGTAATGAGTATAATGGTGTAAGTCGGTGCAATCCCAGCAAATGACGTCATGGTCTAAATATAGCAAGATAAGGTTTCATCAGGCAAATCTACGCATTGGTGGAATTTTGATATAAAACCACGTGATCGTTGTCCTGAATTAATTATATTAAATTAGGGATCAGTACTGGGGCCTATATTATTCATAATATATATGAACGATTTGGATGATGATATAACAAGCAAGGTGTTGAAATTTGCGGATGATACAAGCGTTTACAAGGATTAAACGTGATGGATGTAGACAGCATTAACAAGATGATCTTGGTCTAAAAATTGGCAGATGTCGTTCAATTTTGGGAAATGTAAATGCCTCCACATAGGACACGGGAACGAAATGTGCAATATACAATTGGGGGTATTGTACTAAGTACTACTGTAAAAGAAAAGGACTTAGGGTTAACAATTACTGCTGATATGAAGGTTTCAGAGCAGTGCGGAATTGCATCTTCAAAGGGAAATCAAATCCTTGTATGAATTAGGCGAAATATAGCGTATAAGGAATAATAACTAATAATATCGCTGTACAAAACAATAATTAGGCCTTATTTAGAATATTTATACAAGCGCGGAGGCCTTATCGCAAGAAAAACATAAATGCTAGAAAGAGTACTGAGGAGAGCGACTAAAATGATATCACAACTGAGAGATCTTAGTTACGAAATACACCTAACAGAATGTGGTTTGACAACACTAGAGATCAGGAGATTGAGAGGAGATCAGATAGAAGTGTTTAAAATATTGAATGGTTATAAAAAATATTGATAGGAATATTTTTTTCTCAGTTAAGAAAGATAGAAGGACCAAAGGACATGAAGTTACATTAGTAAAGGAGCAGTGTATATTAGATATAACAAAGTTCCCATTTTCACAAAGGACTGCAAATGATTGGAACAGATTATCTGCTGATTGTATGGGTGCTAGTAGCGTGAATATGTTTTTAAAAATGTACACGTAACTCAGAAGGGCAGGATACGCGTAGGTAAAAAAAGGTTGGACTCTCGATAAGCCAAAAGGCTTCCTTGTCCATCTGCCATCTAGAGTTAATTATATGGGTGGCAATCTTGTGAAATCTTGTTAAATGTCTTCCAATTTACCTCTTTTCTATTTGTTGCACAATATAATTTACTCTCAAACAAGAAGACCAGTTATCTTCTTTATGCGCCACAATTGAATTGTAGCTGAATGGTTCCCATGACAGTTCCGTGTATTCAATATTCGATGCTCTTCGATAACATTGGATAGTACTTTCATCTTTAGCCAAATTAACTTAGCCTAACCACGTCGTGTTTCCTATATTTCTACAGCGGCGTCTAGTTGAAAGGAACATGCTAGGACTAGGGCAAACTATACCGAACATCCGTTGTTCTGTATAACAAATATTGCTAGGTACATAACGTAGAACAGACTACAACGGAGGTAACTAATGATCACTCTAAGCGGACGTTGCTTACACCACGAATATTCGATATTCCGTGGTATTATCTCTACGTGTCCACACCGTGTTTTCATTGTTTGCACAAAACCATGTCCAGTGTACAATGCACCCACGAGTGACGCACTGTGGGCAAGGGATCACTTTGGCCCATTTCTACAGCAACCACACTACCCTGGGTCAATACCACAGCGTGACACTCTTCTGTAATCCAAAATAACAGCTCATTTGCGGAAGTAGCACAATGCAATTTCCGGCCTTGATTTATTTAAATCGACCAACCTTTTGCCACACACCTAACCAGAAGGAGCGGAAATGCTGTTGTATGTGGCGATTGAGGTTAGATAGAACTCAGAACTCAGAATCAATTTATTTGACCTATAAATACGATACATATACAATGAATAACGTAGGTAATAGATAAGGTCGGGAGACTCCCATTAAGATATATAATATCGCTAGCACAGGAGCCACCCCATAAATATAAACAACAAAATTTACATGACACAAATCAGAATACCATATGAGTTGTTTTTATAGTTGATAATTACTCAATGTATCAACATGCATGCATAATATAAGGACTGATTATATGTACTCGTGTACACATTGACGTACATATGGTACTTAGGTATACATGCCAATACGTATTACGAATTACAAATAAAGCAATTATGGATATGACAACTGGATTCATAATTTAAAATAAAAAAGTTTTTTGTGTATGTTGAAAAACCATATAGACTGTGGGTGTAAATAATGTTATTAATGATAATACTTGGTGTATTGTAAACTGGCTCTACTATGTTGTGTCTAATGCATTTCTTGGCAAATTCATGTTTGAATCTGGACATATACAGATTATTTCTTTCACGTGTGCAGTGCTGATGAATATCATAGATGTGTGTGTTTGGAAAAAAGTAGTAGGGTAAATTGAAGTAGTAGGGTAAAAAAGATAAAGGAAAAGGTATATGCTGTTGATATTGTAGCCAGAATAACAGTATTCGCCATACGATTATCTCTCCCAGACCCGGAACAATGCCTAGGTAACGTTTTCATGCACAGCGCACAGTAATATAAGACGGAACACGCAGGTTATGGTAAGTTCTTATATAAACGATCCCTGGTACACCCGTTTATTCCTGCATCATGACGCCTTTTCTGGAAAGCATTCAGTCGCGGTGCAATTACTGCGCGAAAACTATTCGTTCATATATTTTCTATGTAACAAAATTATATCCATCATCGCACCCAGGCATTCATTTACACAGCTGAGTGAACTGCGACAACAGGGAATGAAACGATTCGAGCTTCCAAACGGCAGCAGGGTTTTGAACCACGGTCATCTCAACGAAAAGGTAACGTTCTGGGTTCGTTTTAGTAAGGCAATGAGCTCGTAGTGAAACATTCTCCATTAAACAGAATCCGCTCTTAAATTTAAGGAGTTTTTAAATGCAATAAGTTGTTGCTCAATGTTAAGGAGCAAACTTGATTTTAAAGAGCAAAATTGGGCTTATGATTTCGTAAAAAACTATCTCCTGGTTACTGCGCGCACACATGTGCGTGCGTGCGTGCGCGCGGTGTGCATGTCAGTGTGCACGTGGATGGGTGCATTTCAACTAACGTTGAATCCTTTTTAACTCTGCTTAACCTAATTTATCACACGGGTGAAATTCTTCATATAACAAAGGTGCAACGTCTGACAGTTGTTTGTAAAATCATGTTAACGTATATATTAATCCGATCGGCCTCACAAATATGTTTCTAATTAACCACCATTTGTAAATGTTAATCACGTTATACACCATGACCTCCTAAATGTGATTTTAATTCACTGTAATTTAAAAGGAATTCCAATTTGCTCGTACATGTTGAGAGTTATCGGTTTAATCTCTGTGTCTCGGTCGGAATATCGTGAATGCATTGAATACGGAGGGGAATGTAATTTTGAAGGTTTTAATTATATGCCAACCCCGTGATCACGTGATTGTGATCGTTTTTCTTGATCCAAAATTAAATATATGATAACCCTCGTTTAAAACAGCTGCTAAGTATTCAATATTGGATATGTTAGTCTCTAACAGCTATTGGGCAGAACGAGAACGGTCATATACAGTAATGTAATTGTCGTAGCGTTCCGACAAACATACAACAAGACTGCTGCTTGTTTGGGGTGGTCTTATTGGGTCATACGTTGATAACACCAGTTTTCAATCAATGCGCAGCTACTACAGACTGGCTGTTATTATAAAAAGAGTCCGCTGTTGTTTGCTACAAAATGCGTCTGGGTGCTGTTATCGTAACATCTGTTCCATAACCGACGATAAACGCGATTTTTTTTAGATTAAATGACCGTGTCCGACACGGTTATGGGACTGGCTCTCTACGGACGTATTCTGTGAACGACAAGGTCAATCAGACACAGACACGCACTGACTAGACGCAACCTCGCCATTAAAATGGCCCCTCGGAAATCCCGTGGAGTCGATACATAACTGTTTCTTCTTTTCAAAGAGTTGGTTATCTCTTGTTCTTGAAATAAAATCTAAGAAGTATCTATTATCAAACTAATTGTAATTCCTAACTAATTTGTTGCAGTTCCGTGGAAATGCAGCTAAAACGGGTTATGACCTTAAAATGTGGACACCACACAAAGTGACGACAGAGACAGAGATATTCATATCACCTTCGCCAAACAACTGTGCCAAACCGACATGCTTTTAGCGACCAATAAAGCCAGTCGGATTTATACGCTTTTTTCCATAATTTAAGACTTCCAGTAACCAACTGTTAGCCACAACGAGCGTCGATGCGGTATAACGCGACCACACAGACACGAGTTCAGCGATGTACACACACGTTAAGGTATTGTTTTGTTCAATAACGTGGTTTGTTATTTATTGCTAGTGTGCACCCACACACTGTGTAACAAGTCGTTTGTTTACATTGGCGTCACTTACTGAACAAATTATCACGCGATTCTCTCAGGTAGAAGAAAAGCCCCATAGAAATGGATTTTATTGCAAAAACACCTAGATCCGAGTAAATCATTCTAAATAACTATCGTTGTGTTCCTAAAATACATCGCCAATTGGCAGATCATGGGACAATCGCTCACGGAAGAGAATAAACGTAAAAAGAGGTCAGTTGACCTCAGCGACTCGAAGGGGGTGCACTTAAAATAGTCCCAAGTTAGTGTGTTAACATATAGAAGTGTAGTAGGCCTACAGTACGGAGGCTTTATCAATCCGTGTTGTGTTCTATTGCGTGTACATTTAATTGTTCAATCTTGTGTAATCGTGAGTTGTGTTATTTTTTATTTTGACATGTTGGCACAAAGCACAGAAGACATTTGGATAATGTATTATAGCAGGATTACCACTTGTAATTGTACAGAAACTGTTGTCGATAGTTCATCACAATCTCACTAAATTTATAAGCTACTTTCATGTGAAGGCAAAGAAAACACATGTTAAATTGTTGTGTATCTAAAGGTAAAGGTACGTTGTTATATAGCGTAGTATCCACTCCTCATGACTGCACAATACGCGTTACACTTTACTCCCTGACCGACCTGTTCAATCGAACACCATCTCCACTTCTCTGGCAAGCATTCAGCCACGCTGCAATTAATGCGCGAAGACTATTGTTATGTGTATTATTTCTTGACTACAGCAAAGCATTTGATACAATTAAACATAATATGCTAATTAATAAACAGGTTGCAATGGATGTGCCAGCACACCTTGTCCGATGGAAGGCAGAGTTTCTACTAGACCGTGAACCGAAACTTAAGATCGGTGACGCTGTGTCAAAACCAAACTACCCTAAGGGGGGTGTTCCCCAGGGAACCTTGCCAGTACAAAAACATGTTTGGTCGATATCAACGAGTTACATACACCGTGCCCAATTTATAAATATGTTGATGACAGCACGATATTTTCAATATGTAACCAAAGAATGATATCTGACATGCAGGATTCTGCTGACATTATTGCACAGTGGTCTAGTAATGATGATACGCGCATCAATTCGAGCAAGTCAAAAGAGATGGTTATATGTTTCTGTAAGGACGGGACGTTTGTGATATCTTTGCCATATATTGATATAAATGGACTGATATTGAAAGAGTTACTCGAGCAAAAGTTTTCGGTGTAAATATATCTTCTGATCTAAATTGGAATGTACATGTACATGATATAGTTTCAAAGGCAAGCAAACGGGTGTATATGATTTATCAGTTGAAAGGGGTTTCAATCAAAATGACTTGGTTCGAATTTATGTGTCTGTGATTAGACCAGTAGTGGAATATGCCTGTCCGCGTGGCACACGAATTTGCCTAAATACTTATCGGACAACACCGAGATAATTCAGAAAATGTCTTAAGACAATATATCTTGGTTACATCTTCGAGGATGTTCTGCAGATTACAAATCTGTCAACGTTGCACAATAGGCGCAATTACTTGTGTAAAGCGTATTTTGTTAAAATGAAGCGTGGTGAATACCTCACTGCCCGACACTCGATATGTTCCATATGAGCTTAGATCGTTTAACGAGTTACCTGTACCAATGGCGAACACAAATCGCTACAAAAACTCGTTAATACAGTGGTGTTTAGGACACTGTCAGAACAGTTACATTTTTACTAAGCATGTCTAACAGATAATTGTAATAATTAATGTAATTTATTTCGTTTTAATGTAATTAATTTATCCTAAGTGTATATAACTTTGGTAATGCAATTATAGTGCACAAGTTTTAATAAAAAGCGCCTCGTTAGGTGTGTTGTGTTCACGGGTCGTTTTGGTGAATTTATTTAAGAGTGCTTTTAGTGTAATTGCATTACGTTTATTATGTACAAAATGGTCTGTAATTATTTTAACGTAATTTCTTGTGTTTTATAACAAAATATTATACTTGTATGGTTTTTGTATTTTATCATGGATGTATGTATAATCCAACTGAAAAGTTGCCAATAATAAATTGATTCTGATTCTGACTATTCGCATACAAATATCCACCACTGTTTGTAGCCAGGTACTCATTCATACAGCTGAGTGAACTGGAGCAACGTAGAGTGAACGAACTTGCCCAAGGTACGACACAGCAGCATAGGATTCGAAACCGGGTTCTCCCTGTCGAGAGTCCGGAGCTTTAGCCACTGCCAACGCTCCATTATGGTGACGACGTGATCGTGAATTATAAAATTATAAAGAAGGAAAGTAGTTCAATCATTTGACAATAATTTCGCAACGCAACGACAGTTTGGTTTAAAAGATGTTTAAATGGATTATTCGCAGATAACGTATTCACGTGAAGGCAATACTGGAACACAGGCATCGAAACATGGTGAATATTTGGGGCTGAGCTTACCAAATCCTCTAACTGCACCCCATCTCAAGGCTCACAAAACATTTTCGAAATATTGAGGAGTCTAAATATATCTCCAGCCTCCCCCAACGAGAATAATGGGGCACAGTCAACCACGGCGATTCCGACATCTATGTGGTAACATAAGTCACCATAATTCGAACACGGCCAAGTCATTATTTGTATACTTTTAATGTTATAGATTTTACAATTTAAAGGAACATGTCAAAGTATGCTCAAACAAACGATCAGGTGACAACAGGTGACGAGGCTTTCATACAGCAATGGATTGAAATACGGTGATTAGAATTAAGGTTTGCTTCCAAGAGTCCACCACTGTAACGGCGTTCGCCACGAGACAATACGACAGGAGGTTGGTCAGAATGTGCGTGCCCCAATGTCTCCAACCAGCCTGCGAACACAATGCAATCTCCGCCACGGTATCGCTGCATCGCTTCCGTCGCTAACTGCCGTGATACACCCAATGAAATCCGCCCGTGATCTTTGATACAACGTCATATCAACGCGGCCGAATGGTAACGCTCTACCATCGCGTTCTCATCAGCCGTTAATGGTCTCCGTCTTATACGAAATCGTTCCCCTCACGACGGGTACCGCCTACCCTTCATTACAAACAACAAAGCCGGGTCGGAGGGCGCTGGCGATTGGCATCGTCTTGTTGCGCATTGTTCGTGCCGCTCTAATCGTGTCATGTCTGTCTATTATCAATTGTCCATTGGAGTAGATGCGATGGAAACAGATTACGCCGCACAAAGTCAGCGTCTTGAGATGTCATAATGTAAATTATTCGATACGTTTTTGTGTGTTTTAATCAAAGCCGCCATTATCAGACAAATCGGCGTCGTGCGTATTGCTATCCATTAGGTTATTATTTTTCGACCAGTTTTCTTTCTTTGCTAGACGCTGTCGACATGACTCGATGCATGTTTACGCATTTCA
Source organism: Paraescarpia echinospica (assembly GCA_020002185.1). Lineage (NCBI taxonomy): Eukaryota > Metazoa > Annelida > Polychaeta > Sabellida > Siboglinidae > Paraescarpia > Paraescarpia echinospica. The sequence continues at coordinate 65,661,977 of CM034534.1, read as the reverse complement.
CGTTCACGTGAAGAAATATATAATGTATTCCTCTTCGCTCTGCGTTAAGTTCGAAATAGGATGTTATGTACATGTCGCACAGTTCTGTCTTGCAACATATTACAATGTGCGTTTGTTACAACGCCAGGCAGTTTCTGCTTCGTGGAAAACGTCTCGGAAGATTGCATAAGAATTACTTCTTAAACTGGTCGGGTAATGAAAGAAGAATATAATTGTTATACTGAGAATTTTAGTCACATAAAATAGGTGAACTTATATAATAATATGCCCTATCGTTGTATTTATTTTGTCATGTAGCTCACAAAAAACGTGTTTTCTCTGATGGTAACCGTAAGTATGTGTATTTATTTAGTGCATGAAAACGATTTCTAGCGAATGCCAACGACTGATAATGTATCGAGGGACGAAAAGGATGTTCAATGCGTTTTTATCTTTCTATCGTCGTCAAATTATTTTGGTAGGTTTGTCCCCCCCTCTCCCCCCGAAGGCATATGCATCGCTGCAATTACGTCATTGAGATGCCACGTGGGCGAACGCCATGCTGTCTGCCAAACATCCAGCGACCACGTTAACTCAATTATGGAATCTCTGAATAGATCGCGCAATGCACATTCACTTGTTGTAATATGTTCAGGCATGCGGCTTGCGTCAGACTATTATTAACCTATTAGTATACTCAAATACTTATTGTGTGTTCATGCGTGCGTGCATATAGGGCGTGGAATGAGAGCTATTTCTGATGAAAAACAGAGACTGATCTGGTTGGTGTTACGGCCTTTTCTTAGTAAGCGTCACCTAGGTCCATTCGTAAACAAATATTAATCCAAAGACAAGACACAACCTTGTGTGCTGACGCAGCCCTGTTGACATCTGATTATTAATAATTTTAATTTGACTAAATATACCGACTGTGCGTATAGCTGTCGGAATGCAAGTCAGCGGTGTTTGAAATGAAAGAGACACAACGCCTGTCCACCTGTATATTTATAACGTCGTCTTAATAAGCTTTACGCCGGTCCTCTCCCTAAGGTAATTGAAAATCCAAGGTCAAAATAAACCCTATGCGGTGGCAGCGTATTGCGAATATGTCATTACGTTATTACCCAGGTAAATTTATCTTTAAAATGCTGCATTTTCGATCATTCCAGGAAACACGGTAGGCTTTTTGATTATCATTTGTCATCATCATCATCCAATTATACGCCTATCCTCAACATGCTGACCGTATATACCGACGTATGGTTGGCTACATGATATATTTTTTAATATGACAATGTACAATGATTCAATTCTAAATTTTAAATATCATAATATCGTATTATTCGTACATGAATCCAGACTGTTTAAACGATTGTGGGAAAATATACACACCTGTGAACATATGCACCGACAAGCATGCATAATATACTGGCAGCATGCAGGATCAAGAAACGTTCGTATCTGCCGCGATTAAGCACAATCAGCATACGTTATTTAAATTGTCTTGTCTGTTGCTACAAATACCTTTTATAGACACGGTCTGCAGTAATACTGATAGTAGGCATACAATCAAGGATATAACCTCGTTGGCATTAACAACAGTACACTAAAACATATTGTACATTGCTTAACACGCGCGCTGGAACGATCACATTCTGAACCAACACATTACAGTCTCCATTTGCACGAAAGGTACACATTTATGCACCAACTCTAACAACGGAAATGACTAAGAAATCAATTCACTTAGTTAACTTTTAACCAGATTATTGTAAGTCCACAATCGGCGGAACGTCAACGACATCACTGGTCAAACATTTGTCCAAAAGACAACATCAAAGGCCCCGCCTGTCCTTGCTGAGATACCGGCGTTGAATAGCCAATTCCATACCCGGCGCCAATTCTTGCATTACGTCTAGATACGATCTTAATGCACAGAGCAAAATGTCCGACGTCATCCATCAATATACGGGCGTCGTGTAAGGCTGGACGACGTTATCTTTGTCCAAGTCGAGTGGACGTTTTCTATTGTCTACGCCCAGATCCGGCCATTGGCGTGGGCATCTGGTGAAGCACAAGTGACCCATTCAACAGGTGGAACAATAATTTGAAACCAGCATTTCCATTGAATCCTCGTACAAAAATGTGCCACTTATATTGTGGTACATAATTGTCAGAATCGTGTTCGGATGATAATTTCTGTTTTTTATGTTTTCGATCGTTTCATTTCAGAATTTCAGACACATTTTACGAAAAATTCAAAAGTAGGGCAGTATGTAGTCCTTATATATATAACAGTGTAAAGGGAGAAAAGTGTAAAACATTTGGAACAGTTTTATATATATATATATATATGTATATATGTATATATATATGTATGTATGTATATATATATATATATATATGTATATATATGTATATATATATATGTGTGTATATATATATATATGTATAACTGTTCAAAATGCTTTACACTTTTCCCCCTTTACACTGTTGTAGCCAGTTACTCATTCATGCAGCTGCGTGAACTGGAGCAACGTCGAATGAACGAACTTGCCCAAGGTTCGAAATGGCAGCACAGAATTCGATTACGAATCCGATTGTCTAGCCACTGCGCCAGCGTGTTTCACGCCTAGCTTGTACCCACTACGACATGTTGAACTTTTGCACATATGTGTTACTGTCTTGTAGTGAAATCTCCGGAAAAATATGTTATATATTTACCGGGTCCGGTCAGGAAACAGAAACGACAACAGTGGGTGTGTCTCTATATGGCGTATTCACGCGTTAGCAAGTTACCTGAACAAACGATAAAAGGGTTGAAGCGATCCACGACCGCTTAAGATCCTGGACGTGGCCTGCGCTTCGAGAATGACTCAACGCGACCGATCAGAACACGTGAGTGTGTCATTAATTTCATCCATCAAGAATCAATTACATAGATTGAGAACAATAGTCGACGAACTACGCCTGCGGCTTATAAGAGTTTCAATAGTTGACGTACAGTCCTGATATTAATACAACATTCTTCTTCGATCTATTCTTTTGTCTGGTAGTTTCATAGTTGTCGACACCACAGTATAATGTGCGCGTAAATACTTGACTCGTATTGTCCTTTTGTGTTCAAGTTAAATACGAAGTATGAGATTATGGTCAGTGTGTGGGTATTCTGTAAGGAATGCTTCGCCCATGGCGCCTGATCGTGTTTTTATCAGTTGTCGCTCATGGGGCAAATATTTCACCAAAGTTCGGTTGTTAAACACCGCTTAATCAGAGCAGATCAAAGTCGTTGATTAATCGGAACTATTTTTGGTTGTTGTGTACGACGTAGTTATTAAGAAGATCATGCAGCTAGAACCCACGGACCAGCACCGACAAAGAAGAGGGAATGTGCATATAAAACATTACGACAGTAAGAGAGATGCACGCAAGCAAGATACTACACCGAATAACCATTGTTTAAGACAAGAGAAGACAATATGTTCACCCAAAGCTAAAGCACTGGTAATATGCAGACGATGAATCTGTTGGCTTACCGAGAGTCAAACAATATATTTAATATGTATTTTATATACTAATGTTGATTTATATAACTTCACTAGGACACATTGACACCGTCAGCAGATACTATGTTCCATACAACTTTTAGTAGTGAAAGTTTCAACCTCCTTGTGTAGTGTCTACACCTGTTTTGTACTAAAGAAAGGGGCATGTTATATAGGCGTCGAAACCCGGGAGGGGGGGTTGGGGGCTGAGCCATCCAATATATTTGGTGGAGGGGCTGGAGATAGGATTAGTTCCTTAATATTTAGGGAAGAGTATGCATTTTAGGAAGGAATTTTTTGGTGGGGCTCGAGATAGAATTAGCCCCCAACATTTCGGGAAGGTGAATTATTGGGTGGAATTTGTTGGTGAGTCTGAAGGTGTATTTGTGGCGTGCCTCAAGGGAGTGTGCAAATTTAGTTTTATTGGAAAGCCTGAAGGAGTGTTGCATCGTACATGCCAAATAATGCCAGCAGAAGCCGATCTTCCGGAACCGTAAATTCTAAGTTCTGTGTCGCCGGTTGCGGAGATCTACCGTGAGGCGACGCGCATTTGCTGTCAGCAGAATCAGTGTTGATTTGACTTGGCCAGTTGGTCGCTTCAACGCCGTGAACCAAGACTTCTAAGTGCCCGCGCCGTTTAATTAGAGGTCTTGACAGCGGTGTGCCGATCACACCTTCCTCCGACCAATTAAAGGTGATCGCAATCAAGCGATCCAATTAGCCATAATTTTAATTTGGTCTAAATTCAAACGCGATCCCGTTGAGACTAAATGACCTTTGCAGGTATCAATTAGCAACGACGGACGGTGTGACCCAAATAACAGTGCTTTCTGGCTAAATCCACTATTAGTTCTTGACCAATAAAATATACAGAAACTACAGACAGCTATCTTTGGCGTGTTCCTTGCTGATTTAATTACTCACGGCGAATTACCCCAGGGTTTCACTTGATGTCGCCGCCATTAGGGGTTAGTTAGTTCTTGCGGTTCTGGTTCGCAACGTTCCCCTTCATGAACGCCACTTTTCACAAGCGTCAACGCTAATGCAATAGCAGTCTATTTTTAACATGTACTCTCTCTGCGTCACTACGTATCAAAGGCAAATTGACAGATTGATGATTAAGCCACTGCGTTGATTGACAGATCCGGATGCGCAGATATATAAATATAATAGTATTACCTGAGGCACAACATACAAATAAATCGCGCGCACCTGTGTGACCATAGCGCTTTATTTAAAGTCAAATGGCAATATATAGGCTTAATAGTAATAATAAACAAATCGAACCAAAATTAAACAAATCGAACCAAAATTAAACAAATCGATCCAAATAGATTGCACATTTTGAACAGAGCTGACTTTCCAAACCGAAATATATAATAATTCTTATGTATTATTATACAGGTCATTACGTTGGATTTAAAAAGGTAATTCCTTATATAGCGCAGTATCATGTCCTGCTCAAAGCGCTTTACATTTTACTCTTTGGCAGACCTGTTCAATCAACACCATCTCGACTTCTCTCGGAAAGCATCCAGCCACGCTGCAATTAATGCGCGAAGACTATTCCTACACAAATACCCATCACTGTCTATAGCCAGGTACTCATTCGCATAGCTGAGTGAAATGAAGGAACGTAGAGTGAACGAACTTGTCCAAGTTTCAACACCGCATGACAGGATTCGAACCCGGTTTTCCTCGGTCGATAGTCCGAAAGACTAGCCGCTGCACCACCGCGTCCCACATACTTTACGATAATTTCTTCCATGTGTTACGCAGGCGCCCACGCACACGCATGTAGTAGAAATGGTCAACTTATCTCACTCAGAAATAAGTGAAACTTGTCCCAGCTGCTTCGAGTTTGTTTTTCAATGAGCACGAACGCACGCACGTGCTATGAATAGTAGCGCGCATGCTTCCACAAACGTGCACGTGAGAGCGTATTAATGTGGAGAGGTTTTTGTTGTGTGACAAACATTGACGTCCGCCCACGTATTATAGTTTCTTGGTTACATAAATGTTGAATTCTCAACTTACCGGAAATAAGCAATTGTCGATACAGAGATAGGCCTACTCAACTACTTCGACGTGGATTTTTAAAAAAGGTATTACGGATTCAGGCGGAGGGAAGATGGAATAGCCAGTTTGGTAGTCTTTAGCCATAACCCTAACATATTGGTGGCACATAGGATATCTTGATTAAGGATTAGCTTGTGTATTTTTTATATTATGTATATATAGACTAATAGAGTACGTTTGAATTGGTGGGTTAGTATGAGTCAACAACTGGTTCGTCAGCTATACCCTGCTTCTCAATAGCTTCCATATATATATATATATATGTATGTATATATATATATATTTATATACACACACAACACACACACGCACGCACACACGCACGCACGCACGCACACACTCACTCACTCACTCACTCACTCACTCACTCACTCACACACACACACACACAACACACACACTCACGCACGCACGCACGCACGCACGCACGCACGCACGCACGCACACACACACACACGCACACACACATATCCGTTCTGCTCCACTCCAACGTTTTTATGTTGCCTACCGCCATTTTGTGTTTGATCTATACCACTGATCTATATAGATCAGTGATCTATACACATTTTATTCTACAGGAAAGACATATTAAATACTGCATACTTGTGATCATGTTACGTCACACGTACGTTATACGAATTGCCATTACGTCAACGGATGTTTATTGAGAAACGTTGCGTTGTCACGATGTTAATCATCACAACAGGAAGTATTCGACTATAGGTTCGACTGTGTGTGTGTGTGTGCGTGTGCGTGCGTGCATGTGCGTGCGTGCATGTGCGTGCGCTTTCATGTGTATGTGCTTACTTGTGAATGCGTGTGTGTGTTTACGTGTGCGCGTGCGTGTGTTAGCGTTTGTACGTGCACGGGTGTGTATGCGTGCGTGCGTGAGCGTAGGAGCATGGGTGGCGCGTACGATATTCAATATATGATATATGATATTCTATATATGTTATCATCTTTGATAGATTCGCGGTAACACAAAGCACGCGTGGTGGGCGACACAGACGGACCATAGAACTATTTGATCCTAAGACAACGAAGTCTTTAGGGGCTTCGCGGTCGTGGGAACAACTGCTAGACGCTGTGGCGCGCAGTACCGATGTATGTATGATAACCCTTCAACAAAGCTACGTCGGTATTCTCATGACGACGACAATAGAACTGAATGCGATACTACGGTTTTGTGCCCGATGAGATATATTTGTCGATTTATCAGTGTTCTTTGGCGAGTCGTCGGTAATTAGCGAGTATTAAATTCATATTAACATCCGCCAGTGTGCCCCCTGGGCATCATCATTGTATTCTCATCGGACACGAGATTACAGAAGTCTACTGCCATATGAATAAAACAGTAACCCCGAGAAAGGACACGATAGTCTGAAAATAAAACTAATCGGACATTTTATCGTTTGGATAGTCAAGTATTATAAAAAGTAAAGGTAAGTTTTTTGGTGAGTTAGGTTGTGAGTCAATTAAATTTTTTACCCCAATAAATCATAATCGTCACTTTGGAAAGTCCACATACTGTGATTTTAGTTTCCCTTCGGGCTAATCATAATAAGAAGAAGAAATGTCACTTCACGGAACTTGGATGATCAAGAGTACGGGTCACCTCGCAGTGTCAAGCGTACATAATTTAGTTAAGCTTGCTCGTCCAACACGGTGCATTTCGCCTGTCTGGCCGTAAATCGTTCGTGGAAATCAAGTTTTAAGTCGAAATCATCTTCGACGAAACCAAGTGTAGAAAGAAGCGTGTAAAGAGGGAACATCGAGAACAAAATTTAATGGGTGATTTTTTGACGGAAACAGCAACGGCTGTGACTCTCCGGCTCCAACGGACAAGTGACGGGCTGACAGTTCTATGTATTCCTCCAAAGTGACAGACAGCCACACAAATGGCGGCTGACACTTCTTTGTGCCGTCATTGGCGAATCACCACCAGTGTATTGTCCAACGCCGTCGTCAGTGCCAGGGGGACTCTGCCACAGCGCGAGGTTAAACGGTGCAGTTACCGGCCGTCAATTAATGCCTAGAGACAAACTGTGATTTCTTTGGAAGTCTCGGTGTTTTTACAGAACACTTTGGTGTCATAGCTTGACACACTTGTGTATAACGCTACTATTGCTGTGAAATGACGATCTGATTTGATAATATTTATGGTAATGAATTACACGAATCACCCATATGTATTATAAGCCGTACTCGTCTATAGCCTAGTAGGGCCTATAATACAGAATTACCATCAGTTTTAAACTGTAAATTTTGCTTATACCAGCAAAATTCACGATGTCCAAGAACCCCGAAATTGTTCATTTTAACTAAGATAGTCTGTTCCACATTTTAAAAATATAATCGAGCTCGTACGTGTGTGCGTGTGTGCGTGTGCGCGTGTGCGCGTGTGCGCGTGTGTCAAACCACATTCGCTTTGTACGGTTTTCGTAATTAAAATTATACATTTCTGGAAAGAATGTTCTATGTATTATCGCGCGCAGCTACAAAGCGATGTCCGAGTTGGCAGTTCGCAAAAGAAACCATAGTAGACTCACACCGGAAAAACACACTCGTTAAAGTAACCACGTGACCGGAAAACCCGAGCAGCGGCGTCATGGAGAGGTGCAGGGGATGGGGTGGGTATCTGCTACGGGGTCAACCAATCGTGACGAATGATAGCAGACCCCCCACTCTGAAAGCGTTCACTGATTTCACTGAACGGCTTTTTTAGACCAGCCTCTACGGCGCTCCTTTATCGGCACTCAAGATTATGACGATTGCAACAATGAATATAAAGTTTGACCTACCGATCCAAGTATACATTCGTTCGACTATCACCCTTTGTCGTGACCCGTTATCAGTTGATCGGTGCATCCCATTTGGTCTGCGATTACAACATGTTTTATTTGATAACGGCGTAATCGCCATTTCCAGTATCGTTACCATCAGTGACTTGCTCTTTAATAATTTTCAAATTGTAAAAAAACATATTTTTGATGTAACCCTACTTCCTGTGTAATATACGCAGTAAGCAACTCCACCGAGTAAGGCAAAGGCCGTGTGATAATACTTATCGAAGACAAGGAAAGAGAAATGTGTGAATGTACGGGAAAAAAACAAGACTGTCTTAAGTGTCGGAGATCGCCCTAGGGAGATGACACAGACACCGTGAGATCGATTGACGTACGATTGATTAATTGTTCTTGACGAGACAAAGAACTGAAACATTTCAAGTACATTCAATGTTTGGTATTACATGGAATGTGAAGTCTTCGCTCACGCGTAGGAACGACACAGCTATGTTGGTGTCCTCTACATGTATGCACAGACAAGTCCACTCTTACGTACATTGCATTCTCGCGTATCTTTCCAAAGGTTTTCACCAAGCTGGTTCATTCAAACATTGAAGAGATGAGTGCCGCATCCATTGGTTGCGTTCACACGGAATGACCCATATATGTACATTATTCCGTCGTGAATGCGTGTATTCTGCTGTTTTTAGACTGACACTATATTCCACGAAGGCATACACATATTCGCAGACATGTCAAAGAAAGCTGTTTTGAGGATAACAGCTTGCATATACTATGTTTTTTTTACAAGATGTCTTGCCAAAAGTATTAGCCGCGACACGTTTGGAACTCGCTAGCATCGAGGACAAGCAGTAGTGAACGTTTCACAGCATTCAAATGAAAACCCAGCGCAACACATTTCTCAAAATTAATCCGAACTGGTATGAATTAAAGGCATGTCTAACGCTTATTAAGCCTTTATGCGTATGTCGTGTTGCGTCCACCGTGGTACGTATTTAACGCGTAAATATTTCCGGCGACACAGTCGGTTGATATCCAAGGAAGCGGTAATAATATTGACGACTGCATGGGCCTACATCCGATCGACCGGCTCATCGAATCTACCCCGCCGGCGGTCGGTCGGTGCTCAGTCGGGCTCGGCGCCAACGCAACAAAAGATCAAACCGTCGTTGATTTACTTAGGCATTCGGTCGCGCGTGCAATCTCTCCCTAGACAATACCGCTGCTTGCTCGACCGGGCTCACGTAACATGTTGCCATCCAGGGGCGGAATGAGGTGCGCCCGTCATTGCAGACGCGCTCACGCATAGGTGTAAATTTGGGCGGGTGCGCGCTGATATGAGGGGAACATTACTGGGGGCATTTGTTTTTGTATGTTCATCATGCGCGTGCGGCGTGCAGACGCGATGTCGTAATATCCGTAATACCGAATGTACAAGATATGGGGGTGATAGAGGGAAAACAATGTCTTACTTGTGATATCACGCCCTTTTGTGCTGGATATGTTGTAGACAAGAGCGGGTAAAAATAAGCAAGGTGTTTCCAGTCACAAATTAAGATAGAGTTGCTATCACATATATGGGTCGATTATACGAAGATGAACATTTCAAAGTGAAAAATGCAACAAAACACCCACCGAGATATCTCTTGTGCAATGGCATTTTTTTTTTTCTCTTGTTCTCTAAGCCCCCAATGAACGTCTGTTTGCAGTGTGTACGAGACACGTTGCTTCTGTTCAAGCCGAATGCGTAACCACATACATACAATAAACCACCTGCAGCGTATTGGTGATCGCCTCTGCTACAGTTGTTGACAACATCGATTGGGGGCCTGGACAGCGGTCACGTGACGTTCAGCCCAGCAGGTGTTTAGCTAGTCCGGTTCAGTTCGTCGGGGTACTTGTCTGTCGAGGGTTGCGTGGGGCGCGGTGAAGCAAGGCCATTCCTTCGTTTAAAAATCGGATTTATTTCCGGGTGGCTTTACGCCAATACCTTCTGATCAGTGCAGTGATAACAGGCTTACAGGGATGATTGCTGTAATAGCTATCAGTTCGCAGAACTGTTAAGTTCAGTCTGTTCGAATTTTTACTGGCATTGTCTTTTATCCGCGCCTGCCGTACGCGTTTTATTTATATCGACTTATAAAGCAATAACAGGGAATGCATTGCCCCATACATCTAGACGGTCCATTGACACCAGACACGAAGCCGGATGTCTGCCCTCGGCCTAGGTGCGAGCGTGTAAACATGGAGGGTTGACACGACACGATAAGGGGGCATATATATCCCGCCGTGTCATTTCGCGTCGACAAACACTTCAAATTAATAAACTAGGATGAGCGAGTGAAGGCTAGCAGAGGACAAGTAGTTGAGTCTTACTGTAAAGTTGTTGTCCCCTCCGTCTTCCTTCCTTCCTTCCTTCAGTTGGGCGGTACGCAAATGGCTTAAGAAGACCGGAGCCTTACCTCGGGTATGTTGCTCGCCAAACCGTGTGCATCATCGTTCTGTGGTGATACATTGTCCCCTCACGGCTAAGGGTGTATTTGTTTGTCAATGAAATTGAACAAACAAGCGTTCCAGGTTCGTCACGAATATATATGTTTTATTCATCAGTAGAAACTTCAGACACGATGTCCGTACAACGTTTACACATTCATGTGCGCCGACAGTCCAACAGTGGTTTTTGAAGATCGAACGATAAGGCAATATATAAACCACCGTGGTTTATATTTGCCGAAATTTTGATAAGCCTAAACTGTGGGAACATTTTCCTAGTTTCCCGTGGAGAGCGTCAACGTGTCTCTTCGTGTGTGTTCATTGCCGCCCTCCCTCGTAATTCCAAAAATAGCTCCCTTTTAAATATACTGGTTTGGCCTCAAGCCAAATCCGGGAATTGTCTTTAAACCGTAAGGGATCGAAACGCATAGTATGAAATTTGTACAATTATGGTTCTACGCATGCGTGTTTTTATGTCGTCATACTATGGGGATGAGTGTGCTCACTCACGTGAGGGGGTCTGCATTTATTGCATAATTTCATCTTTCCGGTTCGATCTTAAAACCAGGACATGCTCACGAAGTGAATCTAAGGTCAGGCCAATGTCTGCACCAATTTCCAGTCACGACTCTTAACTGTCAACTACATTTTGTTCCGGTAGACACCAAGAACTACGCCTACAGACGCGAAAATAAACAAATCGTTCAAACCTTGTTGCTTTAGAAACGCGCCCACAGTGACGGCGACCATATGCTTGCTTTGTGCAGCATTATGCTTTTATATAATGCGACTCTGGATTTTCTATTCTAGTCTTTCTCTGACAACTAATAATAATATTAATTAACTAAATTAGCCACTGCAGGTCTGTTACATTACGTCAAATGTCAGCCAGCGCTGTCTCGGCGTGGCGTGTTGTCAGCCACTCCTACGACGCTCTTTCCGCCGACGCGAAAGACTTGCGAATTCGTAACTCAAGTTTCTCGTACACATGACAGCAAAATTGCCCCAGATATTGCATGACCCCTCAGCCCCCAACATCGAAACCTGTTTGAAGGAGTTCGTACGTCACGGATGTAGACGGGCAGTTATTGTCTTTATGTATGTATGCGTGAATATACGCGTGTGTGCATGCTTGTGTTTATATATGTATGCATGCGTGTATACGTACTTACGCTCGTGCGCGCGCGCGCGCACACACACACGCGCGCGCGCGCGAACACACACACACACAGACGGACATTGTATGCAAACAATACACATTGGCGTGCTTGTATAATTTATAATTTACATATAACATCGTGTATATGGTTGCCCATGCATGCTTGTATCCTCTACAAACGATTCCATGTCCTGTTGCGAGGTACCTCGATTTCTAGGCACATCGATGTGGAATATATACAGCAAACGATTTTGAATGCGGTAGTTCTGACACTCGACTGTTATTCTCATACGTATGGTTTTGTACAGAGTAAAAAATATATTTTACGAATAAACAATTAAGTCTAAATGAAGAGACGCATTCAACTCTTCCAAGTTCAATACATAGCTTTTTGGAAAAATAATTAATAACCATGGGTGTCTTTTGGGTTGTACTGTTGTCATTTCTTGTAGAAAATGGAATTACGTGAATCACAGACGTTATTATAAATAAAAAAATATAATTATTTTGTATGACGTACACTGTTTCTAGCTGTGGTTGGAATTGATTCAGGAAGAAGGAGAGAGAACAAGAGTTTTGGCACCTCTGCTTGTACAATGAACACATTGCTGAAGAACTAAAAAGTACTCTGGCTAAGCCCAGAACAAATCTACAGAATTCAAACAGCAACCACAGAATGAATTACCTATAGATTTATCACACGAGCTGGATAATATTTTTGTAAAAACACTCCTAACGGAGTGCATTTATGTCGCGCAAACAACATATCGTGGACACAGTTTGTTAATATATTACCCTCGTCAATGGTGTAATTTCAATATAAATAGGCATACAACACGCGGACTACGTTACAGACAGCCTTTATAATTGGACGGACGTCAAGTGAACACAAAAACACGCACGCAAAGTTGACATCGCATTGTGGGGCGGCTATATTGCTTTCGATGTGTCATTGGTGTCGCAAGGTGACATGAATATGAGGCGCCTTTTTCGACGTGTTTCATCAATATTGACACGTGGCGGGAACGGGTCTTCGAGGTGCATCGTGTGTCTGCCAAGATAAACATCTACGCGAGCCTGTCGCCTGTTATATTCAGGTTCGTCGTAAAAGAACGATAATTGCGGTTTGGATGTTTACTTCTGTTGAGTGATCGACGGTGAACGCTTAGCTCCATTCTTTCGTCGATTGTTCCGTCTAATCTGACGGAAATGCCCTATGTCTGTCTAACATAAATACATCACAGACATGTTGTACCTAACAATTTATGGTGATTTTGTTATGTAAAACTGTTAAATTAACCACAAACGAGTCATGCAACAAAACAGCGCCAACCTGCTTATCGCTGTTGATTATTTTGTGATTATTTTGTGTGTGTGTGGTGCTTGTGCGTTACGTCAATCAAAATGAAGAGCGTCCGGGGTTTGTTAAACTGTTCATAGTACAGTAAAAAAATGACAGATCAACTGCCAATCATTTTCAGCTACACCGTGACAAAAGACTCTCCATAATTAGTTGTGCGACGAACAGATATGTCTACTTTATGCAGATTTTAAATCTTTCTGGAATTAATATTAAGTATAGGCATATGTTAACAGTACGACTGTAAAAACGCAGTCTTCTTTGAGGCGCTGAATAGTGGTAAGCATTATAGAAGAACACACAAAAACTATACAACGACGCTCTAAAGCGATCACTGCTTACAGAAGACATGGTCCCTCGCTCCTGGGCCCAAAAAGTGAAAGTTAGGGAATGCAACTGGCGAGCAGCTTTCGTAACGCCGGCTGCGAAACAGACGACAGGAGGCCCGTGGAGGAAAAAAAGAAGAAGGAAGTAAACCAAGACTATTTCCCTGTAATTTTCTACCTCGGATGATGGACAGCCATTCGTGTGTGAGTAGAAATGGCAACTATACGTGTCTCTGAGATCTGGATGGTAACTATTTATGCATGTTTCGGTCACGTTTGCTTGAGAGATTTTATCCCACTGTATCCTCAGTACATAACCATTTAAATCAACATACCTCGTTAACTATGGTCAACATTCAGAGTTTTTAGCGAGGTTTTAGATTTGTTCCTTTGGCATTATGCTCCGAGCAACTGTTGCATAGAACCGTGAGCAACTTGGATAGTCGTCGTAATCAATGTAAATTGCATCATGAATAAACAAAAATATGTCGTCATCATATTACTAAGTCGCTGTAATATGAAGACCAGCGACACGGATCGACAGAAGACCTCATGATTGTTCGCCGTCTCACTTCCTGTCTATCCGCCCGGGTACAAACACTGGCAGTATTCACCCGCGTGTTGACGCCGCTTGGATCACGACAGGAAAATCGCTGCCAATTACGGTGTTATCTGTAAGACGACACCGTGTCTTAAGCTGTTAAGTCGGCGTCGCCACCGCTCAGGAGGGATTGTGGACGAGTTTTCGCATTCGGCATGATACACGCACTCGTACATTGACATTGAACCTCCGTATATAGGTAAACAGCAATTTGCCACGAATGCAGATGCGACGGAACGAAAAAAGCTAACTATTACGTTGTATAAGACAATGATAAGTGCTGTTCTAAGAGACCTGCACTGTATAGGCCTACACCACGCGCGTATGCTTGCAAGTATTCTGAGGCAACTTACTGTTAGCGAGATCTCGCCTAAACCCCATGTGTGATTAACTTTCCCCTCTTACGGTAACTATATTTGCCCCAGTTTAATCATAGCACGGTTGTGCATTGCAGACAGACCACGGATGGAAAATATTGTCATTTGTCAGTTTGTGTAGTACTATAATACAATAGTGTAGTTTTTTTTATAACAATTATGCATATACCAATGTGCCAAGTAATATTGCATAACAAACCGAGAAGCGCTAGAACGACCACTGGTCACGATACGAAGGTTGTATAGACGAAGCTCTAGCGCTACGAGCCTCGCGCTGCGCAATTTAGAAAGGGATTTCCGCTAATGATCGGATACTGTTTCAATGCAGTGTTTCCCTGCTGTATGAAAAGCGAGGCGGGGCGTCTCGCCGTTTTTCTATGCCCCCTCGCCCAAAATATGCCGAAATTGCCGCCTCAATTTCGTTCTTTCGCGATATATTCAGAGTCAACAAGCGGCGCGAAATGACATCACAGAGTCACTTATATTCCTGCAAAATCGCAGATTTGTAGCAACATCGTTTAGTCGTCTAGGATTTACTTCTTGGACTTGGAATTAACTCCATTGGACAACGTGAATTACATCATATGTCCAATCACTGAATAGTCCCGCGGTGTCTCTAATGGTGACACCTTGCGGAGTTTCGACATACTAGAAATCTAGACATTCATGTACCATGGCGCCCAAACAGTTGCTGCGTTTGGGAGACATGTGGAACTCGGAGAAAAAACCCAAACAAACGGTAGCTGAACGAAGTTGTCTGTTTGCGCTCAATTTTACTATTATATGTGCCCACATTAAATCAGAATACTGGTGTAGTTGATGTTGAATGTCTGGTTTATGACGGTGGTAGAAGTAAAAACTGCAGGCTGATGGCACTACGTCACTTGTCGGCACTTGTGTGGAATCCGGACGCTGCTGAATATTTGGTAATGTCCGGCAGATTTCGGTTACCTCCGCTGAGTTTTGTGGGGCCAGAAAAACACCCAGCGGATTATAACAAAAAGAAGGAAAATGGAAAGGGAAAGGGAGAATCTATTACATAAACGGAGAGTGAATATAGCGGCAGTCCATGTCAGTGTCAGATGTATTGATTTAAACGTATGCTCCACTGAGCATGCGGGCAAACCTATTGTCGGGCTGCACAATTAATCATCCGCGTGGGAATAAGTTCAAAATGATTGGTGTAAATACAATTACACGTATCGACTAGTTTGCGCATGTAAGACCACAATTATGCATAACAAGCAAGAAATAAGTGGCAGAGAATGTACTTATGGGACATTATCAAGTTTTGATACAGTATATGTGGAATATATTATTAGCTTACAAATAATTGCACTGACACAAGTGAACCACTAAAATAAACGTAAATGCAAACGGTAACGGTTGGGTAGCGGATTCAAATCATGTAATTGTGAATGTTTTTGTAAGTTTTATGTTAGGGTACCATTTAATTTCTGTAAAACGATTATATATAAGTCATTTGACAAACGTGGACTATGACTAGTAAGACAATAAACCGATGTTCAAAACGCACAAAACAGCGATGAATATCTCGTACGTGTATAATTTAAGGACATCCATAAGGCATACTGTTAATCCGTACGTGTTAGCACGAAAGTAAAGTTACGTACTGTTGAATATTTTGTATGGACATGGCTTAGGCCAATGATTCGCTACAGCATATATGCAGACAGGGGCTTAAATGGGAATTATTTTGCGGGAGGTACACACAGGTGCCAAGTCTACCTTTGTGGTAGAACTCACGTCCTTTCTTCATATTTGGGATACTCTCGCAGTCTTCGCTTTGATGCCGAATCTACAGCCAGACAAATATTTTACGTTTAACACATTATTACTCATCCTCAATTCAACTATACTCTAACCAACAGTTAACGTAGAAACTGCCCACAAATAAACAAATGCATATCTACGTAGGGTTGTTTTATAGACGGAATCCACTGGTAATGCCAAGATGACACGCTCACATCGGGGCGTCGACTCTGACCCCTGCTCTCCCCCGCCGGCGTGAATGGTGCGATCACCACCCGCTGGTCCATACGATCTCAGTCCCCCATTCACACATTTCGCTGTACAACCTCGCTAAAGAAATGCCCAAATAGTGAATCGTCCGCCCCGCGCGTCAACCATTCAGCCACGTCCCATTCATAGTCGAACACGCAAGCGGAATTAACAACTCTTTTCTTGCGCTGAAGAAGCGACTCCAATAAATCAATACATCTCTGTCATTTCCCCTCAGCTGTTTGGCATCCGTCTTAGACATTACCCGGGTAAAAGGTGTCAACATAGAAATTACAACTTCAGCGATCTAGGCGCCAATTGCACCACCTGTTGGAAAAACACTGAACATTGACAAATACGTGCTGTTGACTGCGACGATTTAAAAGTATTACACCAAAATAAACGATGTTTCAATATGCACACAAGTTGTAATAAAAATGCAAAGCTCAGTGTATCAAGGATTGAAAATATTGTGTTACTTTCAACATTTATCATACAAAACCTAGTAAAGAGCTCTTTTTTTCCGACTACTACTACTACTACTATTACTACTACTACTATTACTACTACCACTACCACTATTACCACCACTACCACCACACCACCACCACCATCACCACCACCACCACCACAACCACCACCACAAAAGTGCTGCCACCTCACGGCGACAGGGTGATTGAGGCTATCAGATGACTAGTATGAGCCAGAAAGGTGGGTGTGCTGGGCCCACCTAGTACGGATACATCCCGACAATCTCTATTACAACTCCCAACTATGGGTAAGTAGTACTATACCCAGACCACAATGTAGGCACAAAACTCCTATTTTCATAATGTTAAACTACAGGAAACACACTTTCATGAAATTGTATCATATGCCTATGTTTCGACTTGGAACCAAAAACCATTCCAACCTTTCCACGTTGTACGAAGCTCGGACACAATATCCACATCATGACAACTTTTGCCAACATTGCTTAAATATTACGCCACCGAGTTAGGTAGATTTTTTGGTACAGAAAAAGAAACAAGAAAGAGAGAGCGAGAGAGAGAGAGAGAGAGAGAGAGAGGTAGAGGGAGAGACCGACCGACATACAGACAGAAGGCAGACAGACAGGCAGAGAGACATACATACATACATACAGACAGAAGGCAGACAGACAGGCAGGAGACAGACAGACATACACATATACAGACAGACAGACAGACAGACATAGACATATACAGAGACATCGAGAGGGAGAGAGAGAGAGGGGGAGAAAGTGAGAAAGAGAGAGAGAGAGAGAGAGAGAGGGAGAGAGAGAGGGAGAGAGAGAGAGAGAAAGAAAGGGAGAGAAGGATATAGGGAAAATGAGACAGAGAAAGGAGGGAGGGGGAAGGCAAGGGAGATGGGGAATAAAAAGAGAGGGAGAAAGTGAAGACGATACTAAAATGATAGAGGGGTTTGTGGAGACTTGGATTGTGCGTTATCCACGCAGATTTTGTGAAGTAGGCTAAATAGATCACAGTCAATTACATGTTTTTCCGATATCTTCACAGTTTTATGGAAGATGTTTCAAACGACGACCTCAGGACAGGGCGGAGTAGTGATACTGCCGGCGTACGTGTAGTACGCCGGCAGTATATTAACCATGCGGAAGATATATCAACAGTACAAAATGAGGGCAATGCGGGCGCTTTTCCATGTGTTAATTGGATAATTTCATCACTTCGTTATTAATGTTATCAAGGACACAGTAGGATAACAAAAACGGTGTATATTTTCATACTGACGTCCAAAGTGAATATTCGGTGTTTACAAACTAAGTAGATTGAGAAATAACAGCCATTATATGATGTTGAATAATACAGGCGTAACACTGTCATATATTGTGGCCAGTATATAATACAGTAAACTGGTGATAATAACTTTACAGGAACATGGAATAGTCCATAAAGTGTTAATTGTTTGAAAAATGTGGATGCACACGTTTCGAGTGGGTAATGGCTCGTCTTGCTATAAGACAGTTTCGCCATCTAGTGGCTAAATATGACACATTTTCATATTTGTTTTTGAAAATACACTGTGTGGCGCCGCTAATGCAGCGAAGAGGCGAGGTAGATGCAGCACTTACCTGTTTGGACATGCACAAAGCTGGTAAATGTATAGAGCTACGTCTCTCGGGCTCTCGCCATTTTTTAAATTGACGGCGTGCGCCCTCTGCTGGAAGGAACCTGCCAATCATTGTTTTACTTACGCTGTGTTCATGATGAGTAGTATAACTGATTTGGACACGGTATCACTTTCGAAGACTTTTGCACCCTGAATAAAACTAATTAATGAACAGGGAAACGTTCTGCCTCGGAAAGACTTATATCTATAATGTTAGCATCTAGCAATTATGAATGGATC
This sequence comes from Paraescarpia echinospica, assembly GCA_020002185.1. Lineage (NCBI taxonomy): Eukaryota > Metazoa > Annelida > Polychaeta > Sabellida > Siboglinidae > Paraescarpia > Paraescarpia echinospica. The sequence continues at coordinate 65,642,838 of CM034534.1, read as the reverse complement.
AATGATGGAAGGATCCCTGTTCTGTCGTGGTGTCTCACGGTCTCCGTAGACGTACGATAATTTCGTTTTGGAAACACAATGACTACAGAATCACAATTACATTACGTATCAGCGCTAATGTAAGTTCCTGTGACATTTATAAGATTGTTTATACCGTAGGTTTTCGTAGACAAATGGGGCTCAATCGATCGAGAAGAAATTATACGTTCCATCCGTGTGAGGCGGCAGATCGTCAATTTGCAATATGGCACCTCCATGTTAAATCCCAGAATGCACCAGCTCTATTCCAGTAGATCTGGTTTGGAGTGTTGGCCACATTTAGAGATCGGTTCACTTCGGCTCTACGCTAAATATCCTGGGTAAAATTGCATTAATATCCACATAGAAATATTAAATACTAAATAACCAGTGACAAGAACAATAGTTACTATTCTGCCTGCGGTCAAACTGAGTTTAATACAGCACAGGCAACACGTAACTACTTTTAAAATTTAAATAAATCGGCAGTCCAAACAAAACGGAAACAAGTTTTGCTAAACATTCTTGTGATTACATTTACACTTTGAATGCAAGCTTTCCCATAATTCCGTGTTCTCACATGCGCAGCCGCGAAAACTGGTGCTCTCCGAACAGGACAATGAAGGTACGTAAACCAGTTGCGAAATCATTCCTCTTGGTGTAGGCTCCCCTCAAATAATGGGACATCCCGTCTCTGACGAGAGACCACGAGGAAGATCAACATCGCTTAACAGTGATTCGAAGGCTCACGCTATTGTATAACAATTTACAGTTTCTGGTATGTAATAAACAATGTTTGGTTCTGTTGCTATGTCTCATTGAGTATAAGCTTTAACATGGCGCAGTCGGCAAAAGGCCACGAACTCAAAATAAGACGTTAAAAAGTCGATTTGTCTGTAAACGGTAGCGACAAAAGACAGAAAATCCTGCGCCACAAGCAAACACGGCGCCACGGAGCTTTCAAAGGCTCCGCAAGAGCGCGCCACAATCGTTGACATTCACCAAAGTCCGCCTTGCGGTGACACAATCGTACCAGACTGGCTTGCGACATTCCTGTATAAACAAGAAGAACGGGACAACAAACGTGAACAACGAGAACAGGAACGAGAGCGCGCACGCGATGAAAGATATGAACTATCGATGCGTCTATTCTGCGAGACCCTCGACAGATGCGCCCATAAATCACCATCGCGCGCACACAACAACGGCGCCAATGATGAGTCTAGTGGTCCAGAGACTCAACACACAGACACCGTGACCAACGTCCAGCGTACTTCTTCAGGCCAACACGCTAAAACTAGACCGCCGGAGCCAATGGCAGCAGACATAACACTACGAGAACTAGCAGCATGGAGGCGATCATGGGAAGATTTCGTGGAGTTAGAACAGCTCGACCGTCTCCCAGGACGTCAACAGAGAGCCATGTTGCGCACTAGCCTCTCTATTGAAATGCGTGCTACATTGCAATAGCCATCGGTATAGACAATGATGACGATATAACCGTCACAGCGATCTTAGACCGAATCCAAGAACACATCCGAGCCAAACGAAATGTTACACTGGACAGGGTGGCACTAGAAGAACGCAAACAAGAAGAAGGCGAACCGTTCGACCACTTCTACATGGAATTGCGGGAAATTGCCAACAACGCAGACCTTTGCCAGCAGTGCTTAGATGATCGTCTTACTACGCGAATTATGTCGGGAATTCGTGACCCAGAAACAAGACGAAAGTTATTAGCAATCACGCCTCCTTCTCTACTGACAACAGTTGATATCTGCAGGAGTGAAGCATCAGCAAGGAATGATGAAGCTGCACTTGCAAACAATGACAAAGGCCATACGAAGATAGACAGAATTGGCAAGAAAACCTGGCAACGTAGTAAAACCAGGAATAACGCCACTTCAAAACATAACCACAGATGCGGTTATTGTGGAAAATCGGCTCATAAAACGCGAGATGAATGTCCTGCACGACACAGTGTATGTTCAATCTGTAAGAAAATGGGTCATTGGGCTACGTGTTGCCGTCAGAACAATCCACAGAATAAGAGTACACCTCGATCGACCGCAATGAGTCAGATTCGCGTACTGGACATTCTGGGAAAGAAAAAACACTGTCGCGCCCCGCGCATTAAGGTACAACTTCATCATAATGCTGATGATAGCTTCATCACAACAGCACAGGCAACACCAGATACAGGGACCGAAGCAACTGTTGCAGGGCTTGCTACCCTAAAACAAATAGGATTAGACATCGGAAATACATGTCCCCCGCCCGAAGACACAATCATTGCTGCCAATGGTACATCATTCGAATGTATTGGCACAGTAGACCTCTACATCCATGCAGCAGACAAATATACGAAAGAGACGGTTCTTATCTCATTGAGTATAAGCTTTAAAACCTCTAACTAGAGTAAAATCACGTACGGCTTATCATAGTCATATAATTTAATATGTAAACAAAATATATTAGTGTCGTCCACATTGAAGCCATTTTGACAACAGATTTGACGCCTGCAGTTAGTGTAATGACCCGTCCAACTTGTAATGATATCCAAACATCTACTGTTTCAGATAGGTTATCAAACCACCATACTGCCATTGCTAATGTTAATGTTTCTATAACTCCATTAGAGTCGAAACACAATGTGTCTTACAGAGCCATTCACAGGATTGACATTATAGCTTTAATGGCCGATATCCTTAAATCTGATCTTATCACATATAAAAAAAAACCTATCTGACTTATACATACAGTACTGTCAAGTACTCAATGCATTACTTAACAAACATGCACCTATAAAATCCATTCGTGTGTCAGAAAGGCCACCGGCTAAATGGATGACTTCCGAAATTATACTATCTAAAAGGCGTCGCGTTATTTAGAGCGTGTATGGCGCAAATCACAGATCGCGCTATTATAAGCAATGTGTAACAGACAAATGGCCAACGCTAAATCAGATTATTATATAAATATGTTTATAATCAATTACATCAATAACATTCAAAATAGACGGCCTGCGCCATCGCTACCTGATCATGTATCAATTAAGTATCTATGTGACCAAATTAGTCTTGTGAACTTGATCCATTTCCAACAATACTGCTAAAAGCATGTCTCGATACTTTAATTGGACCTATAACAAATATTATAAATGCATCACTTTGCTCAGGTTGTTTTCCTGATGCTTTCAAATACGCCCATGTCACCCCACTTCTTAAGAAGTCACCTCTGCCTAAGCAGGACCTAAACAGTTGCATACCTATTGCTAACCTCAGCTTTATTTCCAAAATACTAGAAAATGTTGTAGCAAGTCGTCTTTGGTTTAAGGAAAAAGTTTGGCAAATGCTGTCCATCCTGCGGTGATACTTCTTTGATTCTCGTTGTCATTTTCGGTTGCTATTGCAACAGCGTTTGTTAGCAGCAGACTTGACTATTGCAATTCTCTGCTAGCAAGAATATTACAAAACTTCAACATGTCCAAAATTGTCTAGCAAGGATAGTTACAAGATATCGTTTTATCTCGCTCTGTACCACTTTTGAAGCCTTTGTATTCGCTTCCTGTATTATATCGTATACTATTTAAGATCTGTACCTTTACATACCAGGCACTGTCCAGTAAGCAACCATCTTATTTGCATTCACTGTTTACTCCTGTAAGAAAACCTATCCAGCTTCGATCATCTACTTCTGACCTACTTTTTGTTCCTAAAGTCAACACTAACATTGGAACAAGTGCCTTTTCTGTTGTTGCACCAACTCTTTGGAATATGCTCCCTGTTAGTGTTAGATCAGTTAAAAATACAACAAATTCCGTCTTCATTTGAAAACTTATCTTTACAACCTTGCTTATTCACATCACATTCAGCTCCCTAGCGCCTTGAATCATCTGTTGACAACTAGAAAACTGCTTATGGATTTTGAGATTGACCAATCCTTTTGATTGATACGCCCCTGAGCTTGGTTTCCAAGGATTTAGGCGCAATAAAGGTTATCTTATTATTATTATTACTATTATTATTATTGTAATTGTTATTACTTGGGTTCCTTTCGCCTCCAGTGATACCGCAGAGCTTGTTCTAGAGCTTGTCGATATTCTAGACCCACGGGAGATTTGACTCGCACTTCCCATAGTATCAAGTTCATTGTAGACAGTATGCATTTCTGCATTAGGCGACCTGGTAACATCAGTCCTGTCAGTCTCACCACGTGACACCCTAGTGATGCCGAGCTTGGCACTGATAGCCTTTCGTATCATTGAACAACGTGAGATAGGGAGGATTCCGACCAAGCTGACAACCTCATTACAGGTTCAAACTGCGTCTTCTTCTGATCAACACCATGTACTGAGCATTCAAGCTGACGGCGCGGTTTTCCTTCACTTTTGAAAACCGTCTACGAACTCCACGTTAGGCAAAGTTTCCGCCATAGACACGTGCGCAGTTTGCCACTGACCGTAGCACCTTCTCCGGCGGTAGGTCGATCACAGACGAGGCGAAACGCAAGAGCCGGGTCACGAACGTGGTTTTACCGCATCCTGTTGGACCGGCTACGACACACGTAAAAGGATGTTCAACGACGTATCCATCTCGACGAATAACACGCGGCAGGTACGTCATCTGTTCTTATTTATTACTTAAAACTATTGCCACTATTGGCCACCACAAAAAATCAATGTAGAAACATTCTAAATATAAAGTGTAGATCAACAAAAGGGGAGGTCAATCGACAGACGTCGAAATGGTGTTCGATAAATTGTAGAGCGCTTTGAGCAGTCATAAGGACTGGTTACTGCAGAATATAAAAACTTAACCTTTTTTACTTTTCAGCCCGTGGAACTCTGCGTTCTTCCCGGCCCGACACCGGAGCTACACGACTGGCGGGTGCGTGATCCTGCTTCACGGGGACAGTCTGAAGGCATACCAGGAAACACCGCGGGAGCTCTCCCGGCAGCACTGGGCGGATGAGTACTCGGGGGCCATCCTCGTCGAGTTCATCATCTTCAACGCCGCTCAACATCTACAGGTAGTCACAGCGCCGTCGTTCTTCGGTTTTATTTTAATAAAATAATAATGGCTTTAAATGTTGTTCCTGTTTCCGCGGAATATTAAGTACACTGTATGGCTCAGGTAGCGCATTTGATTTAAAAGAATGCAGTCGGTGCCAAGTTTTTCATTAATTAATTAATACAAAGTTCTTATGACTAAGCAACAATGTTGATGGCATAGTGGCCACCAAATTGTGTTTAGTAAGCCCGTAACAACGTTCACAATTTGGAAGATACAACCCCGGAGCATGTTCAAATGGTAACCGAAACATCCAGTTTCAAAACAAGATATTTTTTCTGCAATTCGGCCGAGTCGCGCTGACTTAACCGCAATAACCGTTGATGTTGTAGTAAATGTTAATAAAATCAAAATGAACTAACAATTATTGATTGTATTCAAATGAATGTATTAATGTGTTTTCAGTTGCCAACCAAAAGCAACTTGTAGGTTTGTTTTGTTCGTCTGTATCCGTGTGTGAGCTGGACAATCACCTGATTATGGGTACATGAAAACGTTTTATTTTCTGTTGTATTTATTGTAATATTGCTGTGTGTGTATGTAAATCTGCACGTGTTGTACCAATGGTAAACACTTTCGTTGTTCCCAAACATACAATCAAACAATCAGGGGCCGATCCAGAGAAAGTATTCTGGGGGACGGACGCAAATTCAAATTCGGTGGTCTGAGCGGGACCTTCTGAATGACTCCGCTATCGCGCTATTGCATCATTCGTGAAATCAGAAGACAGGGAGGGTTGCTTTTGAAAATATTCGCCGCTGCGCCGCCATAACTTCAGCTTATTGTAACCTAAACGGGGGCACATTCATAAAGTCTGGGGGTCATGCTAGCGGGATTCATTGAAAAAGGTCTGGAGGCACGCAAAATTTCAAAGGTCTAGGGTGTACATGCGCCCTAGATTCCCTGAATCCTAATATGACAATCAATCTGTTGTCTTCAGCACCGTCATCATGGCGTTCGAGTTCGTGGAGTCGGACATCATCGACCCGTACCGAGTGATCCGTGTACATCCTACGGACAGTCCGCGTAGTATGGGTAGTGGCGTGTAGCGTCGCCTACGTCTTGTTCACCATACGCAAGACGTGGTGGCTCGTGCGCAAGACAACGATAACGTGCAAGCGAGGCTGGAGACACTTCACCCTGTGGACGCTCACCGACTGGATGATTGTGCTGCTCACTTACCTGGGCACCGTGACGTACGTCATGCGTCAGTTAGCCATCGAGTGGACGATGCGACTGTTCGTCGCGTTCGATCATAGACAGTTCATCAGCTTCTACATGATCGACTACTGGAACTAAGCCCTTATGTTCGTCGGTTCAGCGGCTCTATGTCTGAGTAGAGTATGGTGGGGCATGGAGCCCCCCTTAAGGGAAAATGGGCATAGTTAGTCCTGTTACTGTCATACGATTGCCGTGCGGTTATGTTATGTGTTATCAAAGCATTTGTGACATTTGACAACAAGAACTTTTATAATCGTTAATTAAGAATTATTGTCCCAAGGGGGCGTCTTGCCCCATACCTGGGGATAAGACGTCCTCTTGTGTGGAGCATGAGGCACCGGGGGCTCCATGCCCTAAAGATGGTTTCATTGTATAACATGTGCTCAAGGAGAACATGGAGTGTATGTATTATCTTATCATATATGTATTGTATGTATTATCTTATCCAATACAGGTATTTAACCTACAAAATTACGACAGTCCTTCACTGTCAAGTAATATAACTTTACCATTGTATAACATACGAATACTGAAAGGAGACAGACTCGTCATCAACCTGAAAATGGGGTGTAGGTATTATCTTATCCAATGCAGATACCTAACCAACAGAATTACGACAGTCCTTCACTGTAAGGTAATATAACGTTATAAAAATTCAAGTTGTGTAACTGAATGCACCCGGCAACAGACACCTTCATTCAGTCACTATCTGACTAGCAGTTTGGAGATGAACCCTGGCAATCCTGGCGTGCAGTCGTTGTGTGTCCAATTCTGGCATCTGATACGGCACCCACATTTCCCTTGACCTGCTGTTCACGCACGGCTCGCCGCAGATAATGCATGGCCAATCCGCCTTCTCACAGCTGAGGCGTCTTCACTTTGGTTTCGTCACTGCGATCTTGCTTGTGTTGTTTCTCCACTGTGACTTCCCGTTTGGTTTCACCATTGGCTTCGCCTTCTCATTGTTTGACTCTCGCTCAGCAAGTTTTCTCTTAAAAGGAGATGAGGTCAGCACCGCAGCTGATTCAGCAACACGTGACCTCGGGCGTGGACGGGATAGTTTGGGTTATGGCGACAGTTTCTCTATGAGGTCACTGACCAACTGGCGTGTTGCCAGCAATGCTGTAGATGATCCGGCAGTTGGAGGCTGTACTAAGGATGATCCGGCAGTTGGCGGCTGTACGGAGGATGATCCGGCAGTTGGCGGCAGTACTGAGGATGATCCGGCAGTTGGCAGCAGTACTGAGGATGATCCGGCAGTTGGCGACTGTACTGAGGATGATCCGGCAGTTGGTGGCAGTACCGAGGATGATCCGGCAGTTGACAGCAGTACTGAGGATGATCCGGCAGTTGGCGGCTGTACTGAGGAGGATCCGGTAGTTGGCGGTAGTACTGAGGAGGATCCGGCAGTTGGCGGCAGGACTGAGGAGGATCCGGCAGTTGGCGGCAGCACTGAGGAGGATCCGGCAGTTGGCGGCAGCACTGAGGAGGATCTGGCAGTTGGCGGCAAAGCAGAAGATGATCTCTAGTGTAGCGCCGTGGTACAGTGGATACAGCTTCGGACTCTCAACCGAGAGAACCCGGGTTCGAATCCTGTGCAGCGGTGTCGAACCTTGACCAAGTTAGATCACTGTACGTTGCTCCAGTTCATGTATGAATGAGTACCTGGCTATAGACAGTGGTGGAGATGTGTGTACGAATAGTCTTCGCACATTAACTGCAGCTTGGCTGGATGCGTCCCAGAGAAGTCGAGATGGTTTTCGATTGACTATGTCTGCCAGGGAGTAAAGTGTAAAGCGCTTTAAGCAGCCATAAGGACTGGATAATGCGCTATATAAGAACTTACCTTTACTTTACTTCTTACTTTATCTAGCGGTCGATGGCAAGGCATCCTCAGCGGTAACATAGTCTTCATCCTCATGCGTCAAATGGCCAAATTCTACACGCGCGAAAGCTTGCCACGGCTTTGTCTGGTGTGGCGGATCGCAGGAATGCCTTTCCCAATATTGCTGTCATGTTATATGCGGTGATTCACCTTCCGGGATTGGCGACCATCCAGCTGTCTGCCGCTGCGTTGTACGCACTCTTGTGGGATTTGAAGTATGACCTGCCCAATGGCTGCAACTTGTGTGTGGTGTGCGGTGACAGTGTGACCAAGGTAATGCAATGGCTCCTCGCATACTCTACCGCAGCCAGAGTCTTGTGACTGTGGTGGCCATCGAGGATTACGATCTGAGGAACGTCAACTGGTGCATTCGTAAAATTGGCAAAATGCTCCAGCCACCCCACAAATAGACCAGAGTCCTTCCAGCCGTTGGAACTGCTGTAGCCAACGGATTGATATGGCGCACTTGCCTTCAGCGATTCAACCATCCTCTTTCTCGGAAAGATGAACATCGGTGGCAGATACGCGAAGGTGACTAGCTGTTGCATCTTTGGGCTGTGACAGAAATGCTCCCATACTTCTTCGCCGCCGGATACCAAAACTACGCAAGGTATGGGTTGTACTACCTTCGCTCGATGGAATGGTTCATGAAGGGAGAGCATGGAACGGCATCTGGTCGGATATGTATATCGAGTCAACCTTCATGCGCTACGGTCATGGCCCACATGAAACCATCTGCACTGAAGAAATGGGCCTACAGTATGCACATGTGCAGTCAGATTGTCCATGACCTTACAGATATGTCGGAGGGGCACACGGTAACAGAGGTGACTACCCACAAAGAAGAGAAGATATCTCGTATAATAATATTATAATAAAAATAATAATGATTTATTACAGAAACTATGATACATTCCAATCAATTACAAACATAGATTGCCATGGTTTCTATAATGAGGGTATCAAGCCACGAGTGGCGGATTAGCCCTCACAATACATGTGATATATATGTAAATTTCATGGTGAAAGATAACAATTTGTGTGATTGAAGAAAGAATAAAAACAGCAACACGAATCATAGCAGTACTATTTTCATGAATAATTCATTTAAAATAGCAACAAAGAATGCTATTTATATAAGTCATTAATATTTTTACTAGCAAAAAAGTGTCTTGAGTTGACATTTAAACGTTGCTAATGCATAATTACAATTACAATCCACAGTTGTCGCCATATAATTCCATAATTTAACACCTCGATATCTAATGGTTTTATATAATACATCACTTTTTGAAATCGGCACATGTAGTAATTCTGCATTGCGTGTCCTATGTTCGTGTAGTTCGTTATTTCTAATAAACATCCTTGTCGTAACCGACGGAAACATATTCTTAACGATTTTGTACATAAACAGCACAACCGTGTATTCGTAGATTTTTCTAATTGGTAAAATGGACAGCTTCTTGAAGAGTTGGTCTGTGTGCGCTCTGTGTGGAGCTGACATAATTAACCGAATAGCATACTTTTGCAATTTGAATAGAGAACTAAGATGTGTATTATATGCTCCTCCCCATACTTCGATACAGTAGGTTAGATATGGATATAAAAATGTATAGTATAATGTTACAAGGGTTGATCTACTCAGGGTTTTTCTAGCTTTACTTATAATTCAACAGCTTTGGATATTTTAGATTTTATGTATTGTATATGAAAAGACCAGAACAAATTAGCATCGATTAAACTTCATAAGAATTTTGTGTTTTCTACTTGAGTAATTTGTAGTCCATCAATAAGGATGGCAATTGGATTGGATACCTTTTTATTTACTGACTTGAAGACAATAAAATGTGTTTTATAGATATTTAAAGATAGTTTATTACTCTTTAACCAAATAACAAATTTTTGCAGTTTTTGATTCATCACAACTTCTAGCTCGCAAAGACTGTTACCATTGACAAAATATTTGTATCATCAGCAAATATAATAGGAAATAGGATATCTGATACGTTAACAATGTCGTTAATATAGATTACTAATAACAGTGGCCTTATTATTGATCCCTGTGGGACACCACAGCATATAGACCTAATGTTCCATTTTACTCCATAAAATAAAACATATTGCGTTCTATTAGACAAATTACTTTCCAGCCAGGCAAGTGCTATTCCTCTAATACCATAACGTTCTAGTTTATTAAGTAATATTTTATGGTAAACTTTATCGAAAGCTTTACTGATGTCAAGAAAAACTCCTAGTAAATAGTCACCATTATTTACAGCTGTGGAAATGTTATCTACTAGTTGCACAAGAGCCATGTTTGCAGAATGCTTCTTCCTAAACCAAAACTGGTAATCATATAAGATGTTACGTTTGTTTATGAATGATCTAGAACTTTAGAGAAAACTGGCAAAATCGATATTGGACGGTAATTATTTACGAGTGTCTTGTCACTGCCTTTGTGTATCGGGATCACTTTTACAATTTTCATGTCGTCTGGAAAAATACCTTTAGTTAACGATACGTTAATAACATGTGTTAAAGGAAGTAGGAAAGTATGATATGTTAATTTAACAATATGTGGGGTTATTAAGTCCCAACCAGGACTTGATATTTTTAGATCTTTGATTACAGTTTCTACTTCATTCAGTTCAACTGGGGAGATAAATATTGTATGGAAGTTTCGATGCTTAATATATATTGACGGGTCAATAACATTTTTGGTAATCTTTTCAGCCAACGATGGTCGAACATATAGTTATTGAAGTAATTGGTAATTACTTTTTTATCAGTTATTAATTGATTATTAATAGTTATCTTCGGAGATTGGGGAGGTTTTTTATTTTTATTGATTATTTGCTTAATAAGATGCCATGCTTTGCAAAAAGTTGATTGATTTTGCTTTAATAACTGTTGATAGTGATTTTGTTGCTCTTCTTAAAATTTAGTTAAGCTTATTGCGATATACTTTATAGTTAGTTTCATTAGTAAGGGTAGGTGTTTTTTGTAGTAGGCGAATAATTTTTTTTTTATTTTATGGAGGACTTCAGCCCATATGATATCCCTGATTTCCTATTATTGTATTTTTTTAGTCTTTACTTCAGGAAAGAAGTGAAGATAATGCTTACCAAACTGTGAATAGAAAGCAGCATATGCATTAGTTGGGTCATCAAGCTCAGAAGTAACAAGAGACCAGTCAGCGTTACTTAGACTTGTTGCAAACTTTGCTATGTTCTGATCGGTATAAAGCCTTTCAGTTATGTATTTTGTGTTTACATAAGTTGAACAACTATTGTTATCGACATACAAGACAGGAAAATTATCTGTAATATCTGTATATAGTATACCATAACAGGTTTCTGTGCTATTTATAGTTAGGTTATTAGTTTAAAAAATGTATCTACAAATACATATACACATTGTGTAAATAATGACAATGTCATACCATTAATGGCATACAGCGAATCCAAAGTTAGACAGCCAGTTTCAAAGAACGTAATTGTTTTGGCATACATAGACGTTTATGCACCGTTTCTCAAAGGGTGAATATGTCAATACAAATTTAAAGTCTATAATCCTAAGAACAATTATCCCGTCCACGAGTTGTGCTAGAAAAAAATCAATCTTATACAAAATTATATTCACATCAACCTTTTAGACACTCAAACAAATGTCACACACAAACAAATGTCACACACATCATTTAAAATAACAGACCTGACACACGTCACAAAACAATATATCACGTCACTCAAAGCAACGTCTCAGGCATACATCATTCAAAATCAAATCAGAATTTGGAATTTCTTCTCAACTGTTCCTCATGCTGTTAGTACATTTGGGACCCGTTAGAAAAATCTCAAGATCCCTGTAGATGAGACTTGTCATTTTGTTGGAGGAACATGCTCTTTGAGCACTTCAGTTCCCACCTTGCAAAATTACTTTCGACCTGCAGAATAAAATATTTACATATTATAATTAACAAAACATACTACTTTCAAACTGTATGTACATCTCTGATTATTACATTACTAAAATGACAATAAAATCGCACTACGTCCTCATTTTCTTCTTGCAAGGCTTTTACTATGTCCTGATTTCAATCAACCACAGAAATCATCGATACTAAATAAACAACCAAGTCTCGCGGAAGAGTCATCGGTGTGATGTTTCGGGCCATCAAACGTAGTCATCTGTCACGACCCCTCGCGTCATCCTCCGTCTCCTAACACACCGCCTTGGCGCTGCGAATGTGTTCGCCGTAGACGTTCTCTCGCAGCTCGATGCGTTTCTTGATCTTGTCGTGTCGTTCCTGCTCGGCGATCTCGTCCGCTTTGATGTGCCCGACCCAGACGTGCAGACGGCCCCAGATTAACTTGAAGAACTTGTCCTCCTCCCGCATCTCCTCCGCCTTCACAATCGTATCGAAGTGCATCAACGCGAACATCGCCCGCAGCAAAAATGCCAGTGCACAAAGTGCGAATTTGTCCTCGTTTTTAGTAATTTAATGCTTCAAATTGTGCCTAGAATAAGGAAATGTTTCGCTCAGTAAACCAATTGTATCTTGTAAAGGTTGCTGCTGCAGAACGTCAGAAATGTGCCAGGTTGTACTAGGTTACGTTAATTTAAATTCCTCTTGAGAGAACAGTGTGGACTTCGTTTTTAAATATAATATTTGGAGGAGTCAGTTTGCTTGAATCATTACAAATATTTACGTATTAAATGAACAAATGATGCTATTTTCACACCGTATGTACAACTCTGATTACTACATTACTAAAATGGTAACAAAATCGCACTATGTCCTCATTTTCTTCTTCCAAGGCTTTTAGTATGTCCTCATTTCAATCAACCACAGAAGTCGTTGATACTAAATAAACAATCAAGTCTCGCGTAACCCGTCAACGGTCTGACGTTTTCGGGCCATCAAACGTCGTCATCTCTCACGACCCGTCGCGTCATCCGACCCAGACGTGTAAAGAACTTAAAGAACTCGCCCTCCACCCGTATCTCCTCCGCCTTCACGATCGTGTCAAAGTGCTTCGACGCGAAAATCGCTCGCAGCATCGGCGCCCACACGAATATGACGTTGCAACAGCACACAACGAAGAACAGCACCGTCGCGAAGCGGTACGGGTTGACGCACTGGCTCTCCGAGCTTGCACGGGCATAGGTTGAACAATTTCATGGCAGCCAGCGACCACGTGCTGTACGTGCGACATGTCGAGCCGAGTATGATCATATATATGCACACGAACAGGACAAACGTGACAATGAAAGCCACGAAGGCACGCATCACTTTCTTCGTGGTTCGTCGCAGGATCGACTGCAACTTCAGTATGTGTTGATTCAGATTGATCATCTTCAGCAGGTTGAATATAGGGTAGGGTGGGGCAAGAAGCCCACGTGGTGTAACAAGCCCCCTTATATTACGTCGGTTATACGTGCTTGATGTCTGTGTCTGGTGGACGAATACAATGCTGCCACCTACTGACTACTCTGACCGAAAAGCAGACGCAGGCAAGCAACACGGTTAGTAAATATTTGCAATTAAAATTTTGATGCATGTTTTATGTCATATGTATGTGTTTGTAATGTTTTACTGCAACAATTAGATTACACATAGTCTCGTGTAATTGTTGTTATATTTATCAATAGTCCATAGAGCTTCTTCGTTTTTTTTATAATAAAAATGGGCGATAATTAATATTAGCGCGAGAATTGACATTTGTGTAGATCATGCATGCTGGGGGCAAGAAGCCCCCTACCGTGCGGGACAAGACGCGATTTGGGTAATGTACAATCTTGAGTAGATCACGAAACTATAGTTGTTTTGTATAGCTGGTGAGATAATTTCATAGTGTGCTGAAATGCTCCATTACTATGTTGACAATTGACAATGTATCTCTAAAGTTCCGCTCAAACGGTCAGTGCGGAATGTCATTCACAACTTATCGAACGTAATATTTGCAGACCTGTATGTGGTGTGATAACTTGTTTAGTGAGCATTTTTTTCAGATATGGTTCGCACATACAAGCGAAAGACTGAACGGGGTGCGTATGGCGATGAAACGCTGAAAGCTGCACTCTTAGCTTTGGAGGATCAGCCGTTGAAGACAGTCAGTCAACTGTATAACGTGTCCACACGTACGTTGCGTAGACATCGTGACAACAGGGTTGCTACTCGGGGTGCCCATGCGTTTGCGCCAATGAATACAGCGCTACTTACTCCCGCTGAGAGCATTCTGCGCGACCATATTTCTTACATGGAGAAATGTTTGTACGGGTTGACGACTGTAGACGTTAGACGCCTGACCTACGATCTCGCCGAATATTTGGGTCTGAAACACCACTTTTCTGCCGAAACGAAGATGGCAGGACGCGACTGGCTGCACGGGTTCTTCAAATGACACGAAGATGTGCCGATCCGGCACCCACAGAACAATAGTCCGGGCGTTAGCCAGTGAAGCGTGCATTAGGTTCCGTACGATGTTTTATTTTTTTTATTTTCGTGACCTTCTACACTTCTAGGTAAACATCCAAAACAATCAAAATAAGGTGTCCATGCGAATGTTTTCAAGGTCTCTTGTTATTATTACATTAATGAACAAATGATAGTATGCAAATTTGTCCCATGAATATGCAAAGTAGCTCTAACCAGTTACCTTACTCATTATCATCGGAATCGTCGTCACAGGCCCTGGTCTGTTCATTCCTGCAGCCCGTTTCTCCCCGACAAGCACAGAAAACTGTGCATGGTAATTTTGCTAATGTACACCGACATCGCGCTGTGTAGTACGGCTTGTCCGGGGAACATCCACTCGGAATCATCTCTAAGATTTCAGTTGGTGCAAGGGCGACATCGGGCGGCAACATAACAGAAATTAGTGACCTCGATGCTTCATCGCGTGCCCAGCCATACTTTGTTGGATCCAAAGTCGGTGGTTCCGACTTGACAGCTGACTTCCATATTTCCGTCTGGATATGCGCGCTTCGCACGTTTTGTTCAAAGGCTTCGGTGGTAGGTGGCAGAACCTTCAGGTCTGGCGTTGCTGTGAACCTTCAGGTCTGGCCCACACGTCTCTGCGAACATCTGACATGCTGTGTGTTGGATTGTTTCCATAACACGCAGCGATAAACTCAGAGGCCTCAGCAACCATCTCACCGATACACATGTCAACGTCACCAAGTTTGTGAAAAGAATGGTCAGCTTCTAGTGCCTTTATAGCTTTGCCTTTCCCTTTGCCCCACAGCTGTGCAACTGTGTTGCAACCGGAGAGAGCGTGTGCAGCTGGTAGTTGTCTGACGATCCTTTCATGTTTTTTTGCTGTGGCCCCAATATCTATCACGGCTCGCCCTGAACTGGTGCTTTCCATTGTCAGACTGCATTGAAGTTGAAGTTCAGTGAAGTGATACACAAGCAAGACAAATACATATGTAACATCACAAAGGACTTTGATGCTTTCCGCTCCGTCTTTGACAACTTTAGCCACTTGCTGAATCATGATGACATCTGCTTCTTCGTGTGTCGTCTTCAGACGTCACGACGTCTTTGCAACCCTCGATGGATCTCCGTCGGAGAAAATTCCTGGCCTGTAACGATGAGCCTGTGGTTGTTCTGCTTCCCTTGTTGACTTGCCGCGATCAAACGATGACAAATTATTTCAATCAGCTGTACCT
Organism: Paraescarpia echinospica; assembly: GCA_020002185.1. Lineage (NCBI taxonomy): Eukaryota > Metazoa > Annelida > Polychaeta > Sabellida > Siboglinidae > Paraescarpia > Paraescarpia echinospica. Next base: position 65,626,965 of record CM034534.1, on the reverse strand, counting down.
TGTTTTCAGTCAACCTTCTGGGGTGGCAGCGGGATCTGCAGATTCAGCTTGTGGCGTCTGCTAGCTTGTTGTCCAGCTCTCGCTAATCGTGTTCCGTTCTAAAATCATAGTATCTGTCAAATACCAAGTATACATCACACTTCTCGGCCTTCCCAAAGACGTAGCTAGAGAAACTGTCCACAACGTATCGCACAGTTACCCTGATAGGCCAGTGAATAACCCAGAGGATCGCACAGTTGTCAATTAGAGTAACGTCAGGCTGGGGAGCCAGTCCCGCTGGGGTTTTTACCTGCAGATTCTTCTTTAGTGTCGCCTTTGTCTTTGTTATTCTCATGTCTCCATTCTCTGCAAACATTGTTGCCGGCACCGGTGCAAGACCATACTGTGGAATGTCACTGAGTTTGATGTCGCGAGATTGTTTCAATCCTATCTCCCTCGAGTAGATTATATTTACATCGCATACTGCAGTAGCTCCGACTCGCAAGACTTACCGTGTCACTGCCATGGTCACGACCTCTTTAGACAAAATAGCACTGAATCCTTCTGGCCAGCTTTCTTCGTAGGAGCGCATCTGTCTTCTTCCTATTTCAACCGCATTTGGCGCATTCACCTTCTCGGGCCTAATTCTACCAGTATCAATACTAATGACCCTATCCGGATGATCGGACGGATCGAGAAGATCGATGCAGGACTGGAGCTTTTCGCTTATCCTTTCTCTCTCCTCTTCATCAGATCGTATAAACGACGTTTGGACTGTTGACGGAAATATCCTGATACGGGACACTTCTAACCGGGTCGTCCAAATTATGAACCGATCGGAACTCGTGAAACTGGCTGTCTAACTTTGGATTCGCTGTATGCCATTAATGGTATGACATTGTCATTATTTACACAATGTGTATATGTATTTGTAGATACATTTTTTTTACTAATAACCTAACTATAAATAGCACAGAAACCTGTTATGGTATACTATATACAGATATAACAGATCATTTTCCTGTCTTGTATGTCGATAACAATAGTTGTTCAACTTATGTAAACACAAAATACATAACTAAAAGGCTTTATACCGATCAGAACATAGCAAAGTTTGCAACAAGTCTAAGTAACGCTGACTGGTCTCTTGTTACTTCTGAGCTTGATGACCCAACTAATGCATATGCTGCTTTCTATTCACAGTTTGGTAAGCATTATCTTCACTTCTTTCCTGAAATAAAGACTAAAAAAATACAGTAAAAGGAAATCAGGGATATCACATGGGCTGAAGTCCTCCATAAAATAAAAAAATAAATTATTCGCCTACTACAAAAAACACCTACCCTTAAGCTTAACTCAATTTTAAGAAGAGCAAAAAAATCACTACCAACAGTTATTAAAGCAAAATCAATCAACTTTTTTCAAAGCATGGCATCTTATTAAGCAAATAATCAATAAAAATAAAAAACCTCCCCAATCTCCGAAGATAACTATTAATAATCAATTAATAACTGATAAAAAAGTAATTACCAATTACTTCAATAACTATATGTTCGACCATCGTTGGCTGAAAAGATTACCAAAAATGTTATTGACCCGTCAATATATATTAAGCATCGAAACTTCCATACAATATTTATCTCCCCAGTTGAACTGAATGAAGTAGAAACTGTAATCAAAGATCTAAAAATATAAAGTCCTGGTTGGGACTTAATAACCCCACATATTGTTAAATTAACATATCATACTTTCCTACTTCCTTTAACACATGTTATTAACGTATCGTTAACTAAAGGTATTTTTCCAGACGACATGAAAATTGTAAAAGTGATCCCGATACACAAAGGCAGTGACAAGACACTCGTAAATAATTACCGTCCAATATCGATTTTGCCAGTTTTCTCTAAAGTTCTAGATCATTCATAAACAAACGTAACATCTTATATGATTACCAGTTTTGGTTTAGGAAGAAGCATTCTGCAAACATGGCTCTTGTGCAACTAGTAGATAACATTTCCACAGCTGTAAATAATGGTGACTATTTACTAGGAGTTTTTCTTGACATCAGTAAAGCTTTCGATAAAGTTTACCATAAAATATTACTTAATAAACTAGAACGTTATGGTATTAGAGGAATAGCACTTGCCTGGCTGGAAAGTAATTTGTCTAATAGAACGCAATATGTTTTATTTTATGGAGTAAAATGGAACATTAGGTCTATATGCTGTGGTGTCCCACAGGGATCAATAATAAGGCCACTGTTATTAGTAATCTATATTAACGACATTGTTAACGTATCAGATATCCTATTTCCTATTATATTTGCTGATGATACAAATATTTTGTCAATGGTAACAGTCTTTGCGAGCTAGAAGTTGTGATGAATCAAAAACTGCAAAAATTTGTTATTTGGTTAAAGAGTAATAAACTATCTTTAAATATCTATAAAACACATTTTATTGTCTTCAAGTCAGTAAATAAAAAGGTATCCAATCCAATTGCCATCCTTATTGATGGACTACAAATTACTCAAGTAGAAAACACAAAATTCTTATGAAGTTTAATCGATGCTAATTTGTTCTGGTCTTTTCATATACAATACATAAAATCTAAAATATCCAAAGCTGTTGAATTATAAGTAAAGCTAGAAAAACCCTGAGTAGATCAACCCTTGTAACATTATACTATACATTTTTATATCCATATCTAACCTACTGTATCGAAGTATGGGGAGGAGCATATAATACATGATGGGGTTTGCCAGACACGTGGACGCGTACTTTAGGAGCTCTCCCGGGATGCAGTCGTGGCCATTTGCTGGGTTGTTGTTGAGCTTGCCCATCGTTGCTAACACTTCTCTAGTTATAACGGGTGTGGGCAGCGCTATTGGCGGGTCTTCAAACGTTGGGATCCCTTCGGTTATGGAACCGCGGAACTGTTTGCCAAATTATTCACTGATCCTTGCTCCGAAATCAGCCGTATCTCTAACAGTTCGACCTTATTCGTCGGGTATCGTGGCCTGAATGTAAGGTTAGCGAGTCAGCATCCTAACTGCGCGGAACATGTTGGCTCCATCGTGCAGTCTTTCGACCTCGGTGCCTAACTCGTCTAATCTAGCTGACCCGTTCTCTAGTGCTTTTAGGCGCATTGCATGAAGAAGCATGTTTCGTTCTTGTTTTAGTCTGCTTTTTTGTGTTGAGTCGGTGGTATTACTGATTCTCAGTCGTAGTTCCTTTGGGTGATCGACATCCTGTTTACCTCTGGGCAGTATATGGTGTGGTACCTAGCTGTCTGTGGGACTGTTCCAATGGTGGATTCTGCAGCTGATTTGATTGCATTTTCAAAGGAAACCCATTCATCGCTTGGGCTGATGTTAGTGTCTAAGTAACGAAGCGAATTGGCGACGGCTGCGCAATATTCTTTTTTTTCTTCACATTTTCACACGATAACGTTTCTGTGCAGTATCGCACACGCTTTTCACAACTTCATTTGTGTATTTTCATCACATACCAAACACACGACGCATATTTAGCTTGGCTATAATTATGCGCTGGTCGCTATTTAGAAGTGTTCCTGCATACGATCTGGAATATGTAAGCAGACATCTGAGTGGCTTATGAGATATGATAAAGTATATCATGTTATGTATGGGGACTACACGTCCAGTGTATCCATCAAGTCTCTGCCCTTCCGATGTATTTTTTTGTGACGGGCTCCATGGGCGAAGGCGATATTACGGACAAAGAGGCCGTGAGTTTGCTAGAAGTCAGCCAGCGCCATACCGTTGGTGTTGCGACGACCACGTGATTGTCTACCTATGAATTCTTCTTTAACTGCATGGCAACCCAGTTTACTGTTGAAATCTCCCGCGATGTAGAACAACGCATTTGACATATACCGAGTCGTAATCCGGGCCAGTTCGTTGAAGAATGTGTCCTGCTCCTCGTTGTCCTGACTGACCCTCTGTGATGTTAGGCCGTAGGGGTTGACTACCATCATGACGGAGCTACTTGACATGCGGATCTGGATCACAGCGACCCTGTCAAATACTGACCGGTATCGTTTATAATATTTTCGAAAAAATCTGCCACACTAAAGCCCACGTATGGCTAAAATATCTTGACTTGGACGTCAGTCCAATTATTCTCCAACGCGATCATCGAAACCGTTGGGACACTTGGTTTCCTGAAGACAACACACAGCGACCTTCCGCCGTTTGAGATCTTCGGACAGATGGCAGCGTTTAGTCGTTGAACTTAAAATGAAAGTTCAACTATTAATTAACTGTTGGCCATTGTGACATTACTTTGACTTGCTTGTTTGACCTTTATTGCCTGTCACAAAATTGGGTCTTGTCTTGGTTGAGTACTGGCCAACACTCCTTAGGAATCATACGGTCAGGGTTGGATACGCATGCTAGATCATTAGTCGTGTATTAAGGCTTGTCTGAATTTCAGTGGCTCTGTAATGTTGACTATTGCGTCTGGTAGGAAATTCGAAAATGTATAACAGTTCTCGCTGGTGTGGATAGTGTTAAATGCTTTGTTATTTAGATGCCGTGATAGGCGTTGTACGGGCTGGAGGAGGTTTTCAACAGGCAAGAATAGGTGACCATAGATGGCTTTGTGGAATATGGTGAGGCGTCTGTTTGTTCGTCTGGTTGTTAGTTGTTCTAGGTTTATTTTTTTATATATTTCTGACACGCATCCAATTTCTCTGGATGTAAAGTCGTTAAGGCAATAGCGAGCTGCCCGTCTTTGGACCATTTCTATTTTGTTGATGATGACCTGATTGTAGGGGGTCCCACACGGATGATGAATTTATTCTAGGAGTGGTCGGAAAAGGGTTGTATAGGCAGTTGCTTTAATGTTTTGGGGGCACGAGTAGAGATTGCGTTTGATAAATGGTAGGGTACGGTTTGCTGAGGCTGTAATCTGATTGATGTGTTTGTTCCAGGTGAGATCTTTGGTGATACATACTCCTAGATAGGGATGACTGTCGGTTTCCTGTAGTGTTGTGTTTCCTAGAGTATAACTAAACTGTTTTACGTTTCTTGCATGGGTTAGTCTCATCACTAAGCATTTTGTTTGAGTTAAAGTGCATCTGCCAGTCGTGTTCCCATTTTGCTAGCTCATGTAGGTCTTTCTGTAGTTCTTGTGTGTCAGACTGAGTATTCATCTCTTTGTAGAGGACACAGTCATCTGCAAAGAGACGGACTGTGGAGTGGATATTGTCAGGTAGATCATTGATGTATATCAGGAAGAGAAGTGGTCCCAATACCGTGCCTTGCGGTACACCTGATGTAACATTTGTCCAGGTGGAATGTTCTCCACTGACCACCACTCTCTGTTTACGGCACTTGAGAAAATTTGAGATCCAGGCGTGTGGTTTGTTATGGATGCCATATCTCTTTAATTTGTCTAAGAGCCGGTTATGGGGAACGGAGTCGAATGCTTTTGAGAAGTCCATTATTATCATGTCCACTTGGGATTTATTATTTAGGGAATTCGCTAGGTCGCTTTGCAACATATTCTTAGGGCTGGAGCTAATTCGTTGTTGTAAGTTGTAAGATTCTGGCTGGTACTTCATCAGGTCCTGTTGATTTGTTTGTTTTTAAGTTATTAAGTAATTTGGCGAACACCTTTTTGTGATGGTGATGTCAGGCATAGCTGGTATGTTTGGGTATGGTTCTTGTGGTAGGTTGGTGTTTTCATTTGTAAAGACTGACTTAAATTGGTTATTGAGGATTTCGGCTTTAAGTCTGTTGTCTGATTCTACCCTGTTGTCTTTCATTGGGGTTGGTATTCCAACTGTATCAGTTTTAAGGGTTTATGAACAGAATCGGTTTGGTGAGTCGGAACAAATGGATGATATATATATTCTGTGAGCATTTCTTGTCTCTCTGTTTGCGTGGTTTTACGTGCCTTACAATAATTATCATAGCTGGCTTGATTTCCATGTAGTTTGTGAGTGTTGAAAGCCCTTTGTTTATGTTTGTGTAGTCGTTTGATTCGCTTATTTATCCATGGTGTTTGGTTACGCTTTGATATTATTTTTGTTGGTATGTGAGAGTTCATTATTGAGTCAAGGACAGTTTGGAATTCTGTATAGATTTCATCAACTGTGTTCTTGGATGTATTCCTTGATACAAACTCATTGCTCCATTTGAACAGGTCTTTTTTCAGAGCCTGCATGTTAGCTTTGTGGTACACGTATATTTTGCGTGGTTTTTGTTTGATGACCCTGGGCGTGCAGCTGTTTATGATTATTGGGATGCCGTCGTGATCGTTTATTCCTGGTACTAGAGTAGATCTTTCAACAAGGGTGGGGATAGTTGAGAAGAACAAGTCCAAAGTGTTGTTTATTCTGGTGGGTTCGCGTACAACTTGTTCAAGTCCAAAATCATTGGCAATTTCAAGTAACATTTTGGATAAGCCGGGAGCAGCATCGCCTGGTTTTGCGCTGAGTAGGTCCCAATCTATGTTCGGAAGGTTAAAGTCTCCGCTTAGCCATATATGTTCTTTGTTTGAGCGTTTAATTTTGTTCATGGATTCTCGTAGTTCCTGCATGTATTCGTTTGTTTTACCAAATTGGGGTGATCTGTAGAATGCTCCAATTGTGATATCTTTCGATCCTTGTATTTTGATGGTGACCTAGATAATTTAACAATTGCTATCGATGTCTGTTCTGTGTGTTCCTATAAGGTCAATCTTTAGTGCTATTAGGACTCCTCCTTTTGAGTTGTCAAAATTTCTGTCTTTTCGAATGATTGAGTAATTGGAGGGGAACAGCTCACTGCTGTCAACTGAGCTGTCTAGGTGTGTTTCAGTGCCTATAATTATGTAAGGGTTGTAATTTTCAATGCACACGGCAAGGTCCGAAACTTTGCTCCTGATACTACAGAAGTTTATTACCATGGTTTTCAGAGATTGTCTCTTATTAGGTGTTTCATGAGTGTTTTTCTTTGTTCTACCTGTTTTACATGATCTAGTACTATTCGAGTTACTGTTTGTGTTATTATTCCTTTGTTTGTGTTGAGAAGAAGTGGTAAGAGGTGGACTTAGTTCTACTTGTTTTGCATGGTCTAGTACTATTAGAGTTACTGCTTGTGTTATTATTCCTTTGTTTGTTTGGAGAAGAAGTGGTTAGAGGTGGGCTTAGTTCTACTTGTTTTACATGGTCTAGTACTATTAGAGTTACTGCATGTGTTATTATTCCTTTGTTTGTGTGAAGAAGTGGCTACAGGTGGACTTAGTTCTACTTGTTTTACATGGTCTTGTACTATTAGAGTTACTGCTTGTGTTATTATTCCTTTGTTTGCATGGAGAAGAAGAGGCTAGAGGTGGACTTAGTTCTACTTGTTTTATATGGTCTTGTACTATTCGAGTTACTGCTTGTGTTATTATTCCTTTGTTTGTGTGGAGAAGAAGTGGCTAGAGGTGGGCTTAGTTCTACTTGTTTTACCTGGTCTAGTACTATTCGCGTTACTGCTTGTGTTATTATTCCTTTGTTTGTATGGAGAAGAAGTGGGTAGAGGTGGGCTTAGTTCTACTTGTTTTACATGGTCTAGTACTATTAGAGTTACTGCATGTGTTATTATTCCTTTGTTTGTGTGGAGAAGAAGTGGCTACAGGTGGACTTAGTTCTACTTGTTTTACATGGTCTTGTACTATTAGAGTTACTGCTTGTGTTATTATTCCTTTGTTTGTATGGAGAAGAAGTGGATAGAGGTGGGCTTAGTTCCACTTGTTTTACATGGTCTAGTACTATTCGAATTACTGCTTGTGTTATTATTCATTTGTTTGTATGGAGAAGAAGAGGGTAGAGGTGGACTTAGTTCTACTTGTTTTACATGGTCTAGTACTATTCGAGTTACTGCTTGTGTTATTATTCCTTTGTTTGTGTGGAGAAGAAGTGGCTAGAGGCGGACTTAGTTTTACATGGTCTGGTACTATTAGTTTTAATGCTTGTGTTATTATTCCTTTGTTTGCGTTGAGAAGAAGTGGTTAGAGGTGGTCTTAGTTCTACTTGTTTTACATGGTCTAGTACTATTAGAGTTACTGCTTGTGTTATTATTCCTTTGTTTGTTTGAAGAAGAAGTGGCTAGAGGTGGACTTAATTCTACTTGTTTTACATGGTCTTGTACTATTAGATTTACTGCTTGTGTTATTATTCCTTTGTTTGTTTTGAGAAGAAGTGGTTAGAGGTGGTCTTAGTTCAGCTTGTTTTACATGGTCTAGTACTATTAGAGTTACTGCTTGTGTTATTATTCCTTTGTTTGTTTGAAGAAGAAGAAGTGGCTAGAGGTGGACTTAATTCTACTTGTTTTACATGGTCTTGTACTATTAGATTTACTGCTTGTGTTATTATTCCTTTGTTTGTTTTGAGAAGAAATGGTTAGAGGTGGTCTTAGTTCAGCTTGTTTTACATGGTCTAGTACTATTAGAGTTACTGCTTGTGTTATTATTCCTTTGTTTGTATGGAGAAGAAGTGGGTAGAGGTGGGTTTAGTTCTACTTGTTTTACATGGTCTAGTACTATTAGAGTTACTGCTTGTGTTATTATTCCTTTGTTTGTTTGAAGAAGTGGCTAGAGGTGGACTTAGTTCTACTTATTTTACATGGTCTTGTACTATTAGATTTACTGCTTGTGTTATTATTCCTTTGTTTGTGTTGAGAAGAAGTGGTTAGAGGTGGGCTTAGTTCTACTTGTTTTACCTGGTCTAATACTATTCGCGTTACTGCTTGTGTTATTATTCCTTTGTTTGTATGGAGAAGAAGTTTGTAGAGGTGGGCTTAGTTCTACTTGTTTTACATGGTCTTGTACTATTAGAGTTACTGCTTGTGTTATTATTCCTTTGTTTGCATGGAGAAGAAGAGGCTAGAGGTGGACTTAGTTCTACTTGTTTTATATGGTCTTGTACTATTCGAGTTACTGCTTGTGTTATTATTCCTTTGTTTGTGTGGAGAAGAAGTGGCTAGAGGTGGGCTTAGTTCTACTTGTTTTACCTGGTCTAGTACTATTCGCGTTACTGCTTGTGTTATTATTCCTTTGTTTGTATGGAGAAGAAGTGGGTAGAGGTGGGCTTAGTTCTACTTGTTTTACATGGTCTTGTACTATTAGAGTTACTGCTTGTGTTATTTATTATTCCTTTGTTTGTTTGGAGAAGAAGTGGCTAGAGGTGGGCTTAGTTCTACTTGTTTTACATGGTCTAGTACTATTAGAGTTACTGCATGTGTTATTATTCCTTTGTTTGTGTGGAGAAGAAGTGGCTACAGGTGGACTTAGTTCTACTTGTTTTACGTGGTCTTGTACTATTAGAGTTACTGCTTGTGTTATTATTCCTTTGTTTGTATGGAGAAGAAGTGGATAGAGGTGGGCTTAGTTCCACTTGTTTTACATGGTCTAGTACTATTCGAATTACTGCTTGTGTTATTATTCCTTTGTTTGTATGGAGAAGAATTGGATAGAGGTGGGCTTAGTTCAGCTTGTTTTACATGGTCTAGTACTATTAGAGTTACTGCTTGTGTTATTATTCCTTTGTTTGTATGGAGAAGAAGTGGGTAGAGGTGGGTTTAGTTCTACTTGTTTTACATGGTCTAGTACTATTAGAGTTACTGCTTGTGTTATTATTCCTTTGTTTGTTTTGAGAAGAAATGGTTAGAGGTGGTCTTAGTTCAGCTTGTTTTACATGGTCTAGTACTATTAGAGTTACTGCTTGTGTTATTATTCCTTTGTTTGTATGGAGAAGAAGTGGGTAGAGGTGGGTTTAGTTCTACTTGTTTTACATGGTCTAGTACTATTAGAGTTACTGCTTGTGTTATTATTCCTTTGTTTGTTTGAAGAAGTGGCTAGAGGTGGACTTAGTTCTACTTATTTTACATGGTCTTGTACTATTAGATTTACTGCTTGTGTTATTATTCCTTTGTTTGTGTTGAGAAGAAGTGGTTAGAGGTGGGCTTAGTTCTACTTGTTTTACCTGGTCTAATACTATTCGCGTTACTGCTTGTGTTATTATTCCTTTGTTTGTATGGAGAAGAAGTGGGTAGAGGTGGGCTTAGTTCTACTTGTTTTACATGGTCTTGTACTATTAGAGTTACTGCTTGTGTTATTATTCCTTTGTTTGCATGGAGAAGAAGAGGCTAGAGGTGGACTTAGTTCTACTTGTTTTATATGGTCTTGTACTATTCGAGTTACTGCTTGTGTTATTATTCCTTTGTTTGTGTGGAGAAGAAGTGGCTAGAGGTGGGCTTAGTTCTACTTGTTTTACCTGGTCTAGTACTATTCGCGTTACTGCTTGTGTTATTATTCCTTTGTTTGTATGGAGAAAAAGTGGGTAGAGGTGGGCTTAGTTCTACTTGTTTTACATGGTCTTGTACTATTAGAGTTACTGCTTGTGTTATTTATTATTCCTTTGTTTGTTTGGAGAAGAAGTGGCTAGAGGTGGGCTTAGTTCTACTTGTTTTACATGGTCTAGTACTATTAGAGTTACTGCATGTGTTATTATTCCTTTGTTTGTGTGGAGAAGAGGTGGCTACAGGTGGACTTAGTTCTACTTGTTTTACATGGTCTTGTACTATTAGAGTTACTGCTTGTGTTATTATTCCTTTGTTTGTATGGAGAAGAATTGGATAGAGGTGGGCTTAGTTCCACTTGTTTTACATGGTCTAGTACTATTCGAATTACTGCTTGTGTTATTATTCCTTTGTTTGTATGGAGAAGAATTGGATAGAGGTGGGCTTAGTTCAGCTTGTTTTACATGGTCTAGTACTATTAGAGTTACTGCTTGTGTTATTATTCCTTTGTTTGTATGGAGAAGAAGTGGGTAGAGGTGGGTTTAGTTCTACTTGTTTTACATGGTCTAGTACTATTAGAGTTACTGCTTGTGTTATTATTCCTTTGTTTGTTTGAAGAAGAAGTGGCTAGAGGTGGACTTAGTTCTACTTGTTTTACATGGTCTTGTACTATTAGATTTACTGCTTGTGTTATTATTCCTTTGTTTGTATGGAGAAGAAGTGGCTAGAGGTGGACTTAGTTCTACTTGTTTTACATGGTCTAGTACTATTAGAGTTACTGCTTGTGTTATTATTCCTTTGTTTGTGTGGAGAAGCTGTATGGTTGAGCTTGAAAAAGTTAACTTGTGAAATTAGGAATGCCACACTGGCAACAAATCCATGAGACTTGGCTGTTTTGGAGGGCATTATATGCAAATGTCGACATTCCTATGCAATCTACATGGTACCATGAATTGCAATGATAGAGACCACCGTCCCACTAGGCCACATATTTTCCTTGCCTTGTCAAAAACACCACGAAATAGAAACACTTTGTGAAGACTATTATTTCACCGGGAAGAAACTCAGTACTTTTCTAAAAGACACCGGTGTGACTCATTCCGAGGGTTCGGCTGTTAGGGTGTACGCCAATTGTACAAAGGCACTCGACCGTCCGCACGACTGAAGAACGATTCCGTTTACAGCGCTAGGCCCTTGAATTGAATACATGGAAAAAGTAATCAGTTCAGTCGGTCTAGCGTTACGTCGTCGTCAGATCTTTGGCTCGTCAACTGTCAACCGCGAATTAATACGTCTAACCCAATTTAACACGACTTCTTTCAAATGTGTTGAAAGCGATCAAATATAGATTTTCACTGTTCAGAAACTAGTTATATAATAGTACGCCAACATTGGAGCATAGTAAGTAAACCTCCTCCCAGGCGCCGTGGTTCTCTCCATTAAGATTTGTTGTGATATTGTTTTCAGTTGACAGTCATTCCATGGGTGGCGCCACTGGAGTCACGTTGTTGCTGTACTGGTGTATGTAAACTTGTTAAGATTATTGACATAAAACGGTTACATTAACAATCGTTCAAAGACTAATAATAATATTACAAAAAACGTTTATTTTTGTGGTGATTGTGTTTGATATAGTTATATATTAATTTTACCTTAATAACTAATTTATTTCATCCCTCAATGTTAAAAGAGAAGATAAGCAGAAATGTCAATTTTCACACGGATTCTATTAGCCGTTGTATTTCATTTCGTTATAACACAAACGAACATTTCCTTCAAATTCAACTCGGTCTGCGCATGTAGAACGTGTGTCGTATAGAGGTGTCACCTACCGGAGAATAATTGCTTGCGTATGAAGACATTATTGTGTTGTTGTCTGGGTTAGTACAGAGACGCAGAGACGGCGTTGTGTGAAACACGTTTTATTTTAGCAACATGGCGTGGTCCACACGCAAAGCATCATGGGACCTTATTCATCGTTATACCGAATCGTCCCATATGATACAAGTCCAATGTGGGGTAACTCTACACCTCCCCTCAGAGTTCGCATTCACATGCTGAACTGTACAGTCATGTTCACCTGCAAACATGTCTCTAGACAATGTTGAACTTCGGTGTCTATAAGTTCAAACGTTCAGGCGGCTTTATAGCTCTTCCTGATCTGGTCACGGTCACACACGGAGAGGCCGTGTCTCCGGTTAGGCTAGTGTCAGCGTGCTGTGGCGATGATCGCGTCGTCTCCGTAGTAGGTGCGCGCGATCTGCTTTCACTCACATCTGGGATGCCGGATGGTTGTGGCCCTCTCACCGGACTGGTCATCGCATGTTGTTCGTCCGGAGTAGGAACCAGAACTCTTCTGTTACGTCGCACCGTGCCGTATTCGGTTCTCACGAGATACGACCTAGGGTGATGTGTCTGTCTCAGTATCCTGCCCTGTCGGTCCTGATCCTTAACCCATACTTGGTCACCTGGCTGTAGGACAGGAAGTTCCTGTGTCCTATGTCGGTTGTTGTAGGTACGTGTTTAGTTGGATCTGTAGGTGTCCTCTTTGGTTCGGACCTTCTCTCTGTCACCGGTCTGTACCCTTGGCTGGAGCGTGCTTGGGAGTGTTGGTAGTTGTGTTCGTAACCTTCTTCCCATCAGTAGTTCGGCTGGAGATAGCCCATTCTGTAACGGAGTTGACCGATATGTGAGAAGAGCCAGGTAATGGTCTTCGTTCTTCCTGAGCAACGCTTTCACTGTACGGACAGCTCCCTCCTCCTCGCCATTGGCTTGCGGATATCGCGGTGAGCTCGTTGAGTGAACGAACCCATATGTTGCTGCGAACTGTCGAAATGTATCAGCACTGAATTGAGGCCCGTTGTCTGACATGACAACATCTGGGATGCCGTGGAAGGCAAACAGTTCCTTCAACGTTGTGATGACACTTTCTGATGTTTGGTCGCGAAGCTGCTTGATCTCAATCCATCTCGAGTAATAGTCAATTGCGATGAGATATGCAATTCCATGAAACCCGAAAAGGTCCATGCCAAGCCTCTCCCAGGAACGAGATGGGAACAATGCTGGCATGAGTGGTTCTTTGGTTTCCGGACGATCTTTCGCACACGTTGAGCACTTAATAACCATGTCTTCTATGCAGTTGGACAATCCTGGCCATCACACCGATGTGCGAGCCCGAGCGCGACATTTCGTGATACCAAGATGGCACTGATGTATGCAGTGTAGTATATCCAAACGCATGGCCCTCGGAATCACGATGCGTTCGTCATACAGTAGGAGATCATCGACTACCGCGAGATGGCTCCTGTTCTCCCAGTACGGTCGTATCAGCGGCAGATGTGGCATGTAAGCTGGCCATTCTAGTGTGCAAAATGTTCTGACTTGTTCGCACTCAGCATCTGCTTTCTGTGCCGCTCGAAAGTCCTGTAGACGTTTCTCCGTAGCTGGAAGTATGGTTACTGTGTGTTTCGCGTATCACTCTACCTCTTCCACAAACATGATGTCGGTCTGCACTGGGAAGTTAACGTGAGCGCGAGATAATGGATCAGGTGTCGTTTGATGCTTTCCCGGGACGTATGCGACTTCCGGGTTGTATCGCATTACTCTCAGACGAAATCGTTGGATGCGAGGTAGCATCTTGGCTAGCTCTGTTGTTTTCAGAAGTGGCACGAGAGGTTTGTGATCAGTCTCGAGCGTGAAGTTTAGCCCCATCACATACTCTCTGAACTTCTCGCAAGCCTAGGTTGCTTCAAGAGGTCGGTCCTCTAGAAGATAGTGCTGGAAATATAATATCAGAAGGATTCTTAATGGCAGAAGACCTAAATGAGTATTTTAGTTCAGTGTTTACCAGAGAAGACACTAGTTCACTGCCAGTACCAGAGGCTAAGTTCAAGGGGGCAGAATCAGACTATTTAAGACAGTTAATTGTAACCCCAGAAATGGTAGCTAAGAAAATTAGGGCTATGAAGGAAAATAAATCACCTGGAGTGGATGGTATTCCACCCAAACTACTAGTGGAAATTGTAGAACAAATTAGCATACCGCTTGCAACAGTTTTCAACTTGTCATTAGAAGAGGGAGTGGTTCCTTTAGAATGGAAAGAAGCAAACATTATACCGTTATTTAAAAAAGGTTCGAGAAACAAGTCAAATAATTATAGACCAGTTAGTTTAACATCGGTGATTTATAAATTATTAGAAAGACTAATTAAAGATCACATGGTGGATTTTCTTGTTAAACATAACTTGATAAACCCATCTCAACATGGGTTTCTAAAAGCGAGGTCATGCTTAACAAATATGTTATGTTTTTTGGAAGATATCACTAAGTGGATAGATGATGGATCACCAGTAGATATCATCTACTTAGATTTTCAAAAAGCTTTCGACAAAGTGCCACATCAGAGATTACTGCTTAAACTAAAAGCCCATGGCATAGGAAATGGTATAATTAACTGGATAGAAAAATGGCTGATTGACAAAAGACAACGGGTAGTTGTTGATGGGCAGGCTTCAAAATGGAAATCAGTTTTGAGTGGGGTTCCACAGGGATCAGTACTGGGACCTATATTATTCTTAATATATATAAACGATTTGGACGATGATATAGCTAGCAAGATGTTGAAATTTGCAGATGATACAAAAGTGTTTAGAAGGATTAAAAGTGATGGAGATAGACAGCATTTACAAGATGATCTTGACAGGTTGATCAAATGGTCTGAAAAGTGGCAAATGTTGTTCAATTTTGGGAAATGTAAATGCCTCCACACAGGACATGGGAACGAATATGTAGAATATACAATGGGGGAACTGTACTAAGTACTACTGTAAAAGAAAAAGACTTAGGGCTGACAATTAGTGCTGACATGAAGGTTTCAGAGCAGTGTGGAATTGCAGCTTCAAAAGGAAATCAAATCCTTGGATTGATTAGGCGAAATATAGCATATAAAGAAAAAGAACTAATAATACCGCTGTACAAAACAATAGTTAGGCCTCATTTAGAATATTGTATACAAGCGTGGAGGCCATACCGCAAGAAGGACATAGATATGCTAGAAAGAGTACAGAGGAGAGCGACTAAAATGATACCAAAACTGAGGGATCTTAGTTATGAAAAACGCCTAAAAGAATGTGGTTTAACAACACTAGAGACCAGGAGATTGAGAGGAGATCAGATAGAAGTGTTTAAAATATTGAATGGTTATGAAAATATTGATAGAAATATGTTTTTTTCAGTTAAGAAAGATAGAAAGACTAGAGGACATGAAGTTACATTAGTAAAGGAGCAGTGTAGATTAGACGTGAGAAAGTTCTCATTTTCACAAAGGACTGTGAATGAATGGAACAGATTATCTGATGATTGTGTGGGTGCTAGTAGTGTGAATATGTTTAAAAATAAAATCGACACATACCTCAGAAGGGCTGGATATATGTAGATAAAAGGGTTGGACTCTCGATAAGCCAAAGGGCTTCCTTGTCCACCTGCCATCTAGAGTTAATTCTCTGGATGGCAATCTTGTTAAATCTTCTCTATGACTGAATAGCGTTTCTCGGTTTCTGTGAGTGATCGGGAAGCATAGCAGACTGGACGTCTGCCGCCATCTTGAATTTGCAGTAGCACTGCACCGATCCCCTGAGAAGATGCGTCTGCTGCGATCACTGTTGGGCGGTTTGGGTCATAGTGTGAAGTACGTCGGGTGATACAAGCACGTCTTTCACTTGCTGGAAGGCAGATTGTTGTGCCTCTTCCCATAACCACGCCCTGTCTTTGCACAGTAACTGGCGTAACGGTTCGTTGATATCAGCCAGTCGTGGAATGAATTTTCCCACTTGGTTCACCATACCCATGAAGCGTTGGAGTTCCGTGACATTGGTGGGAGCTGGGAATTGTGCGATGGCTGCCGTTTTACTGCTGTTCTCATGTATCCCTGAGGCATCGATGACATGTCCCAAGAACTTGATCGACCGCTTGGCAAATTCACATTTGTTGTTCAGCGTTAGTCCGGCTTGCTGTAAGCGTATCATGACAGCTCTAACGCGCTTGTCATGTTCTGGTTTGTCTTTGCCATGTATTAAGATGTCGTCCATGTGGCAGATTACTCCTTCTGGGCCTTCCAGAATGGCCGACATGGAGCGCTGGAAAATCTCACTTGCTGAGCTGATACCAAACGGAAGTCTGTTAAAACAGAATCGCCCGAATGGTGTGACGAATGTTGTGAGAAGCCTGGACTCCTCGTCCAGTGGAAGTTGCCAGAATCTGCTGTTGGCGTCTAGTTTAGTGAACAACTTGCTTGTTCCCAGCTTAGCTAAACTTTCATAGACAAGTGAGTTTAACATCAGTGATTTGTCAATTATTAGAAAGCTAATTAAAGATCACATGGTGGATTTTCTTGTTAAACATAACTTGATAAACCCATCTCAACATGGGTTTTTAAAAGCGAGGTCATGCTTAAACAAATATGATTTTTTAAGACATCCCTAAATGGGTAGATGAGGGATCACCAGTAGATATCATCTACTTAGATTTTCAAAAAGCTTTGAGATCAACACAGATTGACAACGTAGTGAAGTTCCTGACGGCTTGGGAACAATCACAAGATCCCTTGACAATCACCAATGCTGTGGAAATGTTGTGTGACTGTAGAGAGACTGTGACCCCCTGTCAGCTGCATTCATCTCATAGTGTACCGCTTATCAGGCCATATCGGCAGCAGAGGATGCGGGAATATCTTCCTCGGTGATCGTACAAACACACATGAAGTTGAGCGTCTGAACACGAAGCATCACATGATATTCAGATTGGACTTCGATAACTTGCCGCAAGGCCATGTGCAATTGAAGACTCGGAATCATTGACTGCTAGTTCGAAGTTCGCTGTTGGATCATTTTACTTTCTCAACGCCATCGGACCGCGACACAAGTCCGAGTTTGAACACAATGCTTGTTTGCTCAACAGTGAACACTGTTGGTACTGACGTATACTGTTTCAATTATAGACGGTCAGGGTGATTGAATAGCCCTGACCGGCAAGTTGGATGCCATCCAGAAATTACTCTGATCCTGTGGACAGAAGCCGCTTTCAACCACTTTTTATCTACTGTATCCCGCCTTTTTGGTGTGTCGATTTTAGTTTAAACGTTCACGCTACGCACCAACCAAAAGATAACTCTCATCTTTACTCCCCAGGAATGGATGTTTCTTATTCTGGATCTACACTGCTCCTTTGCAATGTAGCGACAGTCCTTCTTTTTTTTAATGAGACAAAATTTTTATCAATATTTCTGCCTTCAATGTTTTCACTTCAGGTATCTCGCTCATTCCTGGTCTCTTTGTTTTACATTTTTTGGGTATTTTAACTAGCTCCCTCAGATTTTGTATCATTTTAGTCGCTCTCCTCTGTACTCTTTCTAGCATACCTATGTCCTTCTTGCGATATGGCCTCCAGCTTGTATAAATATTCTAAATGAGGCCTCACTATTGTTTTGTACAGCGGTACTATTAATTCTATTCTTATACGCTATATTTCGCCTAATTAATCCAAGGATTTGATTTCCCTTTGACGCTGCAAACTGCTCTGAAACCTTCATATCAGCACTAATGTTAACCCCAATCCTTTTCTTTTACATTAGTACTTAGAACAGTACCCCCCATTTTTATTTTACCTCGATTTGATGTGCATTTACATTCCCCATTGAACAGCATGCCACTTTTCAGACCATTTGATCAACCTGTCAAGTTCATCTTGATTTCTGTCTACATCAGTTTTAATCCTTCTCACTTCGCGGAAAGTTCAATACCTGCTTGTTATAATCGTCCAAATCGTTGGACTGTACTGATCCCTGTGGTCCCCACTCATACCGATTCCGTTTGAAGCCTCCCATATACTACAATTCAGAGTACTTTAGCTTAAGGAGTAATCTTTGATGTGGTACTTTATCGAAAGGAAAATCTAAATAGATGATATCTACTGGTGAATCTACCCACCTGAAAAACATTAACATATTTGTTAACATGACCTGCTTTTAAACCCATGTTGAGATGGGAAGTTATGTATAACAAAAAATCCACCATGATTTTAATTAGAATAATTTGTACTGATGTTAAATCACCATAGTTCTCTACTTGTTTCTCGAACCTTTTTAAATAACGGTATAATGTTTGCCTCTTTCCACTAAAGGATGAAAATTGAAAACTGTTGCAAGCGGTACGCTAATTTGTTCTACAAATTCAATAGTAGTTTGGGCGGAATCCCGTCCACTCCAGGTGATTTATTATCCTTCATAGCCCTTATTTTCTTAGCTACCATTTCCGAGGTTACAACTAACTGTCCTAAATAGTCTGAATCTGCCCCTTGAACTTAGCCTCTGGTACTGGCAGTGAACTAATATCTTCCCTGGTAAACACTGAACTAAAATACTCATTCAGGTCTTCTGCCATTAAGAATCCCTCTGATATTGTATTTCCAGCACTATCTTCTAGAGGACCGACCTTATCCTGAACTTTCTGTTTGCTTCGAATATACGCATAAAAACTCTTACTGTCATGTTTTATATTACTAGCTAATTTTTTTTCATAGCTTCTCTTTGAATTTCTAATTTCAGCTGTAGCTTGATTAAGTGCTTCTTTATAAATGTTGTAGTCTTCATCATTTCCAGTACATCTATATGACTTCCACATCATTTGTTTATACTTAATTTTTCTAATGGCTTCTTTCGATAAGTGTTTCTTTTTAGACCGTTTCCCTTGTTTTTTGAAAGGTACAAATTTATCGACTATGCACTTAATTTCACTATTTAAGATATTCCAGCTATTACAGATATTATAAGGTATGCGAGCTACAACCATTCTCGTGTCTCGTTGCTATCCAACTGAACCCCAGTATCTGCACTATATGGTGCACCGCTGAACAGGTCAATGCTGCGCGATCACCTAGACATGCAGAATGAGATGTATGTATTCTTTCGACTTCAAAGCAGTCACTGACTGAATGGAATTGATGTATAGTCACCTCGTCTTGTGGCTTTATTGCACTGCGACGTTGTAGTGGGTGCTTGAAAGAACGATCTACACCACAATATATGATTCGGCTTACGGGTGGTCGTCGTCAGATTAAAGGCAGCAAGTACAAATCCAGGTGTCCACACCTAACCTTAATCCTCTTCGCTAAGAGTAGAGCACAGGACCGAAACGACACTTCTCCAAATGCGCATAGGGTTTCTATCTTCACAACATACCAGGTTCTTCCATGTTTTGTCATTTCCTCAGCTACTGAGCTTCTGCAACTAGATTTTTCTATTTGCCTAGTGTTCTCATCCCCTCAGGGTCCCTCTTAGGGTCTGCCTCGTGGAGTCCTATCGATATCAACTTCTTTTTTTGATCACTTCCCTGACGGTGGTTTGTCTGTCATAATCACTTTGCTTGTGACGTTGTTTGAGGTACTTATAAATTCAAATTTCAATTTGGCGTACCACATTGGTGATGTCAATATGTTTAATGTCAGTGGCATTATAATCACACTGCACATGTTGGGGATTACGTGGTATTATGCGTTATATTGATATACAAACGCACGACCTCTCCGTATGTGTCAACCATAATATCAGCAAGTAATTCCGGCCAATAAAGCTTTTATGCGCGCTTACGCCATTTCTACGAATGGTTTATGTAATTAGATCCTTGTTTTCGAGATCTGACGGAGCTGCTCGAGGTCGAATTTCGTCGTAAGGCGCTTTCCTGTGCACTGTAGATATACGTTAAGTTCGCCGGGAGGGCTGGTTCTGGTCCAGTGTGAAATTGTAAATGGATCCCCGTGGTAAAAGGAGTCCACTTACAATGGCGTTGTATATGGACCCCTGTGAAAAATGTACCATCAAAATTGTCAAAACCGTGTCAATAACCGTAAAAATGATACTGAAATGGACTTTGTTGATTTAAATGCCAGTAAGGTTTGGATACATTTTTGCATGGTTTTATTTTGTTGTTGTATAAAGCATGTATACACAAATGAACTACTTCTAATTCACTCATAACATTGAAAAGTATTTTTTCACAGGGGGTCAATTTTCGACGCGTGGTAAATAAACCTCCATTAATGGACCTCCAGTCCATACACGACGCGGGGTCCATTTACAATATGATTCACACCGGCCGCTAAGCTCATGCAGTTCATTTGTCTTTAAATAGAAGTAAAAAAGGTTAGTTCTTATATAGCGCATTATCCAGTCCAGTATGACTGACACGAGATGCAAGTTTTTAATGGACTGAAAGTGAATGGACAAGAGATATATGAATTGAGATATGCCGATGACACAGCGTTAATATCCGATACAAAAGAAGGATTGGATAAACTGATAATTACTGTTAAAGAGCACAGTGATATGAAAGGATTGAAACTAAACGCAAAGAAGACTAAGATTATGGATGCGAAGGGATGTCGAGAACCATCAGAGGTCATAGTAGATGGCGAGGAACTAGAACGAGTGGAACGTTTTTAATATCTGGAGTCACTGATAGAAGCGGATGGAGATTGGACGAAAGAGATCAAGCGGAGGTTGGCAATGGCAAGTAAAAAGTTGACGGAGATGAAGAAGCTGTGGAAAGTAACGAACAAAGACAAGAAACTACGAATTATGCGAATCTGCATATTTCCAACTGCTACGTATGGATGCGAAACCTGGACTCTTAATAAGAGCATTACTAAACGTGTAAATGCATTTGAAAACAAGTGCTACAGAAAGATATGACGAGTTTCGTGGACTGAACATAGAACTAATGAATCCATCGCAGATGAGCTTGGTGATATACAAAGGTCTTTATTGAACTTTGTAAAGAAACAAAAACTAAGTTATTTCGGCCATGTAAAACGGCATGA
This sequence comes from Paraescarpia echinospica, assembly GCA_020002185.1. Classification (NCBI taxonomy): domain Eukaryota; kingdom Metazoa; phylum Annelida; class Polychaeta; order Sabellida; family Siboglinidae; genus Paraescarpia; species Paraescarpia echinospica. The sequence goes on along the minus strand of CM034534.1, from coordinate 65,605,823 downwards.
ATCTATAGAGAGACTAATAATGGAAGGCAAAGTGGACTGCAGCAGAAGCAGAGGAAGACCAAGGAGACAATGGGCGAAGGACATAGAGGAATGGATGGGAGCAGACGTCTGGCTAGTGGGGAGACTGGCAAACGAAAGAGCTTCCAATAGTGGTTCCGTTTATACCATAGTGAAAATGTATGGAGGAGTTTTGTGGGGGGACTGTGTCAAAAGCTTTGCTAAAGTCTAACATTGCTATGTCTACTTGAGTTCCACAGGCGAAAGAAGAGAATAGGTCATGCGTTGTGGTTAGGAGTTGTGTTTCGCAGGAGAAGCCTGTTCTGAAGCCGTGGTTGTGGTGTGTTTGGATGTTATATATATATAACAAAACAAAAGGTGTATCGGAAACCGAAGACACACACGGGAGACAACATAGTGGCGTGATGTTGGTGCACTGACGTCACCTAGTTTCAATTATAGACGGTCAGGGTGATTGAATAGCCCTGAATCTATTAACAAGATTTAACAAGATTGCCATCCAGAAAATTACTCTGGATGGCAGGTGGACAAGGAAGCCTTTTGGCTTATCGAGATTCCAATACTTTTTATCTACATGTATCCCGCCTTTTTAAGGTGTGCCGATTTTATTTTTAAACATATTCACGCTACTAGCACCAACACAATCAGGAGATAATCTGTTCCATTCATTTACAGTCCTTTGTGAGAATGAGAACTTTCTTATATCTAATCTACACTGCTCCTTTACTAATGTAGCTTCATGTCCTCTGGTCCTTCTATTTTTTTTAACTGAGAAAAAAATGTTTCTATCAATATTTTCATAACAATTCAATATTTTAAACACTTCTATGTGATCTCCTCTCAATCTCCTGGTCTCTAATGTTGTTAAACCACATTCTTTTAGGCGTATTTCGTAACTAAGATCCCTCAGATTTTGTATCATTTTAGTCGCTCTCCTCTGTACTCTTTCTAGCATACCTATGTCCTTCTTGCGATATGGCCTCCATGCTTGTATACAATATTCTAAATGAGGCCTCACTATTGTTTTGTACAGCGGTACTATTAATTCTTTTTTCTTATACGCTATATTTCGCCTAATTAATCCAAGGATTTGATTTCCCTTTGACGCTGCAATCCCGCACTGCTCTGAAACCTTCATATCAGCACTAATGGTTAACCCCAAGTCCTTTTCTTTTACAGTAGTACTTAGAACAGTACCCCCCATTTTATATTTTACCTCTTCATTCCCATGACCTGTGTGGAGGCATTTACATTTCCCAAAATTGAACAGCATTTGCCACTTTTCAGACCATTTGATCAACCTGTCAAGATCATCTTGTAAATGCTGTCTGTCTACATCACTTTTAATCCTTCTAAACACTTTTGTATCATCCGCAAATTTCAATACCTTGCTTGTTATATCATCGTCCAAATCGTTGATATATATTAAGAATAATATAGGTCCTAGTACTGATCCCTGTGGTACCCCACTCAATACCGATTTCCAGTTTGAAGCCTCCCATCAACTACTACACGTTGTCTTCTGTCATTCAGCCATTTTTCTATCCAGTTTATTATACCATTTCCTATGCCATGGGCCTTTAGCTTAAGGAGTAATCTTTGATGTGGTACTTTATCGAAAGCTTTTTGAAAATCTAAATAGATGATATCTACTGGTGATCCCTCATCTACCCACCTAGTGATGTCTTCCAAAAACATAACATATTTGTTAAGCATGACCTCGCTTTTAAAAACCCATGTTGAGATGGGTTTATCAAGTTATGTATAACAAGAAAATCCACCATGTGATCTTTAATTAGTCTTTCTAATAATTTGCAAATCACTGATGTTAAACTCACTGGTCTATAGTTCTCTGACTTGTTTCTCGAACCTTTTTAAATAACGGTATAATGTTTGCCTCTTTCCATTCTAAAGGAACCACTCCCTCTTCTAATGACAAATTGAAAACTGTTGCAAGCGGTACGCTAATTTGTTCTACAAATTCCAATAGTAGTTTGGGCGGAATCCCGTCCACTCCAGGTGATTTATTATCCTTCATAGCCCTTATTTTCTTAGCTACCATTTCCGAGGTTACAACTAACTGTCCTAAATAGTCTGAATCTGCCCCTTGAACTTAGCCTCTGGTACTGGCAGTGAACTAATATCTTCCCTGGTAAACACTGAACTAAAATACTCATTCAGGTCTTCTGCCATTAAGAATCCCTCTGATATTGTATTTCCAGCACTATCTTCTAGAGGACCGACCTTATCCTGAACTTTCTGTTTGCTTCGAATATACGCATAAAAACTCTTACTGTCATGTTTTATACTACTAGCTAAATTTTTTTCATAGCTTCTCTTTGAATTTCTAATTTCAGCTGTAGCTTGATTAAGTGCTTCTTTATAAATGTTGTAGTCTTCATCATTTCCAGTACATCTATATGACTTCCACATCATTTGTTTATACTTAATTTTTCTAATGGCTTCTTTCGATAAGTGTTTCTTTTTAGACCGTTTCCCTTGTTTTTTGAAAGGTACAAATTTATCGACTATGCACTTAATTTCACTATTTAAGATATTCCAGCTATTACAGATATTATAAGGTATGCGAGCTACAACCATTCTCGTGTCTCGTTGCTATCCAACTGAACCCCAGTATCTGCACTATATGGTGCACCGCTGAACAGGTCAATGCTGCGCGATCACCTAGACATGCAGAATGAGATGTATGTATTCTTTCGACTTCAAAGCAGTCACTGACTGAATGGAATTGATGTATAGTCACCTCGTCTTGTGGCTTTATTGCACTGCGACGTTGTAGTGGGTGCTTGAAAGAACGATCTACACCACAATATATGATTCGGCTTACGGGTGGTCGTCGTCAGATTAAAGGCAGCAAGTACAAATCCAGGTGTCCACACCTAACCTTAATCCTCTTCGCTAAGAGTAGAGCACAGGACCGAAACGACACTTCTCCAAATGCGCATAGGGTTTCTATCTTCACAACATACCAGGTTCTTCCATGTTTTGTCATTTCCTCAGCTACTGAGCTTCTGCAACTAGATTTTTCTATTTGCCTAGTGTTCTCATCCCCTCAGGGTCCCTCTTAGGGTCTGCCTCGTGGAGTCCTATCGATATCAACTTCTTTTTTTGATCACTTCCCTGACGGTGGTTTGTCTGTCATAATCACTTTGCTTGTGACGTTGTTTGAGGTACTTATAAATTCAAATTTCAATTTGGCGTACCACATTGGTGATGTCAATATGTTTAATGTCAGTGGCATTATAATCACACTGCACATGTTGGGGATTACGTGGAATTATGCGTTATATTGATATACAAACGCACGACCTCTCCGTATGTGTCAACCATAATATCAGCAAGTAATTCCGGCCAATAAAGCTTTTATGCGCGCTTACGCCATTTCTACGAATGGTTTATGTAATTAGATCCTTGTTTTCGAGATCTGACGGAGCTGCTCGAGGTCGAATTTCGTCGTAAGTCGCTTTCCTGTGCACTGTAGATATACGTTAAGTTCGCCGGGAGGGCTGGTTCTGGTCCAGTGTGAAATTGTAAATGGATCCCCGTGGTAAAAGGAGTCCACTTACAATGGCGTTGTATATGGACCCCTGTGAAAAATGTACCATCAAAATTGTCAAAACCGTGTCAATAACCGTAAAAATGATACTGAAATGGACTTTGTTGATTTAAATGCCAGTAAGGTTTGGATACATTTTTGCATGGTTTTATTTTGTTGTTGTATAAAGCATGTATACACAAATGAACTACTTCTAATTCACTCAAAACATTGAAAAGTATTTTTTCACAGGGGGTCAATTTTCGACGCGTGGTAAATAAACCTCCATTAATGGACCTCCAGTCCATACACGACGCGGGGTCCATTTACAATATGATTCACACCGGCCGCTAAGCTCATGCAGTTCATTTGTCTTTAAATAGAAGTAAAAAAGGTTAGTTCTTATATAGCGCATTATCCAGTCCAGTATGACTGACACGAGATGCAAGTTTTTAATGGACTGAAAGTGAATGGACAAGAGATATATGAATTGAGATATGCCGATGACACAGCGTTAATATCCGATACAAAAGAAGGATTGGATAAACTGATAATTACTGTTAAAGAGCACAGTGATATGAAAGGATTGAAACTAAACGCAAAGAAGACTAAGATTATGGATGCGAAGGGATGTCGAGAACCATCAGAGGTCATAGTAGATGGCGAGGAACTAGAACGAGTGGAACGTTTTTAATATCTGGAGTCACTGATAGAAGCGGATGGAGATTGGACGAAAGAGATCAAGCGGAGGTTGGCAATGGCAAGTAAAAAGTTGACGGAGATGAAGAAGCTGTGGAAAGTAACGAACAAAGACAAGAAACTACGAATTATGCGAATCTGCATATTTCCAACTGCTACGTATGGATGCGAAACCTGGACTCTTAATAAGAGCATTACTAAACGTGTAAATGCATTTGAAAACAAGTGCTACAGAAAGATATGACGAGTTTCGTGGACTGAACATAGAACTAATGAATCCATCGCAGATGAGCTTGGTGATATACAAAGGTCTTTATTGAACTTTGTAAAGAAACAAAAACTAAGTTATTTCGGCCATGTAAAACGGCATGAATCTATAGAGAGACTAATAATGAAAGGCAAAGTGGACTGCAGCAGAAGCAGAGGAAGACCAAGGAGACAATGGGCGAAGGACATAGAGGAATGGATGGGAGCAGACGTCTGGCTAGTGGGGAGACTGGCAAACGAAAGAGCTTCCAATAGACAATCCAAAAAGGCTGCAACGTCCAGAAATAGATAATCAAACCCAAGAGAAAGATCTAGTCCTTAGAACTGCTCAAAGCGGTTCATACTTCACTACGTGGTAGAAATGTTCAATCGAATAACATCTCGATTTCTGTTGGAAGAATTCAGCCACGCTGCTATTATTACGCGAAGTCTATTCGTACACGAATATCAGCCACTGCTTATTACACTTTCACACAAATGAGTGACCTGCAGCAACGTGATTTGAACGAACTTGCCATGGTTCGACACGGCACAACGGGTTTCGAACCCAAAATCTCTCGATTGAGAGTCCGACGTTCTATCCGCTATGCCAATGTGCTCCAAACACCACATTATGAAACAAAGACATATCTACGGTGGCCGAAAAAGGCATGTTTTCTTGTATAGTGAATGTTGAGTAACAGCCTTTATTATTACAGGCAATATCGGAGAGCATGGAAACATTTGGCATGTAATTCACACCAGACCATGCCACAATTCGTAGAGTCGATCTTTGTGATGTAGTGACGTTACAATGTCACGTCACGTGTTACGTTTGTTATTCTACGTATTTGTGTTACAATACGCTTAAAAATGTATGTTAATAATTAAAACACTGAATATCAATGGAATGTTTTAAATGGTGGACACGGAAAACCTGTATTTTTCAATACATCAGCTGCTAAAGCACCCAGTCTTTTGATTTCGGTGGCTAAACCTACATATCTAGGGGCAAGGAATCCAACAGGATCGATTACAGTCACCTAAGCATAATGAAATTACTAGTTTATGACAGCTATGCATGTTATGACTGAATAATATACATGTAGCATAGCGTATAAACACATGTGTACATTGGAAACAAGTATGTGCCTGTATTTTAATTTATTAATGTCTTATAACTATCATACCAGCATCACTACACAGTTGCGTGTATTTCACAGACATGTCTGGTTTATTATAATATTGTTATGACCCGGTATACTGCACATTAGTCATCACTATCGTCATCAGATACACAATTTTCAAAGTGTGAATCATCGTCATTCTCACACTGTGTGCTACACAATCAGGGGTCTGTGCACTGCAGGTCCTTGCATTTGCAGGAACATGTAATGGAGAGTCTCCTTTGCAATGGCATCGTACACTCTCAATGCTGGCCTGAGGAGCCGGAAGGATGTCAGTTTTGGTTGGCGTCAGCTGTCCATTAGCAGTCCTGTGGTAGCCATTCTGCAGTGGGTCCAAAAACACCTGCTGAGCAGTACTGGCCTGGCCCCATACTCTAGCCTGGTTGTGTACTCTAAGTATGTGCTGGTTGAAGGCCCCAATTGTGGGTGGTAGCTTGTCACTCTCGTCATGTGTTTACTGAATAGGCGCCCTCGCAGTTCTGGAATGCGATTGATCTGGATACCCTTGGGACAATATGCAGCGTATACAAATTTAGCCAAAGTAGACTGGTGATCTTCTGTCTTCTGAACGATCTTGCCAACTTCCCTGTATTGTCGGCCCCAGAGAATGCATGGAATGCCGGCAATGCCTTGGACCTTTCTGCACCGAGGGCTGTCCAGAATGGCTCAGTCGGCAGCACGCCCAATGCCATATACGTCTTCCTCGGCAGCAGATCAGCCTGACAGATCATTAAGGTCCCTGTTCTCCTTGTTCGCCCAGATGCTGTTGTACTGTATAGTTTTCTCAGCCAGGTACTCTGTGAGATCACCTTTCGTGTGGTCATGGGATAGGAAACGGTTCATGGTGATGTGTTTTATGCTGATATCGTATCGGACTTGATACTGGATTGGGTCATTCCATCCATGTCTCTTCTTCCTGGTTGTGCTCTTCAGTGAATCCACCTTGTTAGTGGCAAAGAAAAACTTCGTCAGTTTCTGGACAAACACCATACAATCTACGACCGCAATCTTCTACTTAGATGGGGAACATCGATTTCAGCAGATGCCAAATCCAAGGCTCAATCATCTGGTACATTAACATGCGTCTTGCTTGTAGCTGTCTGAGAGTTATCGGTGTGGGTTTCTGTTGTTGCCAACTGCTCAAGGACATGGATGAGCTTGGACTTGTCGTTGCATAGCAACGTTGAGCCGCTTGGAGCAAACAGTGCCCTTGGCATCAGGGTGGAACTCATAGTTGCCGATGCAGTGCTTCTGGTCAATATCTCTGCTTGACCGGGCAAGGACCATCAGTCTGCCACATAGGTCCTTGGTTTCTCGCAGATCTACTGTCTTGTCACGGATATTGACTGCACACTTCAATATTTAAAATGGATGGGTTTATCCCCCAATATTTAGTGAACTTTGTTGGTGTTTTAGTTGAGAATCATCCGATGTGTCACCTCCGATGTAAAATAAACTGCATCATATCGTGGTTGTTCCTTGAAAACCTCTTCAAAGCAACCCCCATATATTGATATTATATACAAAAGCAGCATTAAGAATAGGCCATAACTTAGAAACAGCCTCACGAAAAATCTGCAACAGCACCCTCTTGTCCTCCCCGAGGGTCCGGCTCAACTCCCCTCCATATTCACCGCGTTCAGGCGCATGTGCACCTGATTACGTAACCAAACCATTAATTTACTATTTCCTTCTTTGGGCATGTTTTCACACTGGCCTACGTACTGAGTCACGATTTGGGTGAAGGTCATGAGTATGTTGAGGATGGTCTTGCTGATTACCTGGATGATGAGTGTGAGTAGATAAAAGGTGAAGATTATTAGGCAATATCTGCATTTACTAAGATAGCGTAAACCTTACGCTTTTAGCATAGCATTGTGTAATACTATCTTTTATCTATAATTATGTCTATCAATCTTAGAAACACCCCTACAATGACTTTCGTACATGATTACTTAATACAAGAATTTCCCTCATAAAGAAATTACAAATGGACTATTTCCGGTCCGCTTTAACGCGATGGTTAACGAGATCGTACACTCCGATTACAGGCATGGCGTTTTCATTGCAATTTTGGGTAAACTACACACCACGGAATGTTAAATTTCAAGGAAAATCAACAGGTTCAGTAGACTGCAGGTGGGTACCGAGTGCCTCATACAATGACGAGTGCAAGCATCGATGAAAGACAAACATTATTAGTTAATGGTATGTCGCCTGTGACATTGTATCCGCTCGCGGCCGGCCTCCGCTCACTCGAACGGTTGTCACGCAGCACTCGTCAGTAACACTAACAGGGAAGATCGCATGTTGTAAATTGTAATCGCATTATTTTTTCCAACCCTCATTTATGACTTACTATCATGGCATTTTCTTTACACTATTGGGTTAACTATATACAAGGAAACATTAAATTACAGCGTAAATCGGAGTCAGCTGTAGACTTTATGGTGGCAAACATTTTGCGTGCCACGACTGACTATGTCTATGACACAATTTCGTCGTTCCAGTATAACCATTATTCAAAGTCAACATTACTGCGATATGCAACCAATTTGAAAATCATAACTTGCCTGCATAATAGTTCCCACCTTCTCGATAAACCTCCGTTGGGTGGAAACCTAGAAAACCTACAACGGAGGTTTCTGTTGTGGCAATTACAGTCGTAAGCGAAACAGTACATGGCTTGTTCGCGTCGCTGGACACCGAAAAGGGCAAAACAGCTTAAAACCAATATGGCAGCAGACGAGACTTGCGTGCCCTAAACTTGTTAAGATTATTGAACTAAAGCGGCTACATAAAAACTCGTTCAAAGACTTTTAATAGTACAAAAAACCATTGTTTTGGTGGTGAATGTCTTTGACATATAGTTATATATATTAATTTTACTTTAATAACGAATTTATTTCATCCATGAATGTTAAAACAGAAGGTAAGCAGAAATGTCGTTGTATTTTATTTCGTTATAACATAAACGAAGATTTACTTCGAATTCAACTTAGTCTGCGCATGTAGAACGTGTGTTGTATAGAGGTGTCACCTACCGGAGAATAATTGCTTGCGTATGAAGACATTATGACTTTGATCCCATATATTATTGTTGCAATTTTTGATGGCGTGAAGACGGCTGAAGGGATAATTAATAACATATTTTATTTTCAGAAGACTCAAAATATAAAGTTGTGTACAACGTTGAAAACAATTACCTTTACAAGTGGAAAAAGAACATTGACCCATGCCGTGCCCACTTGCCCTGGAACAGCCAGAGTGTGGAAGCTAGTAACAACTATGCTGCCACCTGGTAAATGATTGTGCTACAGTGTCGTCCTCTTGCGGATAATATTGCTTGAAATTAGCTATGGTTGGATATTTGCTGTATGTGTAGGTCTTTATACTTAATGCCATAATGCATGTAAGAGGTGATCGATGTACCACCTATTTCAATATAGATAGTTCAGGGGATATTCAGCCAGGGCCACGGTTATGTACAAGTATACACTTCCATATTTATACAGAAGGAATAGGCTGCAATATAAGGGGTTCAGTTTAGTACGTTATTTGATTAAAATATGTATATTTTGAGTAGTAAAACACAAAAGTAGGATGTCTACAACATGTATATAGAAACTCTACTGTTTATTCTGTTTGCATCTGGTGTAACACAGCATAATGTCTACCAGTGCTGTACACATTTATCCGTAAATCTGTTATCACTTTTAACTATTTGGTTCATTCACGTAGATACATATATGCAGCGTGTGCACGCATGTGTGTACAGTGTATGTGTAATGTACAGTACATATGTATGTGTATGCATATAATCATTGTGTTATGTATGCATGTATATATGTATGTGTGTGCGTGTGCTCTTATGCGTGTGTGTACGTATTTAGTCATGCATGTATACATATCTAAATGCATGCATAAGAGCAGCATGTATACATCGAGCATTTCAAAAATATTCATAAATAATAATGTTCATATTCCAATGTTGCTGTTACCAAACAACAACTCATTACATACGAATACATAACTTTATTTGCTTACAGACTGCAACATTTCATCACTGGTACATAACGTGTGAACAATCGTTCCGATATGCAATGTACAACTGGAAAATCCACTTCTGGAAATCTCACTTTAAAATAGAATTACTTACAATATGTACAAGACAACAATACAGTGTTTCCTGTCTTACTAACAGTCGATATGGTTCATGGTACTCTTACCAAACTATATAAAAATAAACTTCTCATGAAATCTACAGATCCCTGTTAACGACATAACAAAACTGAACACAAGATTGGCGAGAGAATTAAGGCAGATTCTGCATGAACTCAGAACATGAATATTATCAAATACACCAATTACTGGCAAGCTGTGTTTACATACTAAACACATTAATAATATATTCAGCTGCACAAAAGTTTATTAATTAATAAATCAACAATAACATAATCAACCATAACTCTACATACATAATTTTAAATCACTGGCTTTCAATCATGTTTAAACTAAACATTACTAGAATCTAAAGCCATGATGTTTACCGAAATTGTCCTCAACAAGTAAAGATAAAACAATGCAGTCTAAGTTTTGATGCTTGTCAATCAATTTTATCAGCCAACTTCTGTTGAACACAACTAGAACATATCTGAAGAAAGATTATCAAGAGTGGTAATATATAACACAAATAACCAAACAATCAATTTGTTGGCAGCTGGGACATTTGGTATAGTCTAGCAAGTAGTGGGTTGTAAGATATATCGCTGCACCCCTTAGATGTCTTAAATTATAGACAATTGATTAACAACAAATGGGTTGCTGCGTAAATGTTTACTAAACAGCTACAAAACCTACTTTATATCAAATTTGTATCAACAGTGTTTACACAGGTTTCCTTGCTGGAGTGATGAAGGGTCGTCCTCTTTCACAGAGTAATGTCTTAACCTGTACGTTATTTGAGGCAGCATCAAGTTATACTATAACATTAGCTGTATCCACTGATCTAACGATACCATAGACATGAAGTGCTAAATTATAAAGATGCTGTCAATTTAAAAACTAAGAATCTGATTACTCAGAAGACAAGGGGCCTTCTCCAAATTTCCCATATCTGCACAATGGATCATATCCCCTCTATAAAAAGACAAATTTTAACACCATCAACTGTACAATAATGATGTACAGTTGATAGGTTTTGTACCTTTAAAAAGTCAGTGTTTTACAAAAATGGCATATGAATAAAGCCCTACTGATTTGGAGAAAACCCCTAAGAATATCTTCTCGAGTGGATAAATGCAATTTTTGAGCCGAGATTTTGAGTATTGACTACAGAACTAACATGTGGTATATATCATTATAACAGATACTTGAAACAGCATGCGACTCCTTAAATATTATAATTTAAAAAGATTAAGAAGGGAATAACAAACAGCTAGATTAAGGCACCACTGGTACTTTACATTGGAATGTATCTAAGCTTCAAGACATGGCAGTGATGTCACATACTAAATGCTCGCTCTGGGTAAACCCCAGAACACTGTGAACAACAATGCAGTGTAACGTTGCTGCTCATTTTTATATACATAAGAATTAAATAAAGCACCATCATTTTAATCTGCTACAGTTCAATTTTGAGAACGAGCAAGATTCTTTCGTTGTTCAGAGTCCATTTCTGACGACAAACAATGGACATGTTCATTACACCAGGCAAGGGTGCATATCACTTGTAATGACTGCAATCACGTGTAAAGATTACAATCACTTACACATAGAGATTACATTGTTCTGTTAAAAAAGATGAAAGCTTTACCATTATGCACTAAAATATAATTCTTCGTATGACATGGCAAACCAGTATCTGGACCCCATGGAATGCTATCAACAAGATTTTGTCTTGTTTTCACTGATGTACCATGCTCTCTTACCGAGTTCCATGCACAAGCGATTTCAGCAGAATCTATTTTGTTCAGTTCTCCGCAAGTGTTCATCACGTGGCCTAACTTTGACAAGTAGAAGAGTTTACCAAGCATGTGAGCATAGTGTGCACATTCAAGTTTGCGTGGACACTTTTTCGACACTGAAGAACAAAATGCACATAAATTTAAGCAGAAAAATTATGTATTTAACCAGATAGTCACGTGGTTCTTTAAAGCAACTCTAGCGCAATGACCCACTGGACTGACCATTCTCCGTGCAGGCTCCGATGAAGTTGATGATGTTGATGTGGTGACCAATGGTCATCAGGATCTGCATCTCCTGCACTAGGTCATTCAATTCCTTCTCCGTTGCATCACCTGAAAGGTGAACCAGAACGGTTAGTGTCACAACATTCTAACTGGTACCTACTGCTACCATCTGCACTAGCTGTTGCCATTTATTAAATCATTGTTATCACAATACACTCATTTGTGTATTCTCTGTAATTCTTATCACCTTTATTTGCTGGTATTAATCTTGTTTCTAGTTGTTCTCGTTGTTTTTTTATAAGTAATACAAATATTTGTAGTTTGATAGAAAATGTTGTGTGGTGCTGCAACTACAACTGTAATCACTAGACGTCAGCACCACATGTCCAGCCACCTTGCGCCTAAAACCCTAGACCTAGCAATCTCATTCATTGTAACAGGGTTTATGATTTGACAAGTGTATATCATTCAACTGTGGGAAACTGCCATTATCCTTCCTTTTATGTGAGCGATTTACATTTTAAAAACAACTGTTGAGACAAGAGGTGGACAAAGGAGACCCACCTTTCAGCATCTTGACCGCAACAATGATCGGATCGAGGCGACCCCATAGTCCGATGGCGTACCCTTTGCGCACCTGACCAAACGCCCCTTCCCCAAGTGTCTCCCCGAGCTCAAGGCTGAAACATGGTAGGAAAGGGTTGATGCTAACAATACGACCAACACCAGATGAAGATGTCTATCTGTCTTATTACAAGAGGTGACGTTACAAACACGCTTTACCACCTCACAATTAAGGTAACTCTAAGACAGTCCCAAATTATTTTGATATAGGATATTAGTCCCACTAATACAGTCACCTCGCTATTCAGGTCACTTTTGTCCAGTCCCAAAAGTGACCTTAATAGAGAAGTTCCACTGTAACAACTTTTGTTAGTCTTTGATCTGTTCCAGCAGAAATGCTACATTTTAAACTTATTGTATTAATATCTGTCTGGCCACTTCCAAAAATGCAAAGTCCGATGGTAGCTGCCCTCTTATGAAAGTAGCCTTTAAGCCCTTACTTATATACCCTTCAGACGGCAGAAATGCTACACATGTTTAGTATTAGTTAACACAAACATTTTAATAGGCTGATGCTTCAGGGTTTTAATCACAGAAATGTTTATTCTTATTCATCATTTAGGCTCCCTGCCAATCCCACCTGGGATAAAACATCAAGAAACATTCACTCACTTGCCCCGCTGGAACTCCCACTTTCGGTCAATGGGAATGGCATACTCCTGCCCAGACGGCAGTCTCGTGTACAGTGGGTTGACCACGTCGGTCCGTTGACCACATGTCTACGGCGGGAGTGACCACACACACGCGTCACGAGACACACAACGCATGTCACGCAGGATATGACAAACGAGATGCTGATGACGGTGACAATTCCTCGGCAGTCCCAGACTCAGGTTGTACTGAGCTATGATTGGCTGTCGCACTGTCATGACGGGGATCTCAGTCAGGTTTGGTGCTGCATTGTGGGATGTGAACAAAAACAAAGTGAACAGACGGTTTGTTTTTGTATTTAGTTTAATTAAATATATTTTATTTTTATTAAATGTATATTTAATATTACTGAATGTTGTTTAAATGTTATACAAGTTATGAAATATTACTATTTAGTAATATTATTACTTAATTTGATTAAATTGTACAATTTATTGCACAAAGACTGTGCATACATAAATATCCACATGTGTCTATATCCAGGTACTCATTCCCATTCATACAGCCGAGTGAACTAGAGCAACGTAGAGTGAACGAAGCCCCAGGTTCGACGTGGCAGCACAGAATTCGACCCCAGGTTCTCTCGATTGAAATTCTAATCACTGCGCCACATCCCCTCTGGTGACAGGATACAATGTCCTGAGTTAGATAAAACCACATTTGAGTTGTGTCTGAGAAGGTGTTCTCCTACCTGGTAGGACGGTGACGTAGACCGTCCGGAAGTTGGTGCCGTAGACATTGCCTGTCCAGCAGGTGTAGAGACCAGTGTCACTCAGTGTCACGTTCTTCACGACCAGTGTCTCCATGTCAGTAATATTTAGACCACTCTCCTGGGTAACAAGATCATCATTGTTATCATCAACATCATTATCATCTCATTCATCACTGCCATTATCATCATCTCTATCACAATTATAATTATCATCACCATCACTATAAATAGTTTTTATAAAAGGTAAGTTCTTATATGGTGCAGTGTCCAGTCCTCAGGACTGCTCAAAGCGCTTTACACTTTACTCCGGGGCAGACCTGTTCAATCGAACACCATCTCAACTTCTCATTTTTATGAAGATCACTACCATTTTTACCATCATCACCATCATAACTATAATAACCATTATCGTCATTATATACAGTGCCTGTTTTTATTATTTGATTCACATATGTTTTGTATGAAAAACAGTTAGTTGGTCAGTATGATGTTGTATTTTTCCGTACAATTCAACTTATTTTTTACTGGTAGATTCCCTAACTATCTGACAGATGGCAGCACTGTGGGTTCCTCAAATTGTGTAACAGATGGCATAGTGTAACATTTTAAACAAACAATGATTTGAACAAGTATTAATGATTCATTTCACAACTCCATCCTTGATAACATATGTCACTTTGGCAGATATAATTTCGATAAAAGTCTGTTCTCAGCATCTTAAAAAGCCCAGAAGAGATAGGAACTGTCAGACAAAATAAACCATAACATTCAGCCACACAAACTTCACTGTTACTGTCTTCATGATTTCAGCCAATCAGCAGAGCCGTACCTTGATGACCCGAACGTAGGAGTGGCCGAGTTCGTTGCGGAGTGACCCGTTGACCTTGTAATGCTTGAGCCACTGCAGGTATGGCTACGGGTCACTCATGATGCGACATTCCAACAGCAGGTCTTCCCCCTCAGTCACTGTTGTGTTCTTCGGCTCCCGGATAATCAGAGGAGGCATCTTGTGTGGTCTCGCTGCACACAAAGTTATATTTATGCAAGCACCAACACAAGTCATGAATAGTGATGAAATAAGGCCAAATGAATGACATTTATTAAAGAGATTAAGTTAAAGAGAGAGAAATGTGGGCTCTACATCCCAAGGCCAGGCCTGTGACTGAGCCCATACTAGTCTCCTGTACCTCTGGATGACAGAGCCCACATTTCTGCATATACAACATTAGAAGTATTGTTATAGATATATAAAACAACAGCATTACCACTGTAATCACAGTAGACCTTATGCACTGTACCGTACTAACCAAGCATACCATTCATTCACACTAACTATAATCCCAACTACCTGCTGAAGAGTTACATTATATCAAGATTTAGCCTAAACCTATAAGTGGGGCCATTACGCCAATCCAAAAAATTACTAAAATCACCGGTGGAAGAGAAGCGAGCTGTCTCGGCATCAAAACCCCGTGAAAACATTGTCCACCTGCACTAAGAAAATGGGGAAAGCGTTGAGATCTGCTATGAACCCCTCTTCCACCAATGTTGTACATGTTGTGTCCATAACGCTATCAAAAATTGGGAGGGATGGGAGGGCCAAAATTGTTGATGAGACCACTCCGTCTGCTTTCACAAAACGACGTGACCAAGAACTCGTTGAAATCTGCCACCGAGCGCCACTACTATGCGGTGATCGGTTCCTTATGCCAAAAGAGCACCAAAGACAAAGGGGGGTAATTAGCATCAGACATTAGGCCAATCATCACTCGTCCTGCGTTGTTGCCAGCACAAAAATACACATGCAGCACGGTGCCGTGGCTGCATAGTCTCATTCACAAATTTTGTATTTTGTTCGTGGCATGTAGCATTATATTAACAATTTATTTAATGATTTTATCTTAATAATTTTATAAATAAAACATCTTTTATTACAATAACAATTTTATTATACCATATATATTTATTTGTTTTGTTTCATTAGTATATTAGTATTTATTTGTTTAGTTATAATATTATTCATTTATAAATATAAATCTTAATATTTTGTTTCAATACTCTTATGATTGCATGCATGTTTCACAATATGTGTTAGCCCTGTTGAACAGGCTAGTTATTTATTTATTAATATTAATATAATATACTTATTTATTTTTAAATTTAAATAACAATTCTTACGATTGAATGTATGTTTTACTGTGTGTATGTGCCTACATGTGGGATGGTCCCATGTATATGGTGCTATATACAAATTTTAGTAATAATAATAATAATATTAAGCAATGAAAAATGGATGTCAGCACATCAATTTAGCTGTGTCGGTGCCAAGAAGCAAATTAACAATTCCAACATTTTCTCTTTCCACTTAGTATGCATTTTCAAATACTTAACTACATCGAAGCCAAACACGCCTGTCCTTCACGTATAATTCCACAGCTTTTGTTGCCTGACTTAAATTCCCAAAACACAGACAATAAATGTGATAATTTATTCATGAATGACACGTACGACTGCCATAGCAAAACCCCTTTCCACCCCAATTTAACACCCGAACCATCATCGCTGACTTTCTCACAATAAACCCGATCGTCAAGCTCCAGAAACGTGCTCTGTCATGAGGAACCACGCCTTGGAACGACGCATGAGAAAAAAGACAATGTTACACCTCAACAAAAGAACATAATAAATTCCAGAACAATCGCTTTGGTTTGTTTCCCACAGTCCCCGACATTTGTCCTGCTGTTACTCGACATTATCCCACCAAACTAGGCAGGTGATGGATGGCTCTACAGTCTCATTAATTCACCACACAAAAATGCGCAGGTGACTTTCAGAGAGGGTTTCTGACACCCTCCACCCCCGCCCTTTGTGTCTGTCATTCCCATTACCGCTAGGTCTGCAGCTGAGTTGCATGAATTAATGCCTGGATGACAATAACGGTTCGCTCATCGCTAAGCCGAGGTGAGAGAAAAACCGGTGACAAACAATAAAGACAAACAAAGGGTAGACTATTCCCAGTGACACCAGTGTCGATTGAGCAAAGGAACAGGGTAAAAAGACTGCAAACAAACGCGTAATCGTTCAGCCGTGGAAGTGCTAGTTGCTGATTTATGAATCGAGGCGGTATTTGTTGCAAGTGTGAATTTACTATGGTTACACATCGGCGGCACTTGCATTCCCAGTGGAGGAATCGCCCCGCTTTCCACACCCCTCTGACACAAAGTTCACCCACGCCCTGTGATTCCCACAACAACGCCTGCAAATGTCTTCGATATGCAATGCAGATCAGGTTTTTGCCCGGGCTTTATTCAGCTTATTGGTAAACATTCTCATGTCTACCCCCTTGGTGGGGTGCAGAATGTGCCCCCACCCAAAAAAAAACCTCATGGTCGCTCGCTGTGAATGCATTTGCGTTGCGATGATGCACCTTTGTGGATGTGCAGAAGTTTATGGTTCAATGTTTGACACCCCATAAAAACAGACACCTCACTTTTAACCCCTTATTTCCTTTTACAATGTTTCACCCACCCTATACGAACAGACGTACCTTATAGTTACATAACTACTGCCACGAAAATATGTATTCTCAAAACAAATTGGCTTTCATGACTGGGTTAGCAATTGCAGCTACGCGTAACCGACAAAAACATTTATCAAGATTTTGCGACAACATTTTTTACAGAGCACAATAAATGAGTGGAACAAATCTTCTAAGTAAATTTATGGTAAATATGAGAATATACTAAGGAAACTAAACTGACTGATATCTCATGGGTTGTTCCCATCCATAGCAAATGCGCCAGACTGGAATTGGTCTAAGATGCCTTTGGGTTATCAAGAATCAAATGAGATATTTGTCTATTTTATTAAACATACCCACACCGCTAACATTTACATAATCAGTGTGTTCCATTCAAAGTACTTTCACGCAATCAGTTTTTCTTGTATATCTTGTGATGTTTCGAGTGCTCTCAGCAATCTTGCTCAGATGGCTACCGCTAGGTACAACTTCGCAGAATAACTACTGTATCGCCATCTATCAGCAGCCATCTGAGGAATACTGCTGAGAGCAGTCGAAACATCATGAGAATACAAGGTAAACTACTGTGGGAAAAGAATAGATATTACTAATAGTGACCAGCCACAGCAAAAGCGGGTATTAAGTTGCAACATTGTGAAATTGAATTTTGTACCTTTTTGGATTTTAGACAGACAATGAGCTTTAAAATTATACCTCATTTGTTGAAATATACTTAGTAGTTTTAGATTTATTGCCAAAAAATTGCAGCAAACTTTAAATAAAAAGCATATTGTCTATTTTATTAATCTATACATTCTGTACTTTATTACTTTTGGATTGTTTATCAAGGAAAATAAACTTGACATTGAAAGATGTGATTATAAGTTATGCAATTCTGCCAACATCACTAAACTGCCAGAACATGACCGAGACAGGTATTTTTGGCTCGTGTCTAAAATAGATCCGTGCTACTTAATGTCCGGATCTCCGAGGTGGGTTATAATTATGAACCATCCAGTCTGATAAACCTATCCACTGACAATACTGAGGACAGAGCCATGTGACTCACCAACTATGTCGAGGTTGAAGGTGAAGTTGAGTTGTCCATAGCGGTTCTCCACGAAGCACGTGTAGTTGCCCTTGTCTGAGGGCATCAAGTCCTTCATCCGCAGAGTCCACCGGTGACGCTCGATCTGAGAACAAACAACATCGTTAAGAGCGTGCACAGCTAAGGGTTTCATTATTGTTGGAAAACTGCTGCACTTTGATAGCAGATTTATTTAATGAAATGTTGTATAATCATAAAATACATCAGACAACAGCATCTGCAAGAAACTGCAAAGGATTTTTCATGTAAAAGTAATTAATCAAATTTCAGTATTACCAATAATTTTATTTATTTTTTGTCAATGCAATGTGTAGTTATGTTTACAAATGTTTTGTAAATTAAAAAAAGTAGTTTTTTATTTCTTAATTTGTATTGTACATATTGTTTATCTATATCTGGTAATTTCAAAATGTTTCACATCTTTTATATTGTAGTTCATATTTTTGACAAAACTATATATAATTGATGGGAACATTTTATTAACTGATACAAGAAATAGCTATTATGATAAAATAAAATAATATATGCCTACATGCAGCTATTCTAAAACTTGGCAGACAAGTGTTAATTAATTTATATACAAGAAACAGTTATTACGCTCCAATAATATAATCTACATCTTCACAAATACTACTTACAGGAGCAAGCTCGCGTTGGAGGAAAGGTCTTCCATCCTTGAGCCACCAGATATTGGGAGTCGGTTTTCCATCGGCGATACATTTCAGGTCAGTGGTGGAACCGGCAAGTTTATGTATCCATGGTAACAGAAACTCCTTGCTGCGACGTGACCACACAGGAGCATAACCACGACCTGTAAACAACATACACTTTACTAATACTACCACACCACAGAACAAAAATGTTATACTTTCATGGAAAATTTTGTAGTACACACTGACTCTGTTAAATATATCAAGATATAGTTTAACTTTTATATCATAAATAGTGTTAATTTTACATAAGATTATTTTAATTTGCAAGAAATAATTCAAAATGGTCTTTTGATAAGAAAATGACCAATAACATGGCAAAAATGGATTTGTCTCTATCTAAATCCGTGTTTTAGTGAATGTTTTAGTGGAATGGAATGGTTTTCCCACCTGACAACCCCTTTAACAATACTGCCTGCTGTCGAGAGCATTCCAGAATTAATACACGTTCAACATGACTCACGGTGACAATGACCCAAAATCCGATTAAAAATCAGCCATTTTTTCTGCGGTTTTACACTAAGCACATGCATGGAATTGACTACTTTAAATTCTGGCATAAAAATCACTCAAATGCGCTTGTGCAACATGATACAAAGATGGCCTGTGTGGGTATCACTGTGTACTCGACCGACTTCCTTCGCTTCAACAAAGGCATTCTTAAATTGCCAGAAGCAAAGTTAGAATCAGATAGCACAAGAGCCACTGAAATACCCTGGCCTGCAGGGTAGACAATGAGCTACATTAAGGGACATAAGAGGTGCTAGCATGTTGCTTACAATCGCAAACAGGTCATATACTTTAAACAACCGTCTCTGAATGAGTGAGTGAAGCATTTATGGACGGAAGCGGCCTTTCAGGTTACTAGCAAGCAATCATATCTCTTCATTGGAGAAGGCGCTTGAAGTTTGTTTAAAATGCATTAGTTTCTCTAGCAGTGGTGCTAATGTCGTCATTAACATGGTTTCTTGTGTCACCACTTTTCCCAACAGGAGACACGGAATGAAATAAAGCTTAAGACGGGAACACGGTAGGAGCGTGTCCGTGGTCTTCCTATTTAGGGGCAACTACCGGGACCCCAGTAAAGGGTTCATACTTTCCCCAGCTCGACCTGTTCATTCTAAATTATTGTATTGCTGTCTTCTAATGTATTGAAACACACCAATCAGTATTCCCTCAGCATTAAAGATATATTGCTGTCTCTTAATGTGGTAAATGCACCAATCAATATTCATTCAGCATAATTCTATCAAATTTATATTTAGCAGTGATATTTTCTATAACAAGGTCTACCATAATGTATTTTCAAACGTGGACACACCCAAATGAATCTGCGGACCCACCAATCGTTTTAAATATATTCTGACCCCCCGCCACCCCTACCACTCACCATAACCACCCACCCGTACATATACTGTGAACATACCCTCGCTACAAGGACTCTTTTTGCAAGGAAGAACATGCCCGTTTAAAAATAGCAACCATAAAATCCACATGTTCTGGGCTGGACTGTCTTACACACCCATGGATATAGTAACACCAGATATATGGAGAAGTTTAACAAAGTACCGCAGTGTTCTTATAAAAAACATTAACTTATCACAACCCAGATGATTGCCGGATGAGATGGGCAAGCCACTTGGCAAAGATGGATGCCGGGAAAAAAGGGAAGAGAGCAGAGGCGGAACAACATGAAGGACACAGGAAAAGGGGAAGGCCACAGCTGAGATGGGAGGACTGCGTGAGGAGGGACATGAGAAGATCAGGGGAGGATGAAAGATGGAGAGAAGGAGCAATGGACAGAAACTATGGAAAGAAAAACACAGTGAATGGTTCAGCTCTACTATACCTGACCCTCACCCCTGTTCAGCAGGTAACAGGGAGAGGAACAAACCCGTCCACCTCCATACAACCGGAGTATGACCACATGATCAAGACATCTCACCTGTGTAGGCGTGCAGCATAAATGTCCAGCGAAGTTCTCCGTAGGTGTTGTTGATGATGCACGTGTAGTTGCCTTCATCCGAGAGCGCAACCCGTTGCATCCGTAACATACAATTCTTCTTCTCGATCTGTCACAAGCAATATTCATCTTATGACACAATTCGTACAGGGAAAACTTTAAAATATCTTGACATTTCACAGACTTTTCTAAGACCTTTATGTAACTTTCCATCACCAAAATATCACAACATATTTTACAAACAGCCCCTAAACGTTTATACAGTCATTCAAACCAGTTTCTCAAATTTTTTAAACAGTTTAAAGTAGCATAATTCCAAGAACACTGCCGTAACATGGAGAATTCACATTCAATAAAACACAGAATGACATCAATTTTGTGCACTATTAAAACTAGAACATGTGACAATTTCCGATCCATTTATAACTGTTCAGACTAGCACTGCCAAAAATCAGTGGCCCAGAATTAAAGTAGGCACTTCAACAAAAAATTATATCATGCTAGAACATTGGGAATGGGCTTAAATTAAAGGTAATAGGTTAAGGATCACATAACTGTTTATTTTATTAAGATACCTTTAATAGATCAAAAGATATTGCGATTTTAAGACGGAAAAACAGCGTCATTTTTGTGCCTCTCTTACAATGGCAAAATGGACTCATTTTTGTGTTTTCTATAGGTAAATATTTGCTTTAAAATGTAATAACTTTTTTATTTATACAGATATTTAAATACTGTCTTCAGGGTTTTCAAACACATTGACAAGAGTAACAAATTTATAATATTTAATATTTTTAGTACTAATTATAACCAAATTAATGCAATTAATTAGTTAATTTTAGTTATGTAGCATGCAAAACTCAACAGACCAAAACGCTCCAATTAAAGGCCATAATGTCCATGATTATAAAGATTTTATACATATTATGCAATGTGTATAACCACATTAATAATGGTAATAAATATGCAATAAAAAATAATTATTATTTAATTAATTAGTCAATATTGGGTAATTATCGCACAACCTCGACAGACCAAAACATATCAGTAAAAGGCCATAATGTCCATGACTATGAAGATATTTATACATATTATGCAATGTGTATAACCACATTAATAATGGTAATAAATATACATTAACAAATTATTTAATAATTTATTTAATTAGTCAATATTGGCTAATTAGTGCGCAACCTCGGCAAACCGACACATTTCAGTAAAAGGCCATAATGTCCATGATTATGAAGATATTTGTATAATTTATGAAAGCAGTAAACCACATTAATTATAGTAATAAATGTACATTAACCAGTCATTTCACATTAACAGTAACTTAATTAATAAGTTAATATTGGCTAATATTAGCACGCTAACGACTGACCACTACATTTTGATAAAAGGCTGGAATGTCCATAATTATGAAGACAGTTATATAATTTATGCAATGTTTACCACCACATTAAACATTATAATAAATATACATTAACAAGTCATATATATCATTAACAATAACTTTATTAATAAGTAAATATTGGCTAAATAACACACAAACTCAACAGATCAATAGAGTAGTCATACTTCACTGTGTCTATGTGTGACTGTGTCCTGACAGGTTGGATGAATGTTGCAGGCTCAGTACAGTCCAGTAATAAATTGTCACTGCTTCATAATGTAATGTTCTGCATTTCAACATGAACTTGATGAAGTAATGTTCATAAATTGTTCACAGTATTCCGTCGCTGGACCCAAATGCGCCAAATGCAAGACTGCTTTCTGCGTTACTCCCCACGGGAGTCAAGTCATGAAGAAGAAGTCTGGTGTGCTCACAATGCAGTCTTTTTGTAATATTGGCAGTTGATTGTCTCATAGTTTAATGCCAGTAGACTGCAAGATCTGTGCAGCAAGGTTCATATTTCAGTATCTTGTAAAATAACATTGTGTTCTTCGACATGATGTCTATAAGTAATGTTCATGTCACTGTCATGTTGATTGGACAGTGTTCAATGTAGATATCAGATATATTATCAGCCACATTAAATGTGTACCTATGCAGGCAGGTGATAGGTGTCATATTCAGACGACTCTGTGGCTTGGTACCTTCACAGGTAACTGTCAGACACAGTTTTGAACGACGGATGCAACTTATTCGGGCAGGTGAAGTGTGTCACAGTACTAGGACCAGCAAGTGATGGGTGTCATATTTAGACGACTCTGTGGCTTGGTACCTTCACAGTTCACTGTCAGACACAGTTTTGCACAACGGATTCAAGTTGTTCGGACAGGTGAAGTGCGTCACAGTACTATGACCAGATCTATAATGAGCCAATATGTATGAAAAGGTAGTTTACCTTAGGAAGGAGAGCACATACCATGGATGGTCTATTTCAGCAAGTTCAAGATGTGCAAGCAGCTGCAGCAAAGGTATTCACCATTGACATAGGAACAAATGATCCAGGCAGGATTATTGTAACTGAAGTTATAGTATGCTAGATATCAAGACGTATACCAGTAGTTTTTTTTTTAAAGATTTTTTAAGAGAAAATATTTGGTTATAAGTAGGAATTTGCAGTTAACAAAATTGTAGTTATAACAAAATTACATAGAAAAATAGGTCGAGAAATGTTGTACATGAGTAACACAAGGAAAGTAGCCAACCACTACTGTAAGCATCGCTTACCAGCAGCTACAGCCGCTCCCCTCATGTTACCCACATACCTGGCCATGCCAGATGCACTCATGTGCACACCATCTCTCGCGTAATTTTTCTCGTTCAACAACTTAATATGATGGTAGAAAATTATGTTTTCCGAGTCAGCGATCAATGCCCGCACCTTATTTGTCACAATCTGACGAGCACGATCAAAATCAGGCCGTACTCTAAACCGGCCAAACTGTACAGGTATACGTGTCAATATCTCGCAAACTACTACCTGCGCCACTGAAGGTATTGTGAGCAGTTCGTGTGCGAATGTCACAATGCCCTCTGCCAGCTTCCCAGGGTCACAACTATTGCCCAGATCATTTGTCCCGATGTCAATCAGAACAACAGTTGGCGCAACTGCTCGCACCACTCTCAGTTGCCGAAAAAGGCCACTCAAAGTAAGGCCCCCTATCCCGTGGAAAACGACCTTTCCAAACATATCAGCCAAGTCAAGATCAGGTCGATAGTATCTGCGACTATCTCCACCTATCCAACCAACTTGACACACACGGTCCATCCGTCGCACAAAACTGTGCCCAACAATGAGAAGAGTTGGTTTCTCCATCGTGTCCTGGAAAGAAAGATGAATCTTATTGCATACTACACATAATGGTTTTTGGACATGGTTTCTCTTCGTAAAAGCTGTGCAACGACGTCAACGTGGAAACCTGATGCACAGTTTCTTGTAACACTTAACTACATTCTGCTAGTGTCACATCACAACTTTAGGAACTCTCACAAATTTGAAGACTATTTAATGAAGAGATGCAATGTAAGATAATCATGAGGATAGGTGACAACATTGTATGTAATTCCTTGTCAAATTAACCAATGGGCATAATATAAGTTTAACCAATATACATATGTATATACATGTAAAGCAGATTTGGAAGGAAAACAAATACGCAGAACAGACCCAGGTTTGCACGTGACACAAACATTAAACCCAGGAAGAACCATACATGGGACAACCCAATGCCCCATGTATGTAAGAAAACTGGGTGGTGTTAATTTGAACAAAATTGAGTGACAAATAATACAAGTAGATGGAGGAGGCTTATCACAGAGTTACTATAGGAAATATATACCGACCTCCAAGACCTTTAACTGAAAGCTATAACGAATTTATACATGAATTTACATGTTAGTATACAAAAAACAATTAAAAATAACAAATCCTGAATCTTCCGAATATGGCATATTATTAATACAAAAACATACACTATTTTGAGAAAAAAAATACACTGCTCTGGTTTTCTTTCCGGTAACATTGTTTTATTATACATTTTATTATGTACAATTTTTTTGTCTAAGTACGTGTGTGTATGTTGAACCAGTTACTCACTGGTTCATGGGTCAAACTGAAACCGAGTAAGTCACATAATATAAATAACACAACATTTTTGTTTTACTTTATTTCTTTGTAAGCTGTGGCCGTGTGTGTCTGAACTAATCTAGTAACCACAAGTCCTTGAAGATGACATCTACAATAACTTCAACAAGCATAACAATTGAGTCTTCACCATCAGTTTCACTCTCGTCGTTTCTCCAGTACGTAATTTCAAATGCTTTCCCCTTTGCCTTCGTGCACTTAAGTCGGACGATCTTCCCATGATAAATGACATCTTTTCCATTATCATCCCAAATGTGATCCAAGTACTTTCCTACAAAGCTAGCCGGGTTGGAGATCAGTGCTGTGATTATCTCTGTCATATCCTCAGTCATCTCCGGTTCATTCATTTGTTCCAGTTCTAATGTTCCATCCAGGATCTGCTTTACCTTCTTCTGTAATGTGTTCCTCTTTGTTTTGTCTCTCCTCTGCTCCTTCTGTCTTTGTCTCTCTGAAAGGGCTTGCATGATGATTCCATCTCGTTTCTTGAGTAAGGCCCGCATGTCACGGCCGCGACCTACAGCAAACTCTACAACTTTCCTCTGTTCCTCTTCGGGCTGACCATCTAGCCATGTGGCAATTCCATTCTTGATGAACTTCACCTTGCCGTCTATAAAACCAAATGTGGCATTAGGTGCGCGTCGGAACTGGTGGTCTACCATGCCAAGTGTCTGTTCCGAAAAAATGTTGTGCGTTGGTGCGGATTCTCCTTGGGTGATGACTTCTGATGATGGGTTTGCAAGGTCTCCTGACAGGTAGCGCTTCAGCTGTTTGCTAAACAGCTCCTCGGCACCAACCAGTAATGATAGCATGATTGATGCCAGCATCTCCTTGTCTTTGACGTCAGTGATTGGTGCTTGAAGTGATGTGAGGACAGAATCTGGGCTCATCTGGTTCTCGAAGACATCTTTCGTTGAAGTGAGCATCTGCAGGGGGTCGTCTTGAAAGTCTGTGAGGCTGCGCATGCATTTGCGCATCTGGGGAATCATCTGCAAATTTGTTCTCTTTGAAGCATTGGCGTAAAACTCGCGCATCCATGGTCCTGTGAGGAATTTCCCTATCAATCCCAGACATCTGAGCTGCATCATGATAATGGGATGCCTCAAATCCTTTTGCAGTGCTGTTCTCAAGCTGGTCGTGTTCCTGCAGTACTTGTCCAAGTAGAGCTGTAACTGGCTATGCAAGAAGAAGAAAATGCCTGCCAGATGAAAGATGACGTGCAACCTGTTTCCTACGTATCTCACGATGAGGCATGGGCTGATGTTCTCTTTCTTCATGAAGAACTTGAATCCGGATGGATCTCCCTTTCCCTGCTTGTACCTAATCTTTGATAAGGAGTAGATGACGTTAGCTGCCTTGCAGTCGTTTCCAAATAACTCGCTCTTGACTTCCAAGTTGGCATCGACTTTCTTCAGAACTTGTCTAGACTTATGAGCTAGACCATCCAAGGGGTGAACATTGCAGTTGAGTTCTAACAGGTCCAAATCCAGATCGGTTTTCAAAATTTCTACGACAGTGGTTCACGGAACATCTGTCGGTGATGGTGCTTGACAACGATGAAATGATAGTTGACTTGACTGTGTGTACATCTTCTTTCCTAAATGCAGCTTGTGTCGAGGCGATATCATTCAAGGTGTTCTTGATGTGTCCTGCATAATCTTCCCTGGTTCCTCCTGCAAGAGTACTTATTTGAAGGACAACACTGGGGCCATTTGTGCGATTTACATGCACCTCGTTAACGTGGTCCCCATCAAGCGATGTAGCATCAAATCCTAAGCAGAGATTCCTTTCATTCATCAAAATTTGTCCTGCATAGATGTCGCTAATGACCCCCATTTCATATGCCATGTTGCCAATTGTTGCTACGCTGGGCATTCCATCAATGGCTACTCCTGCAATGTCTCCAACTATCTGCTGAACTAAGGTGCTAGTAGCTTCCACTGGTACTTGGTGCTGTAGACATCTGTAGATAGCTTTTCTAATCTGAACATCAAATTTGTTTCGCAGTTTCGAAGAAACTGTAGTAGGCTGTCTGTCTAGTTTTAACTCGTCTAGTTCACCTTTCAGCACATCTTGTTCTGTTTCCAACTCCTGATTTTTCTTCGACAAAGTTTCTTCACTCATTCGATGTTCCAGTGCCTTTGATCTTGTACTTTCAAGTGCGACATGTTTGCTAAGTTGTGTTCTGTGTTTGCATTGTTTTAAACAATGTTTTGTTTGTTTGAGCTCATCCTTCAGTTTTTGTACATTGCTCTCAGCTGTTTTAGCTACTTTCTTTCCAAGTGAATTCACTTCTCGTCTTAACTTTACTTTTTCTTTCCTCAGCTTGCTAACAAGTAACTGATGTCTTAGTTTGTATGATGTAAATCGTCCTGCATTTGATCTATTCAGCAAGTTTTTCTTTTGTTCATTACAAAGTTGCTCCTTAAGTGCTTTCTTATCTGCTACAAGTTTGTGAACTAATTTACGTCTGTGATTACATTTCCTACAGTCTGTATGTAGTTGTTTGGTGGATGGTGAGTGTGAGACTGAGGGTAAGTTTTCAGTGGTTGTTTGTGTTGCTGTGGTGGTTTGTGGCCTGGGTACGTCTTCGGTGGTTGTTTGAGAAACATGAGTGGTTTGTCGGCGAGGTAAGTTACATGTTGACTGGAGGAACTTCACTACCTGTGGACATTGTTTCGGGATGTTCCTGAATACCCTTAATCCGACTACAACATCCCGGATGAGTGAACTAAGTGATGATTGGGGACATGTTGTCAAGTCTAAGGCTTTCCCAAGACTGCTCACTGCTTTAGTTAGGTCCCTCTCTGCTGCTAGATATAAACAGTATAAATAGCCTTTTTTTACAGTCACGTCATCTTTACCCGGAATACAATTTTCAAAAGTTTTGGCGTATGCATCCAACCCAGCCCTGTTGCTGAATATTTCAGCCATCCTTTCAATCAACTGTTAGTTATACTACTTAATGAACGTATCTTAACGACCTAAGTTCTTAATAAACTTGACTAAAACTTACTGACTTAAGTAATCTTATTGATACGTAACTGTCTATCAAAGCAGTGTGCAGACGTTATCGTAATATTTCTGAAATAAAATGGCATATACTGACAACTACCTTGATTTATACAAAACAGTCCAAAATTTAAGGAACTTCTGGGCCGTGCCCAATGCTCATATAGCAACTATCATCCATGTGTGCGATACCCAGTTTGAATTTGCCGATAATTAAAGAGAAACAGAAGTCCATGTTAGTTAAGTTTGAATAATACTGTGAAGTTTGATTTTATTGATGTTTTATGTGACAGAAATAATGATGTAAGATAACATACATAACTGGTTATACATTTAATGCATTGAATGTTGTCTAACAATAAATGCCGATCAAATATTTATTATTGCTTTGTTTAAAACATACTCTAGCAATTGTATGCAGTGACAGTTTGTCAAGAAAAAATTTCTGTTAAGTTCAGTCAATGAAGTTTTTTATCCTCAAAACCCTTCTAACAATTTGGTTTAAATCACTCAATTAAACAATTCATTTAAGAATTGTTAGTTAATTTGAAAATAAAATAAGTCTGTCAAAATAATTGCATGCCATTGATTGGCATTGCATAGCCATAGCATAGGCATAGCTACTCATTGACTGTCTCACTCAGTCAGTCATACTTACTATGTCTATGATACTTATTATACTAGTCACACAATACTCAATAGTGTCATACTCATATACTAAAAAGTCTAGCAACTTTAAACTTCTACTAATCTACTTGGCTTTGCCTGTTGTGTTGTACTAATTTAATTTCAGTAATATGGAATAAGTCACAATCTGGCTCCGATGACATCATCACGATGTCGATGACGCGGCGCAAGTGGCTTCAACAACAGTCACAGATCGGTCAAATAATCGTGTCATGATTTTTGAATGGCTCAAAAACCATATATGGCGCCCGAATCCGCCGAACATTTTTCAACACAGACTAGCATAAATCCCCATAGATCAGGATAAACACTAAATCTTTTCTCTTAGACACACCTATATAGCATAATCCGACCTGGTTTTGTATACGCGCATGCGATTTCATCGACACGCAATGCCTGACAATGGTGAAACTTCAATTTTTGGGAACGGCTCAAAACCATAGATGGCGCCCGATTCCGCCAAAGATTTTTCAACACAGACTAATATAAACCTAATAGATCTTGCTAAACACAAACGATTTCTTCTTATACTAATGCAAATGTGCTAACTTTACTAATGAAAAACAGCTATGTAGTCAAATCGATAAAATCTAGCTGATTATTTGGTCAAATTTGAAAAAGAAAGACACGTAAATAAAATTCGACTTACCAGCAAAATGAATCCATCAGCAGATGACGTCAATGACCAGATAAAGCGCGCGAATCCAAGAGTTAAAACAAAGCACTACCCGGGCGGTGCGTAAACGACACGGCTAAATCGTGAACGGATTTCGGCGCACGGAAAATTACGTAGCGAGCAGAATCGTTTGAAGTGCCTAATTAAAGGTCTATGATATTCGCATGCTACCCAGTACAGGTTGGCTGACAAAATCTCATAAAGTTCATAAATGCATTTGTGCCTCGGTAAACTATGCCACAGACCCACAATTATGACTCATATGACAAGATTGAATTTGGACAGAGAACTGCACAGATCACATGTGAAATGACCCACATTTGGACAATGCAGACCACAAGAAATATAAAACGAGCTTCTGGCACGAGACAAACATTTCTTAAGGTGTTCATCAGTAGTAAGGAAAACATCATGGCTGAATGTGTAAAACCATGACAGGCTTTCTAAAGGTGTTCATAAGCAGCAAGGAAAACATCATGGCTAAATGCGTAAAACCATGACAGGCTTTCTAAAGGTGTTCATAAGTAGCAAGGAAAACATCATGGCTGAATGTGTAAAACCATGACAGGCTTTCTAAAGGTGTTCATAAGTAGCAAGGAAAACATCATGGCTGAATGCGTAAAACCATGACAGGCTTTCTAGACACTGGCCACAGGCACCACCTCGGCTCAAGCATGATCCTTTGTGCTGGCTAACAATTTGACGTGAGCTGTATTATATGCCTGGATATCTCATGCAGACAGGGAAATAGAACCGGGTGGAGGGTAAATATGTAACCCGCAGTGGACTCACAAAGGCGTTGTTTGTTTATAAAACCCTTCTGGGGTAAGGATGGAGTGAAAGAGAGTTCGAGGAGGAAGCTGGAGAGGAGTTGGTAAAAGTAGGCTGGACAGGTGGAACAAACAGAGAGGAAGAATTAACAAAGAGAGTGGATACCTCAGAGAGGAGGGGGTAGAAGGAGAAGAGGAAGATTGTGACTGAGATATCCATCACATGTGGCCCAGTTTGAATTAAACTACATTGAAGTTATATTAACAACCACAAAGCAAATCTTTGGCTGTGGCAATCTGCCCAATTTAAGTGTTAGCTTCACACATATAAAAACAGGTGCCAATAACGACATTAAAAATAGCACTTAATGAACTTAAAACACACAGTGCACCACGTCTCGTTTTTGCAACAAAGTGTGACATTTCAATGAAAAGGAAAACGCCCATTCTGGTAACTAGTACAGGTGACTTCATTGCAGATAACGACATTTAAGATAACCCATAATGAACTTAAAACACACAGCGCACCACTTGTCTTGTTTTGGCAACAAAGTGATATTTCAATTAAGTAGAAAACGCCCATTCTGGTAACTGATGAAATACAACTGATTTCATTGCCGGTTATCTCTGCAAAACCACCTCGCCCCTGCCCCAAGAAAATCACTGAAACTTGAGTTCTTGGCACTTATTTACCATAACTTTGAAGGAATACGCATTTAATTAGAAGAGCGGCAGAAGTGGGAACAAAAGAATGAATAAATCAGACTGTTAGCACATGTGGGTCATTTTAATGTTTGTATCTGTACTTAGGTGTGATTTTTAAATGTTATATTTACTCTTGCATGTTTACGTTTATATTTGTAATTGTATGCTTTGCACAGGCAGAAATGCAATTTCCCTGTGAGGATCAATAAAGTATTCTTTACCTTATCTTTATTAGACAGGGGAACAAAGACAGCCGTGTTGAATCAGTGACAGAAGAAAAACATCTCCCCTGATGACAAGGATACAGAGAATAATATTATCCCAATGCAAACAGCTTGTGTCGCCACCTACCGGTCCGGCCTTGCGTCGTAAGAATGGTTTCCCATTCTTCAGCCAACGAATACTGAGTGAGGAACGTCCAGTAGCTGGACACTTGAAGGTGACCTTGCCCTTCACCGCGCAGTCCTTTGACCGCACTGGACGTTTTGTCTGCCACGCCGGGGCTGGAGACAAACAATAACTTGTCATGATAATGTCTTAACATTTCACTTCACAATTTAATAAACATATTAATTATATCAGCAAAAATTACCATCTTTGGTGGTACACCGAGGCACAAAACAAATTCCCGGAGTATTTGTAAATGATTTTCGTTTGTTATGATGTAAATTTGAATACTAGTAGTTTACAAGATAATGAAAGTTATAAATGGGAACTTCCGTGAAAAAGTGGACATGACTACCAAAAATTCAATTGAACAATTTGTAATATTAGATAAGTGAACATGACAGAGGGTGTATATATATATATATGTATATATATATATATATATATAAAGTTTGGTGTTCCATCTTAGCTTTTTGGTAAAATACAAGCATGTGAATACCGTGAACAAAATACAGGCTAAAACCTGTAATTTCAACAGATAACCAAGCTGCCAGTTGTCATTTTTCTATTTAATTAAGTTAGTATTAATTATTAATCTAATATGATTATTTAACAGCACATGTTGTAAATCATTACGCCGACCGTTCGTGTATAGCAAATTGAGGGGAAAAACTTGCGGACAACAAGTAAATAATAAACCACATGATCCAGGCCAGTATTAGTAGTAAAATAATATCATGCACAACTGAAAACATAGACTAAAAAACTTCATCTTGTGTCATTATATATGGCTCATATGTGTAGATCGTATTATATTCACTACGCTCAGCCTATATTTCTGTGTTATTTTTTGTGTATGCATAATTGCAATAGCATGGATATTATGTTAGTAAACAATCCTGAGACCTGACACACTGCTCGGGCACTTGTTATCATATAATTATGTTAACATCGCACACTTTATATCTAGATGTTTTATTACAACATTTGTTGGTTATCCTGTTATATGTAGTTATGCATCTACTGAATAAAAATAGTATTGCTATTACAACCTTGTAGACACTATAAATATAATTACAAAATTTTTCATCTTGCAAACATTAACCTGTTCAAACTAGCAAGGTCTACAAATCGTGTCATTTATCACCTAGATGTGTACACAATAACAGAACGATAAATGTCCACAACGTCTTATGGAAATAAATACCATGTAAAAAGCAAACATTTCAATCACAAATATGACCATTCAAAAGTTATGGAATTCTATGATAACAAGTGGTATTGACACCCCCTGGAGGGTTTGTGAATACACTATTCACAGGGACCTGGATCGGTCTACACTGGTCCTGCTACTAAGCACTTGTTGGGACACTCACAGAAAAGTTTACCCATTCCTCTTTCAACTACTCAGATCATCAATTCTGTCTTTCCAGGCCAGCTGATGGACAAGGCAACCAACTCTAGTGGAGGTCACACAAAGGGGTTTACAACCCCCATAATGTCAACACCCAGTACTTTATAAAACCTAATTGAGTTGTTATTTATCGCAAAATTATGCTTCCAATTTCACCAGTGTTTTCACTGTACGCATTTCGATTCCAGCAAATGTCAGGTCTACAAAGACACTCGAAATGATGGTGTTGGACCACACAGTGAGGACCATAAATCCTGAGTCATTGGAGTCAGAACCGTTACAATGACAGATCATGAATTGTTAGACATCCGCAGAAAGCGTAAGTGAAATATATGTTGGCAACAGATGTGCTTACCAAATAGACTTAGCCCAGGCGAGACCCGGGGCTTAAGTTCATAACCTGTACGATTCAAAAGAAGTTTATATATCATTGCCTACTTCAGTCCCAGACTCCCAGACAAAGACAACATGTCAGATATTGTCAGGTAAAACATGACATATGCACACACGCACGCACGCACGCACGCACACACGCACGCACACACACACACACACATAATGTATGCACTATAATTATAGACATTATACTACAACAAACACATCACAATCCTACTTGTAATTTATCCACTGGTATTACAAACAATTCTGCAACATCTGAACAGTTGTTCATTCCAAACTATATTTAATAAAATTTCATAAAACTACTAGCTTATTATAAAAATAAAATCTCTCCATTACTAGTGGTTCATTCTGAATTGAACTACGACAAGTTTCAAGAATTGCCACACAACCTCAAAGTAAATCACTGGGAGGGCAATCTGCCCAATTTGTGTTTTATCTTTATACAAATAATACAAAGTGCCAGTAACGACATTAATAACACTTAGTGAACTTAAACATACAGCATGCCACTAGTCTTGTCATTGGCAACAGAGTTATATTTCAATTATGTGGTAAACTCCCATTTTACTTAACTGATGAGATACAACTGATTTCATTGTGTTTATGTCAAAAAAGACACCTGTACTCGCCCTTGTCCCAAGAAAATCAGAGATATTTCAGTCCTAGGCACTTACTACTAACAATAACACTGAAGGTATGTTAATGAAATCAATTGGTTGGGTGTGTGTACATGCGTGGTCATTCATGCATGCATGTGTGCGTTCATGTGTGCAAAATGTAAGTGTTTACTAACAAGCACCAGTAAGCAGATCATGTGCAGGTATGTGATGATTACTTTGCTAAATTACACTACCACTAGTACTTGAAAGCATCATTTTAACTTTCACTGCTCATGTCATGATGCCAAACAATAACTTGACTGTGACACACATTTTATATCTATGCAGTGTAACTTACTGAAAGTCCTATACATGGCAAGGACTTGCGATCTTATCTAATGTAAGCAATGTACAGGTCTTGTTGAACACCCTATACTCAGTACACGGCAAGAAATCACGATCTAATCTACACAAATCCAATTTTGTTAGAGATCAAATGAAACCTCTATTGATTTGATGAAAACAACTGGATCAGTCAACTGTAACTTAATAGAAATATTTCCTTCAAGCTTGAATTTGAAACCTGCTAAATTTGTTATGATTATCATAAACAAATTAGCAGGTTTCAAATTTTCATAATGACACTGCACACAAAAAATAATTAAAACTGATGATGTGACAAATGTATTATCCATGAGACTACATCTTCAAAATGCCCATGGATGCCCTAAACCTGAACAATCAAAGGTATCATAACGACCGTTGATGTATTGGGACACCGTATGTTTTGGGACAGCCTAAAAATATAGAAAAAATTATATTTCTGTACTGTATGTTTTGAGACACCTTAATAAATATAATTATTTTTGTCCCTATGTGTCCGGACACACGGGATGTAGGGCCATTGACACTCAAAAATAGTTAGTAGCAGGGTAATTACTAATAGACAAGGATGACATGACGTCAGGACTTGTTCATGTCCCTAAGTATTGGGACAGTGAATCTGAGACTTATTTTTGTGCACCGTATGTTTTGGAACAGCTGATAATTTAATTATTTTTATTTGTTCCAATATATACAGTCATTACGGTAGTAGAGGCTGAACAAAATAAAACACCAGTCTCGAAAATGAGTATTTACCTAGCCACACAGACACACAAAACTGATTTTTGTTACATATATATATATATATATACATACCAATTGTTTTGTACTGGCAACAGAGTGATATTTCAATTAAGTGGTAAACTCCCATTATCTGAGATCTAACAATTACCTCACAAGAAATCTATGGGAAAGCAGTCAAACTACACCCTGTATTGGATGAAAACAAACCGGTGTTGATATGTTAATTGTGTGTCTTCATTAGCAGCTGGTCTAAGGAAAAGGAGGGGCCAATGTCTATTTATCAAACATTGGCCCCATGAGTCAGATAGTAAAATTCCCCACTCGGCATGTTTCTTTCCCATTAATCATGGGTACGGAAACGTAACAGCAAACAAAGATGCATCTTTTATAGTAACAGGAACAATAGTCAAGATATGAGAGGAATGCACGTCCGTCTCAGTGTTGGCCAACTTAAATAATGAGATGTTTCCAGACCATGAATGGGTCCACATACCTGGCAGACTGTTTTCAAGAAAAAAAGTCTGATTTCTTTCACCAAAATTAAATTTTTTCCTGTGCTTTAGATATTAAATAAATAAATATACTTATATAGCGCCAACTCTAGTTAGAAACTATTCAAGGCGCTTTACATGTAAAATAGTAATAAATCCAAAAAGTTATTAATTAAATAAAAAAAAATGATATTAAAAACAAATATCTTTAAATATTAGTATTATCATGTTATGTAAACAAAAGATAATTGATAAAAGCTTAATGCCAAGTCTAAAAGTCACAATTGCAGTTAAAATATTGATTAAAAGAGGGTGTTTAAAAGTGCTCTTAAAAGTGTCAGTGTTCATTACATGCATTGAAAACAAGTAGATCACTCCGCAGATCCTGGACTGCTGCGGCTGCTGGAGTTAAAATATCGATTAAAATAGTGTTTTTAATGCGCTTTTAAAAGCTGCTTCATTGTTTAGTTCAAGCATTGATGTGGGTAAATCGTTCCAGAGGTCCGGAGCTGCTGCCATAAAACTCGCGTCTCCGACTTTGCATCTTGTTCGCGGTCTCGCAAGTTGACGATTTCCCGTTGACCGAAGGGACCTGGTGGGCACGTAGAGGCAGACAAACTCGCTCAGGTACACGGGCCCACACTTGTTGACAGCTCTGTGCACGAATACCAGGACCTTGAAACGAACGCGTTCTCGTACCGGCAGCCAATGTAGGTCTTGGAGCACTGGCGTGATGCTTGCGTATTTGGGCACTCGCACGATCATTCTGGCTGCAGAGTTTTGGACACGCTGTAACCGTACAAAGTTCTTGTCCATGGTGCCGTACAGGAGGGAGTTGCAGTAGTCGAGCCTTGATGTCACTAATGCGTTGACTACTCTCTCCCTCGTCTGTCTTGGCAGGAACTTGTTGATTTGGCTGATGTGATGTAGGTGGAAATAGCAGGACCGGA
This sequence comes from Paraescarpia echinospica, assembly GCA_020002185.1. Taxonomy (NCBI): domain Eukaryota; kingdom Metazoa; phylum Annelida; class Polychaeta; order Sabellida; family Siboglinidae; genus Paraescarpia; species Paraescarpia echinospica. Next base: position 65,569,326 of record CM034534.1, on the reverse strand, counting down.
TAATCGCTGATGTGTTGGCAGTCATGTCCATATGACAGTCTAAGACGGCACCAAGGTCTTTAATCTGATGCACAGCTCGGATGAGAGAACCACCAACATTGATGCTGAGATCGTTTACTAACTTCTTTGCAGAAACTGGGACAATCGGAAGGAACTCGGTTTTCTGGTCGTTCAGTTTGAGGTAATTAGAGGTCAGCCACTCCCGAATCTCCATGACGCAGGCTTCAAGACGATGTAGGGCCTCGAGTAGTGCCGTAGGATTAAGCGCAAACGCACGCATCAGCTGCATGTCATCAGCATAATGATGAAACGTTACACCGTGCCTTCTGATGACATCGCCAACTGGTTGGACATACAGAGAGAACAGTATAGGCCCGAGGACGGATCCCTGCGGCACTCCTGTTTTAAGAATGTGATGTTCAGATGCACTCTGGCCAATTACAACATGCTGCTTGCGGTCTTGCAGATATGATTCCATCCACTGGAGGGCGTAACCTTGAATACCGTAGCGCTTGCTGAGCCGATTGAGTAGAGTAGTGTGGTCAATCGTGTCAAAAGCTGAACTCAGGTCAAGAAGCACGAGCAGGGTGCCTTCTTTACGATCCAATGCCACCCGGACATCACTGCAGACTTTCAACAATGCGGTTTCTGTAGTGAAGCTTTTTTTATGCCGACTGAAAAGGTTCATTCATATCTTGCGAGTCAAGATGATCAGACAATCGCGTTGCTACTATCTTCTCAATAACCTTGGACAGATGAGACAGACTGCTAACAGGTCTGTAGTTATGTAGCACATCACGGTCCAGAGATGGCTTCTTCAATAATGGACGAACACGAGCCTCCTTTAAGGACGCTGACACTGTTCCTTCTTCAAATGACTTGTTGGTAATGGCGGTAATAACTGGTACCAATGATGACAGGCACTGCTGAATTTGTTTGCCTGGCAGAGGATCGAGTTGACAGCTCTTTGTTAATCCAGACACAATCTTTTGTATTTTGTCTTCCGATGTTGGCACGAGCAAAACGAGAGGTTCATTGAAACATGCCTTCTCTCTCACTGGTGTGTTTGAGCGGTACATCGTTTCTAACTCTGCTCGAATCTGTTGCACTTTGTTAGTGAAGTGTTGCGCGAACTTACTGCAACCATCATCAGTGGATTCAAAGTCCGGATAAATGTTCTTCTGTTCAGTCCCGAGGGACCTCACGAGCCGGAACATCGATTTGTTGTCAGCTCTCTGCAGAGTGTCTTGATAGTAGTTACTCTTAGCCTTAGCTATGCAAACTGTAGAAGCATTGCGGGCTTCGACATAGAGCTGCCGGTGAACTTCGAGTTTGGTCGTCCTCCAACGATGTTCACACTGGAGTCTCTTCTCTCTAGCCTCCTTCACCTTTCTGTTGTACCATGGACATGGCTTAGTCCCTCTCCTCACTCTGTTCTTGATTGGAGCGTGTCTGTCCAAGACCGTACGCAATACTGTATCGTAGATGTTAACCATGTCTGGCGTAGTGACACCTTAACGACTTTCATCGACTGAAATATGACTTCCATCTTTACAGGAAACACTGAATAATTATCTACACATATATATATATATATATATTAGTACGTTTTATTTATTTTAAAAATGTATTACCTGAACCATCAAAAAATTTACTACATTCAACAACGTTCATCATTTTGGTTAAATACTGGCTACTACTGAAGGTTATTAACTAATCTGAAAATTAAAACACACTTCAGGGTCATAGCATATGTTTAGCTTTACACTGGGTCAGAGTAACTGAACTTGCTTCAACTTTAATCCACTTATCACACAATATCATAAAAACACATGTGGCTCCACCTACCTGCATCTTTGTCTGACAAACTGCTCTGTTGCGATCTTAGCAGGTTCCGTTTCTTGCGAGCTTCGGCGTAAAACGTACACAGGCCCACCAGCACAAAAATAAGCTGTCGGTTCATCAACATTTTCACAAGTCGTGTCTTGTAACAGGTTTTAAGACGTCTCGATCACTGCGTGGGTTCTAAACTGAGGCCTTCACAACCATCAAAGGTGTCCAATATCTGTGTTATGTGCACTCCATTGTCGCTGTTCAATTAACGCACGTCACTGACAGATAGCGGTCACATACCATCTCGAACAAAATCCACGTTACCGTTGTGACGATCGCAAAACATCAGTTCCATCACAAACTTGTATATATCCAGATGCAGAGAGCGTAGATGTTGTGTCACACCTGAAAGGTAATAAGAACAAAACGTTTAGCCACGCGCATACAACAGTAGTACGCTAGTTCGAAACAGCAGGATCTCACAGTTTTGTATTACTGCGAGTAACATCGATATCCGATTACACATTCACATCAATGTTTAACTAATGGTGAAATTTGTCGCCTTCGTCAGGGGTGGTGAATTCAACATAGGACCACAGTGACTAATTGTCACTAGAGTTGTGACCAGTGTCACTAAGACATTTATAACACTGACCAACCAACATCTGCAGGTGGTGGAAGTTCGGATCATAGATGGCAGAAAAAAGCACTGTAGCACTGTCATGGTGGGAAACACGTAGAAAACAATGGTATTATCACAATATAGCAAAACCATTCACCCATCATATAACTGTCATCTTTATATCATTGATTTTCGTTTCATGATTATACAATTATTGCTCCATTTGTGCTAACTAAATATATCAATAAAGAATTTCATCAACATTAGTTTTAAACTATATTTTTGCAGGAGTTTAAATCACTATAATGGTGTCACTGGATTATGCGGGCATTGCATGCATAGCTAATGTACTGGTAGGTTAAGTTGACCCAATTATACTTTACACTTTCAGGCCCCAAAACATGCTGCACACTGTGCCTATTGTGAAACTTTGGAACATGACCAGATGTGTTTTATGCTCTGCCGAATAGGCTTACATCAAGTCAAACACAGCAAGATCAAATATGATTACAGGTCTATTACATATTCACATAGATCTATTTGAAACGCAGATACTGTGCACAGTAAGTTCCTTGGACATACAGATGGGCCAGAGGTTTCCTAAACTAACACCATGTATCACATTTTCTATGTACACAAAATAGAAAGTGAGCACGTAAGAGATAGAGATGTTACATATATTTTAAGGGCGGTTGCCTGTACCACTAGCCAGAAGCTTGCTAATCTGTCGTACGGTACCCAACTTGCAGTTTGTTAAATGGGAACCAGGAACTTCCAAAGCAAGTTTGTGTAGGGACACGTGCCTCTGCTATAATCCTAACTGCCAATTACAGACAATAGTGGCTGTTTAGTATTTGAATGTTGTCTTTATAATTTTAACATGTCACAAACACAACTTTCAAAATGTGATTGTTGTTTCATGATTATTAAACACAATTTGTTGGGCCGTACGCCTTCAACATATTTATTATATATTTATTTATTCTAGTATTAAGAATATATATATATATATCCATGCCAAATCATAAAATTATCTTCGTTCATGCATTCTCAGCTCAGTCTTCATTAATTTATCACAACAGAATCTTAAGTAACTTCATTCAAGACAATCAGCAAGTAAAATACATATACTAAGCTACTTCGCAAACTTTGCATGCACACAAGTAAAGTGGACAATGCATAGCTGTGGTTGTATTTTCCAATACCATAGATACAGGCCGTGGAGATCTAAGGTACATGTAAATGAAAGACTGAGTGTGATTGTGAAAGGGTGTTTGCTTACGCCCAATAGCGTAACATTACTGGGTGACTGGTAAACACAAATGTAGTCAAAAGAACTCTTGTACATTAAAAATACAATATTATTATAATTTAGAGTTTTTTAGTGGATAAGACACATTCACCGACATATACGACTAACTCTATAACAGTTGACAGTAGATAAATAATCAAACAGACTGTGGTGTTTGCTTGTGAGTGTGTCACATCACATACATGTGACAAATCACAACATTTAAGCAAATGCAGTGGTTTGCGTGACTACACAGTCATTGACAGAACATATATGTTAGTGTCAGTAGTGAGTTCTTTATTTCTATTTTTTTTCGACCACTCTAGCCTCTGCAAGTTTATTGACAGCCTGTACAGTGTGGTTACCAAACTCTTCTGTTAATCATTTGAGGCCTAATTCAACTCGCCAGCTTTTTTTAGAACAATATGATCACCAAGCCCAATACTGCATATGCTATGGCCATGCTGGCACTGCACAAGACCCAATGGCCACCACTGTGAGCAGTAGCAATAAACTCATCAAGGTGCCTAGAGACTTAGCTTAGGATCTGTCACCTAGGACTGGGCTAGGCCTAGTTTAGGTAATACTAGTAGTAGGTGGTCACTGCCTCACTCCCACCCATCCTGGCCATTGTCACAGACGCTGTCAATCAGTGGTTCTATAAGTCTTGCGGCTCCAAATAACGAGACGGGACCAACATTAACTTGATCATCTGAGTTTCAAAGGATACACAGTCCCCAACGTTGACAGCCATGTTTTTACACCAACAACAATGAATTGCACCGTGTCCGTGGTCATGGACCGTGTCTAGTCCGAATCTTGGACCCAAAACTGTCTGTCCCCAAGTTGCCAAGAAATTGCCAATCCAGTTGATGAAGTGGATGTCGCAAGCCAAATTACACTACCGTGCCTCTCTAATCGCAACATACTCAACCTGTAAAGAAGGAAATTGTGTGACAAAACCAAGTAATTATTTTGCCAGCTTAGGCTTAGACTAAGCTTTGTTTGGATTAACTAAATGTTAAAATTGCCCGTACCATTTCTATCTAGAACTCCCTCCCATCCAGTGTAGCAGTTTCCCGCCTTGGTGTCCTTCAAGAGGGACCTCGCCTCTCACACACTTTGAATTATATAGCCAGTGTGGGGCAACCAAAGTAGTATAGTTGATGGGCTAGAGCTATGTCGGTCCGAGGATATCTCCTCGGGTGCCGCTATCACGGCTATGCCTACAGCTAAGGCTACCGAATTGGTCTGGTCAGGATACCTGAACACTGGTTGCCCATCCCCTCTTTTTCCTGTTTTCATTTGTTTCCTTTTATTTCTTCCTGTGTCACGCGCGCGTCAATGTTGTGCAATTATTAAATATGACAGCTCGATGTAAAAGATTGAAGGTTAATGACGCCACAGACTGATAAGCCTCTGAACTGATCCAAAGACAGCAGGAACAGAGTTGGCGTTTCCTTGGTAAAATAACAGGCGCTTGTTCTCGATGTGCATTTACCCGTCTCACCGAATTCCCTCCTTTCAAATAGTGCGACGTTAAAAACTATTTTACTGTTTTAAAACGGTACAAAATTAACTGCATGACTACCATCGGAGCAATATGTGTCACACATCGTTACTCTGGACCTAGTCGATTAGCAGTATGACTTACGTCGTGAATAATTTATCAAATCACTGTTGCATATGAAAAACTAGAATATTCATGAGTTACTACGCGCCACTACTACTTCCAATGATTTATGGCATATATGACGTCGTAAACATACGTTTGTGACAATGTTGACGTACGTACCGTGGCAATTGTCCAGATACTATTCGGATAAGCCTAATCTATGTCAACAAAGCTTAATACCCTGCACGGATACCAGTAATTTAGGTCATGGAGGTAGGCCCGTAGGTCCCTATCTAGCAAAACAGAATTGCCGAATCATAAAATAAACCGACATCAGCGTCATGCGAGTTACAACACTTACGCGAACAGACTTTGCCACAACACGCTCAAAGCTTCATGTATCGCACTCTATCGAAACCAAAGGTCGTCCTGTCTTCGCCAAGGCTCGTCGCCTGGCACCTGAAAAGTTGACGATTGCTAAACGCGAGTTCGAAACGATGTTAGACATGGGAGTGATTAGAAGATCGTCCAGTGCGTGGTCTTCTCCTCTACACATGGTCCCCAAGAAAGGAGTTGGACAATGGCGTCCATGTGGTGACTATCGCGCTCTTAACGACATCACAGTCCCTGACCGCTACCCGATCCCACATCTACAAGACTTTACAACGAAACTGGCAGGAGCGAGAATATTCTCCAAAGTTGATCTCGTTCGCGCATATCATCAGATTCCAGTGGCGGCTGAGGATATCCAAAAGACAGCGATAATCACACCATTCGGGTTGTTCGAATACGTACGAATGCCATATGGTCTGCGGAATGCTGCACATACATTCCAAAGATTCATGGATGATGTATGTCGTGAATTAGACTTCGTCTTCGTGTATTTAGACGATATCCTGATAGCCAGCAGATCAGAGGTTGAACACAGAGAACATCTACGTCGCCTCTTTGAAACGTTAGCCGAGCATAACGTGGTTCTGAATCCGGCTAAGTGTGAATTTGGTGCGACAAGTCTGGAATTTCTGGGACATAACATTGACTCGTCAGGTGCCTTCCCCCTGCCAGATAGAGTTCTGACGGTGAGAGAATTCCCTAGACCGACCAACACGCGTTCACTTCGAGAATTTCTCGGTCTCGTCAACTTCTACCACCGCTTTATACCACGATGCGCGCAGATCTTGCATCCTCTTCATCGACTGTTGTCAGCAGACGCTACAGATGAAAAGAGGTCAACTGCTACAAAGAAGGACATCACATGGACAGAGGAATGTGAGACTGCTTTTGAGTCAAGCAAACGAGCGTTGGCCGATGCAACGATGCTCACTCATCCCCATCATGATGCACCAACCAGCATTACTTCTGATGCATCTGACGTTGCTGTGGGAGCGGTGCTTTCTCAACTGGTTCGTGGACAATGGCGACCCATTTCCTTCTTCTCAAGAAAGCTCAAACCACCAGAGACTCGCTACAGTACATTCGACCGTGAACTGTTGGCCGTGTATCTATCTCTTCGCCACTTCAGATACTTTGTAGAAGGGCGAGAGTTTCATGTCAACACAGATCATAAACCGTTGACTTACGCCATCAGCAACCCCTCTGACAAACATTCGCCTCGACAGACGCGCCACCTATCGTACATTGCTGAATTCACTACCGATCTCAGATATCTCAAAGGAGAAGACAACGTGGTTGCTGATACACTCTCAAGAGCTGAACTGTGTGATCAGAATAATGCCATTACATCGTCTGCAGTCGACTACGAAAGAATGGCACAGTTACAACGAGAAGACGATGAAATGCCGGCTTATCGTACGGCTATCACTGGATTGCAACTCGTAGATCTGCCACTTCTCGATTCAACCGATACGCTGTTGTGTGATATCTCGCAAGGATATGCTCGACCTGTTGTGCCACGTGTCTTACGTCGAGACATTTTCGATCAGTTGCACAATCTTTCTCATCCTGGTGGCAAAGCAACCAAACGCCTGGTTTCTGCCAGATTCGTGTGGCACGGTCTCAATCGAGAGGTTACGCAATGGGCGCGGAACTGCTGTTCATGTCAACAGTCGAAGATTCAGCGACACATCGCTTCTCCTGTTCACAAGATTGACATTCCCGATCGCCGTTTTGATGCCATTCATGTTGACATTGTAGGCCCACTTCCTCATTCGCAGGGATATAATTACCTGTTCACAGTGGTGGATCGCTTCACCCGTTGGCCCGAAGCTATACCAATGGTCAATGCAACTGCTGAATGTTGTGCTCGCGCTCTTCTCGACCAATGGATCTCACGATTCGGGGTTCCGTCGACAATCATTTCGGATAGAGGACGACAGTTTGAGTCCAATCTCTGGACGGAGCTAATGAAAATCATGGCATGCACTCGTGTTCGAACGACATCTTATCACCCGCAAGCCAACGGCATGGTCGAGAGATTCCATCGTCAACTCAAGTCATCACTGAAAAGTCGTCTCGAAACAGCTGCTAACTGTTGGATCTTTGTGCTTCCGACAGTTCTACTCGGGATACGTGCTGCTGTGAAGGAAGATCTAGGATGTTCCTCGGCCGAACTAGTGTTTGGTATGCCACTGCGTTTACCTGGACAGTTCTTCGAACAACTACCCGCTGGACACGTAGACGATCCAGCCGCGTTCCTCCCACGTCTGCGCACTGCTATGCGAGATTTGCGACCTACCATTCCGGAACATCATGGTTCACACAGAACTGCTGTTCCCACTGCGTTGACATCAGCGACACACGTATTCGTTAGACATGATGCACATCGCACCCCTCTGCAGCGACCGTACGATGGCCCGTTTCTCATCCTTCAACGGAACGAGAAGTTCTTCGTCTTGGATTGCAACGGCCGACATGAAACTGTATCCATTGACAGACTGAAACCGGCGTTCCTAGACACTGACATTATAGGAGCTCTTCCACCACAGCTACCTACTACTAGAGGTGGCCGAGTTGTACGGTTACCAGTTCGATATCGACCTTGAACCCGTACTCAAGCTCTGGGGGGAGGTTCTGTGGCGCCGACGTCTACAAGGACAGATGTACCGGAAATGACAATAGAGGAGCATTTATCGTTATCATCCGTAACGACGTGTTCTCGTCAAGTGATTCTATATTATCGATAATTATGTTTATTACGGTAGCATGTTACGCTACATTATATATGTGAATTACTACATGTGTTGTGTTCTTTTCTATTGATATTACATTGATCACAACAAACGACTTTTAGTGTTTTGCAAACAGTTTATTTATAAACACTCGAACACTAAATTGGTGACCCTGACGTGATTACAAAACATCATGGCCGAAGCGACGTTCACTAACGCTGTGAGCATAAAAATTTCTCCCTTCTGGACGGAAAATCCGCGATTGTGGTTTGCACAAATTGAAGAACAATTTACGGCAATGCGCATAACACAACAAGAGACCAAGTTCGGTCACATCATCGGTGCGCTAGCTCCATCAATCGCAGCTGAAATAGAAGATGTGATTCTCGACCCGCCAGCTGAGAATCAATATGATGCTCTCAAAAACGCTCTCATTACACGCCTGGGTGTTACAGAAGAAGAAAGGATGGATCGGTTGTTAACTGGCGTCTCTCTGGGAGATCAAAACCATCATCTTTACTTCGTCAAATGCAAAGACTGAGAGGCACTGGAGCCGCAGCGTTAAACGACATCGTTTTTCGTCGTCTATTCCTCACTCGTCTCCCAGATCACGTTCAAGTAGCTTTGGCCACGCGTGCCAACGTTTCACTGACTGAATTGGCAACACAAGCAGATGTCATGATGGCTGTGGGCAACCGAGTGAATTGTAACACCCTTGAAGCGGATACCTCTACGCAAAAGCCTTCACTGTCTTCTCTGTCTTCAGAAACACTCCTCGAAATCGACTCACTCAGAAGAGAAAATGCAAGACTGCGGAACCAAGTAGAGCAACAGAACGTACCTCGACATACCAGTGACAACCAACTGTGTTGGTTTCATGCTAAGTTCGGTACCAAAGCTCGTAAATGTCGATCGCCGTGTTCTTGGTCGGGAAAAGCCAACGCTGCCCACTAGTGGCGAATAGTGGATGCAGTCATGTTTCTCGCCTACTTTACCTCACCGATCATGCATCCAAAACGCGTTTTTTGATCGACACGGGTGCAGAGGTCAGCGTTTTTCCAGCAACAAGTCGCGAAAAACTCGAGAGTAAACAAGGTCAACCGTTGGTAGCAGCCAATGGTTCGAGAATTGCAGTCTATGGAGAACGAAACATCTCCCTTGACATTGGATTTCAACGTAACTACACCTGGAAATTCCAAATTGCAGACGTACGCATGGCGCTCATTGGTGCTGATTTTCTTCGCTCCAGTGGAATCGTTGTAGACATGAAGAACAACCGTATAATAGAAGCTGCATCATTTGCACACGTGTCTCTTCAACCTACAGCACTACAACCTCTTCGATTGCATTTCCTCAAATCACCATCAGAATATGAAACCATTTTGACTGATTTCCCGTCTCTTACGCGAACAGACTTTGCCACAACACGCTCAAAGCTTCATGTATCGCACTCTATCGAAACCAAAGGTCGTCCTGTCTTCGCCAAGGCTCGTCGCCTGGCACCTGAAAAGTTGACGATTGCTAAACGCGAGTTCGAAACGATGTTAGACATGGGAGTGATTAGAAGATCGTCCAGTGCGTGGTCTTCTCCTCTACACATGGTCCCCAAGAAAGGAGTTGGACAATGGCGTCCATGTGGTGACTATCGCGCTCTTAACGACATCACAGTCCCTGACCGCTACCCGATCCCACATCTACAAGACTTTACAGCGAAACTGGCAGGAGCGAGAATATTCTCCAAAGTTGATCTCGTTCGCGCATATCATCAGATTCCAGTGGCGGCTGAGGATATCCAAAAGACAGCGATAATCACACCATTCGGGTTGTTCGAATACGTACGAATGCCATATGGTCTGCGGAATGCTGCACAGACATTCCAAAGATTCATGGATGATGTATGTCGTGAATTAGACTTCGTCTTCGTGTATTTAGACGATATCCTGATAGCCAGCAGATCAGAGGTTGAACACAGAGAACATCTACGTCGCCTCTTTGAAACGTTAGCCGAGCATAACGTGGTTCTGAATCCGGCTAAGTGTGAATTTGGTGCGACAAGTCTGGAATTTCTGGGACATAACATTGACTCGTCAGGTGCCTTCCCCCTGCCAGATAGAGTTCTGACGGTGAGAGAATTCCCTAGACCGACCAACACGCGTTCACTTCGAGAATTTCTCGGTCTCGTCAACTTCTACCACCGCTTTATACCACGATGCGCGCAGATCTTGCATCCTCTTCATCGACTGTTGTCAGCAGACGCTACAGATGAAAAGAGGTCAACTGCTACAAAGAAGGACATCACATGGACAGAGGAATGTGAGACTGCTTTTGAGTCAAGCAAACGAGCGTTGGCCGATGCAACGATGCTCACTCATCCCCATCATGATGCACCAACCAGCATTACTTCTGATGCATCTGACGTTGCTGTGGGAGCGGTGCTTTCTCAACTGGTTCGTGGACAATGGCGACCCATTTCCTTCTTCTCAAGAAAGCTCAAACCACCAGAGACTCGCTACAGTACATTCGACCGTGAACTGTTGGCCGTGTATCTATCTCTTCGCCACTTCAGATACTTTGTAGAAGGGCGAGAGTTTCATGTCAACACAGATCATAAACCGTTGACTTACGCCATCAGCAACCCCTCTGACAAACATTCGCCTCGACAGACGCGCCACCTATCGTACATTGCTGAATTCACTACCGATCTCAGATATCTCAAAGGAGAAGACAACGTGGTTGCTGATACACTCTCAAGAGCTGAACTGTGTGATCAGAATAATGCCATTACATCGTCTGCAGTCGACTACGAAAGAATGGCACAGTTACAACGAGAAGACGATGAAATGCCGGCTTATCGTACGGCTATCACTGGGTTGCAACTCGTAGATCTGCCACTTCTCGATTCAACTGATACGCTGTTGTGTGATATCTCGCAAGGATATGCTCGACCTGTTGTGCCACGTGTCTTACGTCGAGACATTTTCGATCAGTTGCACAATCTTTCTCATCCTGGTGGCAAAGCAACCAAACGCCTGGTTTCTGCCAGATTCGTGTGGCACGGTCTCAATCGAGAGGTTACGCAATGGGCGCGGAACTGCTGTTCATGTCAACAGTCGAAGATTCAGCGACACATCGCTTCTCCTGTTCACAAGATTGACATTCCCGATCGCCGTTTTGATGCCATTCATGTTGACATTGTAGGCCCACTTCCTCATTCGCAGGGATATAATTACCTGTTCACAGTGGTGGATCGCTTCACCCGTTGGCCCGAAGCTATACCAATGGTCAATGCAACTGCTGAATGTTGTGCTCGCGCTCTTCTCGACCAATGGATCTCACGATTCGGGGTTCCGTCGACAATCATTTCGGATAGAGGACGACAGTTTGAGTCCAATCTCTGGACGGAGCTAATGAAAATCATGGCATGCACTCGTGTTCGAACGACATCTTATCACCCGCAAGCCAACGGCATGGTCGAGAGATTCCATCGTCAACTCAAGTCATCACTGAAAAGTCGTCTCGAAGCAGCTGCTAACTGTTGGATCTTTGTGCTTCCGACAGTTCTACTCGGGATACGTGCTGCTGTGAAGGAAGATCTAGGATGTTCCTCGGCCGAACTAGTGTTTGGTATGCCACTGCGTTTACCTGGACAGTTCTTCGAACAACTACCCGCTGGACACGTAGACGATCCAGCCGCGTTCCTCCCACGTCTGCGCACTGCTATGCGAGATTTGCGACCTACCATTCCGGAACATCATGGTTCACACAGAACTGCTGTTCCCACTGCGTTGACATCAGCGACACACGTATTCGTTAGACATGATGCACATCGCACCCCTCTGCAGCGACCGTACGATGGCCCGTTTCTCATCCTTCAACGGAACGAAAAGTTCTTCGTCTTGGATTGCAACGGCCGACATGAAACTGTATCCATTGACAGACTGAAACCGGCGTTCCTAGACACTGACATTATAGGAGCTCTTCCACCACAGCTACCTACTACTAGAGGTGGCCGAGTTGTACGGTTACCAGTTCGATATCGACCTTGAACCCGTACTCAAGCTCTGGGGGGAGGTTCTGTGGCGCCGACGTCTACAAGGACAGATGTACCGGAAATGACAATAGAGGAGCATTTATCGTTATCATCCGTAACGACGTGTTCTCGTCAAGTGATTCTATATTATCGATAATTATGTTTATTACGGTAGCATGTTACGCTACATTATATATGTGAATTACTACATGTGTTGTGTTCTTTTCTATTGATATTACATTGATCACAACAAACGACTTTTAGTGTTTTGCAAACAGTTTATTTATAAACACTCGAACACTAAATTGGTGACCCTGACGTGATTACAAAACATCATGGCCGAAGCGACGTTCACTAACGCTGTGAGCATAAAAATTTCTCCCTTCTGGACGGAAAATCCGCGATTGTGGTTTGCACAAATTGAAGAACAATTTACGGCAATGCGCATAACACAACAAGAGACCAAGTTCGGTCACATCATCGGTGCGCTAGCTCCATCAATCGCAGCTGAAATAGAAGATGTGATTCTCGAACCGCCAGCTGAGAATCAATATGATGCTCTCAAAAACGCTCTCATTACACGCCTGGGTGTTACAGAAGAAGAAAGGATGGATCGGTTGTTAACTGGCGTCTCTCTGGGAGATCAAAAACCATCATCTTTACTTCGTCAAATGCAAAGACTGAGAGGCACTGGAGCCGCAGCGTTAAACGACATCGTTTTTCGTCGTCTATTCCTCACTCGTCTCCCAGATCACGTTCAAGTAGCTTTGGCCACGCGTGCCAACGTTTCACTGACTGAATTGGCAACACAAGCAGATGTCATGATGGCTGTGGGCAACCGAGTGAATTGTAACACCCTTGAAGCGGATACCTCTACGCAAAAGCCTTCACTGTCTTCTCTGTCTTCAGAAACACTCCTCGAAATCGACTCACTCAGAAGAGAAAATGCAAGACTGCGGAACCAAGTAGAGCAACAGAACGTACCTCGACATACCAGTGACAACCAACTGTGTTGGTTTCATGCTAAGTTCGGTACCAAAGCTCGTAAATGTCGATCGCCGTGTTCTTGGTCGGGAAAAGCCAACGCTGCCCACTAGTGGCGAATAGTGGATGCAGTCATGTTTCTCGCCTACTTTACCTCACCGATCATGCATCCAAAACGCGTTTTTTATCGACACGGGTGCAGAGGTCAGCGTTTTTCCAGCAACAAGTCGCGAAAAACTCGAGAGTAAACAAGGTCAACCGTTGGTAGCAGCCAATGGTTCGAGAATTGCAGTCTATGGAGAACGAAACATCTCCCTTGACATTGGATTTCAACGTAACTACACCTGGAAATTCCAAATTGCAGACGTACGCATGGCGCTCATTGGTGCTGATTTTCTTCGCTCCAGTGGAATCGTTGTAGACATGAAGAACAACCGTATAATAGAAGCTGCATCATTTGCACACGTGTCTCTTCAACCTACAGCACTACAACCTCTTCGATTGCATTTCCTCAAATCACCATCAGAATATGAAACCATTTTGACTGATTTCCCGTCTCTTACGCGAACAGACTTTGCCACAACACGCTCAAAGCTTCATGTATCGCACTCTATCGAAACCAAAGGTCGTCCTGTCTTCGCCAAGGCTCGTCGCCTGGCACCTGAAAAGTTGACGATTGCTAAACGCGAGTTCGAAACGATGTTAGACATGGGAGTGATTAGAAGATCGTCCAGTGCGTGGTCTTCTCCTCTACACATGGTCCCCAAGAAAGGAGTTGGACAATGGCGTCCATGTGGTGACTATCGCGCTCTTAACGACATCACAGTCCCTGACCGCTACCCGATCCCACATCTACAAGACTTTACAGCGAAACTGGCAGGAGCGAGAATATTCTCCAAAGTTGATCTCGTTCGCGCATATCATCAGATTCCAGTGGCGGCTGAGGATATCCAAAAGACAGCGATAATCACACCATTCGGGTTGTTCGAATACGTACGAATGCCATATGGTCTGCGGAATGCTGCACATACATTCCAAAGATTCATGGATGATGTATGTCGTGAATTAGACTTCGTCTTCGTGTATTTAGACGATATCCTGATAGCCAGCAGATCAGAGGTTGAACACAGAGAACATCTACGTCGCCTCTTTGAAACGTTAGCCGAGCATAACGTGGTTCTGAATCCGGCTAAGTGTGAATTTGGTGCGACAAGTCTGGAATTTCTGGGACATAACATTGACTCGTCAGGTGCCTTCCCCCTGCCAGATAGAGTTCTGACGGTGAGAGAATTCCCTAGACCGACCAACACGCGTTCACTTCGAGAATTTCTCGGTCTCGTCAACTTCTACCACCGCTTTATACCACGATGCGCGCAGATCTTGCATCCTCTTCATCGACTGTTGTCAGCAGACGCTACAGATGAAAAGAGGTCAACTGCTACAAAGAAGGACATCACATGGACAGAGGAATGTGAGACTGCTTTTGAGTCAAGCAAACGAGCGTTGGCCGATGCAACGATGCTCACTCATCCCCATCATGATGCACCAACCAGCATTACTTCTGATGCATCTGACGTTGCTGTGGGAGCGGTGCTTTCTCAACTGGTTCGTGGACAATGGCGACCCATTTCCTTCTTCTCAAGAAAGCTCAAACCACCAGAGACTCGCTACAGTACATTCGACCGTGAACTGTTGGCCGTGTATCTATCTCTTCGCCACTTCAGATACTTTGTAGAAGGGCGAGAGTTTCATGTCAACACAGATCATAAACCGTTGACTTACGCCATCAGCAACCCCTCTGACAAACATTCGCCTCGACAGTCGCGCCACCTATCGTACATTGCTGAATTCACTACCGATCTCAGATATCTCAAAGGAGAAGACAACGTGGTTGCTGATACACTCTCAAGAGCTGAACTGTGTGATCAGAATAATGCCATTACATCGTCTGCAGTCGACTACGAAAGAATGGCACAGTTACAACGAGAAGACGATGAAATGCCGGCTTATCGTACGGCTATCACTGGATTGCAACTCGTAGATCTGCCACTTCTCGATTCAACCGATACGCTGTTGTGTGATATCTCGCAAGGATATGCTCGACCTGTTGTGCCACGTGTCTTACGTCGAGACATTTTCGATCAGTTGCACAATCTTTCTCATCCTGGTGGCAAAGCAACCAAACGCCTGGTTTCTGCCAGATTCGTGTGGCACGGTCTCAATCGAGAGGTTACGCAATGGGCGCGGAACTGCTGTTCATGTCAACAGTCGAAGATTCAGCGACACATCGCTTCTCCTGTTCACAAGATTGACATTCCCGATCGCCGTTTTGATGCCATTCATGTTGACATTGTAGGCCCACTTCCTCATTCGCAGGGATATAATTACCTGTTCACAGTGGTGGATCGCTTCACCCGTTGGCCCGAAGCTATACCAATGGTCAATGCAACTGCTGAATGTTGTGCTCGCGCTCTTCTCGACCAATGGATCTCACGATTCGGGGTTCCGTCGACAATCATTTCGGATAGAGGACGACAGTTTGAGTCCAATCTCTGGACGGAGCTAATGAAAATCATGGCATGCACTCGTGTTCGAACGACATCTTATCACCCGCAAGCCAACGGCATGGTCGAGAGATTCCATCGTCAACTCAAGTCATCACTGAAAAGTCGTCTCGAAGCAGCTGCTAACTGTTGGATCTTTGTGCTTCCGACAGTTCTACTCGGGATACGTGCTGCTGTGAAGGAAGATCTAGGATGTTCCTCGGCCGAACTAGTGTTTGGTATGCCACTGCGTTTACCTGGACAGTTCTTCGAACAACTACCCGCTGGACACGTAGACGATCCAGCCGCGTTCCTCCCACGTCTGCGCACTGCTATGCGAGATTTGCGACCTACCATTCCGGAACATCATGGTTCACACAGAACTGCTGTTCCCACTGCGTTGACATCAGCGACACACGTATTCGTTAGACATGATGCACATCGCACCCCTCTGCAGCGACCGTACGATGGCCCGTTTCTCATCCTTCAACGGAACGAGAAGTTCTTCGTCTTGGATTGCAACGGCCGACATGAAACTGTATCCATTGACAGACTGAAACCGGCGTTCCTAGACACTGACATTATAGGAGCTCTTCCACCACAGCTACCTACTACTAGAGGTGGCCGAGTTGTACGGTTACCAGTTCGATATCGACCTTGAACCCGTACTCAAGCTCTGGGGGGAGGTTCTGTGGCGCCGACGTCTACAAGGACAGATGTACCGGAAATGACAATAGAGGAGCATTTATCGTTATCATCCGTAACGACGTGTTCTCGTCAAGTGATTCTATATTATCGATAATTATGTTTATTACGGTAGCATGTTACGCTACATTATATATGTGAATTACTACATGTGTTGTGTTCTTTTCTATTGATATTACATTGATCACAACAAACGACTTTTAGTGTTTTGCAAACAGTTTATTTATAAACACTCGAACACTAAATTGGTGACCCTGACGTGATTACAAAACATCATGGCCGAAGCGACGTTCACTAACGCTGTGAGCATAAAAATTTCTCCCTTCTGGACGGAAAATCCGCGATTGTGGTTTGCACAAATTGAAGAACAATTTACGGCAATGCGCATAACACAACAAGAGACCAAGTTCGGTCACATCATCGGTGCGCTAGCTCCATCAATCGCAGCTGAAATAGAAGATGTGATTCTCGAACCGCCAGCTGAGAATCAATATGATGCTCTCAAAAACGCTCTCATTACACGCCTGGGTGTTACAGAAGAAGAAAGGATGGATCGGTTGTTAACTGGCGTCTCTCTGGGAGATCAAAAACCATCATCTTTACTTCGTCAAATGCAAAGACTGAGAGGCACTGGAGCCGCAGCGTTAAACGACATCGTTTTTCGTCGTCTATTCCTCACTCGTCTCCCAGATCACGTTCAAGTAGCTTTGGCCACGCGTGCCAACGTTTCACTGACTGAATTGGCAACACAAGCAGATGTCATGATGGCTGTGGGCAACCGAGTGAATTGTAACACCCTTGAAGCGGATACCTCTACGCAAAAGCCTTCACTGTCTTCTCTGTCTTCAGAAACACTCCTCGAAATCGACTCACTCAGAAGAGAAAATGCAAGACTGCGGAACCAAGTAGAGCAACAGAACGTACCTCGACATACCAGTGACAACCAACTGTGTTGGTTTCATGCTAAGTTCGGTACCAAAGCTCGTAAATGTCGATCGCCGTGTTCTTGGTCGGGAAAAGCCAACGCTGCCCACTAGTGGCGAATAGTGGATGCAGTCATGTTTCTCGCCTACTTTACCTCACCGATCATGCATCCAAAACGCGTTTTTTGATCGACACGGGTGCAGAGGTCAGCGTTTTTCCAGCAACAAGTCGCGAAAAACTCGAGAGTAAACAAGGTCAACCGTTGGTAGCAGCCAATGGTTCGAGAATTGCAGTCTATGGAGAACGAAACATCTCCCTTGACATTGGATTTCAACGTAACTACACCTGGAAATTCCAAATTGCAGACGTACGCATGGCGCTCATTGGTGCTGATTTTCTTCGCTCCAATGGAATCGTTGTAGACATGAAGAACAACCGTATAATAGAAGCTGCATCATTTGCACACGTGTCTCTTCAACCTACAGCACTACAACCTCTTCGATTGCATTTCCTCAAATCACCATCAGAATATGAAACCATTCTGACTGATTTCCCGTCTCTTACGCGAACAGACTTTGCCACAACACGCTCAAAGCTTCATGTATCGCACTCTATCGAAACCAAAGGTCGTCCTGTCTTCGCCAAGGCTCGTCGCCTGGCACCTGAAAAGTTGACGATTGCTAAACGCGAGTTCGAAACGATGTTAGACATGGGAGTGATTAGAAGATCGTCCAGTGCGTGGTCTTCTCCTCTACACATGGTCCCCAAGAAAGGAGTTGGACAATGGCGTCCATGTGGTGACTATCGCGCTCTTAACGACATCACAGTCCCTGACCGCTACCCGATCCCACATCTACAAGACTTTACAGCGAAACTGGCAGGAGCGAGAATATTCTCCAAAGTTGATCTCGTTCGCGCATATCATCAGATTCCAGTGGCGGCTGAGGATATCCAAAAGACAGCGATAATCACACCATTCGGGTTGTTCGAATACGTACGAATGCCATATGGTCTGCGGAATGCTGCACAGACATTCCAAAGATTCATGGATGATGTATGTCGTGAATTAGACTTCGTCTTCGTGTATTTAGACGATATCCTGATAGCCAGCAGATCAGAGGTTGAACACAGAGAACATCTACGTCGCCTCTTTGAAACGTTAGCCGAGCATAACGTGGTTCTGAATCCGGCTAAGTGTGAATTTGGTGCGACAAGTCTGGAATTTCTGGGACATAACATTGACTCGTCAGGTGCTTTCCCCCTGCCAGATAGAGTTCTGACGGTGAGAGAATTCCCTAGACCGACCAACACGCGTTCACTTCGAGAATTTCTCGGTCTCGTCAACTTCTACCACCGCTTTATACCACGATGCGCGCAGATCTTGCATCCTCTTCATCGACTGTTGTCAGCAGACGCTACAGATGAAAAGAGGTCAACTGCTACAAAGAAGGACATCACATGGACAGAGGAATGTGAGACTGCTTTTGAGTCAAGCAAACGAGCGTTGGCCGATGCAACGATGCTCACTCATCCCCATCATGATGCACCAACCAGCATTACTTCTGATGCATCTGACGTTGCTGTGGGAGCGGTGCTTTCTCAACTGGTTCGTGGACAATGGCGACCCATTTCCTTCTTCTCAAGAAAGCTCAAACCACCAGAGACTCGCTACAGTACATTCGACCGTGAACTGTTGGCCGTGTATCTATCTCTTCGCCACTTCAGATACTTTGTAGAAGGGCGAGAGTTTCATGTCAACACAGATCATAAACCGTTGACTTACGCCATCAGCAACCCCTCTGACAAACATTCGCCTCGACAGACGCGCCACCTATCGTACATTGCTGAATTCACTACCGATCTCAGATATCTCAAAGGAGAAGACAACGTGGTTGCTGATACACTCTCAAGAGCTGAACTGTGTGATCAGAATAATGCCATTACATCGTCTGCAGTCGACTACGAAAGAATGGCACAGTTACAACGAGAAGACGATGAAATGCCGGCTTATCGTACGGCTATCACTGGGTTGCAACTCGTAGATCTGCCACTTCTCGATTCAACCGATACGCTGTTGTGTGATATCTCGCAAGGATATGCTCGACCTGTTGTGCCACGTGTCTTACGTCGAGACATTTTCGATCAGTTGCACAATCTTTCTCATCCTGGTGGCAAAGCAACCAAACGCCTGGTTTCTGCCAGATTCGTGTGGCACGGTCTCAATCGAGAGGTTACGCAATGGGCGCGGAACTGCTGTTCATGTCAACAGTCGAAGATTCAGCGACACATCGCTTCTCCTGTTCACAAGATTGACATTCCCGATCGCCGTTTTGATGCCATTCATGTTGACATTGTAGGCCCACTTCCTCATTCGCAGGGATATAATTACCTGTTCACAGTGGTGGATCGCTTCACCCGTTGGCCCGAAGCTATACCAATGGTCAATGCAACTGCTGAATGTTGTGCTCGCGCTCTTCTCGACCAATGGATCTCACGATTCGGGGTTCCGTCGACAATCATTTCGGATAGAGGACGACAGTTTGAGTCCAATCTCTGGACGGAGCTAATGAAAATCATGGCATGCACTCGTGTTCGAACGACATCTTATCACCCGCAAGCCAACGGCATGGTCGAGAGATTCCATCGTCAACTCAAGTCATCACTGAAAAGTCGTCTCGAAGCAGCTGCTAACTGTTGGATCTTTGTGCTTCCGACAGTTCTACTCGGGATACGTGCTGCTGTGAAGGAAGATATAGGATGTTCCTCGGCCGAACTAGTGTTTGGTATGCCACTGCGTTTACCTGGACAGTTCTTCGAACAACTACCCGCTGGACACGTAGACGATCCAGCCGCGTTCCTCCCACGTCTGCGCACTGCTATGCGAGATTTGCGACCTACCATTCCGGAACATCATGGTTCACACAGAACTGCTGTTCCCACTGCGTTGACATCAGCGACACACGTATTCGTTAGACATGATGCACATCGCACCCCTCTGCAGCGACCGTACGATGGCCCGTTTCTCATCCTTCAACGGAACGAGAAGTTCTTCGTCTTGGATTGCAACGGCCGACATGAAACTGTATCCATTGACAGACTGAAACCGGCGTTCCTAGACACTGACATTATAGGAGCTCTTCCACCACAGCTACCTACTACTAGAGGTGGCCGAGTTGTACGGTTACCAGTTCGATATCGACCTTGAACCCGTACTCAAGCTCTGGGGGGAGGTTCTGTGGCGCCGACGTCTACAAGGACAGATGTACCGGAAATGACAATAGAGGAGCATTTATCGTTATCATCCGTAACGACGTGTTCTCGTCAAGTGATTCTATATTATCGATAATTATGTTTATTACGGTAGCATGTTACGCTACATTATATATGTGAATTACTACATGTGTTGTGTTCTTTTCTATTGATATTACATTGATCACAACAAACGACTTTTAGTGTTTTGCAAACAGTTTATTTATAAACACTCGAACACTAAAGTACCAGCATGGGTTCAGGAATAAACATTCATGTGAGACACAATTAATTGGTGCCACAGAAGACATTACAAAAAATATAGATAACGGCCACCAAACTGATCTCCTAATACTGGACTTTTCTAAGGCCTTTGACATCGTGCCCCATGCACGCCTTATGGGAAAACTCCAGTATTACGGGGTCAGTGATGGAGTCGCCAACTGGATTTCAAATTGGCTAACTGACAGAAAGCAGAATGTAGTAGTAGAGTCGTCAGAAGAAGTGACAGTCGAGTCTGGGGTACCCCAGGGCACAGTACTGGGCCCACTTTTTTTTTTATATCAATGATATAGGAGAGGGGATCACCTCTAACATCCGGCTTTCTGCCGACGATTGTATTTTATACCGGCGTATCAATAACGGTAATGACGGAGAAGCCCTCCAGTCTGACCTGCAGAGGCTGGTGGACTGGTCTGCAACCTGGCAGATGCATTTTAATATAAATAAATGCTCAGTTATGCATATAACCAAGAAGAGAACTGTCCACCAGTCCCAGTATACCATCAATGGAGACAACCTGGGAATGGTACACCACCACCCGTACCTAGGTGTGGAGTTCTCTGATGACCTCAGATGGAACATTCACATATCCCACCTATCTGCCAAATCTAATAGTGTATTAGGTTTTATCAAGAGAAATCTGTATAAATGCTCAGAGAAAACTAAACAATCGGCTTACTTTACACTAGTTCGTCCTAACCTCGAATACGCGAGCGCTGTTTGGGATCCATACACCCAAAAAAATATTAATGAACTTGAGAAAATACAGCGACGAGCAGCGAGATTTCTAATGGGTAACAACAGTCGGTGAAAAACGCTCGATATAAGTATTCTGGGTACTTTTGCAGTTTAGGCCCGCACCTCGAAAAAAACATGAAAACGCTCACCTACAGTCACCAAACTTCACATCATATATCTACAACACGTATTCTACACATACATAATTATTACGTGATAAAAAAGTTAAATTTACTGTCTTTTATCGATCAAAATGTACAAGAAATTCACTCGTTTTTGCGTGTATTCATTAGTTCCACCGGAAACTCCGGTAGGTGGCGTCACTTTATGGTTGACTTCAGACATGGGGATAGGCTGAAGGCAACCATACAGTGTCGCCACCTGCCGGAGTTTACGGTGGAACTAATGAATACACTCAAAAACAAGCGAATATTTTCATCAATAAGACAGTAAATTTAATTGTTTGATCACGTGACTAATGTATATGTGTAGAATAAGAGTTGTAGATATATGATGTGAAGTTTGGTGACTGTAGGTGACTATTATCATGGTTTTCTCGAGGTGCGGGCCTAAACTGCAAAAGTACCGTATTCTGTACACTGCGTCGTGACGCTGGTGATTGACAGCACAATGCTTTGACAAGGCTTGACTTGCAAGGGTATCCAGTGATCTCGGCCTTTCGTGATCTCGGCCTGTTTCGGTGACCTCGGCCTGTTTGAGGAGTGATCTCGGCCTGTTCGGGGGTATATTGTTGACCAGAAACGATAGCGGCATGAAGTCGGCCAGTGAATTCGGCCTGGGCAACAGTGAATTCGGCCTGTTTGAGTGATGTTAGCCAGCGTTTTTTGTGCAACATAATTACATTGTATTATGTATTGTGATAACTGCTACATAATGTCCAATATGTTGCATGGTTGTTTTCGACAGTATTTTTGTTTTGTTGGGTTATTTATGTGCAGCAGCGAACTCTACCTGTATTTCCAGTGGTCTCGGCCTGTTTGAGTGATGTTAGCAATACATGTGTTGTGTATATTGATGTATAGTTTTGTTTTGTTTGGTTATTTATGTAAGCAATTCGACATTATCATCGGCAATTCCTGCGTGATGTGTACTTGTATTATAGTGATTGCCGCCAAGATATCTACCACTGATCACTGACAGCAAATATAAATTAAATGCAAATAAAACTGACTTGATCATTATTGGTAAATCAATGCATACCTGTAGTTAACTTGATGTGTTTTCCCTACGCGTATTTTGAAACAGCATATCACGCCAGCAACCTCGGTGAGCAGGGTTGTCATGTAATAAACATTTATATTAACTACTTCGACTTGTAACGAAGTAGTTTTATCTAAGGTAACGCTACTTTTTACCTCGTTATTTTAATTTACTTCCGCGATATATTTTCGTTACTTTGTTTTCTTAACTCGCCTTATGGCGTTCCGCCCGTCAACAACATTTCATTAAACGTATTTAAGTTAAACAAATTAGAGCTACGGTAAACTATATTAACGCGGTGATAACTGTCACTTGTTTGTGTGAATATTGTAAAATCTTTGGGAACAGTAAATGTGGTGCGAGGCATTGACATTGTTTGTTTTGCGCCGACATCAATCGAATCACTTCCCTTAATTCTGCCAGTCGTGACTTCGGCGAATAGGCTTTCTACGACTTGCAAAGTGCAATTGAAATTCACACATAGGCTACGCCTTGCATAATAACGGGATTTATATGCTTTAATGTAGTGTAGCTAGTAGGGAAGATCAGTATGCTAACATCGCGCCTTTTACCATCTGTTGACATCTGGAATACTGCTTATGGATTTTGAGATTGACCAATCCTTTTGTCTTGATGCGCCTCTGAGCTTCGTTTCCAATGATTTCTTGGTCTTGTCACCGATAACATGCTATTTGTTGGCCCAATAGGGGGCATTGTTTAAGGGTTTTGGTGAGCTTCCAAATATTAATAACGTTCCGACGCCTATCGTGTGGCACAATGTTCCGACTATGATTCGGGGCTAGTTTGTAGAAGACACAAGGCATAATGTAGACAGTTTGTATTTTATTAAGCACATGCAACAATTCCAATACAATGCATAAATAAAAAACAATGCATAAATGTAGTGATATAACAATGAACAGAACAACTATAAAAAAGTGCAATCTAAAATTTGAATGTGTGTGCGTGGGTGAGGGTAGGTGCGTGTGTGCCTGCGTGCGTGCGTGTGTGCTGCCGGTAGCTTGCTGGTGCGTTGTAGGATGCGTTCTCAATGCATCACCGGCCCGTACAGTCTGGTAAACGTCTTCGACAGTTGCATTGCTGTCTTATCTCCAGCTCTGTACAGGACCCATTGCTGGGCAGCCTTTCCCTGGAGGTCTCGGTATCTTTGTGCATTCGTAGCCTCCCCTCGGACACCAGTCGCAGGGTGATTTCGATCTGAGAAATATCCAGGTCACATGTAATATTGACGCACAGTCCATTTATGCCAAAATTATGGCAGGAAATCGTACAAACACTGTATACGTGGAAGGGAGAGAGAGGGAGGGAGAGGGAGAGGGAGAGGGAGGGGGAGGGGGAGGGGGAGGGGGAGAGGGAGAGGGAGAGGGAGAGGGAGAGGGAGAGGGAGAGGGAGAGGGAGAGGGAGAGGGAGAGGGAGAGAGATTGTTTACCAGTCCTGGTCTTCACGGTGTACGAAAAACCGAAGTTGTCGTATAACTTGTTTTTTCTTCAGATTGAGGAGTCTTCCAGGATTATATACAATGGGACGCCGCTGTCCTCGTTGTATGACTGGAATGCCTGCGGCGTGATGTCCGCTGTTATGCCCATAAAAACATTGTATAGAACAAAGACTACGCAGTTGGTGTTTTTGTTGTCTCGAGCAATTGCCAGTTATTACCATGATATCTCAGTATTTGAAATTGAGTATATTTTAGCATGTTTTTTAAATGGTAACGTAACATTGGCTGTGGTAAGACAACACTATTAATAAATATAGACCCATAACATATATTTATTAGATAACCTTTTCTGAGGTAAATTTAGATGTGTTCCTATAATGTGATACTTTCTGTCTTAGAACTCCTAAACTTGAGCATTAGACATCTGTGTGAAGTTGAACATTCGTATTGCTTGCATATTTTACGCCAGTGCACTTGTAGTTTGAATGATCACATAATTATAGTTTCTTGTAATATTTCAGAAGTTTTGCGAGTACAATGTTATATTCGTGCTTGGAACTCACTAGCACGTATATATATGTGGTACCGTATATGTCATACATGTTTTCTGTTTCCAACTAACTTTTCTGATGTATATTTTTGGAAATAGGCGGTGACTAGTAAACAAGTCGACCTTACAATACACGTCTAACAAGCCAATTGTCATGGCTTCCTCACGTCTTAACAAATCAAAGACAAGCAAAGAAATCTGCTCAATAAAGCATTTCAAGAGTAGAGAGCTGATTATGGCCTCAACACATTCTCACAGCACACAAATCAAAGACAAACAACATGAAAAGATCTGCTCAGTGAAGCAATGCAGGAGGAGCAAGCCAACTACACTTTCACACTTTCTTAACGGACACAAATCAAAGACAAACAACATGAAAAGATCTGCTCAGTGAAGCAATGCAGGAGGAGCAAGCCAATTACACTTTCACACTTTCTTAACGGACACAAATCAAAGACAAACAACATGAAAAGATCTGCTCAGTGAAGCAATGCAGGAGGAGCAAGCCAATAACACTTTCACACTTTCTTAACGGACATAAATCAAATATAGTGTTAACATGAAAAGATAACTAAGGGAGATTATGAAGCAAATTACCATGACACCTACCCTTTCTAACGTACATGTAATATTTTAATGCTGATTCTTGTGTATTGTAATAATAAATTGGTTACGTAGTTGTGACAACAACTACAGAAAACTACAACTTGAAACAGCCTCTAAGCTCAAACTTGAGTAACTATTGACCTCAAACTTGGACAACTATTGACCGTTCATGGGGTAAGCACTTGCGGTAAGGTAGGAAGAAGGAATAAGATCACGACAGATCGTCAAAACATATTTATTGCATTGCATATTGTAACATACAGATGATGCAACTTCATTATTTCTGGTTAGCATTACTCACATAAAAAGGCCGAGATCACTCCCCGAACAGGCCGAGATCACTCCTCAAATAGGCCGAGATCACTGCCGCACAGGCCGAGGTAAAAGGCCGAGTTCACCGAAACAGGCCGAGATCACTCGGAAAAAGGCCGAGATCACTCGGGCCGAGATCGCAAAAGGCCGATATCACTGTGAACCCTTGCAAGGGATACTTTAGTATTTGCAAGTTGGTGTAGTTCGCTAGGGGGCAGCACATCTGTCAGAAAGGTCAACGAGTCTATATTTGATATGATTATTTGTTGGAAACCGTATTCGGGTAGACTTTTGTGTGTCAACTTATTTGACCAAACATATTTAACCAAACGGCATTCTAGTGAATAATTTGACAAAAAATTTGCACAATGACAGCGTAAATGATTAATCGAAAGTCAGGATTCGACAATGTCGACGTAAATGGAAAATCGAAAGTCACAATTCGACAATGTAGCATTGTGGAATTTTAACTTTCACTGCTCATGTCATGATGCCAAACAATAACTTGACTGTGACACACATTTTATATCTATGCAGTGTAACTTACTGAAAGTCCTATACATGGCAAGGAATTGCGATCTTATCTAATGTAAGCAATGTACAGGTCTTGTTGAACACCCTATACTCAGTACACGGCAAGAAATCACGATCTAATCTACACAAATCCAATTTTGTTAGAGATCAAATGAAAACTCTATTGATTTGATGAAAACAACTGGATCAGTCAACTGTAACTTAATATAAATATTTACTTCAAGCTTGAATTTGAAACCTGCTAAATTTGTTATGATTATCATAAACAAATTAGCAGGTTTCAAATTTTCATAATGACACTGCACACACAAAATAATTAAAACTGATGATGTGACAAATGTATTATCCATGAGACTACATCTTCAAAATGCCCATGTATGCCCTAAACCTGAACAATCAAAGGTATCATAACGACCGTTGATGTATTGGGACACCGTATGTTTTGGGACAGCCTAAAAATATAGAAAAAGTTATATTTCTGTACTGTATGTTTTGAGACACCTTAATAAATATAATTATTTTTGTCCCTATGTGTCCGGACACACGGGATGTAGGGCCATTGAGACACTCAAAAATAGTTAGTAGCAGGGTAATTACTAATAGACAAGGATGACATGACGTCAGGACTTGTTCATGTCCCTAAGTATTGGGACAGTGAATCTGAGACTTATTTTTGTGCACCGTATGTTTAGGAACAGCTGATAATTTAATTATTTTTATTTGTTCCAATATATACAGTCATTACGGTAGTAGAGGCTGAACGAAATAAAACACCAGTCTCGAAAATAAGTATTTACCTAGCCACACAGACACACGCAACTGATTTTTGTTACATATATATATATATATACATACCAATTGTTTTGTACTGGCAACAGAGTGATATTTCAATTAAGTGGTAAACTCCCATTATCTGAGATCTAACAATTACCTCACAAGAAATCTATGGGAAAGCAGTCAAACTACACCCTGTATTGGACGAAAACAAACCGGTGTTGATATGTTAATTGTGTGTCTTCATTAGCAGCTGGTCTAAGGAAAAGGAGGGGCCAATGTCTATTTATCAAACATTGGCCCCATGAGTCAGATAGTAAAATTCCCCACTCGGCATGTTTCTTTCCCACGAATCATGGGTACGGAAACGTAACAGTAAACAAAGATGCATCTTTCATAGTAACAGGAACAATAGTCAAGACACGAGAGGAATGCACGTCCGTCTCAGTGTTGGCCAACTTAAATAATGAGATGTTTCCAGACCATGAATGGGCCCACATACCTGGCAGACTGTTTTCAAGAAAAAAAGTCTGATTTCTTTCACCAAAATTAATTTTTTTCTGTGCTTTAGATATTAAATAAATAAATATACTTATATAGCGCCAACTCTAGTTAGAAACTATTCAAGGCGCTTTACATGTAAAATAGTAATAAATCCAAAAAGTTATTAATTAAATAAAAAAAATGATATTAAAAACAAATATCTTTAAATATTAGTATTATCATGTTATGTAAACAAAAGATAATTGATAAAAGCTTAAAGCCAAGTTTAAAAGTCACAATTGCAGTTAAAATATTGATTAAAAGAGGGTGTTTAAAAGTGCTCTTAAAAGTGTCAGTGTTCATTACATGCATTGAAAACAAGTAGATCACTCCGCAGATCCGGGACTGCTGCGGCTGCTGGAGTTAAAATATAGATTAAAATAGAGTGTTTTTAATGCGCTTCATTGTTTAGTTCACGCATTGATGTGGGTAAATCGTTCCAGAGGTCCGGAGCTGCTGCCATAAAACTCGCGTCTCCGACTTTGCATCTTGTTCGCGGTCTCGCAAGTTGACGATTTCCCGTTGACCGAAGGGACCTGGTGGGCACGTAGAGGCAGACAAACTCGCTCAGGTACACGGGCCCACACTTGTTGACAGCTCTGTGCACGAATACCAGGACCTTGAAACGAACGCGTTCTCGTACCGGCAGCCAATGTAGGTCTTGGAGCACTGGCGTGATGCTTGCGTATTTGGGCACTCGCACGATCATTCTGGCTGCAGAGTTTTGGACACGCTGTAACCGTACAAAGTTCTTGTCCATGGTGCCGTACAGGAGGGAGTTGCAGTAGTCGAGCCTTGATGTCACTAATGCGTTGACTACTCTCTCCCTCGTCTGTCTTGGCAGGAACTTGTTGATTTGGCTGATGTGATGTAGGTGGAAATAGCAGGACCGGATAATCGCTGATGTGTTGGCAGTCATGTCCATATGACAGTCTAAGACGGCACCAAGGTCTTTAATCTGATGCACAGCTCGGATGAGAGAACCACCAACATTGATGCTGAGATCGTTTACTAACTTCTTTGCAGAAACTGGGACAACCGGAAGGAACTCGGTTTTCTGGTCGTTCAGTTTGAGGTAATTAGAGGTCAGCCACTCCCGAATCTCCATGACGCAGGCTTCAAGACGATGTAGGGCTTCGAGTAGTGCCGTAGGATTAAGCGCAAATGCACGCATCAGCTGCATGTCATCAGCATAATGATGAAACGTTACACCGTGCCTTCTGATGACATCGCCAACTGGTTGGACATACAGAGAGAACAGTATAGGCCCGAGGACGGATCCCTGCGGCACTCCTGTTTTAAGAATGTGATGTTCAGATGCACTCTGGCCAATTACAACACGCTGCTTGCGGTCTTGCAGATATGAGTCCATCCACTGGAGGGCGTAACCTTGAATACCGTAGAGCTTGCTGAGCCGATTGAGTAGAGTAGTGTGGTCAATCGTGTCAAAAGCTGAACTCAGGTCAAGAATCACGAGCAGGGTGCCTTCTTTACGATCCAATGCCACCCGGACATCACTGCAGACTTTCAACAATGCGGTTTCTGTAGAGTGAAGCTTTTTCTATGCCGACTGAAAAAGTTCATTCATATCTTGCGAGTCAAGATGATCAGACAATCGCGTTGCTACTATCTTCTCAATAACCTTGGACAGATGAGACAGACTGCTAACAGGTCTGTAGTTATGTAGCACATCACGGTCCAGAGAAGGCTTCTTCAATAATGGACGAACACGAGCCTCCTTTAAGGACGCTGGCACTGTTCCTTCTTCAAATGACTTGTTGGTAATGGCGGTAATAACTGGTACCAATGATGACAGGCACTGCTGAATTTGTTTGCCTGGAAGAGGATCGAGTTGACAGCTCTTTGTTAATCCAGACACAATCTTGTGTATTTCGTCTTCCGATGTTGGCACGAGCAAAACGAGAGGTTCATTGAAACATGCCTTCTCTCTCACTGGTGTGTTTGAGCGGTACATCGTTTCTAACTCTGCTCGAATCTGTTGCACTTTGTTAGTGAAGTGTTGCGCGAACTTACTGCAACCATCATCAGTGGATTCAAAGTCCGGATAAATGTTCTTCTGTTCAGTCCCGAGGGACCTCACGAGCCGGAACATCGATTTGTTGTCAGCTCTCTGTCAAGGCAGAAAAGACGCCGTTGCATAGGCTACTCACGAGTCGAATGTTTACGAGCGGGCCGCTTTGAAGCTTCTTTTTCGCATTATGCAGGTTCATAACCTATGTACACTTGTACACATGAATGACCAATTAATACACCCACATAGTGAATAACAGTCGACTGAATTGTGTGCTTGCTTTTGCGTTGCATCGTTTGTAGAACTCTCCGACAGCGGTGAGCGGCAATTCATTTAATGGCGGCACTTTCATGGCGGGAGAGACAGCGCGCGGCGGCAAACTCGTCTGCTCGAGATTTATAATGACGGTTTCAAAGCGGCATCTCTTTCGGCGGAGATTGAATTACATCTTGTTGTAACTCGCATGACGCTGATGTCGGTTTATTTTATGATTCAGCAATTCTGTTTTGTTAGATAGGGACCTACGGGCCTACCTCCATGACCTAAATTACTGGTATCCGAGCAGGGTATTAGGCTTTGTTGACATAGATTAGGCTTATCCTTACGGCCTACAGTATTATTAGGGTTCCAGGGCGTATACACTGCAGGTTGACGGTTTGCATTGTGCATATCTCGTTTTGTGAAAGTTGCTTATCGGTTAAATTATGTTACGATATGCAGAGGCCCAATCAGTTGACAGGGACACTTTTAATTTAGATCTTCACTATAGGCATAGGCCCCGTGAACAAATACAATAAATGGTATGTAGGCATTTAAAAATGCAGTTAACAACAGGACTATTGTGTGTAATTATAGGGACATATGAAGTCATGCAAAGGAGGGCTACATGTGGCGATTCGATATCCACAAACAGCATGCAGATTATGGAATAATTACTATCAGTTGGCGAGTGTAATTCTAGATTAAGCCTCCGGGATTATGACTTTCCAACAAATGCATTCCACACTCATAGACGACGCTTCGCTGTCGTATCTAAAATAGTCGCCAAGACCCAATGCTTGCCGTGCCGGAGGCTTCTCTGGAAATGTTCCAAACGCACTGGAACCGTGCATAGCTAGAGCAAATATCATATCATTTATTGTCACAGCTTGAGCCTGAATGTTTACACTACGAATAGTACCTGGACAAATGCCACGGTACGTACGTCAACATTGTCACAAACGTATGTTTACGACGTCTTATATGCCATAAATCATTGGAAGTAGTAGTGGTGCGTAGTAACTCATGAACATGCTAGTTTTTCATATGCAACAGTGACTTGATAAATTATTCACGACGTAAGTCATACTGCTAATCGACCAGGTCCAGAGTAACGATGTGTGACACACATTGCTCCGATGGTAGTCATGCAGTTAATTTTGTACCGTTTTAAAACAGTAAAATAGTTTTTAACGTCGCACTATTTGAAAGGAGGAAATTCGGTGAGACGGGTAAATGCACATCGAGAACAAGCGCCTGTTATTTTACCAAGGAAACGCCAACTCTGTTCCTGCTGTCTTTGGATCAGTTCAGAGGCTTATCAGTCTGTGGCGTCATTAACCTTCAATCTTTTACATCGAGCGGTCATATTTAATAATTGCACAACGTTGACGCGCGCGTGACACAGGAAGAAATAAAAGGAAATAAATGAAAACAGGAAAAAGAAGGGAGGGGCAACCAGTGTTCAGGTATCCTGACCAGATCAATTCGACAACCGTAGCCGTAGGCGTAGCGGCACCCGAGGAGATATCCTCGGACCGACATAGCTCTAGCCCATCAACTATACTACTTTGGTTGCCCCACACTTGCTATATAATTCAGTGTGTGAGAGGCGAAGTCCCTCTTGAAGGACACCAAGGCGGGAAACTGCTACACTGGATGGGAGGGAGTTCTAGATAGGAGTGGTACGGGCAAAGTGTATTTGACATTTAGTTAATCCAAACAAAGCTTAGGCTAAGCCTAAGGTAGCAAAATGATTACTTAGTTTTGTCACACAATTTCCTTCTTTACAGCCAAATTACAGGTTGAGTATGTTGTGATTAGAGAGGCACGGTAGTGTAATTTGGCTTGCGACATCCACTTCATCAACTGGATTGGCAATTGCTTGGCAACTTGGGGACAGACAGTTTTGGGTCCAAGATTCGGACTAGACACGGTCCATGACCGCGGACACGGTGCAATTCGTTGTTGTTGTTGGTGTAAAAACCTGGCTGTCAACGTTGGGGACTGTGTATCCTTTGAAACTGAGATGATCAAGTTAATCATGTTGGTCCTGTCTCGTTATTTGGAGCCGCAAGACTCATAGAACCACTGACTGACAGTGTCTGTGACAATGTCCAGGATGGGTGGGAGTGAGGCAGTGACCACCTACTACTAGTATTACCTAAACTAGGCCTAGCCCAGTCCTAGGTGACAGGTCCTAAGCTAAGTCTCTAGGCACCTTGATGAGTTTATTGCTACTGCTCACAGTGGTGGCCATTGGGTCTTGTGCAGTGACAGCATGGCCATAGCATATGCAGTATTGGGCTTGGTGATCATATTGTTCTAAAAAAAGCTGGCGAGTTGAATTAGGCCTCAAATGATTAACAGAAGAGTTTGGTAACCACACTGTACAAGCTGTCAATAAACTGTTGCAGAGGCTAGACTGGTCGAAAAAAATAGAAATAAAGAACTCACTACTGACACTAACATATATGTTCTGTCAATGACTGTCTGTAGTCACGCAGACCACTGCATTTGCTTAAATGTTGTGATTTGTCACATGTATGTGATGTGACACACTCACAAGCAAACACCACAGTCTGTTTGATTATTTATCTACTGTCAACTGTTATAGAGTTAGTCGTATATGTCGGTGAATGTGTCTTATCCACTAAAAAACTCTAAATTATAATAATATTGTATTTTTAATGTACAAGAGTTCTTTTGACTACATTTGTGTTTACCAGTCACCCAGTAATGTTACGCTATTGGGCGTAAGCAAACACCCTTTCACAATCACAACAATCGTCTGGTTTCGTCTAGTAAGGGGAAAGCAGATATACTGTCAAAGCAGTACCAAACTGTCTTCACAAAGGAAAATCTTGTCAACATTCCAGTCATGCCTCAGTCACCATATTCCGCAATGCCGGGAATCACAGTCACGGTACATGGAGTACACAAGCTGTTATTCAGACTGAAGCCCGGCAAAGCGCATGGCCCTGATGCAATCCCAAACAAAATTCTAACGGAGACAGCTGATCAAATTGCATCTTGCCTGGCTAGAATATTCCAGCAATCCATCGACACGGGTGAGGTCCCCCTTGACTGGAAACACGCTAATATATCAGCAGTATTCAAGAAGGGTGACAAATCAGTCGCAGCAAACTATAGGCCAGTATCCCTCACATCAGTATGCTGCAAACTATTTGAACACATTATCTACAGCAACATAATGGGACAAGTGGACTCTAATAACATCATCGTAGAGTACCAGCATGGGTTCAGGAATAAACATTCATGTGAGACACAATTAATTGGTGCCACAGAAGACATTACAAAAAATATAGATAACGGCCACCAAACTGATCTCCTAATACTGGACTTTTCTAAGGCCTTTGACACCGTGCCCCATGCACGCCTTATGGGAAAACTCCAGTATTACGGGGTCAGTGATGGAGTCACCAACTGGATTTCAAATTGGCTAACTGACAGAAAGCAGAATGTAGTAGTAGAGTCGTCAGAAGAAGTGACAGTCGAGTCTGGGGTACCCCAGGGCACTGTACTGGGCCCACTTCTTTTTTTATTATATATCAATGATATAGGAGAGGGGATCACCTCTAACATCCGGCTTTCTGCCGACGATTGTATTTTATACCGGCGTATCAATAACGGTAATGACGGAGAAGCCCTCCAGTCTGACCTGCAGAGGCTGGTGGACTGGTCTGCAACCTGGCAGATGCATTTTAATATAAATAAATGCTCAGTTATGCATATAACCAAGAAGAGAACTGTCCACCAGTCCCAGTATACCATCAATGGAGACAACCTGGGAATGGTACACCACCACCCGTACCTAGGTGTGGAGTTCTCTGATGACCTCAGATGGAACATTCACATATCCCACCTATCTGCCAAATCTAATAGTGTATTAGGTTTTATCAAGAGAAATCTGTATAAATGCTCAGAGAAAACTAAACAATCGGCTTACTTTACACTAGTTCGTCCTAACCTCGAATACGCGAGCGCTGTTTGGGATCCATACACCCAAACAAATATTAATGAACTTGAGAAAATACAGCGACGAGCAGCGAGATTTCTAATGGGTAACAACAGTTGGTGAAAAACGCTCGATATAAGTATTCTGGGTACTTTTGCAGTTTAGGCCCGCACCTCGAAAAAAACATGAAAACGCTCACCTACAGTCACCAAACTTCACATCATATATCTACAACACGTATTCTACACATACATAATTATTACGTGATAAAAAAGTTAAATTTACTGTCTTTTATCGATCAAAATGTACAAGAAATTCACTCGTTTTTACGTGTATTCATTAGTTCCACCGGAAACTCCGGTAGGTGGCGTCACTTTATGGTTGACTTCAGACATGGGGATAGGCTGAAGGCAACCATACAGTGTCGCCACCTGCCGGAGTTTACGGTGGAATTAATTAATACACTAAAAAACAAGCGAATATTTTCATAAATAAGACAGTAAATTTAATTGTTTGATCACGTGACTAATGTATACGTGTAGAATAAGAGTTGTAGATATATGATGTGAAGTTTGGTGACTGTAGGTGACTATTATCATGGTTTTCTCGAGGTGCGGGCCTAAACTGCAAAAGTACCGTATTCTGTACACTGCGTCGTGACGCTGGTGATTGACAGCACAATGCTTTGACAAGGCTTGACTTGCAAGGGTATCCAGTGATCTCGGCCTTTCGTGATCTCGGCCCGAGTGATCTCGGCCTGTTTCCGAGTGATCTCGGCCTGTTTCGGTGACCTCGGCCTGTTTGAGGAGTGATCTCGGCCTGTTCGGGGGTATATTGTTGACCAGAAACGATAGCGGCATGAAGTCGGCCAGTGAATTCGGCCTGGGCAACAGTGAATTCGGCCTGTTTGAGTGATGTTAGCCAGCGTTTTTTGTGCAACATAATTACATTGTATTATGTATTGTGATAACTGCTACATAATGTCCAATATGTTGCATGGTTGTTTTCGACAGTATTTTTGTTTTGTTGGGTTATTTATGTGCAGCAGCGAACTCTACCTGTATTTCCAGTGGTCTCGGCCTGTTTGAGTGATGTTAGCAATACATGTGTTGTGTATATTGATGTATAGTTTTGTTTTGTTTGGTTATTTATGTAAGCAATTCGACATTATCATCGGCAATTCCTGCGTGATGTGTACTAGTATTATAGTGATTGCCGCCAAGATATCTACCACTTATCACTGACAGCAAATATAAATTAAATGCAAATAAAACTGACTTGATCATTATTGGTAAATCAATGCATACCTGTAGTTAACTTGATTTGTTTTCCCTACGCGTATTTTGAAACAGCATATCACGCCAGCAACCTCGGTGAGCAGGGGTGTCATGTAATAAACATTTATATTAACTACTTCGACTTGTAACGAAGTAGTTTTATATAAGGTAACGCTAATTTTTACCTCGTTATTTTAATTTACTTCCGCGATATATTTTCGTTACTTTGTTTTCTTAACTCGCCTTATGGCGTTCCGCCCGTCAACAACATTTCATTAAACGTATTTAAGTTAAACAAATTAGAGCTACGGTAAACTATATTAACGCGGTGATAACTGTCACTTGTTTGTGTGAATATTATAAAATCTTTGGGAACAGTAAATGTGGTGCGAGGCATTGACATTGTTTGTTTTGCGCCGACATCAATCGAATCACTTCCCTTAATTCTGCCAGTCGTGACTTCCGCGAATAGGCTTTCTGCGACTTGCAAAGTGCAATTGAAATTCACACATAGGCTACGCCTTGCATAATAACGGGATTTCTATGCTTTAATGTAGTGTAGCTAGTAGGGAAGATCAGTATGCTAACATCGCGCCTTTTACCATCTGTTGACATCTGGAATACTGCTTATGGATTTTGAGATTGACCAATCCTTTTGTCTTGATGCGCCTCTGAGCTTCGTTTCCAATGATTTCTTGGTCTTGTCACCGATAACATGCTATTTGTTGGCCCAATAGGGGGCATTGTTTAAGGGTTTTGGTGAGCTTCCAAATATTAATAACGTTCCGACGCCTATCGTGTGGCACAATGTTCCGACTATGATTCGGGGCTAGTTTGTAGAAGACACAAGGCATAATGTAGACAGTTTGTATTTTATTAAGCACATGCAACAATTCCAAATCCAATACAATGCATAAATAAAAAACAATGCATAAATGTAGTGATATAACAATGAACAGAATAACTATAAAAAAGTGCAATCTAAAATTTGAATGTGTGTGCGTGGGTGAGGGTAGGTGCGTGTGTGCCTGCGTGCGTGCGTGTGTGCTGCCGGTAGCTTGCTGGTGCGTTGTAGGATGCGTTCTCAATGCATCACCGGCCCGTACAGTCTGGTAAACGTCTTCGACAATTGCATTGCTGTCTTATCTCCAGCTCTGTACAGGACCCAATGCTGGACAGCCTTTCCCTGGAGGTCTCGGTATCTTTGTGCATTCGTAGCCTCC
This sequence comes from Paraescarpia echinospica, assembly GCA_020002185.1. Taxonomy (NCBI): domain Eukaryota; kingdom Metazoa; phylum Annelida; class Polychaeta; order Sabellida; family Siboglinidae; genus Paraescarpia; species Paraescarpia echinospica. The sequence continues at coordinate 65,532,613 of CM034534.1, read as the reverse complement.
CCTCGGACACCAGTCGCAGGGTGATTTCGATCTGAGAAATATCCAGGTCACATGTAATATTGACGCACAGTCCATTTATGCCAAAATTATGGCAGGAAATCGTACAAACACTGTATATGTGGAAGGGAGAGAGAGGGAGGGAGAGGAAGAGGGAGAGGGAGAGGGAGGGGGAGGTGGAGGGGGAGAGGGAGAGGGAGAGGGAGAGGGAGAGGGAGAGGGAGGGGGGGAGGGAGAGGGAGAGGGAGAGGGAGAGAGATTGTTTACCAGTCCTGGTCTTCACGGTGTACGAAAAACCGAAGTTGTCGTATAACTTGTTTTTTCTTCAGATTGAGGAGTCTTCCAGGATTATATACAATGGGACGCCGCTGTCCTCGTTGTATGACTGGAATGCCTGCGGCGTGATGTCCGCTGTTATGCCCATAAAAACATTGTATAGAACAAAGACTACGCAGTTGGTGTTTTTGTTGTCTCGAGCAATTGCCAGTTATTACCATGATATCTCAGTATTTGAAATTGAGTATATTTTAGCATGTTTTTTAAATGGTAACGTAACATTGGCTGTGGTAAGACAACACTATTAATAAATATAGACCCATAACATATATTTATTAGATAACCTTTTCTGAGGTAAATTTAGATGTGTTCCTATAATGTGATACTTTCTGTCTTAGAACTCCTAAACTTGAGCATTAGACATCTGTGTGAAGTTGAACATTCGTATTGCTTGCATATTTTACGCCAGTGCACTTGTAGTTTGAATGATCACATAATTATAGTTTCTTGTAATATTTCAGAAGTTTTGCGAGTACAATGTTATATTCGTGCTTGGAACTCACTAGCACGTATATATATGTGGTACCGTATATGTCATACATGTTTTCTGTTTCCAACTAACTTTTCTGATGTATATTTTTGGAAATAGGCGGTGACTAGTAAACAAGTCGACCTTACAATACACGTCTAACAAGCCAATTGTCATGGCTTCCTCACGTCTTAACAAATCAAAGACAAGCAAAGAAATCTGCTCAATAAAGCATTTCAAGAGTAGAGAGCTGATTATGGCCTCAACACATTCTCACAGCACACAAATCAAAGACAAACAACATGAAAAGATCTGCTCAGTGAAGCAATGCAGGAGGAGCAAGCCAATTACACTTTCACACTTTCTTAACGGACACAAATCAAAGACAAACAACATGAAAAGATCTGCTCAGTGAAGCAATGCAGGAGGAGCAAGCCAATAACACTTTCACACTTTCTTAACGGACATAAATCAAATATAGTGTTAACATGAAAAGATAACTAAGGGAGATTATGAAGCAAATTACCATGACACCTACCCTTTCTAACGTACATGTAATATTTTAATGCTGATTCTTGTGTATTGTAATAATAAATTGGTTACGTAGTTGTGACAACAACTACAGAAAACTACAACTTGAAACAGCCTCAAAGCTCAAACTTGAGTAACTATTGACCTCAAACTTGGACAACTATTGACCGTTCATGGGGTAAGCACTTGCGGTAAGGTAGGAAGAAGGAATAAGATCACGACAGATCGTCAAAACATATTTATTGCATTGCATATTGTAACATACAGATGATGCAACTTCATTATTTCTGGTTAGCATTACTCACATAAAAAGGCCGAGATCACTCCCCGAACAGGCCGAGATCACTCCTCAAATATGCCGAGATCACTGCCGCACAGGCCGAGGTAAAAGGCCGAGTTCACCGAAACAGGCCGAGATCACTCGGAAAAAGGCCGAGATCACTCGGGCCGAGATCGCGAAAGGCCGATATCACTGTGAACCCTTGCAAGGGATACTTTAGTATTTGCAAGTTGGTGTAGTTCGCTAGGGGGCAGCACATCTGTCAGATAGGTCAACGAGTCTATATTTGATATGATTATTTGTTGGAAACCGTATTCGGGTAGAATTTTGTGTGTCAACTTATGTGACCAAACATATTTAACCAAACGGCATTCTAGTGAATAATTTGACAAAAAATTTGCACAATGACAGCGTAAATGAATAATCGAAAGTCAGGATTCGACAATGTCGACGTAAATGGAAAATCGAAAGTCACAATTCGACAATGTAGCATTGTGGAATTATGGCCCTAATATCGTTCCATAGTAAAGGGTCTATTTGCCCCATTCATTGGGATGCACCTTGTCTCGAATATAATTGTCTCATCTGACCACGAAAAACGACGGGCGGTGGCGCGGCCACGGCGACCAATGCGAAGAACAACATAAATACGAAACTTACACAACATCACGTAAGTTCTGATGTTAACCAACTTGATATGGTCCGCGACAGAATGTCACAAATACTTGTTTGTAGTCCCAGCCGAGTCATTGATCGCCGTAAGCGCACGGTTGAACACTGCAAGAATCGAGGTGTAGGTCTACCCGGATTTTCTTATTGGTATAGACACGGTTATGGTCCAACGATCCGATCAAAAAGCTCACTATGGTTAACGCGGCTATTATGCGTATATGACAATGATAGCGTACGTATGTAACGTAGACATGAGCTGATGGTATCAAACTTACAGAGAGCAGGCTATAAATCCAACAGTGACGGCTTGTTCTCGTCAGACACCGTCACACAAACAATATCCAGAGAGTATCCACAAATGGCAATATCCACGTTGAATGTCATCCAATGTCGTCGGTAACTCCGATGTCGACGTACACTCGCTGTCAAAAACACCCGCCGGCTAACCAGAGCCTCTAGCAATAGCAGTGCCGCTAACACACACACACCGCTATCCTACCGCCACGCTCACTGGCACTCGCCTGACACTGTGACAAGGTGTGTCGCTCAGCCTAACTTACCGGGCGTCAGTGCGCATGCGCGTCGTGACGAAAGGTTGACAGCCGCGATCTGGCGCCGCGCGGTGGTGACGCCTGCGACACTTCGGCGAGTGCTGTATGCTTAGCTCACCCCAACCGTTCGCGCGTTCGACACCTTGCCCAACCGCCCATCAAAGACAAGTCCTGGCCGATCAAACGGACTTCCGCGGGCGACAATCGCCTGCAGTGCACACATCTCTAATCTGTCGCTGGCGCAATTCGTTCCAAAGACACCCTCGTGAAAGCGACGGAGACAGCGCTAAGAACACGGCATTGGTTAAGATCATGACAACGACATTTAAGTGAAAAACGTACGACACCTCGACGAGGTTTAAACGATGATGTGTGTCTTCAGTGATCAATGCTGTGTCGCTTTGTGTGTCCAGTGATGGAACGACATCGGCACGTTTAGTGGCGACCCGCGAAGTGTGACTACTGCAATGTCGACTTTATAATTATAGTAGAAAAACACGTAGAGTAGTTGTACTAATTCGTACACTCACAGACAGTTCAAAGAACTTCCGCGCAACACTTTAGACCGATCTTTCCTTACGAGTACAATTATAATACCTATATTCCATGCTTACTCCAGCAAAGAAACCTAAAATGCTTCGGTCGGCAAACTCTGATCTAGTTTGTATTCCCATAATTAAGATGAATGCTGGAACTAGAGTTGTTTCGGTTGCTGCATCAACTTTATGGCACTAACTTCCTATTTGTGTTAAGTCAGTAAGAAATATAGTTTCATTTCGCCGTCATCTAAAAACCTGTCTTTTTAATACTACATATCCTCCTTAACTTCTTGGCAATTTCATTCATCTTTTGACGACCTTTGCTCCGTACTTGACAATGAGAACGCTTAATCCTTTGGATTTGTTGCGCCTCTAACCTAGGATCTTCTGAGAATATTGGCGCTAATGAAGTAATTCCATTATCATTATTATATATTGTCTTGGATGTTTTCTCTCCAGCCAAAATTATGACAATGCATGGCAATTGGAACAGGTCATCTACAGGACAGACAGGATATCCATTAACGTTCGAGAGTTAAATGAAACGACTTTACCGCACAGTTAGTGATCCACATATATTTAACTTCACTGAAGAAACATATAAGAAAGGCGCTGGTACACATGTTGTGTAGAGATAAGATTGAAACAATACAAAATAAAAGCCCACCAATACTAACTGTACGTAATCATGTTATTCCATGTATCAACAATTCCCCGTATCGGGTGGGATTCTAAATGTGACGGAGTTTCCTAATACCGAACCTTCCAATTCAGAGCCCGAACAGAAAATACTTTGCTTTAACCATATCGCCAACTTCTTCATTGTCGTTACTATCGTCGTCATCGCCGTCGTCATGTCACCAATAAAATCACCACCATCAACTTCATTGCTATCGCAAATTGTGTCATCATCGCCAACTTCACCTTCGTCGCCATCACCAATGTCATCACTGTCGCTCTCATCTCCGTCGTTGTCGTCATTACCGTCATCATCACCATCACCACCACCACTGCCACCATCACCACCACCATCATCACCACCACCAACACCACCACCACCATCATCACCATCAACGCCATTGTCACCATAATCGCCATCACCGCCATCACCGCCATCACCGCCATCATCTTCACCATCACCACCAGCATAACATCAGTAACACCATCACCATCATCGCCATCATCTGTACCTCCGCTATCACCACATTCATAATGTCTTGCGCCATCGTTTCTCTGTCTGCTTCAAGCACTTGTTCTGACGATACCTCGTCTTGCCCTTGTCGAGGAGTCGCCTTGTTCCCCTCGCCACCTCTCACTGCTATGGCTGTGATTGCGTGATTCGTGATTGCAGTTTGATAGTTGAATTACTAAATGTGTTCGAGGGCTGAATCATGTATCCAAATTATCTACGGGTTAGATATGTGGAATGCTACCACGTGTTGATATTATAACCTAGAAACCTTGTGTTTGTTTTAAATAGTACATCTACAGTGCCTTTTCGTTGGAGTCAAATGAGCGGATGAACTATTCGCACGAACCAAAGCGGCGTGTTTCAATGCAAAATGGAAATACAGTGCCCAGCTCCATTCAACTACTGGTATGGCGCGTACGATTCGGCATATGGAATTGGAGATTAACAGCATTAAAATAGCAATACACCGATTGTTATATAGCTGAGGATAACGTTCGTCGAAAGAAGCCATTATAACTGCGGGAAGGAAGATGATTTCATCGAAAGATTGGTGAACCATTTCCGGTGATCGGGTTTTGGGTAAAATCTGTGTTCCGGTTATATTTTTACAACAGAAAGTACTCCAGTGATGCACAAAATAAAAACATTGTGAAATACTTTCTCAAGTGCATATTTTGTAACCTTACAAAAACGCCAATATAGAATGAAATGGCTCTAAATGCAGCCTAACAGTTGTTTGGGATCGTTATCGTGGGCCGTGCCTTCAATAGGCATATACGCAACGTTGAAACCGTGCAATCATGTTAAACTCTAGTATGGATGATTCATTATATACACAGGAAAAGCCGTGTCTACTGCATCGTTAGTCAGTGTACACTAAACGAAACAGTTGTTGTGGAAGCTGACTCGCACGTACAACAAACACGTGAATGTATATGTCACTATAACAATATACGCGGGGTAATTGCATGCTTTAATTAGGAATTAATCTGCGGGGGTTCTGTAGCCAAAAGTAGGAATCAATTTCGACAAACTGTTGACGGCTAATGGTGGTGTCGTCATCGTCAACGGGCGCCGTGTCTGCTACAAACATTGTGGCGACCACGCTCCTGCATTTCACGTGATCAAATCCTAAATAAAAACGTAGAACATCTTTCGGTTAGAACTTGCGCCAGATGGTTATTTAGCACTTGTTTAGGTGTCGCGTGTGAATTGTGCCCGTGATCTGGGCTATAACAATACGTAGAAAGGCACACCGAAACAAATCAGCCATCTACTTGAAGCAACGACCATCCTTACTATAAATAGTAATATATACCCATAAAAATAACGCCATTACCGTCCGTGAAAGTATACGACTTCCGCAAGGTTATATTTGCCGTTTCCCGATGATCCGCGATGGTGACGACATTAACGGTGGGACGCATTGACATGGACGTTAAACCACCGGATTGTCGATCACGAGGACTTAGGTTAGAGACTGCCGTGCTTTCGAATCTACCTTTTTTTATCCCACTTTGCCTATGTTTTGTTTCTGATGAGAACAATGAGTAAGTCCCTTCTACTTAGTGTATGCGCCAGAGAAGATGAAATATTTAAATGCCCGGGGTAGATGTAACACGACGTGGGCTCATAGTTTGGTGGCTTCTATATCTAAAGGTAAACCATCTCTAGCCGTAGCGGCATGCAAACAAGTTCACTTCCGGCCCGAATTGCGTATCAGCGCCACCTATCGACTAACTTGTAATTGCAGAACCCCATTAATTGGTATGGTGACCATTGGTACTTCCTCCCTCCGACGATCAGAGCTGCAGCATTGTCGAAGACGTGAGAAGCGCCGAGCAGACAGCTTATACAGCAGCAATGCAATGTCGCAATCGAGTCCGTAAAAAGTGAACTACTTAACAGTATAATATGGATGGGTTTTGCTGGTCCGATGATCTTTCGAGTGCGTGGGCAGTGCGCCATACTTGTAGAGCAGCGAGCCCGTTCATAAACGCCACCACACCCCGCTGACAGCGACTTCCGGTCGGGTGTTGATGAACGACCAACGGGCAGGGAAATAAATCTACGCGCTCAGTTCTCAATGGAAAGTCTACACATCTTTTTGTAGTGATTTTCACCGCGTACAATTAGTCTGTGCGTGACAGAACACACCGTGAATGCTCTCGACTGGTCCAGCAGTGGACTGTATGGTATTTAAAAAAAGACTTACAACGTATAAATAAAGTGTTCTTGTTAATGTGTTGTTAAAGGTAAATGAAATTTATCGTCAGAGCACATTACTGAGAATACAAGGCATGTGTGTGCGCGCGTGTGTGTACATGCGTGCGTGTGCGTGGGTGCGTGCGTGCGCGAGTTTGTTAGTGTAAATATGTACGCCCGTGTATGTGTGCACGTATGAGTGCGTGTATGCGTGCACGTATGTGTGCGCGCGCGTGTTTGTGGACTTGCGAACTCAGTATAGTCATACCTATGTATTACATTATATATTATTATATCTCTCTCCTCGCTGCCAGCTCTCGTACTAAATCTCCCATCATCGTTTTAACACTCCTAATTTCCTCTTCTTCGTTAATTTCCACCTCTCTCCAATCTATCCTTCCCTCGTCTGTGCCTTCCTCCGTATCTATCATAAATAGGGAAGTGAGAATATGAAAGGAGACCGGACGTTTATGTGAAGTAAAACCTCTCCTGCATGTCATGTTTGTCATCTGTCCACGTTAAGATATAATGCGTAACACAAGCGGCCCTCGATCTTTAAACGAATGAGACGTTGTTTTAGTGCGTACGTAGTGACGCGATCATTCGGCGGTGCAGTAATACACGTACGTTTACGGCACACATACATACGTACGTACGTCGTACGTACACGCGTGCCTGCCTGCCTGCCTGCCTGCCTGCCTGCCTGCCTGCCTGCCTGCCTGCCTGCCTGCCTGCCTGCCTGCCTGCCTGCCTGCCTGCCTGCCTGCCTGCCTGCCTGCCTGCCTGCCTGCCTGCCTGCCTGCCTGCCTGCCTGCGTGCCTGCGTGCCTGCCTGTCTGCCTGCCTGCCTGCCTGCCTGCCTGCCTGCCTGCCTGCCTGCCTGCCTGCCTGCCTGCCTGCCTGCCTGCCTGCCTGCCTGCCTGCCTGCCTGCCTGCCTGCCTGCCTGCCTGCCTGCCTGCCTGCCTGCCTGCCTGCCTGCCTGCCTGCCTGCCTGCCTGCCTGCCTGCCTGCGTGTGCGCATACATACATACATACATACATACATATATACATACATAAATACATACATACTTACAAGCATATGCGCACGCATGCACGCACGAATACGCACGCATGCACGCACGCATGCACGCACGCATGCACGCACGCATGCACGCACGCATGCACGCAAGCACGCGCGCGCGCGCACACATTTAAATGTGGTATTTATACACGGACGTTTATGCATGATCGTGACTTTGTAAACAATTTATTTACACACGGACATTTATACGCGGACATGGAGGAGAGCCTACACGCTATTATAACCAAATGAGTAAACTGAACAAACGCGCTAATTTTACAGACATTCAAGGTCACAGTTTGCGTAATCGCAATATCTACACGTGGTGTCCAGTTGGGAATTAATACCGGTCAGTGAGGTTGGTCACCGGACGTTGAAGTTTCGGGTTCCACCAACTGGCATAATTCAGTAAGTTGAGAATTTTCAACCTCACAACCTCTAGTTTTCAAGATATTCGACGGATTAGAATTTTTAATACCTGCTGACTTCTTTGTTATGTAGTTTGTCAGTAAGAGGATGTCCATACAAACTCGCTAAAACTGTAGTCATTATTGGATAACCGGAAATAGACCCTACACATCCACTCACTGAATAGCAAAGGACTGGAATAAACATCCCGAGTCAGCGGTAAAGACATCAACCAATTCAAGGGTCGTATTGACAGACACTTGAAGAATTGGGCGGAGGATCACACGCGTCAACGCCTATATCAACCGCGCCAAAGAGAGGTGGCTCAAGGTAAACCAACTTCCGGTGTCGCCAGGTCACGCGAAAGGTTCCGCGGCGACATTTCAGTGAGACTCGGCCCTTTGTTTAAAGCATTTAACTATTGCTTTGACGTGTACGGGTCGGAGTAAGGACTAGTTGATATTATCAGCTTTAAAAATAGCAGTACACTGATTGCTACATAGCTGATGATAACGCTCGTTTACAGAATCCTTTAATATTTATAGCTGCGGTAAGGAAGGTGAATGTTTGGTAAACTGTTTTAGTGACCGGGTTTTTGGTAACAATTATGTTCCTGTTATAATTCTTTATACAACCTATTAACAAACTTAGAATGTAAAACTATATATATATATATATACATGTTGCACGGTTTATTTGCGAAACAAACAACGTAGTTGAAGAAGTTGTGATTACCAATGGTTTGTCTGGTAGATGATGTCGAAATGTAGAACGTGCGCTATATTTTTTAATAACGTTTCTTTTGTCAGAACCACGAAATCGTATATAATAAAAAACAATTAGTCAGGGATCCAGACCAAGGAGTATAAAATGGACGGGACAGCGCTTCCTACACTTTGCAGGCCTCATTTTTGATTTAATATGATGCCTCATGATGAAGAATTAAGTGGCCTGCTCGGCCATCTCGATTGCGAACACATTAACATTTTGATTTCAACATACGTACCCATAAAACATTTGTGAAATTTTCGGTATCGCTTATTTTTCAAAATTGTGTCATAACTGCGTATAAAGTGAATCAAACAAACTGATGACAAGTATGTAAAGGGATTCGTACATGGTTTATCGTATGGTGATGTCATAATTGAGAAAATATGACATTGACAGGTCCAAAATGGTAATTTTGGTACAAAATAACAAAAATATCGCAAATTGGGAACATTGAGATGTACGTAAGTGTATTAATTTCGAAAAAAAATGTAACACTGGGGGCAACCATGAGTAAAACATTAGTAGAAATGGTATGGTTAACCAAATCGGATCATATCAAAATTGCAAGAAAATCAATTTCTTTGTTAACCACATCACATATTTATGGTCTTTACATTATAATACATATACTAATATTAATAGTTAACATTTTATTTGTAATACGTCAGTTATCAGACAGCTTAAAACTGGTGGTTGTGTGTCTACATGGTCAAATGCGGAAAGAAACATTGAAGTGCTTAGTATCAAAGTTAGTCATCGTACATGTCAACGTTCGAGTACGTTCAGTGTGTGCAGTTGCTACCACCTGGCAAAGCCAATTTACTTATTTTCGTCGTTCTCTTCCACTATAGTTAATTACGATATTGTTTGGATTCCCTGAACATTTACGCAACTAACACCAGCTGTATAGCAGGAGCAGCTCACGTTGCACATGCTCTTGCTGCACTGACAATGGTGCTTTTGTTTGACTGCTGGAGGCTTAGCTGGTTTATCCATCATGACCGGAACTAAGTGCCCATTCAGAAGCTGTCTGCCAAATGATGTGGAATCGGGAGAGCTTAGGGTGCACTAGTGAGATCTCTTGCAGGTATCGATTCGATATAGGCATCTAAGCCTATTGGGGGCAGTTGGGGGCAGTTTCCTCATATCTCGCTTGATGCGTCCGAAGATGTGTGCACGTAAGTGATTGAGGTTCACACTGAAGTCGGAGTACAGCTTCAGAAAGAAAACCCTGCATGATTCGCTAACTGCTGCTGACACAACAATTGAATCTTCTCCTATTCTCATAACTGCGTCATGTCTGTGAGGTCGGATGCATTCATCATGGTAACCTTGAAAGATTCGTTCTGTCCTTTTCCAAATGCTTAACTAACTGTGTCACATCCACGCTTTACGTGGCCACAGAGAAGAGCCGAAATGGCAAATACAATTGGCAAACTGAACTTGTGAGCTAGCGTTCCTGCCATGGCCAAGATAAGTACGTCTGTGTCTGTAGCTTGTATAACTACTCGCATGTAGCCATAGTGGGTCATACAGTAAGATGTATATGATGTGAGTGTCTGCCTCTTCATGGTCTCCACATGCCAGTCCGAGTAGCACTACTGGTCCATCAGTGATGACTACAGCTTTGTCTGCTTCTTTGAAGAGGCCAGCAAGAATCAGTTTCACGTCTTGAGGCATTGCTTCGTGATGTGTTGTCCAGGATCCGGCAAGGTAATTCTGCAGGGCTGCTTTGTTTTTGGGGTTCGCAATAAATGCCTTCTATGGTGGAATAAACAAGTTGTCTTTGACTTCATAAGTACTGCTTCATTGCTGAGTTAGTTGTCGGCGGATTCGTACATCAACCGGATTCGTACAACAACTTTCAAACTCTTCGATGGTTCAATGCCGCACCTGTCTCACACCATGCTGGCACAGTACAATGTGCAGGGATTGATGAGAGTAACTTCTTCAGATACCTTGCTTGCATGTATACAAATATTTTGCATCCGATGTTTTGCTTACGGTGTATGAATGCCATAGCATCTACACTTAACATCACATCTTCGTTCATGGCAGGCATTTAATCTTCCTCAAATCAACAACCGTTGAGCTGGTCCTTCATGACAGCCACATAATCTGTTTTTTTTACTTTCCTCATTGCATAGCCAAGTGCCATGTCTTTGGATCCATTAGAAAGATAATGTATTACAGTTCACGAAAAGGTAAGTATCTAAACATTTTATATTTTTATTCGACTAGAAATGCGATTTCCAAACAGTGTTTGCATATTTCAAGTCGGGATAGGTCTGGGCGGGCCAAAGTTGTCCAACCTCTTGTGCATTCTAGAGTGATTAACGCACGTTTACATTTGGATATTGACAGGAATATTACTATTTTAAAGAAGATAAATAATAATGTTATTCAGAAAAATAGTTGATACTCCAAATATACGATTATGTCGGCACTAAACGATACCTCAAAGTTGTCGTGTTATGTTGCCACAACCATTCACAGATTAGAACTGGTGAGGGAGACTTTATTTTCACACCGGGCTGTCAAATCTAACAATTCGGTTTCCTGCGTGCTATTTATACAAGCACGTAGTTCTGTAATCATGTTTAGTACTTATTAAACTCAATAACACGTGATAATAACAATGTCATTTATAAATTGATTGTATTAATTTATCTTACCTATATTTTTAGAATCTATGACTGCAAGATAAATGTCATAAAACCTCAAAGGCCAGAAGAATAACAATAAAAAACATTTGTGGTTTTTCGGACTGCAACATACCAGGATAGGCGACCGACAATGGGAAAACTATTATGATCCATGTTCTGGCAAAGGATGCAAACTGTGCAAAAGATGGACTGAATTGTACTGTTGAATTACATCTTAACATTTCACAAATGTAAGGATCATTCAGTCTTTGGAATTGGTATAATTTTGATATGATCCGCTTTGGTTAACCATACGATTTCTACCAATGTTTTACTCATGGTTGCCCCCAGTGTTCCCAACAATTGAAACAATCACACCTTATGATCCCATGTAATAAGTTATCCACATGTCAGATATTTTTCGAAATTAATACACTTACATACATCTCAATTGTCCCAATTTGCGATATTTGGGTTAGTTTGTACCCAAATTACAATTTTTTGACTTCTCAATGTCATATTTGCTCAATTATGACATCACCATACGACAGATCAACTAGAATATACATATATATATGTCATCAGTTTATTTGATTCAATGTTGATGCAGTTATGAAACAAATTTAGAAAAATAAGCGATACCGACAATCGCAATCGAAATTGCCGAGCAGGCCTCTTGATTCTTCATCCTGACATATCACATTAAAACAAAAATGAGGCCTGCAAAGTGTAGGAAGCGATGTCCGGTCCATCCTAAGATAATACCCTTTTGACGCTCTGGGTCCCTGACTAAATATAACAGTAACGGTAACGAAAAAGTTTCCTGCAACACATAACAAACCCGAACATTGATTTTCGTACGACGATAGTTTATTGACAGTTCAATTCTCAATAAAATATTGTAACCTATAACTAGTTTCAACTTAGGTACATGGTATGTAATTTCACAGAATGAAGATCAATTTTTTTCTAAATGATGGGGTTAAGAAATTGTTTTAAACATCAACATTATTTGCCTCAAACATCGTGTGAGCGCGTTGAATTGACATATGTAATCCCCGTAGTTGATTGCCATACGACGTGATAACTATGCACCTTCTATTGTTATGAACAATGTGAGACTAATAGTCAGAACTACGCCTTAGACGACGGCGATGAAGGCAGGCGCCGACCATGATTCCTCCTCTGTGATCCGCGGGTCTCTGTCGACGACGGACTTCGCGCCGCTACCTCCATTTATTGCCGTTGATCAGATCGGTCGCGGAGTTTTTGATGTTCTTTTGCACTTTTATGTGCGTCGCGCCGTTCCCGGTCCTGTTTGTTTCCAACTTCTCTCGATAACGGTCGTCTACCCGGCGCCCAGCGCGTCTGTTCGGCCGATAACACCCAACCGCAGCCGCACTGCTGTATCGAGGCGAACAATCAGCGGAGAACGAGACTTTCACGCGTCGTCGTTATCGGCGCGTTGGTCTGCCCCGGTCCCGCACTCTGAAGTGCACGCGAATGCATTTTTATTTCGCAGGATTTTTTAAAATTTAAGATAAGAGTGTGGTTCCCAATTAACTAATCGCGTATGGTTGATGACATTTGAGCAATTGATTAATAGCGTGTGAGCAGTCGATGAATGGCATGTACGCACGCACGCACGCACACATGCACGCACGCACACAGTGTAGTACACGCATGCCACAAATCCACAACCACAGATCTGATCTATGTTTTGTACAAGACTCACTGTGCATGGTGCATTCGGTATCTTAGCATCGAGAAAGTTGCCAAGTCTTATGTGACAGACCGGTTACACTATCACTGTCGTTCCTCGCAGTCTACGCGATATAGCGTGAACAATGCAACTTAGGAACTGTCACGGAACACGGGGTTCAGACGGTCACGAAACTCAAAGTTCAATGTTCATTAAATTCGTAGTTAAATTACGCACGAAACCAATTTCATTCGTCCACGTTGCCCTGTTGACATATATGTTTAATTCGGTCACGAAAGTAATAGTTAATTTGTCAATGGAATTCTTTAATCTTCAAGGTTCAAGAACGTCATTGTCCGTTTAAAACATTGCAGTAGACATACATTTTCCTTTATTGTCACAAGATCTTTTCACGTGATGATTTTAGGATCGCATCGTTCTAGTCACAACATTGTTTTGTACAGCAAATAGAAACATGTCATACCCGTCTTCGTATTCAAAGTAAACAGAATGACACATCCCACTTTATCGATATTTCGCAATCTCAACAGCCTGTTTAAGTGAAGATTGGCTCAAATATTTGTTCTTACAATTTGTGCGTGTGCAAACACCGGATGTGGCGTCGTCGACTTTGACTTTCTCGTGTGGTATTGCTGTCATCTTTAGCACTAGAGTTTAGAACTGCCACCAGAAATGTTGAATTAGTAAAATTATGATTCTACTACGAGTAGTAGTAGTAGCAACTCACTGTGCATGGTGCATTCGGTATCTTAGCATCGAGAAAGTTGCCAAGTCTTATGTGACAGACCGGTTACACTATCACTGTCGTTCCTCGCAGTCTACGCGATATAGCGTGAACAATGCAACTTAGGAACTGTCACGGAACACGGGGTTCAGACGGTCACGAAACTCAAAGTTCAATGTTCATTAAATTCGTAGTTAAATTACGCACGAAACCAATTTCATTCGTCCACGTTGCCCTGTTGACATATATGTTTAATTCGGTCACGAAAGTAATAGTTAATTTGTCAATGGAATTCTTTAATCTTCAAGGTTCAAGAACGTCATTGTCCGTTTAAAACATTGCAGTAGACATACATTTTCCTTTATTGTCACAAGATCTTTTCACGTGATGATTTTAGGATCGCATCGTTCTAGTCACAACATTGTTTTGTACAGCAAATAGAAACATGTCATACCCGTCTTCGTATTCAAAGTAAACAGAATGACGCATCCCACTTTATCGATATTTCGCAATCTCAACAGCCTGTTTAAGTGAAGATTGGCTCAAATATTTGTTCTTACAATTTGTGCGTGTGCAAACACCGGATGTGGCGTCGTCGACTTTGACTTTCTCGTGTGGTATTGCTGTCATCTTTAGCACTAGAGTTTAGAACTGCCACCAGAAATGTTGAATTAGTAAAATTATGATTCTGTCTAGCTTTCAGATTTAATCTTTTGTGGAATTAATATACATCGTTTTGGTTATCCTATTGTGTCCTTGATAACAATAATAACGAAGTGATGAAATCATCCAATTAACACATGGAAAAGCGCCCGCATTGCCCTCATTTTGTACCGTTGATATATCTTCCGCATGGTTAATATATTGACTAGATGTTGCCTGTGTTTAAGCTAAGATCGCTAATGCCGAGTAATCTGGCTGACTACTACACGTACGCCGGCAGTATCACTACTCCGCCCTGTCCTGAGGTCGTCGTTTGAAACATCTTCCATGAAACTGTGAAGATATCGGAAAACATGTAATTGACTGTGATCTGCTTGGATAACGCACAATCCAAGTCTCCACAAACCCCTCTATCATTTTAGTATCGTCTTCACTTTCTCCCTCCCTTTTTATTCCCTATCTCCCTTGCCTTCCCCCTCCCTCCTTTCTCTGTCTCATTTTCCCTATATCCTTCTCTCCCTTTTTCTCTCTCTCTCCGTCCCTCCCCCCTCTCTCTCTCTCACTTTCTCTCTCTCCCCCTTCTACCTCTCTTTCTCTCTCTCTCTCTCTCTCTCTCTCTCTCTCTCTCGATGTCTCTGTATATGTCTCTGTCTGTCTGTCTGTCTGTCTGTCTGTCTATCTGTCTGTCTGTCTGTCTGTCTGTCTGTTTGTCTGTCTGTCTGTCTTATGCCTGTCTGCCTGCCTTCTGTCTGTATGTCTGTATGTATGTATGTCTCTCTGCCTGTCTGTCTGCCTTCTGTCTGTATGTCTGTCTGTATGTCTCTCTGCTTGTATGTCGGTCGGTTTCTCCCTCTACCTCTCTCTCTCTCTCTCTCTCTCTCTCTCTCTCTCTCTCTCTCTCTCTCTCTCTCTCTCTCTCTCTCTCTCTCTCTCTCTCTCTCTCTCTCTCTCGCTCTCCCTTTCTGTTTCTTTTTCTGTACCAAAAAATCTACCTAACTTGGTGGCGTAATATTTAAGCAATGTTGGCAAAAGTTGTCATGATGTTGATACTGTGTCCGAGCTTCGTACAACGTGGAAAGGTTGGAATGGTTTTTGGTTCCAATTCGAAATATAGGCCTATGATACAATTTCATGAAAATGTGTTTCCTATAGTTTAACATTATGAAAATAGGAGTTTTGTGCCTACATTGTGGTCTGAGTATAGTACTACTTACCCAATAATAGATATAATAATAATTGTAATAGAGAGTGTCGGGATGTATCCGTACTAGGTGGGCCCAGCACACCCACCTTTCTGGCTCATACTAGTCAACTGATAGCCTCAATCACCCTGTCGCCGTGAGATGGCAGCACTTTTGTGGTGGTGGTGGTGGTGGTGGTGGTGTGGTGGTGGTAGTGGTGGTAGTGGTGGTAATAGTGGTAGTGGTAGTAGTAATAGTAGTAGTAGTAGTAGTAGTAGTAGTAGTAGTAGTAGTAGTAGAAGTAGTAGTAGTAGTAGTAGTAGTAGTAGTAGTAATGGTAGTAATGGTAGTAGTAGTAGTAGTAGTAGTAGTAGTAGTAGTAGTAGTAGTAGTAGTAGTTGTAGTAGTAATAGTAGTAGTAGTAGTAGCCGTAGTAGTAATAGGAAAAAAGAGCTCTTTACTAGGTTTTGTATCATGAATGTTGAAAGTAACACAATATTCCCAATCCTTGATACACTGAGCTTCGCATTTTTATTACAACTTGTGTGCATATTGAAACATCGTTTATTTGGTGTAATACTTTTAAATCGTCGCAGTCAGCAGCACGCATTTGTCAATGTTCAGTGGTTTTCCAACAGGTGGTGCAATTGGCGCCTAGATCGCTGAAGTTGTAATTTCTATGTTGATACCTTTTATCCGGGTAATGTCTAAGACGGATGCCAAACAGCTGAGGGGAAATGGCAGAGATGTATTGATTTATTGGAGTCGCTTCTTCAGCGCAAGAAAAGAGTTGTTAATTCCGCTTGCGTGTTCGCCTACGAATGGGACGTGGCTGAATGGTTCAGGCGCGGGGCGGACGATTCACTAATTGGGCATTTCTTTAGCGAGGTTGTACAGCGAAATGTGTGAATGGGGGACTGAGATCGTATGGACCGGCGGGTGGTGATCGTACCATTCACGCCGGCTGGGGAGAGCAGGGGTCAGAGTCGACGCCCCGATGTGAGCGTGTCATCTTGGCATTAGCAGTGGATTCCGGCTATAAAACAACGCTACGTAGATATGCATTTGTTTATTTGTGGGCAGTTTCTACGTTAACTGTTGGTTAGAGTATAGTTGAATTGAGGATGAGTAATAATGTTTTAACCGTAAAATATGTGTCTGGCTGTAGATTCGGCATCAAAACTGAAGACTGCGAGAGTATCCCAAATATGAAGAAAGGACATGAGTTCTACACCAAGGTAGACTTGGCACCTGTGTGTACCTCCCGCAAAATAATTCCCATTATATTATGTCCATGCAAAACATTCAACAGTATGTAACTTTACTTTCGTGCTAACACGGATTAACAGGTTTATTGTCTTACTAGTCATAGTCCACGTTTGTCAAATGACTTATATATAATCGTTTTACAGAAATTAAATGGTACCCTAACAAGAAAGTTACAAAAACATTCACAATTACATGATTTGAACCCGGTACCCAACCGTTACCGTTTGAACCCGCTACCCAACCGTTACCGTTTGAACCCGCTACCCAACCGTTACCGTTTGAACCCGCTACCCAACCGTTACCGTTTGAACCCGCTACCCAACCGTTACCGTTTGAACCCGCTACCCAACCGTTACCGTTTGAACCCGCTACCCAACCGTTACCGTTTGAACCCTGTACCCAACAGTTACCGTTTGAACCCGCTACCCAACCGTTACCGTTTGAATCCGCTACCCAGCCGTTACCGTTTGAACCCGCTGCCCAACCGTTACCGTTTGAACCCGCTACCCAACCGTTACCGTTTGAACCCGCTGCCCAACCGTTACCGTTTGAACCCGCTGCCCAACCGTTACCGTTTGAACCCGCTACCCAACCGTTACCGTTTGAACCCGCTACCCAACCGTTACCGTTTGAACCCATTCCTAACCGTTATCGTTTGAACCCGCTGCCTAACCGTTATCGTTTGAACCCGCTACCCAACCGTTACCGTTTGAACCCGCTACCCAACCGTTACCGTTTGCAATTATGTTTATTTTAGTGGTTCACTTGTGTCAGTGCAATTATTTGTAAGCTAATACTATATTCGACATATACTGTATCAAAACTTAATAATGTCCCATAAGTACATTCTCTGCCACTTATTTCTTGCTTGTTATGCATAATTGTGGTCTTATATGCGCAAACTAGTCGACTAGTGGATGATTAATTGTGCAGCCCGACAATAGGTCTGCCCGCCTGCTCAGTGGAGCATACGTTTAAATCAATACATCTGACACTGACATGGACTGCCGTTATATTCACCCTCCGTTTATGTAATAGATTCTCCCTTTCCCTTTTCCATTTTTCTTTTTATCTTTTTTGAATCCGCTGGGTGTTTTTCTGGCCCCATAAAACTCAGCGGAGGTAACCGAAATCTGCCGGACATTACCAAATATTCATGAGCGTCCGGATTCCACACAAGTGCCGACTAGTGACGTAGTGCCATCAGCCTGCACAGTTTTTACTCCTACCACCATCATAAACCAGACATTCAACATCAACTACACCAGTATTCTGATTTAATGTGGGCACATATAATAGTAAAATTGAGCGCAAAAAGACAACTTCGTTCAGCTACCGTTTTTGGTTTTTTTTCTCCGAGTTCCACATGTCTCCCAAACGCAGTAACCGTTTGGGCGCCATGGTACATGAATGTCTAGATTTCTAGTATGTCGAAACTCCGCAAGGTGTCACCATTAGAGACACCGCGGGAATATTCCGTGATTGGACATATGGTGTAATTCACGTTGTCCAATGGAGTTAATTCCAAGTCCAAGAAGTAAATCCTAGACGACTAAACGATGTTGCTACAAATTTGCGATTTTGCAGGAATATAAGTGACTCTGTGATGTCATTTCGCGCCGCTTGTTGACTCTGAATATATCGCGAAAGAACGAAATTGAGGCGGCAATTTCGGCATATTTTGGGCGAGGGGGCATAGAAAAACGGCGAGACGCCCCGCCTCGCTTTTCATACAGCAGGGAAACACTGCATTGAAACAGTATCCGATCATTAGCGGAAATCCCTTTCTAAATTGCGCAGCGCGAGGCTCGTAGCGCTAGAGCTTCGTCTATACAACCTTCGTATCGTGACCAGTGGTCGATCTAGCGCTTCTCGGTTTGTTATGCAATATTACTTGGCACATTGGTGTATGCATAATTGTAAAAAAAAAACCTACACTATTGTATTATAGTACTAAACAAACTGACAAATGACAATATTTTCCATCCGTGGTCTGTCTGCAATGCGCAACCGTGCTATGATTAAACTGGGGCAAATAAGGGGAAAGTTAATCACACATGAGGTTTAGGCGAGATCTCGCTAACAGTAAGTTGCCTCAGAATACTTGCAAGCATACGCGCGTGGTGTAGGCCTATACAGTGCAGGTCTCTTAGAACAGCGTTTATCATTGTCTTATATAACGTAATAGTTAGCTTTTTTCGTTCCGTCGCAACTGCATTCGTGGCAAATTGCTGTTTACCTATATACGGAGGTTCAATGTCAATGTACGAGTGCGTGTATCATGCCGAGTGCGAAGACTCCTCCACAATCCCTCCTGAGCGGTGGCGACGCCGACTTAATATCTTAAGACACGATGTCGTCGTACAGGTATCAGCATAATTGGCGGCGATTTTCCTGTCGTGATCCAAGCGGCGTCAACACGCGGGTGAATACTGCCAGTGTTTGTACCCGGGCGGATAGACAGGAAGTGAGACGGCGAACAATCATGAGGTCTTCTGTCGATCCGTGTCACTGGTCTTCACATTACAGCGACTTAGTAATATGATGACGACTTATTTTGGTTTATTCATGATGCAATTTACATTGATTACGACGACTATCCAAGTTGCTCACGGTTCTATGCAACAGTTGCTCGGAGCAAAATGCCAAAGGAACAAATCTAAAACCTCGCTAAAAACTCTGAATGTTGACCATAGTTAACAAGGTATGTGGATTTAAATGGTTGTGTACTTAGGGTACAGTGGGATAAAATCTCTCAAGTAAACGTGACCGAAACATGCATAAATAGCCTGTTCTATGCACACACGAATGGCTGCCCACCAGGAAGAAAATTACAGGGAAATAGTCTTGTTTTACTTCCTTCTTCTTTTTTTCCTCCACGGGCCTCCTGTCGTCTGTTTTGCAGCCGGCGTTACGAAAGCTGCTCGCCAGTTGCAATCCCTAACTTTCACTTTTTGGGCCCAGGAGCGAGGGATCATGTCTTCTGTAAGCAGTGATCGCTTTAGAGCGTCGTTGTCTAGTTACTGTGTGTTCTTCTATAATACTTACCACTATTCAGCGCCTCAAAGAAGACTGCGTTTTTACCGTCGTACTGTTAACATATGCCTATACTTAACATTAATTCCAGAATTTTTTTTAATCTGCATAAAGTAGACATATCTGTTCGTCGCACAACAAATTATGGAGAGTCTTTTGTCACGGGGTAGCTGAAAATGATTGGCAGTTGATCTGTCATTTTTTACTCTACTATGAACAGTTTAACAAACCCCGGACGCTCTTCATTTTGATTGACGTAACGCACAAGCACCACACACACACACACAAAATAATCAACAGCGATAAGCAGGTTGGCGCTGTTTTGTTGCATGACTCGTTTGTGGTTAATTTAACAGTTTTACATAACAAAATCACCATAAATTGTTAGGTACAACATGTCTGTGATGTATTTATGTTAGACAGACATAGGGCATTTCCGTCAGATTAGACGGAACAATTGACGAAAGAATGGAGCTAAGCGTTCACCGTCGATCACTCAACAGAAGTAAACATCCAAACCGCAATTATCGTTCTTTTACGACGAACCTGAATATAACAGGCGACAGGCCCGCGTAGATGTTTATCTTGGCAGACACACGATGCACCTCGAAGACCCGTTCCCGCCACGTGTCAATATTGATGAAACACGTCGAAAAAGGCGCCTCATATTAATGTCACCTTGCGACACCAATGACACATCGAAAGCAATATAGCCGCCCCACAATACGATGTCAACTTTGCGTGCGTGTTTTTGTGTTCACTTGGCGTCCGTCCAATTAAAAAGGTTGTCTGTAACGTAGTCCGCGTGTTGTATGCCTATTTATATTGAAATTACACCATTGACGAGGGTAATATATTAACAAACTGTGTCCACGATATGTTGTTTGCGCGACATAAATGCACTCCGTTAGGAGTGTTTTTACAAAAATATTATCCAGCTCGTGTGATAAATCTATAGGTAATTCATTCTGTGGTTGCTGTTTGAATTCTGTAGATTTGTTCTGGGCTTAGCAAGAGTACTTTTTAGTTCTTCAGCAATTTGTTCATTGTACAAGCAGAGGTGCCAAAACTCTTGTTCTCTCTCCTTCTTCCTGAATCAATTCCAACCACAGCTAGAAAAAGTGTACGTCATACAAAATAATTATATTTTTTATTTATAATAACGTCTGTGATTTACGTAATTCCATTTTCTACCAGAAATGACAACAGTACAACCCAAAAGACACCCATGGTTATTTATTATTTTTCCAAAAAGCTATGTATTGAACTTGGGAGAGTTGAATGCGTCTCTTCTGGTAGACTTAATTGTTTATTCGTAAAATATATTGTTTACTCTGTACAAAACCACGTACGAGAATAACAGTCGAGTGTCAGAACTACCGCATTCAAAATCGTTTGCTGTATATATTCCACATCGATGTGCCTAGAAATCGAGGTACCTCGCAACAGGACATGGAATCGTTTGTAGAGGATACAAGCATGCATGGGCAACCATATACACGATGTTATATGTAAATTATAAATTATAAAAGCACGCCAATGTGTATTGTTTGCATACAAATGTCCGTCTGTGTGTGTGTGTTCGCGCGCGCGCGCGCGCGTGTGTGTGTGTGCGCGCGCGCACGAGCGTAAGTACGTATACACGCATGCATACACATATCAACAAAAGCATGCACACACGCGTATATTCACGCATACATACATGCGTATAATAAAGACAATAACTGTCCGTCTACATCCGTGCCGTACAAACTCCTTCAAACAGGGTTCGATGCTGGGGGCTGGGGGGGGGGTCATGCAATATATGGGGCAATTTTGCTGTCATATGTACGAGAAACTTGAGTTACGAATTCGCAAGTCTTTCGCGTCGGCGGAAACAGCGTCGTAGGAGTGGCTGACAACACGCCACGCCGAGACAGCGCTGGCTGACATTTGACGTAAGACTCAACTACTTGTCCTCTGCCACCCTTCACTCGCTCATCCTAGTTTATTAATTTGAAGTGTTTGTCGACGCGAAGTGACACGGCGGGATATATATGCCCCCTTATCGTGCGTGTCAACCCTCCATGTTTACACGCTCGCACCTAGGCCGAGGGCAGACATCCGGCGTCGTGTCTGGTGTCAATGGACCGTCTAGATGTATGGGGCAATGCATTCCCTGTTATTGCTTTATAAGTCGATATAAATAAAACGCGTACGGCAGGCGCGGATAAAAGACAATGCCAGTAAAAATTCGAACAGACTGAACTTAACAGTTCTGCGAACTGATAGCTATTACAGCAATCATCCCTGTAAGCCTGTTATCACTGCACTGATCAGAAGGTATTGGCGTAAAGCCACCCGGAAATAAATCCGATTTTTAAACGAAGGAATGGCCTTGCTTCACCGCGCCCCACGCAACCCTCGACAGACAAATACCCCGACGAACTGAACCGGACTAGCTAAACACCTGCTGGGCTGAACGTCACGTGACCGCTGTCCAGGCCCCCAATTGATGTTGTCAGCAACTGTAGCAGAGGCGATCACCAATACGCTGCAGGTGGTTTATTGTATGTATGTGGTTACGCATTCGGCTTGAACAGAAGCAACGTGTCTCGTACACACTGCGAACAGACGTTCATGGGGGCTTAGAGAACAAGAGAAAAAAAGAGAAATTCCATTGCACAAGAGATATCTCGGTGGGTGTTTTGTTGCATTTTTCACTTTGAAATGTTCATCTTCGTATAATCGACCCATATATGTGATAGCAACTCTATCTTAATTTGTGACTGGAAACACCTTGCTTATTTTTACCTGCTCTTGTCTACAACATATCCAGCACAAAAGGGCGTGATATCACAAGTAAGACATTGTTTTCACTCTATCACCCCCATATCTTGTACATTCGGTATTACGGGTATTACAACATCGCGTCTGCACGCCGCACGCGCGTGATGGACATACAAAAACAAATGTCCCCAGTAATGTTCCTGGAGACCCGCCCAAATTTACACCTATGCGTGAGCGCGTCTGCAATGACGGGCGCACCTCATTCCGCCCCTGGAAGGCAACATGATACGTGAGCCCGGTCGAGCAAGCAGCGGTATTGTCTTGGGAGAGATTGCACGCGCGACCGAATGCCTAAATAAATCAACGACGGTTTGATCTTTTGTTGCGTTGGCGCCGAGCCCGACTAAGCACCGACCGACTGCTGGCGGGGTAGATTCGATGAGCCGGTCGATCGGATGTAGGCCCATGCAGTCGTCAATATCATTACCGCTTCCTTGGATATCAACCGACTGTGTTCCCGGAAATATTTACGCGATTTAAATAACGTATGATGATTGTGCTCAATCGCGGCAGATACGAACGTTTCTTGATCCTGCATGCTGCCAGTATATTATGCATGCTTGTCGGTGCATATGTTCACAGGTGTGTATATTTTCCCACAATTTTTTAAACAGTCTGGATTCATGTACGATTAATACGATATTATGGTATTTAAAATTTAGAATTGAATCATTGTACATTGTCATATTAAAAAATATATTATGTAGCCAACCAGACGTCTGTATATACGCTCAGCATGTTGAGGATAGGCGTATAATTGGATGATGATGATGACAAATGATAATCAAAAAGCCTACCATGTTGCCTGGAATGATCGAAAATGCAGCATTTTAAAGATAAATTTACCTGGGTAATAACGTAATGACATATTCGCAGTACGCTGCCACCGCATAGGGTTTATTTTGACCTTGGATTTTCAATTACCTTAGGGAGAGGACCGGCGTAAAGACGACGTTATAAATATACAGGTGGACAGGCGCTGTCTCTTTCATTTCAAACACCGCTGACTTGCATTCCGACAGCTATACGCACAGTCGGTATATTTAGTCAAATTAAAATTATTAATAATCAGATGTCAACAGGGCTGCGTCAGCATACAAGGTTGTGTCTTGTCTTTGGATTAATATTTGTTTACGAATGGACCCAGGTGACGCTTACTAAGAAAAGGCCGTAACACCAACCAGATCAGTCTCTGTTTTTCATCAGAAATAGCTCTCATTCCACGCCCTATATGCACGAACGCATGAACACACAATCAGTATTTGAGTATACTAATAGGTTAATAATAGTCTGACGCAAGCCGCATGCCTGAACATATTACAACAAGTGAATGTGCATTGCGCGATCTATTCAGAGATTCCATAATTGAGTTAACGTGGTCGCTGGATGTTTGGCAGACAGCATGGCGTTCGCCCACGTGGCATCTCAATGACGTAATTGCAGCGAGTTGTTTGCGATGCATATGCCTTCGGGGGGGGAGGGGGGGACAAACCTACCAAAATAATTTGACGACGATAGAAAGATAAAAAAAAGCATTGAACTTCCTTTTCGTCCCTCGATACATTATCAGTCGTTGGCATTCGCTAGAAATCGTCTTCATGCACTACATAAATACACATACTTACGGTTACCCTAAGAGAAAACACGTTTTTTTGTGAGCTACATGACAAAATAAATACAACGATAGGGCATATTAATATATAAGTTCACCTATTTTATGTGACTAAAATTCTCAGTGTAAAAATTATATTCTTCTTTCATTACCCGACCAGTTTAAGAAGTAATTCTTATGCAATCTTCCGAGACGTTTTCCACGAAGCAGAAACTGCCTGACGTTGTAACAAACGCACATTGTAATATGTTGCAAGACAGAACTGTGCGACATGTACATAACATCCTATTTCGAACTTAACGCAGAGCGAAGAGGAATACATTATATATTTCTTCACGTGAACGTGAAATGCGTAAACATGCATCGAGTCATGTCGACAGCGTCTAGCAAAGAAAGAAAACTGGTCTAAAGATAATAACCTAATGGATAGCAATACGCACGACGCCGATTTGTCTGATAATGGCGGCTTTGATTAAAACACACAAAAACGTATCGAATAATTTACATTATGACATCTCAAGACGCTGACTTTGTGCGGCGTAATCTGTTTCCATCGCATCTACTCCAATGGACAATTGATAATAGACAGACATGACACGATTAGAGCGGCACGAACAATGCGCAACAAGACGATGCCAATCGCCAGCGCCCTCCGACCCGGCTTTGTTGTTTGTAATGAAGGGTAGGCGGTACCCGTCGTGAGGGGAACGATTTCGTATAAGACGGAGACCATTAACGGCTGATGAGAACGCGATGGTAGAGCGTTACCATTCGGCCGCGTTGATATGACGTTGTATCAAAGATCACGGGCGGATTTCATTGGGTGTATCACGGCAGTTAGCGACGGAAGCGATGCAGCGATACCGTGGCGGAGATTGCATTGTGTTCGCAGGCTGGTTGGAGACATTGGGGCACGCACATTCTGACCAACCTCCTGTCGTATTGTCTCGTGGCGAACGCCGTTACAGTGGTGGACTCTTGGAAGCAAACCTTAATTCTAATCACCGTATTTCAATCCATTGCTGTATGAAAGCCTCGTCACCTGTTGTCACCTGATCGTTTGTTTGAGCATACTTTGACATGTTCCTTTAAATTGTAAAATCTATAACATTAAAAGTATACAAATAATGACTTGGCCGTGTTCGAATTATGGTGACTTATGTTACCACAGAGATGTCGGAATCGCCGTGGTTGACTGTGCCCCCATTATTCTCGTTGGAGGAGGCTGGATATATATTTAGACTCCTCAATATTTCGGAAATGTTTTTGTGAGCTTCGAGAAGGGGTGCAGTTGGAGGATTTTTTTGTAACCTCAGCCCCCAATATTCACCATGTTTCGATGCCTGTGTGCCAGTATTGCCTTCACGTGAATACGTTATCTGCGAATAATCCATTTAAACATCTTTTAAACCAAACTGTCGTTGCGTTGCGAAATTATTGTCAAATGATTGAGCTACTTTCCTTCTTTATAATTTCATAATTCACGATCACGTCGTCACCATAGTGGAGCGCTGGCAGTGACTAGAGCTCCGGACTCTCGACTGGGAGAACCCGGGTTCGAATCCTATGCTGCTGTGTCGTACCTTGGGCAAGTTCGTTCACTCTACGTTGCTCCAGTTCACTAAGCTGTATGAATGAGTACCTGGCTATAGACAGTGGTGGATTTTTGTATGCGAATAGTCAGAATCAGAATCAGAATCAATTTATTATTGGCAACTTTTCAGTTGGATTATACATACATCCATGATAAAATACAAAAACCATACAAGTATAATATTTTGTTATAAAACAAGAAATTATGTTAAAATAATTACAGACCATTTTGTACATAATAAACGTAATGCAGTTACACTAAAAGCACTCTTAAATAAATTCACCAAAACGACCCGTGAACACAACACACCTCACGAGGCGCTTTTTATTAAAACTTGTGCACTATAATTGCATTACCAAAGTTATTTACACTTAGGATAAATTAATTACATTAAAACGAAATAAATTACTTTAATTATTACAATTATCTTTTAGACATGCATAGTAAAAATGTAAGTGTTCTGACAGTGTCCTAAACACCACTGTATTAACGAGTTTTTGTAGCGATTTGTGTTCGCCGTTGGTACAGGTAACTCGTTAAACGATCTAAGCGCATATGGAACATATCGAGTGTCGGGCAGTGAGGTATTCACCACGCTTCATTTTAACAAAATACGCTTTACACAAGTAATTGCGCCTATTGTGCAACGTTGACAGATTTGTTATCTGCAGAACACCATCGTAGGTATAACCAAGATATATTGTCTTTAGACATTTTCTGAATTATCTCGATGTTGTCCGATAAGTATTTAGGCAAATTCGTGTGCCACGCGGACAGGCATATTCCACTACTGGTCTAATCCCAGACACATAAATTCGAACCAAGTCATTTTGATTGAAACCCGTTTAAACTTATAGATCATATACACTCGTTTGCTTGCCTTTGAAACTATATCATGTACATGTACATTCCAATTTAGATCAGAAGATATATTTACACCGAAAACTTTTGCTAGAGTAACCCTTTCAATATCAGTCCATTTATATCAATATATGGCAAAGATTCCACAAACGTCCCGTCCTTACAGAAACATATAACCATCTCTTTTGACTTGCTCGAATTGATGCGCGTATCATCATTACTAGATTACTGCGCAATAATGTCAGCAGAATCCTGCATGTCAGATATCATTCTTTGGTTACATATTGCAGATATCGTGCTGTCATCAACATATTTATAAATTGGGCACGGTGTATGTAACTCGTTGATATCGACCAAAAATGTTTTGGTACCGGCAAGGTTCCCTGGGGAACACCCCCCTTAGGGTAGTTTGGTTTTGACACAGCGTCACCGATCTTAAGTTTCGATTCACGGTCTAGTAGAAACGCTGCCTTCCATCGGACAAGGTGTGCTGGCACATCCATTGCAACCTGTTTGTTAATTAGCATATTATGATTAATTGTATCAATGCTTTGCTGTAGTCAAGAAATAATACACATAACAATAGTCTTCGCGCATTAATTGCAGCGTGGCTGAATGCTTGCCAGAGAAGTGGAGATGGTGTTCGATTGAACAGGTCGGCCAGGGAGTAAAGTGTAACGCGCATTGTGCAGTCATGAGGAGTGGATACTACGCTATATAACAACGTACCTTTACCTTTAGATACACAACAATTTAACATGTGTTTTCTTTACCTTCACATGAAAGTAGCTTATAAATTTAGTGAGATTGTGATGAACTATCGACAACAGTTTCTGTACAATTACAAGTAGTAATCCTGCTATAATACATTATCCAGATGTCTTCTGTGCTTTGTGCCAAAATGTCAAAATAACAAATAACACAACTCACGATTACACAAGATTGAACAATTAAATGTACACGCAATAGAACACAACACGGATTGATAAAGCCTCCGTACTGTAGGCCTACTACACTTCTATATGTTAACACGCTAACTTGGGACTATTTTAAGTGCATCCCCTTCGAGTCACTGAGGCCTCTTTTTATGTTTATTCTCTTCCGTCAGCGATTGTACCATGATCTGCCAATTGGTGATGTATTTTAGAAAGACAACGATAGTTATTTAGAATGATTTACTCGGATCTAAGTGTTTTTGCAATAAAATCCATTTCTATGGGGCTTTTCTTCTACCTGAGAGAATCGCGTGATAATTTGTTCAGTAGGTGACGCCAATGTAAACAAACGACTTGTTACACCGTGTGTGGGTGCATACTAGCAATAAATAACAAACCACGTCATTGAACAAAACAATACCTTAACGTGTGTGTACATCGCTGAACTCGTGTCTGTGTGGTCGCGTTATACCGCATCGACGCTCGTTGTGGCTAACAGTTGGTTACTGGAAGTCTTAAATTATGGAAAAAAGCGAATAAATCCGACTGGCTTTATTGGTCGCTAAAAGCATGTCGGTTTGGCACAGTTGTTTGGCGAAGGTCATACGACTATCTCTGTCTCTGTCGTCACATTGTGTGGTGTCCACATTTTAAGGTCATAACCCGTTATAGCTGCATTTCCACGAAACTGCAACAAATTAGTTAGGAATTATAATTAGTCTGATAATAGATACTTCTTAGATTTTATTTCAAGAACAAGAGATAACCAACTCTTTGGAATGGGATATGTAACGTAACATTAACACGTGTGCACAGCAACGTGGGATATGTAACGTAACACTAACACGTATGCACAACAACGTGGGATATGTAACGTAACACTAACACGTGTGCACAACAACGTGGGATATATAACGTAACACTAACACGTGTGCACAACAACGTGGGATATGTAACGTAACACTAACACGTGTGCACAACAACGTTGGGTATGTAACGTAACACTAACACGTGTGCACAACAACGTGTGATATGTAACGTAACACTAACACGTGTGCACAACAGTTTTATTAAGTTTATAACGCTACGTATGTCCAGGTAAAACCTGTAACGAACCAACGCAAATGCTCGAACGCTTCTGCACAGGCGGCGAATATATTAATCAGTAATAATAATAATAACGGGAATAAAAAGTAACTATAACTAGGAGTAGTTACACCATGAAACATTGTAACGAATATAAGAAGAAACAGTTATGTCTCGACTCCGCGGGATTTCCGAGGGGCCATTTTGATGGCGAGATTGCGTCTAATCAGTGCGTTATTCCGAGGTGTCTGATTGACCTTGTCGTTCACAGAATACGTCCGTAGAGAGCCCGTCCCATAACCGTGTCGGACACGGTCATTTAATCTAAAAAAATCGCGCTTATCGTCGGTTATGGAACAGATGTTACGATAACAGCACCCAGACGCATTTTGTAGCAAACAACAGCGGACTCTTTTTATAATAACAGCCAGTCTGTAGTAGCTGCGCATTGATTGAAAACTGGTGTTATCAACGTATGACCCAATAAGACCACCCCAAACAAGCAGCAGTCTTGTTGTATGTTTGTCGGAACGCTACGACAATTACATCACTGTAGGGCCTATATGACCGTTCTCGTTCTGTCCAATAGCTGTTAGAGACTAACATATCCAATATTGAATACTTAGCAGCTGGTTTAAATGAGGGTTATCATATATTTTATTTCGGATCAATAAAAACGATCACGATCACGTAATCACGGCGTTGGCATATAATTAAAACCTTCAAATTTACATTCCCCTCCGTATTCAATGCATTCACGATATTCCGATTAAATTACAGTGAATTAAAATCACATTTAGGAGGTCATGGTGTATAACGTGATTAACATTTACAAATGGCGGTTAATTAGAAACATCTTGTGAGGCCGATCGGATAATTATATACGTTAACATGATTTTACAATACAACTGTCAGACGTTGCACCTTTGTTATATGAAGAATTTCACCCGTGTGATAAATTAGGTTAAGCAGAGTTAAAAAGGATTCAAGGTTAGCTGAAATGCACCCATCCACGTGCACACTGACATGCACACCGCGCGCACGCACGCACGAACACGTGTGCGCGCAGTAGCCAGAAGATAGGTTTTTTTACGAAATCATAAGCCCAATTTTGCTCTTTAAAATCAATTTTGCTCTTTAAAATCAAATTTGCTCCTTAACATTGAGCAACAACTTATTGCATTTAAAAACTCCTTAAATTTAAGAGCGGATTATGTTTAATGGAGAATGTTTCACTACGACCTCATTGCCTTACTGAAACGATCCCAGAACGTTACCTTTTCGTTGAGATGACCGTGGTTCAAACCCCTGCTGCCGCTTGGAAGCTCGAATCATTTCATTCCCTGTTGTCGCAGTTCACTCAGCTGTGTAAATGAATGCCTGGGTGCGACGATGGATATAATTTTGTTACATAGAAAATATATGAACGAATAGTTTTCGCGCAGTAATTGCACCGCGACTGAATGCTTTCCAGAAAAGGCGTCATGATGCAGGAATAAACGGGTGTACCAGGGATCGTTTATATAAGAACTTACCATAACCTGCGTGTTCCGTCTTATATTACTGTGCGCTGTGCATGAAGACGTTACCTAGGCATTGTTCCGGGTCTGGGAGAGATCATTGTATGGCGAATACTGTTATTCTGGCTACAATATCAACAGCATATACCTTTTCCTTTATCTTTTTTACCCTACTACTTCAATTTACCCTACTACTTTTTCCCAAACACACACATCTATAATATTAATCAGCACTGCACACGTGAAAGAAATAATCTGTATATGTCCAGATTCAAATATGAATTTGCCAAGAAATGCATTAAACACAACATAGTAGAGCCAGTTAACAATACACCAAGTATTATCATTAATACAATTATTTACACCCACAGTCTATATGGTTTTTCAACATACAACAAAAACTTTTTTATTTTAAATTATGAATCCAGTTGTCATATCCATAATTGCTTTATTTGTAATTCGTAATACGTATTGGCATGTATACCTAAGTACCATATGTACGTCAATGTGTACACGAGTACATATAATCAGTCCTTATATTATGCATGCATGTTGATACATTGAGTAATTATCAACTATAGAAAGAAGTCGTATGCTATTCTGATTTGTGTCATGTAAATTTTGTTGTTGTTTATATTTATGGGGTGGCTCCTGTGCTAGCGATATTATATATCTTAAAGGGAGTCTCCCGACGTTATCTATTACCTACGTTATTCGTTGTATATGTATCGTATTCATAGGTCAAATAAATTGATTCTGAGTTCTGAGTTCTATCTAACCTCAATCGCCACACGTACACATACAACAGCATTTCCGCTCCTTAGGTGTGTGGCATGCAAAAGGTTGGTCGATTTAAATAAATCAAGGCCAGACATTGCATTGTGCTACTTGCGCAAATGAGCTGTTATTTTGGATTACAGAAGAGTGTCACGCTGTGGTATTGACCCAGGGTAGTGTGGTTGCTGTAGAAATGAGCCAAAGGTAACATGATCACTTGCCCACAGTGCGTCACTCGTGGGTGCATTGTACACTGGACATGGTTTTGTGCAAACAATGAAAACACGGGGTGGACACGTAGAGATAATACCACGGAATATCGCTATTGGGATTCGTGGTGTAAGCAACGTCCGCTTAGAGGGAACACTAGTTACCTCCGTTGTAGTCTGTTCTACGCTATGTACCTAGCAATATTTTTTATACAGTACAACGGATGTTCGGTATAGTTTGTCCTAGTCCTAGCATGTTCCTTTCAACTAGACGCCGCTGTAGAAATATAGGAAACACGACGTGGTTAGGCTAAATTAATTTGGCTAAAGATTATATGCCCATAGGAAAAATAAAATGAAAGTACTACCCAATGTTATCGAAGAGCATCGAATATTGAATACACGGAACTGTCATGGGAACCATTCAGCTACAATTCAATTGTGGCGCACAAAGAAGATAACTGGTCTTCTTGTTTGAGAGTAAATGGTGTTGTGCAACAAATTAAAAAGAGGTAAATTGGAAGACATCAGAATACATCCCTGCTTCACGCCAGATTTGATGTTGATGTTGTCTGTTAGGTGGTTGTTACAAGTCACTTGACGCAGAACGTCTGTATGGAGTATCCTGATAACATTAACCATCTTCTCGAGGATCCCGTATAGACGAAATATCTTCCACAAGGATTCTCTGTGGATGGAGTCGAAAGTCTTTTCAAAGTAAATTAATGCAATGTAGATGGTACCGGTCCATTCAGCGCTTTGTTCTTATATTTGCCTTAATATGAATATGTGATCTATGCAATACTTACCTCTTCTGAAACCGACTTGTTCTTGTCGAAGAATGGTGTCAATAGCTGCTGATATTCTCTTCAGTATAATGCGACTGAAGATCTTGTATGTTTGTGATAGCAAGATGATACCACGTCAGTTATTGCAGTTTCCGAAATCGCCTTTTTTGTAGTTTGATGATGTCCGTCTTCCATTTGTTTGGTGTGTCTTCTTCATCCCAGATCTTCTGGAAGATCTAACAAATTATACTCGGTGTTTCCTCTTCCCCTGCTTTTAACATTTCTGGACAAATACTGTCATTTCCTGGTGCTTTTCCATTCTTCTGAGCGTTAATGGCTTCTCGGACTTCTGCTTCGGTGGTCCGGTTGAGGTTAACCGTGAGGTCCTCCACTGCCTCGGGAATATCAGCAATGGCGGGTGGAGAATAAGTATTGAGAATTGTTGAGAAGTGTTCCTTCCACCTTTCCATCTTCCTTTCTCAACTGTGATGATCTTTTCATCTGTGGATTTCAGTGGGACGTTCTGGTTGGGTTCTGTATTTCCTTTCAACTTCATCGTTATTTTGTAGAGTGACTTCATGTCTTGTCTGCATGCTGCATCTTCTGCCTACGTGGCCAGACTCTCTAATTATGTGCATTTATCCATTCTGTCACTCTTTTTCACTTCCTTGTCTTTCTGACTGACCATATCATGGTGTCTCCTGTAATCAGTATTCTTTTCCCAGCTCCAGTCTATCTGGCTTCCGTGATGCCTAAAAGGATGATCTTGCATTGATGCATTACCTGGAGAACTTGGGCCAGTCTTCCTGTCTGGTGCAGCGTTCTCACATTCCAGCATCCGATGTTAATTGTTGATTTTGGTGTTAGGAGATCCGTTGTGGGGGTGAGGGCTTCCTTGCGGGTTTGGCTGCCATCCGTCATTGAACCAGTTTCCTGGTTTGCTTCGCTTCTACCCCCGGGTGCAGTGTTCTCTCTTGTTTCAACTTCCGTAGCTAGTCTGTTTTACGGGGTGGGGTCGCAGCTAGCCCCACGCCTAACCCTCATCCTTTACCCGGGCTTGGGACCGGCAGGAAGCTCTCATAGAGAGTATCCAGGCGGAGTTATACAGTAACATTACAACATATTAAGTCCACAAAAGATTAAATCTGAAAGCTAGACAGAATCATAATTTTACTAATTCAACATGTCTAGTGGCAGTTCTAAACTCTAGTGCTAAAGATGACAGCAATACCACACGGGAAAGTCAAAGTCGACGACGCCACATCCGGTGTTTGCACGCGCACAAATTGTAAGAACAAATATTTGAGCCAATCTTCACTTAAACAGGCTGTTTAGATTGCGAAATGTCGATAAAGTAGGATGCGTCACTCTGTTTACTTTGAATACGAAGTCGGGTTTGACATGTTTCTATTTGCTGTACAAAACCCGAACGATGCGATCCTAAAATCATCACGTGACAAGATCTTGTGACAATAAAGGAAAATGTCTGTCTACTGCAATGTTTTAAACGGACAATGACGTTCTTGAACCTTGAAGATTAAAGAATTCCATTGACAAATT
Source organism: Paraescarpia echinospica (assembly GCA_020002185.1). Lineage (NCBI taxonomy): Eukaryota > Metazoa > Annelida > Polychaeta > Sabellida > Siboglinidae > Paraescarpia > Paraescarpia echinospica. The sequence goes on along the minus strand of CM034534.1, from coordinate 65,498,587 downwards.
AACTGTTACTTTCGTGACCGAATTAAACATATGTCAACAGGGCAACGTGGACGAATGAAATTGGTTTCGTGCGTAATTTAACTACGAATTTAGTGAACATTGAACTTTGAGTTTCGTGACCGTCTGAACCCCGTGTTTCGTTCCTAAGTTGCATTGTTCACGCTATATCGCGCAGACTGCGAGGAACGACAGTGATAGTGTAACCGGTCTGTCAGATAAGACATTGGCAACTTTCTCGATGCTAAGATACCGAATAACGGTGCACAGTGAGTCTTGTACAAAACATAGATCAGATCTGTGGTTGTGGATTTGTGGCATGCGTGTACTACACTGTGTGCGTGCGTGCGTGCGTGCGTGCGTGCGTGCGTGCGTGCGTGCGTGCGTGCGTGCGTGCGTGCGTGCATGCGTACATGCCATCCATCGACTGCTCACACGTTATTAATCAATTACTCAAATGTCATCAATCATACGCGATTAGTTAATTGGGTACCACACTCTTATCTTAATTTTTTTTTTTTAATCCTGCGAAATAAAAATGCATTCGCGTATACAGCAGAGTGCGGGACCGCGGCAGACCAACGCGCCGATAAAGACGACGCGGGAAAGTCTCGTTCTCCGCTGATTGTTCGCCTCGATACAGCAGTGCGGCTGCGGTTGGGTGTTATCGGTCGCACAGACGCGCTGGACGCCGGGTAGACGACCGTTATCGCGAGAAGTTGGAAACAAACAGGACCGGGAACGGCGCGACGCACATAAAAGTGTAAAAGAACATCAAAAACTCAGCGAGCGATCTGATCAACGGCGATAAATGGAGGTAGCGGCGCGAAGTCCGTCGTCGACAGAGACCCGCGGATCACAGAGGAGGAATCATGGTCGGCGCCTGCGTTCATCGCCGTCGTCTTAGGCGTAGTTTTGACTATTAGTCTCACATTGTTTATAACAATAGAAGGTGCATAGTTATCACGTCGTATGGCAGTCAACTACGGGGATTACACATGTCAATTCAACGCGCTCACACGATGTTTGAGACAAATAATGTTGATGTTTAAAACAATTTCTTAACCCCATCATTTAGAAGAAATTGATCTTCATTCTGTGAAATTACATACCATGTACCTAAGTTGAAACTAGTTATAGGTTACAATATTTTATTGAGAATTGAACTGTCAATAAACTATCGTCGTACGAAAATCAATGTTCAGGTTGTGTGTTGCAGGAATCTTTTTCGAGTCTTAACTCTCGCATGTTGCCGTTACCGTTACCGTTATATTTAGTCAGGGATCCAGAGCGTCAAAAGGGTATTATCTTAGGATGGACCGGACATCGCTTCCTACACTTTGCAGGCCTCATTTTCGTTTTAATGTGCTATGTCAGGATGAAGAATCAAGAGGCCTGCTCGGCCATTTCGATTGCGAACACACCAACATATTGGTTTGAACATACGTACCCATAAAATATTTGTGAAATTGTCGGTATCGCTTATTTTTCTAAATTTGTTTCATAACTGCATCAACAGTGAATCAAACAAACTGATGACATATATATATATATATATATATATATATAAAGGGAATTGTAGTTGATCTATCGTATGGTGATGTCATAATTGAGCAAATATGACATTGAGAAGTCCAAAAATGGTAATTTGGGTACAAAATAACCCAAATATCGCAAATTGGGACAATTGAGATGTATGTAAGTGTATTAATTTCGAAAAATATCTGACATGTGGATAACTTATTACGTGGGATCATAAGGTGTGTTTATGGCAATTGTTGGGGAACACTGGGGGCAACCATGAGTAAAACATTAGTAGAAATCGTATGGTTAACCAAAGCGGATCATATCAAAATTATACCAATTCCAAAGACTGCATGATCCTTACATTTGTGAAATGTTAAGATGGAATTCAACAATACAATTCAGTCCATCTTTTGCACAGTTTGCATCCTTTGCCGGAACATGGATCATAATAGTTTTCCCATTGTCGGTCGCCTATCCTGGTATGTTGTAGTCCGAAAAACCACAAATGTTTTTTATTGTTATTCTTCTGGCCCTTGGGGTTTTATGAAATCCATCTTGCAGCCATAGATTCTGAAAATATAGATAAGAGAAATTAATACAATCAATTTATAAATGACATTGTTAATATCACGTGTTATTGAGTTTAATAAATACTAAACATGATTCCAGAACTACGTGTTTGTATAAACAGCACGCAGGAAACCGAATTGTTAGATTTGACAGCCCGGTGTGAAAATAAAGTCTCCCTCACCATAACACGACAACTTTGAGGTACCGTTTTGTGCCGACATAATCATATATTTGGAATTTCAACTATTTTTCTGAATAATATTATTATTTATCTTCTTTAAAATAGTCATATTCCTGTAAATATCCCAATGTAAACGTGCGTTAGTCACTCTAGAATGCACAAGAGGTTGGACAACTTTGGCCCGCGCAGATTTATCCCGACTTGAAATATGCAAACACTGTTTGGAAATCGCATTTCTAGTCGAATAAAAATATAAAATGTTTAGATACTTACTTTTCGTGAACTGTAATACATTATCTTTCTAATGGGTCCAAAGACATGGCACTTGGCTATGCAATGAGGAAAGTGAAAAAGGCAGATTACGTGGCTGTCATGAAGGCCCAGCTCAAAGGTTGTTGATTTGAGGAAGATTAAATGCCTGCCATGAACGAAGATGTGATGTTAAGTGTAGATGCAATGGCATTTATACACCGTAAGCAAGACATCGGATGCAAAATATTTGCAGACATGCAAGAAAGGCATCTAAAGAAGTTACTCTCGTCAATCCCTGCACACTGTACTGTGCCAGCATGGTCTGAGACAGGTGCGACATTGAACCATCGAAGAGTTTGTAAGTTGTTGTACGAATCCGGTTGATGTACGAATCCGCCGACAACTAACTCAGCAATGAAGCCGTACTTATGAAGTCAAATACAACTTGTTTATTCCACCATAGAAGGCATTTATTGCGAACCCCAAAAACAAAGCAGCCCTGCGGAATAACCTTGCCGGATCCTGGACAACACATCATTTAGCAGTACCTCAAGACGTGAAACTGATTCTTGCTGGCCTCTTCAAAGAAGCAGACAAAGCTGTAGTCATCACTGATGGACCAGTAGTGCTACTCGGACTGGCATGTGGAGACCATGAAGAGGCAGACACTCACATCATATACATCTTACTGTATGACCCACTATGGCTACATGCGAGTAGTTATACAAGCTACAGACACAGACGTACTTATCTTGGTCATGGCAGGAACGCTAGCTCACAAGTTCAGTTTGCCAATTGTATTTGCCATTTCGGGTCTTCTCTGTGGCCACGTAAAGCGTGGATGTGACACAGTTAGTTAAGCATTTAGAAAAGGACAGAACAAATCTTTCAAGGTTACAATGATGAATGCATCCGACCTCACAGACATGACGCAGTTAGGAGAATAGGAGAAGATTCAATTGTTGTGTCAGCAGCAGTTAGCGAATCATGCAGGGTTTTCTTTCTGAAGCTGTACTCCGACTTCAGTGTGAACCTCAATCACTTACGTGCACACATCTTCGGACGCATCAAGCGAGATATGAGGAAACTGTCCCCAACTGAGAGTGCTTTCAAATACCAGATATATCGAATCGATACCTGCAAGAGATCTCACTAGTGCACCCTAAGCTCTCCCGATTCCACATCATTTGGCAGACAGCTTCTGAATGGGCACTTAGTTCCGGTCATGCTGGATAAACCAGCTAAGCCTCCAGCAGTCAAACAAAAGCACCATTGTCAGTGCAGCAAGAGCATGTGCAACGTGAGCTGCTCCTGCTATACAGCTGGTGTTAGTTGCGTAAATGTTCAGTGAATCCAAACAATATCGTAATTAACTATAGTGGAAGAGAGCGACGAAAATAAGTAAATTGGCTTTGCCAGGTGTTATCAACTGAACACCCTGAACGTACTCGAACGTTGACATGTACGATGACTAACTTTGATACTAAGCACTTCAATGTTTCTTTCCGCGTTTGACAATGTAGACACACAGCCACCAGTTTTAAGCTGTCTGATAACTGACGTATTACAAATAAAGTGTTAACTATTAATATTAGTATATGTATTATAATGTAAAGACCATAAATATGTGATGTGGTTCACAAAGAAACTGATTTTCTTGCAATTTTGATATGATCCGATTTGGTTAACCATACCATTTCTACTAATGTTTTACTCATGGTTGCCCCCAGTGTTACTTTTTTTCGAAGTTAATGCACTTACATACATCTCAATGTTCCCAATTTGCGATATTTTTTTTATTTTGTACCTAAATTACCATTTTGGACCTGTCAATGTCATATTTTCTCAATTTTTACATCACCATACGATAAACCATGTACGAATCCCTTTACGTACTTGTCATCAGTTTGTTTGATTCACTTTAGATGCAGTTATTACACAATTTTGAAAAATAAGCGATACCGAAAATTTCACAAATGTTTTAAGGGTACGTATGTTGAAATCAAAATGTTAATGTGTTCGCAATCGAGATAGCCGAGCAGGCCACTCAATTCTTCATCATGAGGCATCATATTAAATCAAAAATGAGGCCTGCAAAGTGTAGGAAGCGCTGTCCCGTCCATTTTATATTCCTTGGTCTGGATCCCTGACTAATTGTTTTTTATTATATACGATTTCGTGGTTCTGACAAAAGAAACGTTATTAAAAAATACAGCGCACGTTCTACATTTCGACATCAACTACCAGACAAACCATTGTTAATCACAACTTCTTCAACTACGTTGTTTGTTTCGCAAATAAACCGTGCAACATGTATATATACATATATATATATATATATATATAGTTTTACATTCTAAGTTTGTTAATAGGTTATATATAGGAATTATAACAAGAACATAATTTTTACCAAAAACCCGGTCAATAAAACAGTTTACCAAACATTCACCTTCCTTCCCGCAGCTATAAATATTAAAGGATTATGTAAACGAGCGTTATCATCAGTTATGTAGCAATCAGTGTACTGCTATTTTTAAAGCTGATAATATCAACTAGTCCTTACTCCGACCCGTACACGTCAAAGCAATAGTTAAATGCTTTAAACAAAGGGCCGAGTCTCACTGAAATGTCGCCGCGGAACCTTTCGCGTGACCTGGCGACACCGGAAGTTGGTTTACCTTGAGCCACCTCTCTTTGGCACGGTTGATATAGGCGTTGACGCGTGTGATCCTCCGCCCAATTCTTCAAGTGTCTGTCAATACGACTCTTGAATTGGTTGATGTCTTTACCGCTGACTCGGGATGTTTATTCCAGTCCTTTGCTATCCAGTGAGTGGATGTGTAGGGTCTATTTCCGGTTATCCAATATTGACTGCAGTTTTAGCGAGTTTGTATGGACATCCTCAAACTACATAACAAAGAAGTCAGCAGTTGTTAAACATTCTAATCCGTCGAATATCTTGAAAACTAGAGGTTGTGAGGTTCAAAATTCTCAACTTACTGAATTATGCCAGTTGGTGGAACCCGAAACTTCAACGTCCGGTGACCAACCTCACTGACCGGTATTAATTCCCAACTGGACACCACGTGTAGATATTGCGATTACGCAAACTGTGACCTTGAATGTCTGTAAAATTAGCGCGTTTGTTCAGTTTACTCATTTGGTTATAATAGCGTGTAGGCTCTCCTCCATGTCCGTGTATAAATGTCCGTGTGTAAATATACTGTTTAGAAAGTCACGATCATGCATAAAAGTCCGTGTATAAATACCACATTTAAATGTGTGCGCGCGCGTGCGTGCTTGCGTGCATGCGTGCGTGCATGCGTGCGTGCGTGTGTGCGTGCATGCGTGCGTTCATGCGTGCGTATGCGTGCGTGCATGCGTGAGCATATGCTTGTTTGTATGTATGTATGTATGTATGTATGTATTTATGTATGTATGTATGTATACACGCAGGCAGGCAGGCAGGCAGGCAGGCAGGCAGGCAGGCAGGCAGGCAGGCAGGCAGGCAGGCAGGCAGGCAGGCAGGCAGGCACGCGTGTACGTACGACGTACGTACGTATGTATGTGTGCCGTAAACGTACGTGTATTACTGCACCGCCGAATGATCGCGTCACTACGTACGCACTAAAACAACGTTTCATTCGTTTAAAGATCGAGGGCCGCTTGTGTTACGCGTCATATCTTAACGTGGACAGATGACAAACATGACATGCAGGAGAGGTTTTACTTCACATAAACGTCCGGTCTCCTTTCATATTCTCACTTCCCTATTTATGATAGATACGGAGGAAGGCACAGACGAGGGAAGGATAGATTGGAGAGAGGTGGAAATTAACGAAGAAGAGGAAACTAGGAGTGTTAAAATGAAGAGGGGAGATTTAGTACGAGAGCTGGCAGCGAGGAGAGAGATATAATAATATATAATGTAATGCACAGGTATGACTATACTGAGTTCGCAAGTCCACAAACACGCGCGCGCACACATACGTGCATGCATACACGCACTCATACGTGCACACATACACGGGCATACATATTTACACTAACAAACTCGCGCACCCACGCACGCACGCACCCAAGCACACGCACGCATGTACACACACGCGCGCACGCACATACATACTGGCACACACATGCCTTGTATTCTCAGTAATGTGCTCTGACGATACATTTCATTTACCTTTAACAACACATTAACAAGAACACTTTATTTATACGTTGTAAGTCTTTTTTTTAATACCATACAGTCCACTGCTGGACCAGTCGAGAGCATTCACGGTGTGTTCTGTCACGCACAGACTAATTGTACGCGGTGAAAATCACTACAAAAAGATGTGTAGACTTTCCATTGAGAACTGAGCGCGTAGATTTATTTCCCTGCCCGTTGGTCGTTCATCAACACCCGACCGGAAGTCGCTGTCAGCGGGGTGTGGTGGCGTTTATGAACGGGCTCGCTGCTCTACAAGTATGGCGCACTGCCCAAGCACTCGAAAGATCATCGGACCAGCAAATCCCATCCATATTATACTGTTAAGTAGTCCACTTTTTACGGACTCGGTTACGACATTGCTGCTGTATAAGCTGTCTGCTCGGCGCTTCTCACGTCTTCGACAATGCTGCAGCTCTGATCGTCGGAGGGAGGAAGTACCAATGGTCACCATACCAATTAATGGGGTTCTGCAATTACATGTTAGTCGATAGGTGGTGCTGATCCGCAATTCGGGCCGGAAGTGAACTTGTTTGCATGCCGCTACGGCTAGAGATGGTTTACCTTTAGATATAGAAGCCACCAAACTATGAGCCCACGTCGTGTTACATCTACCCCGGGCATTTAAATAGTTCACCTTCTCTGGCGTATACACTAAGTAGAAGGGACTTACTCATTGTTCTCATCAGAAACAAAACATAGGCAAAGTGGGATGAAAAAGGTAGCTTCGAAAGCACGGCAGTCTCTAACCTAAGTCCTCGTGATCGACAATCCGGTGGTTTAACGTCCTTGTCAATGCGTCCCACCGTTGATGTCGTCACCATCGCGGATCATCGGGAAACGGCAAATATAACCTTGTGGAAGTCGTACACTTTCACGGACGGTGATGGCGTTATGTTTATGGGGATATATTAGTATTTATAGTAAGGATGGTCGTTGCTTCAAGTAGATGGTTGATTTGCTTCGGTGTGCCTTTCTACGTATTGTTATAGCCCAGATCACGGGCACAATTCACACGCGACACCTAAACAAGTGCTAAATAACCATCTGGCGCAAGTTCTAACCGAAAGATGTTCTACGTTTTTATTTAGAATTTGATCACGTGAAATGCAGGAGCGTGGTCGCCACAATGTTTGTAGCAGACACGGCGCCCGTTGACGATGACGACACCAAGATTAGCCGTCAACAGTTTGTCAAAATTGATTCCTACTTTTGGCTACAGAACCCCCGCAGATTAATTCCTAATTAAAGCATGCAATTATCCCGCGTGTATTGTTATAGTGACCTATACATTCACGTGTTTGTTGTACGTGCGAGTCAGCTTCCACAACAACTGTTTCGTTTAGTGTACACTGACTAACGATGCAGTAGACACGGCTTTCCCTGTGTATATAATGAATCATCCATACTAGAGTTTAACATGATTGCACGGTTTCAACGTTGCGTATATGCCTATTGAAGGCACGGCCCACGATAACGATCCCAAACAACTGTTAGGCTGCATTTAGAGCCATTTCATTCTATATTGGCGTTGTTGTAAGGTTACAAAATATGCACTTGAGAAAGTATTTCACAATGTTTTTATTTTGTGCATCACTGGAGTACTTTCTGTTGTAAAAATATAACCGGAACACAGATTTTACCCAAAACCCGATCACCGGAAATGGTTCACCAATCTTTCGATGAAATCATCTTCCTTCCCGCAGTTATAATGGCTTCTTTCGACGAACGTTATCCTCAGCTATGTAACAATCGGTGTATTGCTATTTTAATGCTGTTAATCTACAATTCCATATGCCGAATCGTACGCGCCATACCAGTAGTTGATTGGAGCCGGGCACTTAAGTTTTTCCATTTTGCCTTGAAACACGCCGCTTTGGTTCATGCGAATAGTTCATCCGCTCATTTGACTCCAACGAAAAGGCACTGTAGATGTACTATTTAAAACAAACACAAGGTTTCTAGGTTATAACATCAACACGTGGTAGCATTCCACATATCTAACCCGTAGATAATTTGGATGCATGATTCGAGTTTGGATACCGTCCTACAATTAATTTGTTCTCACTTCATTCAGTTATAACAATAAGTACATGGTTATCGGTGGTGACACAACTGTTTAATTGAATAATGAGTTCGCTGTGATGCTAGTCGGTGTTCTTAATTGTTGCCAATCTGGTTGTCCGTATAATGAGTTGAACCATCAACCCTCGAACACATTTTGTAATTCAACTATCAAACTGCAATCACGAATCACGCAATCACAGCCATTGCAGTGAGAGGTGGCGAGGGGAACAAGTCGACTCCTCGACGAGGGCAAGACGAGGTACCGTCAGAACAAGTGAAGCAGACAGAGAAACTTTGGCGCAAGACATTATGAATGTGGTGATAGCGGAGGTACAGATGATGGCGATGATGGTGATGGTGTTACTGATGTTATGTTGATGGTGATGGTGAAGATGATGGCGGTGATGGCGATGATGGCGGTGATGGCGGTGATGGCGATTAGGGTGACAATGGCGTTGATGATGATGATGATGGTGATGATGGTGATGATGATGGTGTTGGTGGTGGTGATGATGGTGGTGGGGATGGTGGCAGTGATGGTGGGGATGGTGATGATGACGGTAATAACGAAAACGACAACGACGGAGATGTGTGGTGATGAGAGCGACAGTGATGACATTGGTGATGGCGACGAAGGTGAAGTTGGCGATGATGACACAATTTGCGATAGCAATGAAGTTGATGGTGGTGATTTTATTGGTGACATGACGACGGCGATGACGACGATAGTAACGACAATGAAGAAGTTGGCGATATGGTTAAAGCAAAGTATTTTCTGTTCGGGCTCTGAATTGGAAGGTTCGGTATTAGAAAACTCCGTCACATTTAGAATCCCACCCGATACGGGGAATTGTTGAAACATGGAATAACATGATTACGTACAGTTAGTATTGGTGGGCTTTTATTTTGTATTGTTTCAATCTTATCTGTACACAACATGTGTACCAGCGCCTTTCTTATATGTTTCTTCAGTGAAGTTAAATATATGTGGATCACTAACTGTGCGGTAAAGTCGTTTCATTTAACTCTCGAACGTTAATGGATATCCTGTCTGTCCTGTAGATGTCCTGTCCCATGTGCATGCATTGTCATAATTTTGGCTCGAAAGAACACATCCAAGACAATATATAATAATGATAATGGAATTACTTCATTAGCGCCAATATTCTCAGAAGATCCTAGGTTAGAGGCGCAACAAATCCAAAGGATTAAGCGTTCTCATTGTCAAGTACGGAGCAAAGGTCGTCAAAAGATGGATGAAATTGCCAAGAAGTTAAGGAGGATATGTAGTATTAAAAAGACAGGTTTTTAGATGACGGCGAAATGAAACTATATTTCTTACTGACTTAACACCAATAGGAAGTTAGTGCCATAAAGTTGGTGCAGCAACCGAAAAAAACTCTAGTTCCAGCATTCGTCTTAATTATTGGAATACAAAGTAGATTAGAGTTTGCCGACCGAAGCTGTTTAGGTTTGTTTGTTGGGGTAAGCATGGAAAATAGGTATTAAAATTGTACTCGTAAGGAAAGATCGGTCTAAAGTGTTGCGCGGAAGTTCTTTGAACTGTCTGTGAATGTACGAATTAGTACAACTACTCTACGTGTTTTTCTACTATAATTATATAGTCGACATTGCTGTAGTCACACTTCGCGGGTCGCCACTAAAAGTGCCGATGTCGTTCCATCACTGGACACACAAAGCGACACAGCATTGATCGCTGAAGACACACATCATCGTTTAAACCTCGTCGAGGTGTCGTCCGTTTGTCACTTAAATGTCGTTGTCAAGATCTTAACCAATGCCGTGTTCTTGGCGCTGTCTCCGTCGCTTTCACGAGGGTGTCTTTGGAACGAATTGCGCCAGCGACAGATTAAAGATGTGTGCACTGCAGGCGATTGTCGCCCGCGGAAGTCCGTTTGATCGGCCAGGACTTGTCTTTGAAGGGCGGTTGGGCAAGGTGTCGAACGCGCGAACGGTTGGGGTGAGCTAAGCATACAGCACTCGCCGAAGTGTCGCAGGCGTCACCACCGCGCGGCGCCGGATCGCGGCTGTCAACCTTTCGTCACGACGCGCATGCGCACTGACGCCCGGTAAGGTAGGCTGAGCGACACACCTTGTCACGGTGTCAGACGAGTGCCAGTGAGCGTGGCGGTAGGATAGCGGTGTGTGTGTTAGCGGCACTGCTATTGCTAGAGGCTCTGGTTAGCCGACGGGTGTTTTTGACAGCGAGTGTACGTCGACATCGGAGTTACCGACGACATTGGATGACATTCAACGTGGATATTGCCATTTGTGGATAATCTCTGGATATTGTTTGTGTGGCGGTGTCCGACGAGAACAAGCCGCCGACTTCAGGTGGTGGGACGTCACTGTTGGATTTATAGCCTGCTCTCTGTAAGTATGATACCATCAGCTCATGTCTACGTTACATACGTACGCTATCATTGTCATATACGCATAATAGCCGCGTTAACCATAGTGAGCTTTTTGATCGGATCGTTGGACCATACAAAAATTAACCGTGTCTATACCAATAAGAAAATCCGAGTAGACCTACATCTCGATTCTTGCATAGTGTTCAACCGTGCGCTTACGGCGATCAATGACTCGGCTGAGACTACAAACAAGTATGTGTGACGTTCTGTCGCGGACCATATCAAGTTGGTTAACATCAGAACTTACGTGATGTTGTATCAGGTTCGTATTTGTGTTGTTCTTCGCATTGGTCGCCGTGGCCGCGCCACAGCCCGTCGCTTTTCGTGGTCAGATGAGACAACTATATACGTGACAAGGTGCATCCCAATGAATGGGGCAAATAGACCCTTTAATATGGAACGATATTAGGGCCATAATTCCACAATGCTACTTTGTCGAATTCTGACTTTCGATTTTCCATTTACGTCGACATTGTCGAATTCTGACTTTCGATTATTCATTTACGCTGTCATTGTGCAACATTTTTGTCAAATAATTCTCTAGAATGCCGTTTGGTTAAATATGTTTGGTCAAATAAGTTGACACACAAAAGTCTACCCGAATACGGTTTCCAACAAATAATCATATCAAATATAGACTCGTTGACCTTTGAGTCTTTCTGACAGTTGTGCTGCCCCCTAGCGAACTACACCAACTTGCAAATACTAAAGTATCCCTTGCAAGGGTTCACAGTGATATCGGCCTTTCGCGATCTCGGCCCGAGTGATCTCAGCCCGAGTGATCTCGGCCTGTTTCCGTGTGACCTCGGCCTGTGCGGCAGTGATCTCGGCCTGTTCGGGGAGTGATCTCGGCCTTTTTATGAGAGTAATGCTAACCAGAAATAATGAAGTTGCATCCATCTGTATGTTACAATATGCAATGCAATAAAGATGTTTTGACGATCTGTCGTGATCTTATTCTTAATTCCTACCTTACCGCAATTGCTTATCCCATGAACGGTCAATATTTGTCCAAGTTTGAGGTCAATAGTTACACAAGTTTGAACATTGAGGCTGTCTCAAGTTGTAGTTTTCTGTAGTTGTTGTCTTCCCAATTTATAATTAATTTTTAGGAAAACCATTTTTATGCTATTGTTGTTATTGCTAAAGTCACAATTACGTAACCAATTTATTATTACAATACACAAGAATCAGCTTTAAAATAATACATGTACGTTAGAAAGGGTAGGTGTCATGGTAATTTGTTTCATAATCTCCCTTAGTTATCTTTTCATGTTAACACTATATTTGATTTGTGTCCGTTAAGAAAGTGTGAAAGTGTTAAAGTGTAATTGGCTTGCCACTTCTGCATTGCTTCACTGAGCAAATCTTTTCATGTTGTTTGTCTTTGATTTGTATGCTGTGAGAATGTGTTGAGGCCGTAATCAGCTCTCTACTCTTGGAATGCTTTATTGAGCAGATTTCTTCATGTTGTTTGTCTTTGATTTGTTAAGACGTGAGGAAGCCACGACAATTGGCTTGTTAGGCGTGTATTGTTTCACAGAGCAGGTGCTTTGTTTGAACGGTGTAATCATTGTATGCGAGGTCGACTTGTTTACTAGTCACCGCCTATTACCAAAAATATAGACCAGAAAAGTTAGTTGGAAACAGAAAACATGTATGACATATACGGTACCACACATATATACGTGCTAGTGAGTTCCAAGCACGAATATAACATTGTACTCGCAAAACTTATGAAATATTACAAGAAACTATAATTATGTGATCATTCAAACTACAAGTGCACTGGCGTAAAATACGCAAGCAATACGAATGTTTAACTTCACACAGATGTCTAATGCTCAAGTTTAGGAGTTCTATGACAGAAAGTATCACATTATAGGAACACATCTAAATTTACCTCAGAAAAGGTTACCTGATAAATATATTTTATGGGTCTATATTTATTAATAGTGTTATCTTAACACAGCCAATGTTACGTTACCATTTAAAAAACATGCTAAAATATACTAAATTTCAAATACTGAGATATCATGGTAATAACTGGCAATTGCTCGAGAACACAAAACCACCAACTGCGTAGTCTTTGTTCTATACAATGTTTTCATGGGCATAACAGCGGACTTCACGCCGCAGGCATTCCAGTCATACAACGAGGACAGCGGCGTCCCATTGTATATAATCCTGGAAGACTCCTCAATCCGAAGAAAAAACAAGTTATACGACAACTTCGGTTTTTCGTACACCGTGAAGACCAGGGCTGGTAAACAATCTCTCTCTCTCTCTCTCTCTCTCTCTCTCTCTCTCTCTCTCTCTCTCTCTCTCTCTCTCTCTCTCTCTCTCTCTCTCTCTCTCTCTCTCTCTCTCTCCCTCCCTTCCACGTATACAGTGTTTGTACGATTTCCTGCCATAATTTTGGCATAAATGGACTGTGCGTCAATTCCCCTTTAAACTTAATATAATGTTCCCATGTACATAACAATATTACATGTGACCTGGATATTTCTCAGATCGAAATCACCCTGCGACTGGTGTCCGAGGGGAAGCTACGAAGGCACAAAGATACCGAGACATCCAGGGAAAGGCTGCCCAGCAATGGGACCTGTACAGAGCTGGAGATAAGACAGCAATGCAATTGCCGAAGACGTTTGCCAGACGGTACGGGCCGGTGATGCACTGAGAACGCATCCTACAACGAACCAGCAAGCTACCGGCAGCACACGCACGCACGCAGGCACACACGCACCTACCCTCACCCACGCACACACATTCATATTTTAGATTGCACTTTTTTTTATAGGTATTGTGTTCATTGTTATATCACTACATTTATGCATTGTTTTTTATTTATGCATTGTATTGGATTTGGAATTGTTGCATGTGCTTAATAAAATACAAACTGTCTACATTATGCCTTGTGTCTTCTACAAACTAGCCCCGAATCATAGTCGGAACATTGTGCCACACGATAGGCGTCGGAACGTTATTAATATTTGGAAGCTCACCAAAACCCTTAAACAATACCCCCTATTGTGCCAACAAATAGCATGTTATCGGTGACAAGACCAAGAAATCATTGGTAACGTAGCTCAGAGGCGCATCAAGACAAAAGGATTGGTCAATCTCAAAATCCATAAGCAGTATTCCAGTTGTCAACAGATGGTATAATGCGCGATGTTAGCATACTGATCTTCCCTACTAGCTACACTACATTAAAGCATATAAATCCCGTTATTATGCAAGGCGTAGCCTATGTGTGAATTTCAGTTGCACTTTGCAAGTCGCAGAAAGCCTATTCGCGGAAGTCACGACTGGCAGAATTAAGGGAAGCGATTCGATTGATGTCGGCGCAAAACAAACAATGTCAATGCCTCGCACCACATTTACTGTTCACAAAGATTTTACAATACTCACACAAACAAGTGACAGTTATCACCGCGTTAATATAGTTTACCGTAGCTCTAATTTGTTTAACTTAAATACATTTAATGAAATGTTGTTGACGGGCGGAACGCCATAAGGCGAGTTCAGAAAACAAAGTAACGAAAATATATCGCGGAAGTAAATTAAAATAACGAGGTAAAAAGTAGCGTTACCTTAGATAAAACTACTTCGTTACAAGTCGAAGTAGTTAATATAAACGTTTATTACATGACACCCCTGCTCACCGAGGTTGCTGGCGTGATATGCTGTTTCAAAATACGCGTAGGGAAAACACATCAAGTTAACTACAGGTATGCATTGATTTAGCAATAATGATCAAGTCAGTTTTATTTGCATTTAATTTATATTTGCTGTCAGTGATCAGTGGTAGATATCTTGGCGGCAATCACTATAATACTAGCACACATCACGCAGAAATTGCCGATGATAATGTCGAATTGCTTACATAAATAACCAAACAAAACAAAACTATACATCAATATACACACAACAAATGTATGGCTAACATCACTCAAACAGGCCGAGACCACTGGAAATACAGGTAGAGTTCGCTGCTGCACATAAATAACCCAACAAAACAAAAATACTGTCGAAAACAACCATGCAACATATTGGACGTTATGTAGCAGTTATCACAATACATAATACAATGTAATTATGTTGCACAAAAAACGCTGGCTAACATCACTCAAACAGGCCGAGATTACTGGCTATACAGGCCGAGTTCACTGCTGCACAGGCCGAATTCACTGGCCGATTTCATGCCGCTATCGTTTCTGGTCAACAATATTCCCCCGAACAGGCCGAGATCACTCCTCAAACAGGCCGAGGTCACAGGCCGAGTTCACCGAAACAGGCCGAGATCACTCGGAAACAGGCCGAGATCACTCGGGCCGAGATCGCGAAAGGCCGAGATCACTGGGTACCCTTGCAAGTGAAGCCTTGTCAAAGCATTGTGCTGTCAATCACCAGCGTCACCACGCAGTGTACAGAATACTTATATCGAGCGTTTTTCACCCACGGTATGAGCTATGTGTTATCAAAGTTGGACTTTAAAAGAACACAAAGATGAACTGAAGAAACGAAGTGCCAAGCAATCTAGCAGAAAATGCGAATTGATTGTCAGGTAGGTTGGTACTGTGTGTGAGCGATAATTGATGATGCTTCGTAAACTCGACCGTCATTGCATCAACGTCAATGATAATATTGATTCGTACTACAACGATAACAATTCAGTTAAAGCAACATATACATCCATGTAATATGTATATAAAACGCTCAGTGCAGTCTCAAGACCTGGGGCCGAGTACATTTTCACGAGTACAAGTACGAGTACTTTGATGATGGATGAGTATCTACTATCTGTATCAGTGTATCACTGTATGTGTATTTTGACTGGCAAAACGTCCAATGGACACATCACGCCAGTACGAGTATATTGCTAAAAGCTGAGTACGAGTACATTCTCACGAGTACGAGTAAAAGTATGAGTAAATAAAAAAATATATAAATATTAAATAATAACATATTTTAAAATTATTTAATTAATCTAATTTATATAACTCACCACAAGTGAATATGCAATGGCAGTTGATACATTTTTTATGACGAAAACTAAGAAAAACCTCTATTTCATCAACAATGAAATTCACTTAATTGGCATTCATTTCAGTGGCATCGTATGATTTTATTTATTTGCCATTGCACCGAATGAACATTAGTTGTTCACAGGTTGAGTCTGTCAGGCTGCACCGTTCAGGGCAGAATACCTTCTCGGCTATGCTAAATACCCTTTCAACTGGGGCTGATGGGGCCGGAATGGTGAGGGACCAACTGAGCCAGAGTTGGTAAACTCAGAACTGCAGTGGGTCACTGTGATGATCTGTACTTGGCTGACTGAGGTATTCGTTCACCTCTACAAGCAGCAATCTGCTGATATTATAAGTTTGCAGTTTATATTTTCTGATCGTAGACTACTAATTGTTGAGAGGGTTAGCACATGTTCACATAACAGGCTCAGCATCCCGTTTGGACTTTTTAGCCAGGCTGCTGGCATGGGATTTACTAGTGTAGGAGGCAGTCTGACTTGAGCCACCTTACTTCTACAGAGGAAGACTGGCATTTCTTGTTCTTAGCAGTTAGCACTGTCAGCCACTGTCAAATGGCATGGTCTCCAGACTACATCAAAGGCATTTCCTGTCTACCTGGTGGCTCAATTAAACAAACAGGTTTATGGCCTGAACTGATAGCCTACAATTATTGTTTGCTGAAGAGGGTGTTTCTGACTGGGAAAAGATGCTACCTGTTGCCATGTTTGTGTATCATAAGTCATGGTTATCAGAGAATGAGGATGTACTATGTGTAGGGATGGTAAGGTGGTATTCTCTCAGAATTAACAAAGTATTTAAACAATAGTTGCACATTTAAATATTTCAGGAAAGTTTCATTTTATAACCAAATATATTTATTTTCCCCAGTACATATTGAGAAAGTACTCAGATGTACTTGTAATGTACTCGTAAAATCTGAGTACAATGAGTATGAGTACGAGTCCATGACCCATAAGTTTTATGAGTACAAGTACTTCAAAAATGTACTCGAGTACTGAATACTTCAGCCCCAGGTCTGGCAGTCTCGTCTATGAAGCGTGAGTGTCAGTCAGTCTGTCATGTATGGGGAGGCTGTTTTTAAGTGAATATTATTAAAGATGACATAGTGTGGAGTCTCCCATCCCACAGTGATTTGTGTTTTGTTGAGATTATGTAAATTGTTATTGTAAAATTTGTATCTTAGTATTTGTTTCCATATCTGTAGTTCTGGTTGTTTCCAGCACTTGGCAATGTTCTATTAACTGACTGGTCTGTGTTATTGTGGTTACAATGTAATGGTCTTATGATGTCTCATTCTTTATATGCTAGCACTGAGTGTGGTCACTACCAGGGTACTTGTCGTCCTCAATGGTTCTTTTACGTCCCAAATTGAGACGGGACCGACATTAATGTGATCACCGAGTCACGAGGGATACAGTCCCCAATTTTGAGAGCCAACTCAGAGCACTGGCATGCCAGGCGGATGTGCTAAGCACTGCTAACCACTACACTAGCCGCACTCTCTGTATAATTTGTTTCTGCTGTTGGGATAAATAAAATGCATCCGTACCTTACCTAAAGATGGGAGGGTGTGTTTCTATATTTCATAAAAACAAGCACAAAACCTTGGAGTAACATACACTATCGAAAGGGATGCGGGGGTATCAGCCCAGCCTGATCACAGTGCTTTCTTCTATATCATGAGCAGTCTTACTCCAAACCCATTATACTTTATCTTAGTCACATATTGAACATAACTTGGGATAATGTCATTGTTTTTCATTTTACAGGTTAATGAAGAGGAGCTCAACATGAAACTGCCACAGAATAACATGTATAGGGACATACATGGTGGTATGCACCAACTACCCAAATTTACACTGGGGAGTCTAGAGGAATACTTATCCCAGTATGGAAAGAAGCTGGGGGAAAAGAGCAAGTCTCTATACAAAGAAAGGTGAGTTATCTTAACATTAAACTAAAAGGACTGTAGGATTAAAGGTAAAAGCGAATAACCATATGAGCTTTGTAGTTTGTATGTCCCTGTCAAATATGATACTGCCTTGATGAAATACTAGTTTTCTTTGTCAATAGATACCAGCAAGCTTATTTGTAAGAGGTTTGGCAAATTTATATGTGTTAAATGTAAGAACAAACATTCAAAACCTAACAATAAATTACTCAGGACTAGTATTCTGGAATACCCTGCCTCATAAATTTAGTATACTCCTGACCATTAACCAGTTTAAAAGAAACCTAACAGCTCCTTACTCGTGAATTATTATTGATATTACATTATATATGTGTCTGGGTAAATATATATATAGGTGAAGCACAATACTGGGCCAAAAAAGAGGACTGGATAGCAAAAACAAGTGCAAAAAACAAAAAGTCTTAGATGGTAACCAAGATACTTCTACACCTAAAATTAAAGAAGATAAGATATCTTTACTCACTGTTATGTGGCGCAATGCCAAGTGAAGTTGATGATCTAAAATATGAGAAAGTGAAACCCTTCAGAAATCAAAATTTGCTTGACTGATGCTAGTACCTCATTAGAATCCAACCAAGACTTTTAAAATGTTAAGAATGATCAGAGCACTCTGGACGTGAAATGGTGGACACTGTAACTTACATTATCCATCACATTGTCCACAACCACAATTTTTTTCTAACAACAATAAACAGCAGGATGCGTTTTTTGTGTCTCTTCTTTCTTCATGGGCCTAAGATACAGCACAAATGTTATCAACAGGAACTATCCGCAAAGAAGCTGGTTGTGAATTTGGCCCAGTATTGTGCGACTCCACAATTTTTATATATATATTGTACATTGTTTTCTTCAGGTTATTGCGGTATATGCGTACCACCACAGACAACACACAAGGAAAGTGGTTTGTGTCAGCTGTTGTGTGGGCAGAGATGAGGAAGTCTGCCTCTTATAAAATAGATGTGTCCATCAACAATGATGCGGTGGTGTAAGAAGCACAATGTGAATGTGGTGCTGGTCAGGGCCCTACAGCTCACTGCAAGCATGTTGTAGCAGTTCTGTTCGGCCGGACACTAGTGTCAGATAGGAACTATTTTGACAGAAGTGACATGTACACAGGTGAGTGCTCTGAAAAGTGTTTTTTATCAGATATAACAATGATCTGACTCGTCTTCCTTTATGAGATAGTTCATTGCCTGGATCTCCTGATCAAATGCCTTAATTCAGTATCTTTTGGACATCACAAACATTAAAATGTTAAATTGCATAAAAGCTTCATTACCATTTAGTTTGCCTTGTTGCTAAAGATATACTATTGAAATCCCTGCAGCTTTACTCAGCATTAGGTACACATTGTCTTTGTCTTAATACATGCTAACTGACGTAATCTCAACGAACAAGCAGGGGGCGTTTTCAAACAAACAAACAAACGCACCTGTTTATCAAACAACCTCGGTTATTTGAAGCGGAACCTTCGATGATGCCCGGGGGACACGATCAAAGACCAATTCTGCTCTAGCAAACCCGTTCAGTTGTAAAGGAAGCCCCGAGGAAAGTCAACGAGCTGAACTCAGTCGAGCGACCAACCTGTTGATATCGTAATACGTTGTAAGACGGTCCAAATCCTTTCCCCAGGGGAAACTGTTATGCTCCATCCTGCTACAAATAATTGTGCAGTTTGCCGTAATTTACCTATGGGCCAATAGGGCTAATATACCTGCCAACTACTGAGTTTTGAAATCTGGGGGTTTCGAGATGGTTCGTGAGTTTCATCAGTTCGGGCATGTTGCATTGGATTTCGGAAGACGGGGGGTGTGCTGTTAGAGGTATGAAGCGAAAACGTGGGAGATTACCTTCTTTTTCGGAAGATTTTAGTCTTCACCAAAAATCCCGGAGATATTATTCTTTTACCGGAGTCCGGGAGATTCACAACAAATCCGGGAAACTCCCGGAAAACTCGAGATGATTGGCAGGTACAGGTTAATGATCGACTGTTTCGGATTATGGAGATACCTTCCCACCCGTTTGGATGGGGTGAAACAGCTTGAGACAGAGTTCAGATTAAAAGCACATTGAATGGATGTTACCCGCACAGCGGAAGTCACCGCGAGGATTTATCTCAACTCGACGAACTTTCTTTATTCGCCAGTCACCCGTGATTCCGTGAAGAGAGTGAGAGTGAATGATAAACTCGGCTCACGTAGAGCGAATGAAAGGACGGCGCGAGTCGCCAACAATCGCTACTCGCGTTATCAATCTCAGAGCAGTCGGAACTGACGAAAATTCCGACTGTTTGCGCGGTCCGGATGCGGTAAAAGTCGGCGAAATAAAGGAATGCTGGTCTGCAATCTCTACTGTGGTCATCGACATCTGTGTACGAAACTTATGCACCGTTGAACACTTACAGAATGCAGTAGGCTGCCTAAAGGGGTATTTTAATTGTCGCGATATCAACCGCGGCTGAGATCAAAAGATCAGTGGACATGGTTGTACCTCCACTGCGTCAACCTTTCTTTGTTTGACGAAGATGTAGGGCTGCCTGGTAAAATGCACCAGTTTAGTGCCTGGCTAAGCTCAACAATGTCGACGTCACACCATGAGAAGTTACGGTTCCTCCATAATGGACACGTGATCTTCGAGGAGATGCCACAACGATTGTCATTGGCAAACTGAGCGACTGTTCTATGGCTCTTTGCGACACTAAAACTATTAGTAGGTTGTACTACGTCGGTTAATTAAACACACTTTCGTGTTATTATCGTCACTTTCATAACTTTATTTTCAGAAATATACGATTTCATGGTGAAATAAACCACGACCATTTTACAACATACAGCATGTGTCATGAACACTTTCCAACAAAGGGCTTAGCCAGAGACCTGTCTGCCCATTTTCAAGACTGGCAGATGACTGGCCATGACTGGAAATTACAACTGATAAGACTGGTGGAATTTAGAGAGGCCAGCTGGCCACTAGATTAGCTTATAGTTCCAAGTCTAGGGTCCCACATTAATGACACATTGGCACAACTGGTAGTGAAACAAATTGAATGGATTAGTATTAATTAAATAAATGGCTCAAATGACACGGGTTTATCATTGAAAAACTGCACTGATGAAAATGGCTGTGGTTGACGTGAATGGCTTCCACGCAAGCCGTTCGCACGCTAAAAGGTACACTTTTGATTAATTTAAGACTGGCAAACATTATTTCTGCCTAAGGGCCTGTATCCAACGGACGCTAGTGACATAAAATTCTTGACATTTGACGGTGACATGTAACGGTTTATTTGCGGTGATATATTGGTCTGTCGACTTCACGTTTCATAGTATTTTTTATGGTAAATATATTACAGAAACGTGGTCCACAGTGTAGTTACTGTACATTTTCTAAGAGATCTAAAAATCTTACTTATTTTGATTATACAAACCCCCCTATTAACATCGTATCAGATAATCGATAAAAATCGCTTTGGATTTTCCTTAATGTAATCTTCGGACATACGAGGTCCGTACAATCTGTGTGTGCCTCTTGTTTTGTTGGGTCTTGCTGCATTCGTATTCAGCGATTTTTAAACATAGGTTTCTAGTGTGTGAGTCAATGTGTAACCGACACCCTGGGGACATGTTCCCGCAGATGTCGTCTAATGATATCCTATACATTGCCAAGACTCCATTAAACTGCTCGCATTTGTTGCCGTGACTTATTGCAGTCTTGACCGGTTGCCTTGAGACGTTGCCTTCAGCAACGCTTCAAGACACCCCAGTCGTAGTTCTACAGCAGCCTTGTCAACCACCAACAGCACCCCTTAACAACGACGCGTTTAGTCACACCTTTAAACATGTCTAATTGCACCCTTCGATTGTCGCCAGCACGCACACCTGGCGAATAAATCATCGCGGCAAAGCCTGATCGGGACACTGTCGCGTATTTGCTGCACCCATTTGGTTGACATCATGACAGCGAGCCCGTCACCTGTCCCGACCATTGTAATCATTACGCCAGGGTCGCATACATCGTCGTGACTAGAGGATCAGTTACCTGAAAGACGATAGAAATATCCTCCTGCCAAGAGATGCACAAACAAGTGCTGAATCGAGACGTCTCTGTTGCACGTGTGTATACAAAAAGACATGCACACGCACCTGCAACCAGTCGCTGGTAATATATTATACATAACTTGGCCTGAAGTGGCAGCCTTAATTTTTATGTTTTCATCAGTTAGAAGTCCAACAAGCATAATGTATAGTTCCATCTGCGTGATATACAAATATCGTTCTGTGGAAGACAGACACATTTCACAATGCCATCTGGAGTGTTTTATACATCGCAGTACGAATAAATATGTTATTAGGGAAACACGTTATAACAAACAACTTCTTTTGCACGCGTGGATTCCTACACAAAGAACAGTAAATTACATAACAATGGTAAGTTCAAAGGAAACGTATCCCGTCTCCTGCGGCCAATCCCCACAATGCGCCGAGCTGTCCCTCTCCCTGCCCGTGTCCTGCATGCGGTCAAGGCAGGTGCGCGGCCACAGACGGCGCCTGGGTCCGGACAGATGCCATCACAGGCGCCGAGGTCGATGCACATCGCCCCGGCGTCAGTGGACCCCACTGCCGATAACACTGTCCGTGGCCCTGTGCGCGGCCGGTCGAATCTCATCGCGCGTGGCTGCTCCGATCACATCACGCGTGACTGAATTGGCCGGCCGCAAACAAGTCACCGAGCATGATAAGCGCACGATGATTTAATAATAATAATTTATTTCCATTACGACAATCCGCCTGCACACGACGCAAAGTCTGGCTTCCAACCCTGTTTATATAGCACCACTTTGGTTTTCCTAAGTTCGTTTACGGTAAATAATCCATTTTTATATGGTTGCATATCAAAAAGTTTAACTTGTTATACCGGATTTTGCACTTCAATACGTTGCAATCACGTACATATAGGATGTACATGGCTTTCATTTGTTTTGATTACTTGTGACGCATCTTTACACCACATATTGCACAAATATCTAACTAGTTACACACTATTTATGTAAGGCCTATATATGCGCAGTTAGACAAGTCCCACAAAATTACGACATTTTGAATTGTATTCGTAACTTTCACTTGTTTAATACATTATTCTACACATCTTTCTCACATTCACATACAATTCGTCTGTACGCATTTTAATAATTTAGAATAATAATTGTAAAATAATAATAATAAGTAGTATTATAATGTCGAGGTAACAATGCGTGAAAAAAACCATTACCATTTCCGAACCTAACAGGAAGTGTCGGTGATAATATCTTTAGCAGGCGCTTGTTGCCTCCTGGCAATGGGCCCTCGGGTGTCCTGTGCATGTCCAGGAAAACACGGTATTTCTCGGAATCAACAGCACACGGTGCCATTAACAAGATTGTTTCCATGAAGTCATCTTCCGAGTGCGTAAAACAAAGTATAATTATGCGCACGTGATGGTTGGGCGGTAGAATCGGCTGACACCTTTTGAGAAAGCGTGTCGCCTAAGCCTAACTTTGTTGCGACAGCAGCATTTTGTTGTGAAGATTTGTACACAATGTGCCCGGGCAAATCAATGATACCGATATGTCTATAATTGTCATTTGCTGGATATTGTCCAACCTCAACCACGGGAAAGCACCACCTACACACCAAACCAATCAGTGCGTTGACTGTATTGAAATTACTCCGCATTCACGATTGCATCGATTAATGGCTGTGCTCAATATATAGGCTATTTTTGACGAGGTCACGAATCGGGTCAACGCAAATCGCATGTGCCTCTCACCCAAAATTGCTACCTGTCGCTAAAAATTGCGTAGTATCGCAGCGATGCTACAACAGTTGGTAAGCATCTTGCTGTCAACCTGGCTCGGGTCAGCCAGCTCTAGCCAAGGTCTATAACGCGATGCACTGAAACTGCCAGCGGCATCTTTTTTTGGAACACAACGCAGTACATTACGTTTAACGAACGTGAACGATTACATTGTAATGTATTAATAGTAACCACAGACATATATGTAATAACGCTTTGAGGAGGTCGAAACATATTTTTCATGCAACCGTTTTTGTTCGCGTTACCTAAACAAACAGCAAATGATGAAGCGCCATTTTGATCGAAATGCATCCTAGTTTCAACGAGCTTCAATAAGTTTTTCACCACTGCGAGATATCAGTTTGCGGGCAGCTTATCTATGAGTCAACATAACCCATTCCGGGCGATTTAGCCACATGCACCACATGTACGGGTGCGTTCTAGCCAGCTGGGTTTAATGATATATCTTTGTCCTGTCGCTCTAACATCGGTTGCTTTGTTAATCCTCTTTCGATATTATCGCTACGTGTAGGCCGACTGGGTCAACGACACGAGTCACGCAAGTCGCGATTCGAGCCGCCGACTAATGCAGTGTTGCCCGCGCAATCTCTGCACATCGCCTCAGGAAAAACAATACAAGTCTGCCACAGGCAATGCAATTCAAATCAAAGTGCCGCTGTGCTGGACTCTAGGTCGATACCACCAGCTATCGGACCGTCAAACCGCAAAGCAAACTGTCAAGGCAGAAAAAACGTCGTTGCATAGGCTACTCACGAGTCGAATGTTTACGAGCGGGCCGCTTCGAAACTTCTTGTTCGCATTATGCAGGTTCATAACCTATGTGCACTTGTACACATGAATGACCAATTAATACACCCACACAGTGAATACCAGTCGACTGAATTGTGTGCTTGCTTTTGCGTTGCATTGTTTGTAGAACTCTACGACAGCGGTGAGCGGCAATTCATTTAATGGCAGCACTTTCATGGCGGGAGAGACAGCGCGCGGCGGCAAACTCGTCTGCTCGAGATTTATAATGTCGGTTTCAAGGCGGCATCTCTTTTGGCGGAGATTGAATTACATCAATCCAACATCTTGTAACTTTCATGATGCTGATGTCGGTTTATTTTATGATTCGGCAATTCTGTTTTGCTAGATAGGGACCTACGGGCCTACCTCCATGACCTAAATTACTGGTATCCGAGCAGGGTATTAGGCTTTCTTGACATAGATTAGGCTTATCCTTAGGGCCTACAGTATTATTAGGGTTCCAGGGCGTATACACTGCAGGTTGACGGTTTGCATTGTGCATATCTCGTTTTGTGAAAGTGGCTTATCGGTTAAATTATGTTACGATATGCAGAGACCCAATCAGTTGACAGGGACACTTTTAATTTAGATCTTCACTATAGGCATAGGCTCCATGAACAAATACAATAAATGGTATGTAGGCATTTTAAAATGCAGTTTATAACACGACTATTGTTTGTAATTATAGGGACATATGAAGTCATGCAAAGGATGGCTACATGTGGCGATTCGATATCCACAAACAGCATGCAGATTATGGAATAATTACTATCAGTTGGCGAGTGTAATTCTAGATTAAGCCTCCGGGATAATGCCTTTCCAACAAATGCATTTCACACTCATAGACGACGCTTCGCTGTCGTATCTAAAATAGTCGCCAATACCCAATGCTTGCCGCGCCAGAGGCTTCTCTGGAAATGTTCCAAACGCACTGGAACCGTGCATAGCTAGAGTAAATATCATATCATTTATTGTCACAGCTTGAGCCTGAATGTTTACACTACGAATAGTACCTGGACAATTGCCTCGGTATGTACGTCAACATTGTCACAAACCTATGTTTACAATGTCTTATATGCCATAAATCATTGGAAGTAGTAGTGGCGCGTAGTAACTCATGAATATGCTAGTTTTTTATATGCACCAGTTATTTGATAAATTATTCACGACATAAGTCATACTGCTAATCGACTAGGTCCAGAGTAACTATGTGTGACACACATTGCTCCGATGGTAGTCATGCAGTTAATTTTGTACCGTTTTAAAACATTAAAATAGTTTTTAACGTTGCACTATTTGAAAGGAGGGAATTCGGTGAGATGGGTAAATGCACATCGAGAACAAGCAACTGTTATTTTACCAAGAAAACGCCAACTCTGTTCCTGCTGTCTTTGGATCGATTCAGAGGCTTATCAGTCTGTGGCGTCATTAACCTTCAATCTTTTACATCGAACTGTCATATTTAACAATTGCATGACGTTGACGCGTGCGTGACACAGGAAGAAATAAAAGGAAACAAATGAAAACAGGAAAAAGAGGGGAGGGGCAACCAGTGTTCAGGTATCCTGACCAGACCAATTCGACAACCGTGGCCGTAGCCGTAGACGTAGCGGCACCCGAGGAGATATCCTCGGACCGACATAGCTCTAGCCCATCAACTATACTACTTTGGTTGCCCTACACTGGCTATATAATTCAAAGTGTGTGAGAGGCGAGGTCCCTCTTGAAGGACACCAAGGCGGAAAACTGCTACACTGGATGGGAGGGAGTTCTAGATAGGAGTGGTACGGGCAAAGTGTATTTGACATTTAGTTAATCCAAACAAAGCTTAGGCTAAGCCTAAGGTAGCAAAATAATTACTTGGTTTTGTCACACAATTTCCTTCTTTACTGGTTGAGCATGTTGCGATTAGAGAGGCACGGTAGTGTAATTTGGCTTGCGACATCCACTTCATCAATTGGATTGGCAATTGCTTGGCAACTTGGGGACAGACGGTTTTGGGTCCACGATTCGGACTAGACACGGTCCATGACCACGGACATGGTGCAATTCATTGTTGTTGGTGTATAAACCTGGCTGTCAACGTTGGGGACTGTGTATCCTTTGAAACTCAGATGATAAAGTTAATGTTGGTCCCGTCTCGTTATTTGGAGCCGCAAGACTTATAGAACCACTGACTGACAGTGTCTGTGACAATGGCCAGGATGGGTGGGAGTGAGGCAGTGACCACCTACTACTAGTATTACCTAAACTAGGCCTAGCCCAGTCCTAGGTGACAGGTCCTAAGCTAAGTCTCTAGGCACCTTGATGAGTTTATTGCTACTGCTCACAGTGGTGGCCATTGGGTCTTGTGCAGTGACAGCATGGCCATAGCATATGCAGTATTGGGCTTGGTGATCATATTGTTCTAAAAAAAGCTGGCGAGTTGAATTAGGCCTCAAATGAATGAAGAGTTTGGTAACCACACTGTACAAGCTGTCAATAAACTGTTGCAGAGGCTAGAGTGGTCGAAAAAAATAGAAATAAAGAACTCACTACTGACACTAACATATATGTTCTGTCAATGACTGTCTGTAGTCACGCAGACCACTGCATTTGCTTAAATGTTGTGATTTGTCACATGTATGTGATGTGATACACTCACAAGCAAACACCACAGTCTGTTTGATTATTTATCTACTGTCAACTGTTATAGAGTTAGTCGTATATGTCGGTGAATGTGTCTTATCCACTAAAAAACTCTAAATTATAATAATATTGCATTTTTAATGTACAAGAGTTCTTTTTACTACATTTGTGTTTACCAGTCACCCAGTAATGTTACGCTATTGGGCGTAAGCAAACACCCTTTCACAATCACACTCAGTCTTTCATTTACATGTACCTTAGATCTCTACGGCCTGTATCTATGGTATTGGAAAATACAACCACAACTATGCATTGTCCACTTTACTTGTGTGCATGCAAAGTTTGCGAAGTAGCTTAATATATGTATTTTACTTGCTGATTGTCTTGAATGAACTTACTTAAGATTCTGTTGTGATAAATTAATGAAGACTGAGCTGAAAATGCATGAACGGAGATAATTTTATGATTTGGCATGGATATATATATATATTCTTAATACTAGAATAAATAAATATATAATAAATATGTTGAAGGCGTACGGCCCAACAAATTGTGTTTAATAATCATGAAACAACAATCACATTTTGAAAGTTGTGTTTGTGACATGTTAAAATTATAAAGACAACATTCAAATACTAAACAGCCACTATTGTCTGTAATTGGCAGTTAGGATTATAGCAGAGGCACGTGTCCCTACACAAACTTGCTTTAGAAGTTCCTGGTTCCCATTTAACAAACTGCAAGTTGGGCACCGTACGACAGATTAGCAAGCTTCTGGCTAGTGGAACAGGCAACCGCCCTTAAAATATATGTAACATCTCTATCTCTTATGTGCTCACTTTCTATTTTATGTACATAGAAAATGTGATACATGGTGTTAGTTTAGAAAACCTCTGGCCCATCTGTATGTCCAAGGAATTCACTGTGCACAGTAACTGCGTTTCAAATAGATCTATGTGAATATTTAATAGACCTGTAATCATATTTGATCTTGCTGTGTTTGACTTGATGTAAGCCTATTCGGCAGTGCATAAAACACATCTGGTCGTGTTCCAAAGTTTCACAATAGGCACAGTGTGCAGCATGTTTTGGGGCTTGAAAGTGTAAAGTATAATTGGGTCAACTTAACCTACCAGTACATTAGCTATGCATGCAATGCCCGCATAATCCAGTGACACCATTATAGTGATTTAAACTCCCGCAAAAATATAGTTTAAAACTAATGTTGATGAAATTCTTTATTGATATATTTAGTTAGCACAAATGGAGCAATAATTGTATAATCATGAAACGAAAATCAATGATATAAAGATGACAGTTATATGATGGATGAATGGTTTTGCTATATTGTCATAATACCATTGTTTTCTACGTGTTTCCCACCATGACAGTGCTACAGTGCTTTTTTCTGCCATCTATGATCCGAACTTCCACCACCTGCAGATGTTGGTTGGTCAGTGTTATAAATGTCTTAGTGACACTGGTCGCAACTCTAGTGACAATCAGTCACTGTGGTCCTATGTTGAATTCACCACCCCTGACGAAGGTGAGAAATTTCACCATTAGTTAAAGATTGATGTGAATGTGTAAACGGATTTTGATGTTACTCGCAGTAATACAAAACTGTGAGATGCTGCTGTTTCGAACTAGCGTACTACTGTTGTATGCGCGTGGCTAAACGTTTTGTTCTTACCTTTCAGGTGTGACGCAACATCTACGCTCTCTGCATCTGGATATATACAAGTTTGTGATGAAACTGATGTTGTGCGATCGTCACAACGGTAACATGGATTTTGTTCGAGATGGTATGTGACCGCTATCTGTCAGTGACGTGCGTTAATTGAACAGCGACAATGGAGTGCACATGACACAGATATTGGACACCTTTGATGGTTGTGAAGGCCTCAGTTTAGAACCCACGCAGTGATCGAGGCGTCTTAAAACCTGTTACAAGACACGACTTGTGAAAATGTTGATGAACCGACAGCTTATTTTTGTGCTTGTGCTGGTGGGCCTGTGTACGTTTTATGCCGAAGCTCACAAGAAATGGAACCTGCTAAGATCGCAACAGAGAAGTTTGTCAGACAAAGATGCAGGTAGGTAAAGCCACATGTGTTTTTATGATATTGTGTGATTGATTATTTTCCAATTATATTTTATGAATAAGTGGATTAAAGATGAAGCATGTTCAGTTACTCTGACCCAGTGTAAAGCTAAACATATGCTATGACCCTGAAGTGTGTTTTGATTTTCAGATTAGTTAATAACCTTCAGTAGTAGCCAGTATTTAACCAAAATGATGAACATTGTTGAATGTAGTAAATTTTGTGATGGTTCAGGTAATACATTTTTAAAATAAATAAAACGTACTAATATATATATATATATGTAGATAATTATTCAGTGTTCCCTGTAAAGATGGAAGTCATATTTCAGTCGATGAAAGTCGTTAAGGTGTCACTACTGAAGTAAATATCTAAAGCACAGAAAAAAATTAGGTGAAAGAAATCAGACATTTTTTTCTTTAAAACAGTCTGCCAGGTATGTGGACCCATTCATGGTCTGGAAACATCTCATTATTTAAGTTGGCCAACACTGAGACGGACGTGCATTCCTCTCGTGTCTTGACTATTGTTCCTGTTACTATAAAAGATGCATCTTTGTTTACTGTTAAGTTTCCGTACCCATGATTAATGGGAAAGAAACATGCAGAGTGGGGAATTTTACTATTTGACTCATGGGGCCAATGTTTGATAAATAGACATTGGCCCCTCCTTTTCCTTAGACCAGCTGCTAATGAAGACACACAATTAACATATCAACACCGGTTTGTTTTCATCCAATACAGGGTGTAGTTTGACTGCTTTCCCATAGATTTCTTGTGAGGTAATTGTTAGATCTCAGATAATGGGAGTTTACCACTTAATTGAAATATCACTCTGTTGCCAGTACAAAACAATTGGTATGTATATATATATATATATATATGTAACAAAAATCAGTTTTGTGTGTCTGTGTGGCTAGGTAAATACTCATTTTCGAGACTGGTGTTTTATTTTGTTCAGCCTCTACTACCGTAATGACTGTATATATTGGAACAAATAAAAATAATTAAATTATCAGCTGTTCCAAAACATACGGTGCACAAAAATAAGTCTCAGATTCACTGTCCCAATACTTAGGAACATGAACAAGTCCTGACGTCATGTCATCCTTGTCTATTAGTAATTACCCTGCTACTAACTATTTTTGAGTGTCTCAATGGCCCTACATCCCGTGTGTCCGGACACATAGGGACAAAAATAATTATATTTATTAAGGTGTCTCAAAACATACAGTACAGAAATATAACTTTTTCTATATTTTTAGGCTGTCCCAAAACATACGGTGTCCCAATACATCAACTGTCATTATGATACCTTTGATTGTTCAGGTTTAGGGCATCCGTGGGCATTTTGAAGATGTAGTCTCATGGATAATACATTTGTCACATCATCAGTTTTAATTATTTTTTGTGTGCAGTGTCATTATGAAAATTTGAAACCTGCTAATTTGTTTATGATAATCATAACAAATTTAGCAGGTTTCAAATTCAAGCTTGAAGGAAATATTTCTATTAAGTTACAGTTGACTGATCCAGTTGTTTTCATCAAATCAATAGAGTTTTCATTTGATCTCTAACAAAATTGGATTTGTGTAGATTAGATCGTGATTTCTTGCCGTGTACTGAGTATAGGGTGTTCAACAAGACCTGTACATTGCTTACATTAGATAAGATCGCAAGTCCTTGCCATGTATAGGACTTTCAGTAAGTTGCACTGCATAGATATAAAATGTGTGTCACAGTCAAGTTATTGTTTGGCATCATGACATGAGCAGTGAAAGTTAAAATGATGCTTTCAA
The DNA here is from genome assembly GCA_020002185.1 of Paraescarpia echinospica. Classification (NCBI taxonomy): domain Eukaryota; kingdom Metazoa; phylum Annelida; class Polychaeta; order Sabellida; family Siboglinidae; genus Paraescarpia; species Paraescarpia echinospica. The sequence goes on along the minus strand of CM034534.1, from coordinate 65,467,146 downwards.
GTACTAGTGGTAGTGTAATTTAGCAAAGTAATCATCACATACCTGCACATGATCTGCTTACTGGTGCTTGTTAGTAAACACTTACATTTTGCACACATGAATGCACACATGCATGCATGAATGACCACGCATGTACACACACCCAACCAATTGATTTCATTAACATACCTTCAGTGTTATTGTTAGTAGTAAGTGCCTAGGACTGAAATATCTCTGATTTTCTTGGGGCAGGGGCGAGTACAGGTGTCTTTTTTGACATAAACACAATGAAATCAGTTGTATCTCATCAGTTAAGTAAAATGGGAGTTTATCACATAATTGAAATATAACTCTGTTGCCAATGACAAGACTAGTGGCATGCTGTATGTTTAAGTTCACTAAGTGTTATTAATGTCGTTACTGGCACTTTTTAGTGTCTGTATAAAGATAAAACACAAATTTGGGCAGATTGCCCTCCCAGTGATTTACTTTGAGGTTGTGTGGCAATTTTTGAAACTTGTCGTAGTTCAATTCAGAATGAACCACTAGTAATGGGGAGATTTTATTTTTATAATAAGCTAGTAGTTTTATGACATTTTATTAAATATAGTTTGGAATGAACAACTGTTCAGATGTTGCAGAATTGTTTGTAATACCAGTGGATAAATTACAAGTAGGATTGTGATGTGTTTGTTGTAGTATAATGTCTATAATTATAGTGCATACATTATTTGTGTGTGTGTGTGTGTGTGTGTGTGTGTGTGTGTGTGTGTGTGTGTGTGTGTGTGTGTGTGTGTGCAATTTCTTTAAGAATGTCTTATAGATTCAATCCAGTTTTATGCAGCCGTTATGGTAGTTTTGTGGCGAAGGGTGGCATCCTTTCAACCATCCCACATCATTCTTACCCTAGACTGGGAAACAAATAACCCCAGCCAAGCATATGTCACGTTTTACCTGACAATATCTGACATGTTGTCTTTGTCTGGGAGTCTGGGACTGAAGTAGGCAATGATATATAAACTTCTTTTGAATCGTACAGGTTATGAACTTAAGCCCCGGGTCTCGCCTGGGCTAAGTCTATTTGGTAAGCACATCTGTTGCCAACATATATTTCACTTACTTACTTTCTGCGGATGTCTAACAATTCGTGATCTGTCATTGTAACGGTTCTGACTCCAATGACTCAGGATTTATGGTCCTCACTGTGTGGTCCAACACCATCATTTCAAGTGTCTTTGTAGACCTGACATTTGCTGGAATCAAAATGCATACAGTGAAAACACTGGTGAAATTGGAAGCATAATTTTGCGATAAATAACAACTCAAAGAGGTTTTATAAAGTACTGGAGTAATAGGATTGCATTGGAAATTGACAGAAGTTTGTATGCTTTAAATCGTGCGATTGCTGGTTGGTGCAGGGTTATTTGGGGTGTGGAATTTTACACTGTTGAGGAATTTATTTGAGGACATTTTGTATGGCCTCTGTTGTGTGTCAGTGCTTTGAGATGTGTTTAGTTTCAGAGAAATTGTTTTCAATGATAGGTATAAACACAGATCAGTTTCAGAAACCAATTACCCAAAGATCAGAGGTTATTTATTACCTTGAGATAAGGGATTACATTTTGGAACTTTTAGGTAGATAAATATAATGGGAATGTGTGAAGTTAGATGGACAGGGGCAGGATTGATGACATCAGATAATAACACAATAATTTACTCAGGAGGCGATAAACATGAAAGAGGAGTTGGAATTCTGTTGGATGAAGAAAGAACAAAATGCTTACTAGGATACTGGACCATATTGGATCGCATCCTCTTGGTGAAAATCAGTGGCAAACCATTTAACATTAACATCATACAAGTGTACGCACCAACCGCAGACAAATCTGATGAAGAGCACGAGACATTTTATAATGATCTTGAATTAGCAAAATCACATTGCAAATCACAGGAGATTGTAATAGTTATGGGAGACTTTAATGCTAAAGTTGGTGAGGGAAGATGCGAAGACATAGTTGGACCATATGGCCTGGGGAGCAGAAATGAGAGAGGAGATAAACTAATAGAGTGGGCAAAATCTCATGACAAGATTGTAGGAAACACCTGGTTCCAACAACACCCAAGAAGACTTTGGACTTGGAAAAGTCCAGGAGACCGAACATGGAACCAAATTGATTATATCCTGGTCAGTAAAAGATTTAGAAATGCCCTACTGGTGGCAAAGACCTTTCCCAGGGCAGACTGTGATTCTGACCATGTGCCAGTGCGAGCCAAGTTCCGACTGAAACTGAAGAAAAGGAAAAGAGCAACAAGGAACCTGAAACTAGACATGAATATACTAAAATCAGATTCAGCGATCAAAGAGAAATTCAATGTAGCAGTACAAAACAGTTTCAATGTTCTGAATGACATTCAAGATGTGGACGACCAATGGGAACAAATGAAGGAATCAATAACACAGGCTGCAGAAGAAACTATTCCTAGGCAATGCAGAAAAGCAAAGAAAAAATGGATGACTGACGATATTCTAAAGTTGATGGATGAAAGGAGGAAAATGAAGCAAAATCATGATGCATATGTAGCAATGAACAAGGATATAACGGCCAAATGTAATCTAGCGAAAGAGGAATGGCTTAATGAACAATGCAAAGAAATTGAACAGAAGAATAAGCACGACACAAAATCCATGCATGCTAGAATAAGAGAAATCACAGGGAAAAGAACATGCTCAGCTACAGGTTGCCTGAAATCTAAAGAAGGAAACATAATAATGGACAAAGACAAAATACTCGAGAGATGGTCAGAATATATTGGTGAACTATACGATGATGAAAGGGGTGAAAGACCATCAATTAAGAAGAACTTTGATGGTCCTCCTATATTGAAGGATGAGGTTCGAAAAGCCATCAGATCAATGAAAAAGGGAAAAGCTGCTGGACCAGATAATATTACCATTGAAATGATTGAGTGTTTAGAGGAATTTGGTATTGATATAGTAACAGACTTCTTAAACAAAATATATGACAGCGGACGAATCCCAGCTGATTTATCCAGATCCATTTTTGTAGCAGTACCAAAGAAACCAGGTGCGATTGAATGTGAACTACACCGTACAATTAGTCTCATGAGTCACTTCACCAAGATGTTGCTTAAAATTATTATGACCAGAATGAGAAACAAAATAAAGCCGGAAATTGCTGAAGAACAATGTGGATTTGTAGAAGATAAAGGTACAAGTAATGCAATATACATCCTACGAACACTGATTGAGAGAGCACTGGAAGTGCAGAAAGATCTGCATGTATGTTTTATTGATTACACAAAGGCATTTGACAGAGTTCGTCATGAAGAAATCATATCAATGCTGGAAAGTTTGAACATTGATGGGAAATATCTGAGAGTTGTGAGAAATCTGTACTGGGAACAAACAGCAGCAATACGAATAGAAAATGACATCAGTAAATTTCAAGAAATAAAACGTGGTGTAAGACAAGGGTGTGTCCTATCACCCGATCTCTTTTCACTATACAGTGAGATTATCTTACGCACATTAGAAGATATGCCAGGCATTCAAGAAGGGGGATACAACATAAATTATTTACAATATGCAGACGACACGGTACTGATTGCTGAGAACGAAATAGATCTACAACAGATGCTAGATACAGTAATAAGGGAAAGTGAGAAAAAAGGTCTGTCCCTGAACAAAAAGAAAACAGAAATCATGATCATCTCAAAGAAAAATTACACTCCAATGGTAGCATATGACACTGTTTTGAAGCAAGTCCGAACGTTTAACTATCTGTGATCACTAATAACATCCGACGGTCGATGCAACCATGAGATAAAGAGAAGAATTGCTCAAGCCAAAACAGCTTTTCACCACATGAAAAACATTTTAACAAATAAAAATATATCAATTGAAGTGAGAAAACGTGTACTGCAATGTTACATAGAGCCCATATTGCTATATGGATGTGAATCCTGGACAATAACCAAAAGATCACAAAAAAACATAGAAGCCACTGAAATGTGGTTCTTAAGAAGAATGCTGCGAGTGCCATGGACTGCAAAGCAAAGCAATGAAGTCATCCTCAGGACAGCCAAATCAAAAAGAAAGATCATCAACAAAGTTAGAACACAACAAGCACGATTTATAGGCCATGTCATGAGAAAGAAAAAGTTAGAACAAATAGTAACAACAGGAAAGATAGAAGGAAAGAGATCCAGAGTATGCCAGAGAATAAAAATAATAGATAGTCTCGCAACATGGTGTGAAAGGGGCACAACAGAACTGCTACAAACTACACACGACCGTGCGGTTTGGAGGGCCATGATCGCCAACGCCTGTGACAGACATGGCACATAGAAGAAGAAGGTAGATGTGATGGTTGTTTTCAATGGTGTTAATAATAATAACAATGACAGTAATTTGCATAGTGCCAAAATCTACATAAAATAAAATGGTTTCTTGAAGATGCTTTATGTAACACAAAACAGCATTAATTATTAAATAAAACAATTAAATATAAACATATTAAAAACCAAGTGTTCGTAAATTATACATAAAGTAAGATCCTGTCCAGAACCATAAGGTTGGTACTGTTGATACTGTACTTACTATTTAGATGTACAACCTTTAGGAATACAACTTCCTCTACTAATAATATTATTGTAAACTCTGCTTTTTACTTTAAAGTTCTTGTTCATGCCTTATGGCAGTAGTAATTTCTGCACTCATTTTCATTCACAGGTGAGACAGTTGTGCCTGTTAAAAGAGTCAGTTTAGATAAAACAAATCTTTGCATCTCCCTATAAGTCCCCCCAAGCAGCTTTAGCCCCAGGACAACAGTGATTATCCTCCAGCTGTGTCAAAGGGGTAATTGCTCATGTAGCACTGAATCACCCCTTATATGGTCCACCAGTGGATTAGCTGTAATGGAACACATAACCCTTCACAGAACTGTCACCCCGTTTGACATGGTTTTCTAAAAACTCAGGAAAACGAATCCGCCATTTGTATCTGTAGCTGTATTTTGACTGGCAAAATGTCCTATGGACACATCACGCCAGTGCGCATGGTGGCTCTTATGGATTAATTTTTTACATGTTGGGCTAGACTAATCTGGAATGAATTCAGTGATGTACTTGATACAATGCTTGGAGGTAGAGAATTCCACTCTTTTATTGTGACTGGGAAAAAGCTGTTTCCAAATATGTTTGTCGAGTGCCTGATTTGTACTAACTGTTTATTATGTTTACGTGAGCATCTGGTGTTGCGTTTGATGTATTGATCTAGTGGGATATCTATGAGGTTATGTTCCATTTTATATAATATGCCAAGTCTTTGGGTTTTTCTTCTTGATTGGAGGGTGTCCCACTGGAGATCTTTAAGGAGTTGTGTTACCGTTCTTGGCTCTCTTACAAAATCTGGCGGCTTGTCTCTGTGTTCTTTCTATGAGTTTGATATTTCTTAGGCAATGTGGATCCCATGATGCTGACGCATATTCAAGTATAGGGCGGACAAGGGTTTTGTAGGCTATGGACTTGATTTGGGTTGGGCATTTATTTAAATTTCTTCTAATAATTCCCAATGTCTGTTGTGCTTTTTTTGTGACCGAGTTGCTTTGTATTGTCCAATTTAATGTATTTGATATATGTATGCCAAGATAACAGTGCGATTCAACAGATTTAAGTTGTTGTCCGCAGAAGGTGTAGAGATTTGGTGTCGGTTTTCTTGAGGCTATTGTCATTGTATAACATTTAGTGGGGTTGAATTTCATAAGCCACGTGTGTTGCCATTTCTCAAGTTTGAGCAGATCGTTTTGGAAGACAGATGTGTCTTGGTCAGTTTTAATCGGTGAATATAACAGGCAGTCGTCTGCAAAAAGGCGAACAGTTGAGGAAAGATTGTCTGGCAGGTCATTTATGTAAAGTAGGAAAAGTAGGGGCCCCAGTACTGTGCCCTGTGGTACCCCAGAAATGACTTGAGTTGATGTTGACTTGGATCCATTTATAACAACCTGTTGAGTTCTTCCTGTAAGGAAGCTATTTATCCATGATGATATTGGGCCTGTGATGCCATAGTGTTTGAGTTTGTGGATTAGTCTTTTATGTGGAACTTTATCGAATGCTTTGGTGAAGTCAAGGATGGCCATGTCTACAGATTTCTTCTCATCAAGTGATTTGCTTATGTCATGGATTGTTTGAATTAATTGTGTTTCAGTTGATCTTTTGGCACGGAAGCCATGTTGGTGGTCAGTTAGAATGTGGTGCTGTTCAAGGTGTTTCATAATGTGACTATGTATGATGTGTTCAAGAAGTTTAGAAACCACAGGTGTTAAGGATATTGGTCTGTAGTTAGATGTTTCTGCTCTACTTCCTTTCTTAAAAATTGCTGTTACATTGGCTTCTTTCCAGGTATTGGGGACTTGTCCAGAGTCAACAGATGATTGGAAAATGTCATGTATTACTGGTGCTAGATGAGAGGCATATCTGTTTAAGAACCATGGTGGAATGCCATCTGGTCCTTGCGATTTAGAAATGTTAATTTTGGAAAGTTGATCAAGTACTCCTTTAAGTGAAATTGTTAGTTTGGGGATTTCTCCATGTGGACTTCTGGCCATATCTGGTAGGGTGGAATTTCCTTCGTGTGTAAAGACACTTTGGAACTGATTGTTTAAGGCTTCTGCTTTATGTTTGTCGTCGCTAATGATGTTACCCGCAATGTTAAGGTCCCCAATACCCTGGTTATCCTGTCTAAGTTTAGAAATGAAGCTCCAAAATGATTTAGGTTTCTCTGTTATTGTTGTTGTCAGGAATTGACTTATGTAGGATAGTCTAGCAGAACGAAGGTGTTTATGCATGTTTCTCCTGATGTCACAGAATTCTTTCCAGTCTTCTGGATTTCTAGTTCTTTTTGCTTTGTTATATAGCTGTTTCTTTCTTTTGCACATTTTCTTTAAATCTTTATTGAACCAGGGAAGATTGTGTCTTGAAGTAGTAAGACGGTGCGGTACATATTGGTTCATAATGTTGATGATTTTCGTGGAAACAAGATTCCACTTGTCATTGACTGTCATGTTTTGGTTTTGAGAGAAGTATTCATGTGTAAAGTTTTCAAGAGATTTCTGGATGTTAATGTCGTCGGCTTTATTTCTAATGAAGACTTTACGTTTCGGATGATGTTTGCGTTTGGGCGAGATGTTTACATCAATGATGACTATGGTCTGCTATTCCGTCTACTACATTTATCTTCTTTATTAACCCAGGTCTATTAGTGAAGACAAGATCTAAAATATTGTTGGCATTTCCCTGTCTGTGCGTGGGTTCCTTGACATGTTGGATCAGTCCATGTTCCTCTGTAAGAGAGAGTAATTTATTGGCAGCAGTTGTACTGTATCCATTGTTAGGTGTGACTTGGTGAATTTCCCAATTGATGTTAGGGAGGTTGAAATCACCAGTAATGATGACATTATGTGTGTTGATCTTGTTACCTAATTTAGAAAGGGCTAGGTCTAGTTCTTCGATTTGAGTTCCATGAGAGTCATTTGGGGCACGATAGAGGGTACACATGATTATTGGTTTCATTCCTGTTATCTGGGTTTCAGTCCAAATGCTCTCACTGTTAGTGTCTAGGTCTGGTAGGTGGCTTGTGATGAGGTCATCTTTTGATATTTGAAATACCCCCCCTCCAGTAGTGTCTGTTTCTCTGTCCTTTCTAAAGACGTTAAAGTTGCTTGGGAATATTTCTCCATTTTTTATTGAGGGATCTAACCATGATTCAGTGCCACAGATGATGTCTGGGTTGTGTAGATTGTTTAGTGCTTCGATGTCTGAGGCTTTCTTTTTAACGCTTTGGCAGTTTACGAGGATGCATCTGAAGTTTGGTCCCTTTTTCGGTCTATAAGCTTTCTTGCTATTAGTTGTATTGTTGTTGGTGGTTTCGTTTAGGTTATGACTGTTACTGTCCAGAGGATAAAAGGGATTTGCCGTTGGGATTTCTGTATCTCTGAAGAAAGAATTTGTGAAGTTGAAGTTGTTGCATTCGGGGCAGGCCCACGAACATGAGGAATTTATTAATCGTTTGTATTCATTGTCATCTATTGCACAGCATTGTGTGTGGATCCAGTTTAGGCAGTGGTCACACTGAATTGCTTTATGGTCATTTAGGACATCCCCATGGCAAATGCCACAGGGTGCCGAGCAATTTGAACAGTGCCATGGTACATTTAGGTTTCTGTAAATGTTATTAAATTCTTGTCTGGATATCCTGGCGCATTTGATGTATGTTGATTTATTACAATCATTACAAGTTAGGATGAGTGCATTAGACTAGTGATTTCTTACATGAGTGGCATTTGGAGGGGCCTGGATTTAGTTGAACAACTCCTGATAACATGATGCATAGAAGTATGGAGAATTTTGTTGTCCTGGATTTGTACGGTAGAGGAGTGATCAGTAATCCAGTGGAGGTGCTGGATTTTAGACATTTCAATTGGGCTATGGTTTTCCATATGGGACTGTAAATGTAGTAGGACGTGACAGAATGGATGTCTTGTTTAGCTTTGGCGTTGACATAGGTCTCGTTTGTGTTCCTATGGAAACTCTCAAACTTTTTGAAATTGGGATCATTTAGAAACCTAAAAGTGATCTGCAGACATAAAATCATGAACAGGGTACATCTAAAAGTGCATCTTGTATGGGTATGTCTTACGGAGCCTGCCATGTCACCAACTCGAGTGGTAGTAGTTAAGAATTGATAAAACGGTCAAGTAGTTATTAAGAAATACACCCACACTTAAATACACCCACACCTAAAACGTGTACTGAGATAATATTAAAATATAAAAGATAAATAATTATAAAATATCTGTCCGTGTAAAAGGTTTAGTTGTTGTTGTTGCATGTAGATTGTCGACTGGGCCGGGTGCCAGTGATTGCCTTGTGCATATTGATGTGAAATTAAATCCATGCTGTATCCCCGGGCAGTGTGGATCATGTGTGATGCTACAGAAAGGTGTGTGATGGTCGTGTCGGGTGACAGAACTGTAGCCATGGTATGTCACATCAGCAGGACAATGTCACACCTGTGCAAGGCCTAGGCCAGCGTGACAGGTCTCCTACAGGTAGACACTGGCATCTGGTGTGTGTCACACCTGTCATGACTACTGGGATCCATTGTCTGTCACAGGCACTGTCCTGTGTCCACTTGATAACCTACACATGTGGAGATTTATGATTCGTTGTGATTTTATTAAAGTATTTCTCATGATTGTGTACATGTTTCTTGTCAAAGTTGCACTGGTTATAGAGTGTTTTTCTGCACTGCAAGACGGATGGATGGTGATTTCTAAAAATCATGTCTGGATCATTGAGGGAAATAAAGAACAGTTCTCTAGTTTTGTAGACCAAAAGTAACAGTCTATATCAACTGTATTGTTCAAACCCAATTTAGCATTGCCACATCAAGTTAGAATTTATTAATTACAATTACACATCACTTTACTCTAATATTACACAGTTATCACAATTTAAAAAAACTGCAAGTAGTGCGCTTTAAAAAAATTATTATAACAAATAATAATTATATGGTTGTATGTAAACGATAAAAATATTAGTAAATACCAGAAAAATCATTGAGACTAGGTCTATAAGTAAATAAAATTACAAAGAGCTCAGCTTAGTAATTTTGTGGCATTTTGTCCAATTGTCACATTGTCCGACCACTGTCTTGCCCCGCTCTACCCTAGTTGCCCACTGTACATGTGAATTTAAACTATTGAAGTTGATTGCCAAGTTTAGTAGGCTATGATTGACTGGCAGTTGCCTTGATGGCAGTACTACAACACTGATTCGTCTGACTAACGCCCTCTGACTGAGTCTGAGTATCCACACAATAGACACCACTTGATGGCTGGAATAAAATGAGAATCAGAGTGTGTCACCGGATAATTTACCACCGGAAATGTGAGGTGTGCTAAAGCAATGTGCTTGACCATAAGTAGTTGGGAATCACGTCCGGTGGGAGAAGTACTCTCGGACTCTCCACAGTGTTAGAATCTTTATGATGATTACTGACTGTCACCCCCATGGCCCTCCTGGGGTTCGTTTGAAGGATTTCAGGTACATTTTGTATGAATCCCCAGTCTAATAATTATAGACCTGTTTTATAATGAAGTGTGTTTCACGATTGCTTATCAAAAACCTCTAGGTGGGGTTTGTCCAATTTGGCACGAGTACTGTACCTTGGGCAAGATTAAAAATCATTTTGAACGGGTCAACAAGAGCGATAAGGTTGACAAAAGTAAGGTAGATTTATTTTATATAGTATTCTTGCTAGGTGGTGATGTAAAGCTGATAACATATTTGGTACTATTTCAAATTGAAAATAAATATTTATCATGCCTATTGATAGAACTATTTCTAATCTAAAGACATTTATTGGAATATTATTGCAGTTAACCAATGCATCATCATAAGTAGGCGTTTGGCAGGTAGGGGTGGTAGGGGTGGGTAGTTTGAATTTGTCCCAGGGGTACTCTTACATGGATAATGACTCACCTTGTTTACTGTGTATAAGTATGTAGTAGGAACTAGTGTTTATAGGAGGTATCAGTCAGGTAATACCCAGAAGTCCAGGTGTAATCTACAAATATGTACATGCTTGGCCTGTCTTCAAGTACTGAGTGCACCCATTTATACACCCTTCAGTGGGGGGAGGTAATTAGGCTGTATCTCCAGTGGGAACTACTTAAACTGGGCAACAGGTAGATAGGAGAAGAGGGTATTTATTCGTAATTAGTGCCACCCCTTAGGGTGTTGACATTATGGGGGTTGTAAACCCCTTTGTGTGACCTCCACTAGAGTTGGTTGCCTTGCCCATCAGCTGGCCTGGAAAGACAGAATTGATGATCTGAGTAGTTGAAAGAGGAATGGGTAAACTTTTCTGTGAGTGTCCCAACAAGTGCTTAGTAGCAGGACCAGTGTAGACCGATCCAGGTCCCTGTGAATAGTGTATTCACAAACCCTCCAGGGGGTGTCAATACCACTTGTTATCATAGAATTCCATAACTTTTGAATGGTCATATTTGTGATTGAAATGTTTGCTTTTTACATGGTACTTATTTCCATAAGACGTGGACATTTATCGTTCTGTTATTGTGTACACATCTAGGTGATAAATGACACGATTTGTAGACCTTGCTAGTTTGAACAGGTTAATGTTTGCAAGATGAAAAATTGAGTAATTATATTTATAGTGTCTACAAGGTTGTAATAGCAACACTATTTTTATTCAGTAGATGCATAACTATATTTAACAGGATAACCAACAAATGTTGTAATAAAACATCTAGATATAAAGTGTGCGATGTTAACAAAATTATATGATAATAAGTGCCCGAGCAGTGTGTCAGGTCTCAGGATTGTTTACTAACATAATATCCATGCTATTGCAATTATGCATACACATAAAATAACACAGAAATATAGGCTGAGCATAGTGAATATAATACGATCTACACATATGAGCCATATATAATGACACAAGATGAAGTTTTTTAGTCTTATGTTTTCAGTTGTGCATGATATTATGTTACTACCAATACTGGCCTGGATCATGTGGTTTATTATTTACTTACAGTTTTTCCCCTCAATTTGCTATACACGTACGGTCGCCGTAATGATTTACAACATGTGCTGTTAAATAATCATATTAGATTAATAATTAATACTAACTTAATTAAATAGAAAAATAACAACTGGCAGCTTGGTTATCTGTTGAAATTACAGGTTTTAGCCTGTATTTTGTTGACGGTATTCACATGCTTGTATTTTACCAAAAAACTAAGATGGAACACCAAACTTTATATATATATATATATATATATATACATATATATATACACCCTCTATCATGTTCACTTATCTAATATTACAAATTGTTCAATTGAATTTTTGGTAGTCATGTCCACTTTTTCACGGAAGTTCCCATTTATAACTTTCATTATCCTGTAAACTACTAGTATTCAAATTTACATCATAACAAACGAAAATCATTTACAAATACTCCGGGAATTTGTTTTGTGCCTCAGTGTACCACCAAAGATGGGAATTTTTGCTGATATAATTAATATGTTTATTAAATTGTGAAGTGAAATGTTAAGACATTATCATGACAAGTTATTGTTTGTCTCCAGCCCCGGCGTGGCAGACGAAACGTCCAGTGTGGTCAAAGGACTGCGCGGTGAAGGGCAAGGTCACCTTCAAGTGTCCAGCTACTGGACGTTCCTCACTCAGTATTCGTTGGCTGAAGAATGGGAAACCATTCTTACGACGCAAGGCCGGACCGGTAGGTGGCGACACAAGCTGTTTGCATTGGGATAATATTATTCTCTGTATCCTTGTCATCAGGGGAGATGTTTTTCTTCTGTCACTGATTCAACACGGCTGTCTTTGTTCCCCTGTCTAATAAAGATAAGGTAAAGAATACTTTATTGATCCTCACAGGGAAATTGCATTTCTGCCTGTGCAAAGCATACAATTACAAATATAAACTTAAACATGCAAGAGTAAATATAACATTTAAAAATCACACCTAAGTACAGATACAAACATTAAAATGACCCACATGTGCTAACAGACTGATTTATTCATTCTTTTGTTCCCACTTCTGCCGCTCTTCTAATTAAATGCGTATTCCTTCAAAGTTATGGTAAATAAGTGCCAAGAACTCAAGTTTCAGTGATTTTCTTGGGGCAGGGGCGAGGTGGTTTTGCAGAGATAACCGGCAATGAAATCAGTTGTATTTCATCAGTTACCAGAATGGGCGTTTTCTACTTAATTGAAATATCACTTTGTTGCCAAAACAAGACAAGTGGTGCGCTGTGTGTTTTAAGTTCATTATGGGTTATCTTAAATGTCGTTATCTGCAATGAAGTCACCTGTACCAGTTACCAGAATGGGCGTTTTCCACTTCATTGAAATGTCACACTTTGTTGCAAAAACGAGACGTGGTGCACTGTGTGTTTTAAGTTCATTAAGTGCTATTTTTAATGTCGTTATTGGCACCTGTTTTTATATGTGTGAAGCTAACACTTAAATTGGGCAGATTGCCACAGCCAAAGATTTGCTTTGTGGTTGTTAATATAACTTCAATGTAGTTTAATTCAAACTGGGCCACATGTGATGGATATCTCAGTCACAATCTTCCTCTTCTCCTTCTACCCCCTCCTCTCTGAGGTATCCACTCTCTTTGTTAATTCTTCCTCTCTGTTTGTTCCACCTGTCCAGCCTACTTTTACCAACTCCTCTCCAGCTTCCTCCTCGAACTCTCTTTCACTCCATCCTTACCCCAGAAGGGTTTTATAAACAAACAACGCCTTTGTGAGTCCACTGCGGGTTACATATTTACCCTCCACCCGGTTCTATTTCCCTGTCTGCATGAGATATCCAGGCATATAATACAGCTCACGTCAAATTGTTAGCCAGCACAAAGGATCATGCTTGAGCCGAGGTGGTGCCTGTGGCCAGTGTCTAGAAAGCCTGTCATGGTTTTACGCATTCAGCCATGATGTTTTCCTTGCTACTTATGAACACCTTTAGAAAGCCTGTCATGGTTTTACACATTCAGCCATGATGTTTTCCTTGCTACTTATGAACACCTTTAGAAAGCCTGTTATGGTTTTACACATTCAGCCATGATGTTTTCCTTGCTACTTATGAACACCTTTAGAAAGCCTGTCATGGTTTTACGCATTTAGCCATGATGTTTTCCTTGCTACTTATGAACACCTTTAGAAAGCCTGTCATGGTTTTACGCATTCAGCCATGATGTTTTCCTTGCTACTTATGAACACCTTTAGAAAGCCTGTCATGGTTTTACACATTCAGCCATGATGTTTTCCTTGCTACTTATGAACACCTTTAGAAAGCCTGTCATGGTTTTACACATTCAGCCATGATGTTTTCCTTGCTACTTATGAACACCTTTAGAAAGCCTGTCATGGTTTTACACATTCAGCCATGATGTTTTCCTTGCTACTTATGAACACCTTTAGAAAGCCTGTCATGGTTTTACACATTCAGCCATGATGTTTTCCTTGCTACTGATGAACACCTTAAGAAATGTTTGTCTCGTGCCAGAAGCTCGTTTTATATTTCTTGTGGTCTGCATTGTCCAAATGTGGGTCATTTCACATGTGATCCGTGCAGTTCTCTGTCCAAATTCAATCTTGTCATATGAGTCATAATTGTGGGTCTGTGGCATAGTTTACCGAGGCACAAATGCATTTATGAACGTTATGAGATTTTGTCAGCCAACCTGTACTGGGTAGCATGCGAATATCATAGACCTTTAATTCTGGGCCACTGAGTTTTGGCAGTGCTAGTCTGAACAGTTATAAATGGATCGGAAATTGTCACATGTTCTGGTTTTAATAGTGCACAAAATTGATGTCATTCTGTGTTTCATTGAGTGTGAATTCTCCATGTTACGGCAGTGTTCTTGGAATTATGCTACTTTAAACTGTTTAAAAAATTCGATAAACTGGTTTGAATGACTGTATAAACGTTTAGGGGCTGTTTGTAAAATATTTATATGTTGTGATATTTTGGTGATGGAAAGTTACATAAAGGTCTTAGAAAAGTCTGTGAAATGTCAAGATATTTTAAAGTTTTCCCTGTACGAATTGTGTCATAAGATGAATATTGCTTGTGACAGATCGAGAAGAAGAATTGGATGTTACGGATGCAACAGGTTGTGCTCTCGGATGAAGGCAACTACACGTGCATCATCAACAACACCTACGGAGAACTTCGCTGGACATTTATGCTGCACGTGTACACAGGTGAGATGTCTTGATCATGTGATCATACTCCGGTTGTATGGAGGTGGATGGGTTTGTTCCTATCCCTGTTACCTGCTGTTCAGGGGTGAGGGTCAGGTATAGTAGAGCTGAACCATTCACTGTGTTTTTCTTTCCATAGTTTTCTGTCCATTGCTCCTTCTCTCCATCTTTCATCCTCCCCTGATCTTCTCATGTCCCTCCTCACGCAGTCCTCCCATCTCAGCTGTGGCCTTCCCCTTTTCCTGTGTCCTTTATGTTGTTCCGCCTCTGCTCTCTTCCCTTTTTTTCCGGCATCCATCCTTGCCAAGTGGCTTGCCCATCTCATCCGGCAATCATCTGGGTTGTGATAAGTTAATGTTTTCTATAAGAACACTGCGGTACTTTGTTAAACTTCTCCATATATCTGGTGTTACTATATCCATGGGTGTATAAGACAGTCCAGCCCAGAACATGTCGATTTTATGGTTGCTACTTTTAAACGGGCATGTTCTTCCTTGCAAAAAGAGTCCTTGTAGTGTTCACAGTATATGTACGGGTGGGTGGTTATGGTGAGTGGTAGGGGTGGCGGAGGGTCAGAATATATTTAAAACGATTGGTGGGTCCGCAGATTCATTTGGGTGTGTCCACGTTTGAAAATACGTTATGGTAGACCTTGTTATAGAAAATATCACCGCTAAATATAAATTTGATAGAATTATGCTGAATGAATATTGATTGGTGCATTTACCACATTAAGAGACAGCAATATATCTTTAATGCTGAGGGAATACTGATTGGTGTGTTTCACTACATTAGAAGATAGCAATACAATAATTTAGAATGAACAGGTCGAGCTGGGGAAAGTATGAACCCTTTACTGGGGTACCGATAGTTGCCCATAAATAGGGAGACCACGGACACGCTCCTAGGGTGTTCCAGTCTAGGCTTTATGTCATTCCGTGTCCTCTGTTGGGAAAAGTGGTGACACAAGAAACCATGTTAATGACGACATTAGCACCACTGCAAGAGAAACTAATGCATTTTAAACAAACTTCAAGTGCCTTCTCTGATGAAGAGATATGATTGCTTGCTAGTAACCTGAAAGGCCGCTTCAGTCCATAAACGCTTCACTCACTCATTCAGAGATGGTTGTTTAAAGTATATGACCTGTTTGCAATTGTAAACGACATGCTAGCACATCTTATGTCCCTTAATGTAGCTCACTGTCTACCTGCAGGCCAGGGTATTTTAGTGGCTCTTGTGCTATCTAATTCTAACTTTGCTTCTGGCAATTTAAGAATGCCTTTGTTGAAGTGAAGGAAGTCGGTCAAGTACACAGTGAAACTGACACAGGCCATCTTTGTATCATGTTGCACAAGCGCATTTGAGTGATTTTTATGCCAGAATTTAAAGTAGTCAATTCCATGTTTGTGCTTAGTGTAAAACCACAGAAAAAATGGCTGATTTTTAATCGGATTTTGGGTCATTGTCACCGTGAGTCATGTTGAAGGTGTATTAATTCTGGAATGCTCTCGACAGCAGGCAGTATTGTTAAAGGGGTTATCAGGTGGGAAAACCTTTCCATTCCACTAAAACATTCACTAAAACACAGATTTAGATAGAGACAAATCCATTTTTGCCATGTTATTGGTCATTTTCTTATCAAAAGACCATTTTGAATTATTTCTTGCAAATTAAAATAATCTTGTATAAAATTAACACTATTCATGATATAAAAGTTAAACTATATCTTGATATGATTATTTAACAGAAAAGTACTAAAAAGTACTAAACAATTTTCCATGAAAGTATAACATTTTTTTTCTGTGGTGTGGTCATATTAGTAAAGTGTATGTTGTTTACAGGTCGTGGTTATGCTCCTGTGTGGTCACGTCGCAGCAAGGAGTTTCTGTTACCACGGATACATAAACTTGCCGGTTCCACCACTGAACTGAAATGTATCGCCGATGGAAAACCGACTCCCAATATCTGGTGGCTCAAGGATGGAAGACCTTTCCTCCAACGCGAGCTTGCTCCTGTAAGTAGTATTTGTGAAGATGTAGACTATATTATTGGAGCGTAATAACTGTTTCTTGTATATAAATTAACACTTGTCTGCCAAGTTTTAGAATAGCTGCATGTAGGCATATATTATTTTATTTTATCATAATAGCTATTTCTTGTATCAATTAATAAAATGTTCACCTCAATTGTATATAGTTTTATCAAAAATATGAACTACAATATAAAAGATGTGAAACATTTTGAAATTACCAGATATAGATAAACAATATGTATAATACAAATTAAGAAATAAAAAACTACTTTTTTAATTTACAAAACATTTGTAAACATAACTACACATTGCATTGACAAAAAATAAATAAAATTATCGGTAATACTGAAATTTGATTAATTACTTTTACATGAAAAATCCTTTGCAGTTTCTTGCGGATGCTGTTGTCTGATGTATTTTATGATTACACAACATTTCATTAGATAAATATGCTATCAAAGTGCAGCAGTTTTCCAACAATAATGAAACCCTTAGCTGTGCACGCTCTTAACGATGTTGTTTGTTCTCAGATCAAGCGTCACTGGTGGACTCTACGGATGAAGGACTTGATACCCTCAGACAAGGGCAACTACACGTGCTTCGTGGAGAACCGCTATGGACAACTCAACTTCACCTTCAACCTCGACATAGTTGGTGAGTCGCATAGCTCTGTCCTCAGTATTGTCAGTGGATAGGTTCATCAGACTGGATGATTCATAATTATGACCCACCTCGGAGATCTGAACATTAAGTCGCACGGATCTATTTTAGACACGAGCCAAAAATACCTGTCTCGGTCATGTTCCGACAGTTTAGTGATGTTGGCAGAATTACATAACTTATAATCACATTTTTCAATGTCAAGTTTATTTTCCTCGATAAACAATCCAAAAGTAATAAAGTGCATAGATTAATAAAATAGACAATGTAAGTTAACGTGACATCTCTTCTCAAAGTGTTGCTTTTTTATTTAAAGTGTGCTGCAATTTTTTTGCAATAAATCTAAAACTACTAAGTACATTTAAACAAATGAGGTATAATTTTAAAGCTCATTGTCTGTCTAAAATCCAGAAAGGTACAAAATTCAATTTCACAATGTTGCAACTTAATACCCGCTTTGCTGTGGCTGGTCATTATTAGTAATATCTGTTCTTTTCCCACAGTAGTTTACCTTGTATTCTCATGATGTTTCGACTGCTCTCAGCAGTATTCCTCAGATGGCTGCTGATAGATGGCGATACAGTAGTTATTCTGCGCAGTTGTACCTAGCGGTAGCCGTCTGAGCAAGATTGCTGAGAGCACTCGAAACATCACAAGATATACAAGATAAACTGATTGCGTGAAAGTACTTTGAATGGAACACACTGATTATGTAAATGTTAGCGGTGTGGGTATGTTTAATAAGATAGACAAATATCTCATTTGATTCTTGATAACCCAAAGGCATCTTAGACCAATTCCAGTCTGGCGCATTTGCTATGGATGGGAACAACCCATGAGATATCAGTCAGTTTAGTTTCCTAAGTATATTCTCATATTTACCATAAATTTACTTAGAAGATTTGTTCCACTCATTTATTGTGCTCTGTAAAAAATGTTGTTGCAAAATCTTGATAAATGTTTTTGTCGGTTACGCATAGCTGCAATTGCTAACCCAGTCATGAAAGCCAATTTGTTTTGAGAATACATATTTTCATGGCAGTAGTTATGTAACTATAAGGTACGTCTGTTTCGTATAGGGTGGGTGAAACATTGTACAGGGTTAAAAGTGAGGTGTCTGTTTTTATGGGGTGTCACACATTGAACCATAAACTTCTGCACATCCACAAACGTGTGTCATCGCAACGCAAATGCATTCACAGCGAGCGATCATGAGGGTTTTTTTTGGGTGGGGGCACGTTCTGCACCCCACCAAGGGGGTAGACATGCGAATGTTTACCAATGAGCTGAATAAAGCCCAGGCAAAAACCTGATCTGCATTGCATATCGAAGATGTTTGCAGGCATTGGTGTGGGAATCACAGGGCGTAGGTGAACTTTGTGTCAGAGGGGTGTGGAAAGCGGGGCGATTCCTCCGCTGGGAATGCAAGTGCCGCCGATGTGTAACCATAGTAAATTCATGCTTGCAACAAATACCGCCTCAATTCATAAATCAGCAACTAGCACTTCCATGGCTGAACGATTATGCATTCGTTCGCAGTCTTTTTACCCCATTCCTTTGCGCGATCGACACTGGTGTCACCGGGAATGGTCTACCCTTTGTTTGTCTATATTGTTTGTCACCGGTTTTTCTCTCACCTCGGTTAGCGATGAGCGAACCGTTATTGTCATCCAGGCATTAATTCATGCAACTCAGCCGCAGACCTAGCGGTAATGGGAATGACAGACACAAAGGGCGGGGGTGGAGGGTGTCAGAAACCCTCTCTGAAAGTCACCTGCGCATTTTTGTGTGGTGAATTAATGAGACTGTGGAACTGTAGAGTCATCCATCACCTGCCTAGTTTGGTGGGATAATGTCGAGTAACAGCAGAACAACTGTCGGGGACTGTGGGAAACAAACCAAAGCGATTGTTCTGGAATTTATTGTGTTCTTTTGTTGAGGTGTAACATTGTCTTTTTTCTCATGCGTCGTTCCAAGGCATGGTTCCTCATGACAGAGCACATTTCTGGAGCTTGACGATCGGGTTTATTGTGAGAAAGTCAGCGATGATGGTTCGGGTGTTAAATTAAAGGGGTTTTGCTATGGCAGTTGTACGTGTCATTCATGAATAAATTATCACATTTATTGTCTGTGTTTCGGGAATTTAAGTCAGGCAACAAAAGCTGTGGAATTATACGTGAAGGACAGGCGTGTTTGGCTTCGATGTAGTTAAGTATTTGAAAATGCATACTAAGTGGAAAGAGAAAATGTTGGAATTGTTAATTTGCTTCTTGGTACCGACACAGCTAAATTGATGTGCTGACATCCATTTTTCATTGCTTAATATTATTATTATTATTAAAAAAATTTGTATATAGCACCATATACATGGGACCATCCCACATGTAGGCACATACACACAGTAAAACATACATTCAATCGTAAGAATTGTTATTTAAATTTAAAAATAAATATGTATATTATATTAATATTAATAAATAAATAACTAGCCTGTTCAACAGGGCTTACACATATTGTGAAACATGCATGCAATCATAAGAGTATTGAAACAAAATATTAAGATTTATATTTATAAATGAATAATATTATAACTAAACAAATAAATACTAATATACTAATGAAACAAAACAAATAAATATATATGGTATAATAAAATTGTTATTGTAATAAAAGATGTTTTATTCATAAAATTATTAAGATAAAATCATTAAATAAATTGTTAATATAATGCTACATGCCACGAACAAAATAAAAAATTTGTGAATGAGACTATGCAGCCACGGCACCGTGCTGCATGTGTATTTTTGTGCTGGCAACAACGCAGGACGAGTGATGATTGGCCTAATGTCTGATGCTAATTACCCCTCTTTGTCTTTGGTGCTCTTTTGGCATGAGGAACCAATCACCGCATAGTAGTGGCGCTCGGTGGCAGATTTCAACGAGTTCTTGGTCATGTCGTTTTGTGAAAGCAGACGGAGTGGTCTCATCAACAATTTTGGCCCTCCCATCCCTCCCAATTTTTGATAGCGTTATGGACACAACATGTACATCATTGGTGGAAAAGGGGTTCATAGCAGATCTCAACGCTTTCCCCATTTTCTTAGTGCAGTTGGACAATGTTTTCACGGGGTTTTGATGCCGAGACAGCTCGCTTCTCTTCCACCGGTGATTTTAGTAATTTTTTGGATTGGGCGTAATGGCCCCACTTATAGGTTTAGGCTAAATCTTGATACAGTGTAACTCTTCAGCAGGTAGTTGGGATTATAGTTAGTATGAATGAATGGTGTGCTTGGTTAGTACGGTACAGTGCATAAGGTCTACTGTGATTACAGTAGTAATGCTGTTGTTTTATATATCTATAACAATACTTCTAATGTTGTATATGCCGAAATGTGGGCTCTGTCATCCAGAGGTACAGGAGACTAGTATGGGCTCAGTCACAGGTCTGGCCTTGGGATGTAGAGCCCACATTTCTCTCTCTTTAACTTAATCTCTTTAATAAATGTCATTCATTTGGCCTTATTTCATCACTATTCATGACTTGTGTTGGTGCTTGCATAAATATAATTTTATGTGCAGCGAGACCACCCAAGATGCCTCCTATGATTATCCGGGAGCCGAAGAACACAACAGTGACTGAGGGGGAAGACCTGCTGTTGGAATGTCGCATCATGAGTGACCCGCAGCCATACCTGCAGTGGCTCAAGCATTACAAGGTCAACGGGTCACTCCGCAACAAACTCGGCCACTCCTACGTTCGGGTCATCAAGGTACGGCTCTGCTGATTGGCTGAAATCATGAAGACAGTAACAGTGAAGTTTGTGTGGCTGAATGTTATGGTTTATTTTGTCTGACAGTTCCTATCTCTTCTGGGATTTTTAAGATGCTGAGAACAGACTTTTATCGAAATTATATCTGCCAAAGTGACATATGTTATCAAGGATGGAGTTGTGAAATGAATCATTAATACTTGTTCAAATCATTGTTTGTTTAAAATGTTACACTATGCCATCTGTTACACAATTTGAGGAACCCACAGTGCTGCCATCTGTCAGATAGTTAGGGAATCTACCAGTAAAAAATAAGTTGAATTGTATGGAAAAATACAACATCATACTGACCAACTAACTGTTTTTCATACGAAACATATGTGAATCAAATAATAAAAACAGGCACTGTATATAATGACGATAATGGTTATTATAGTTATGATGGTGATGATGATAAAAATGGTAGTGATCTTCATAAAAATGAGAAGTTGAGATGGTGTTCGATTGAACAGGTCTGCCCCGGAGTAAAGTGTAAAGCGCTTTGAGCAGTCCTGAGGACTAGACACTGCACCATATAAGAACTTACCTTTTATAAAAACTATTTATAGTGATGGTGATGATGATGATAATTATAATTGTGATAGAGATGATGATAATGGCAGTGATGAATGAGATGATAATGATGTTGATGATAACAATGATGAGCTTGTTACCCAGGAGAGTGGTCTAAATATTACTGACATGGAGACACTGGTCGTGAAGAACGTGACACTGAATGACACTGGTCTCTACACCTGCTCGACAGGCAATGTCTATGGCACCAAATTCCGGACGGTCTACGTCACCGTCCTACCAGGTAGGAGAACACCTTCTCAGACACAACTCAAATGTGGTTTTATCTAACTCAGGACATTGTATCCTGTCACCAGAGGGTATGTGGCGCAGTGATACCTGGATATAGACACATGTGGATATTTATGTACGCAAAGTCTTTGTGCAATAAATTGTACAATTTAATCAAATTAAGTAATAATATTACTAATTAGTAATATTTAATAACTTGTATAACATTTAAACAACATTTAGTAATATTAAATAGACATTTAATAAAATATATTTAATTAAACTAAATACAAAAACAAACCGTCTGTTCACTTTGTTTTTGTTCACATCCCACAATGCAGCACCAAACCTGACTGAGATCCCCGACATGACAGTGCGACAGCCAATCATAGCTCAGCACAACCTGAGTTTGGGACTGCCGAGGAATGCCCTCATCATTGTCGCCATCATCAGCATCTCGTTTGTCATATCCTGCGTGACATGCGTTGTGTTTCTCGTGACGCGTGTGTGTGGTCACTCCCGCCGTAGACACGTGGTCAAGGGACCGGACGTGGTCAACCCACTGTACACGAGACTGCCGTCTGGGCAGGAATACGCCATTCCCATTGACCGAAAGTGGGAGTTTCAGCGCGGCAAGTGAGTGAATGTTTCTTAATGTTTTATCCCAGGTGGGATTGGCAGGGAGCCTAAATGATGAATAAGAATAAACATTTCTGTGATTAAAACCCTGAAGCATCAGCCTTTTAAAATGTCTGTGTTAATTAATACTAAACATGTGTAGCATTTCTGCCGTCTGAAGGGTATATAAGTAAGGGCTTAAAGGCTACTTTCATAAGAGGGTAGCTAACATCGGACTTTGTATTTTTGGAAGTAGCCAGACAGATATTAATAGAATAAGTTTAAAATGTAGCATTTCTGCTGGAACAGATCGAAGACTAACAAAAGTTGGTACAGTGGAACTTCTCTACTAAGGTCACCTTTGGGACTGGACAAAAGTGACCTGAATAGCGAGGTGACTGTATTAGTGGAACTAATATCCTATATTTTATTGTATATCAAAATAATTTGGGACTTTCCTAGAATTACCTCAATTGTGAGGTGGTAAAGCGTGTTTGTAACGTCACCTCTTGTAATAAGACAGATAGACATCTTCATCTGGTGTTGGTCGTATTGTTAGCATCAACCCTTTCCTACCATGTTTCAGCCTTCAGCTCGGGGAGACACTTGGGGAAGGGGCGTTTGGTCAGGTGCGCAAGGGGTATGCCATCGGACTATGGGGTCACCTCGATCCGATGATTGTCGCGGTCAAGATGCTGAAAGGTGGGTCTCCTTTGTCCACCTCTTGTCTCAACAGTTGTTTTTAAATGTAAATCGCTCACGTAAAAGGAAGGATAATGGCAGTTTCCCATAGTTGAATGATATACACTTGTCAAATCATAAACCCTGTTACAATGAATGAGATTGCTAGGTCTAGGGTTTTAGCCGCAAGGTGGCTGGACATGTGGTGCTGACATCTAGTGATTACAGTTGTAGTCTCTACAGTTGTAATCACTAGATGGCAGCACCACACAACATTTCCAATTAAACTAAAGGGGTCAGCACACTGTTGAACTTCCTGCTTGATTACAGACGAAAAAAAGTGCATTATATTTTTGAGAAATGATTTTTTACAATGTTCACTTGCTCTGACATAAGTGCATTTGAGTAGTCAGATTTCTAGATGTGATTATAGCAGCTGTTGACAGTAAAATGGTGTCTTTTTAGCTGATTTTACTAAGCGGAAGGGTATCTGGCAGCAATTTGGCTAGTTGACACTTTAGCCGGATTACTGCCTGCATGCATTTGTAAATATTGACGGGTGTCATACATACAGGCATTTTGCAAGAGCTAGAGATATTAGATTTTGACTAAAATCGACCAGCATGTCAATGAGATGATAATAACAGCAGGTGGGAAGTTTAAGAACCTTTATAGGTCACGTTTTCTTATAATCACACAAAACATTAACATGGTCGCCAAACTGACAGTGTGCTGAGCCCTAAAAATATTTGTATTACTTACAAAAAACAACTAGAACAACTAGAAACAAGATTAATACCAGCAAATAAAGGTGATGAGAATTACAGAGAATACACAAATGAGTGTATTGTGATAACAATGATTTAATAAATGGCAACAGCTAATGCAGATGGTAGCAGTAGGTACCAGTTAGAATGTTGTGACACTGTAACCGTGTTTGTGGTTATACCTGAGTGTCTGGTTCACCTTTCAGATGATGCAACAGAGAAGGAATTGAATGACCTAGTGCAGGAGATGCAGATCCTGATGACCATTGGTCACCACATCAACATCATCAACTTCATCGGAGCCTGCACGGAAAATGGTCAGTCCAGTTGGTCATTGCGCTAGAGTTGCTTTACAGAACCACGTGACTATCTGGTTAAATACATAATTTTCTGCTTAAATTTATTAGCATTTTACACTAGTTATTGACATGTGCCCAACATTTTATTATTAACTTTTAACAATTGGTATTTATTTTTTGACTGGTATGTTTTAACTAATATTATTAGTATTAATATTATTATGTTTTGATTTATTTATTGTTAACATTATTTTAAAGCTTTAAACATCGTAATCTATATGTTATTTGTTCTAAAATTTATTGTAATTCGCCGCAGAATGTCCAAAATGGCCACATTTACAGCCCACACATAATTGCCATATTATTATAAATATATCATCTTATATGCATTTAGGTTCCTTTGTAATCAACATATGTGCTGAATTTTACGATTTCTAAGCCTTTGCCTCTTGTTGCACACAGGATTAACTAAAATGTTATACCAACAGTACTTTAACAATTTCCATATCTTTGTTGATTACTATGAATGTTATCACATCCATAACGTTGTGAAAATGCAGTAATTTTCTGAATCATATCCCATGATGCACCCTTGCGCGTGTAGGTCCGCTGTACGTCCTTGTTGAGTTTGCGCCATACGGGAGCATGCGAGACTTTCTGAAGGCACAACGTCCCCAACACAACTTCTCCTCGGGCTACGAGATGCCGCTGCACAGCCCCATGTTGCCTGAGAACCGCGAGGCAAAGACGCTCACCTACAAGGACCTTGTCAGTTTCTCCTACCAGGTGGCCCGCGGCATGGAGTACCTCATTTCAAAGAAGGTGAGGCAAACACGACCTAAGAATGAACACATGAAGGGTTTCAGTGCAAACTGTGCGATTGTGAATCCAGGTTAAATTGAGGTGATCCAGCCAAATTTCATGATTGAAATCTGTGATAAAGATTTCTACCCATGTTGCCGTCACTGTAAATAGAGAAAATAATTATCTGGTGATTTTGTAAATGCTAGCAGTATGAATATTTCTTGAACCAAAAATAACGAGTACCTTAGAAGAGTTGGTTAGATATAGATACAAAAAGTAGGACTCTTGATAAGCCAACGGGTTCCTTGTCCACTTGTCATATCAGGATTTTTCTTTAGATGGCAGTCTTGTTAACTTTTGCCCGGTTTTAATCAGTCTTGTTAAATCTAGTCAAATCTGGTTAAATTTGATAAAATCTCATTAAATCATGTTAAATATTGTTAAATTGTATTTTATCTTATTTGATTTTGTAAAATCTCATTAAATATGGTTAAATCTTGTTAATTTTAGTCCTTTGGCCGAAGGTCCAAGGGACTATTGCCATCACTCTGCATCAGCCGTCCTCCGTCCGCCGTTAGCTGCCGTATCTCAGAAACCGTTCAGCAACTTTTTCTCTAATTTTGCATAGACATATCTTGGGGCACTGCCACTATGCACGAGAAATCTGTATTTAATCGAATCATTTTAAGGGCTCCCTAGGGCCTCCAAGGACCCAAAAACTGGTAAAAATGTAACATTTGGCCTATTTTTTCAAAAACTGTTCAGCAACTTTTTTCTAATTTTGCATAGATGTATCTTAGGGTGCTGCCACTATATACAAGAAATCTGTATTTGATTGAATCATTCTAAGGGCACCTAAGGGGCCCCCAAAGTGCAAAAGTTTTACATTATCTAGTGATGTGGTTTTGAGAAGGGCCCTTGAGACCACCCCCAACAGTAGATTTTGTTTAATGTGCCACAAAATCAGCAGTGTGACTAATCTCTACAGCCCAGTCCATTGAGACCTTGACTAATCTTTAATTGGTCACAGCACCCAGGCAGAGTAGATACACTTGACCCCTGTTAGACTGAACAGTTGCCGAACACTTTTAAACTGTATCTTCAAAACTATTGATTTTCTATAATTGCAAGTTGTGTTTATTTTGATGTTCATTTAATTATTATAAAATGGTGTGACTGTGATGTCTTGTCTCCTGTTAGACTGAACAGTTGCCTAACACTTTTAAACTGTATCTTCAAAACTATTGATTTTCTATAATTGCAAGTTGTGTTTATT
Organism: Paraescarpia echinospica; assembly: GCA_020002185.1. Taxonomy (NCBI): domain Eukaryota; kingdom Metazoa; phylum Annelida; class Polychaeta; order Sabellida; family Siboglinidae; genus Paraescarpia; species Paraescarpia echinospica. The sequence continues at coordinate 65,440,565 of CM034534.1, read as the reverse complement.
TTGATGTTCATTTGATTATTATAAAATGGTGTGACTTTGGTGTCTATTGGTTAAAGATGTATTGTCTGTAGAAACCTGTAGGTGACAAACATAGAAAATTAATATTCTGTCACCTGTAGGTGACAAACATAGAAAATTAATATTCTGGACAACTATAGAGTGAAATATCCTACACTTTATTTATATCAAATGCATTCTACTGTTCTGTTTACGCTTGCCATGCCTTGTGTAGACATGGTACTGTGTAAATCAATTGTATCAATATAGACTAATAATTACAGATTCACAATATAGTTGACACCTGAAACAACCAAATGTCAACCATTAGAAGAGTTGACATAGTTAAGGCACAATAAAGCCTTTTGTGTCAAGACAAATACAATTCAACCAATACCCCTATCTGAACACTGCCTGTTCTTCACCTATTACATTCGCTTTGTTTAGGTATGTGGTTCTTTTTATAGAAAATTTTAGTTTCTTTCTGTACCTGTCTACGTATGATAACCATTTGTCCGCCCTGCTCACAATAAACATCACATGAATGATAAAAGGAAGATCACTGCCACTTAACTTGTGGATTATTATTATTATAAAACTGCTCTGCTACTGCTTGGTGGACAGTTAATTAGTGGATCAAGTTCAAATACATCAGCACGTTTTTCACACCTGCTTGGTAGTTTAGGCTCAGTAGTGTGCTGGCAGCTACTATACCTATAGACTTGTGTGAAAAGGATAGTTGGCAGAAGAACTAACTTCAAAGCACCATTGCATCCATTTAGCCAGGCAGTAGTCACACTGTCCCAGTGTCTGCTGCTATGTTTATATAATAATTATATAGTCTTAATGATCCCAATACACCAAACTGTTGGCACACTGTCAGATAATGGAACTAGGTTAAACATCTTAACAATAACTATAATTAGTTCTGTGGAGCTGTTTTTTCAGTGAACAGTAAACATGTAAACATTTTACTTCCATCATAACCCTTAATGATCTGTACCTATGATTCACCAAAAAACATTTGATTAATAATTACCTACAGGGTTGTTTGATTTATGCCGGGCAGAAACTGTTTCTGCCCGGCAGAAACAGCAACAATAGGAAATACATGCCATTGATAGGCAAACGTGTTCTTTTTATAGAAAATTTCAGTTTCTTTCTGTACCTGTCTACGTATGATAACCATTTGTCCGCCCTGCTCACAATAAACATCACATGAATGATAAAAGGAAGATCACTGCCACTTAACTCGTGGATTATTATTATTATAAAACTGCTCTGCTACTGCTTGGTGGACAGTAAGCTGCAACTGTCTTTGAGTTTGTTTACATTTTGACAAACTACTATTATATAGCACTTTTTGAATGAATCATATTTTGAGAATGCATGTCATTGTTTGCGGTATAACTTTTGTATGCTTCATTTTCTGCTGCTACAAGTTGCATTCATCTGAAAGATTATTCAATTACCTATCCAATGATAATACATATGTTGTGGTGTTAGAAATATATAGCTTTGGTATATTGTACACGAGGGTTGTGATAGGAAACTATTGGACATTGCGACAGTGCAGAGAGACAGTACGAGATGTGTCACTCAGTATATGAAGTGTGACTTTCAGATACTTCATTTTGTAGTGCTATGGATTATGATGGGCCTCTCCATTAGCTCCCTATATATTTGTAAGTTAGGTGAGTAACACCTTCGAAGTTCTGACAGCAGGACACCGCCTTTGATGAAGTCGAGGCAAAAGTTTTACAAAGGCTTCAATTTCAAACAGTCTATCACCGTCCAGCTGACCCATTTTTGTATATGTTGTATACAACTTTCAACACAATACCATTAATACCGTATGAAATTATCTTAGACCACAGGGAGGACCGGTCTACTAAATCAAATGCTTTCTTATAATCGATGAAGGCACAATAAAGCCTTTTGCGTTGAGACAAATACAATTCAACCAATACCCCTATTTGAACACTGCATATGTGGTATGTGGTCAGTCTGGTGTTCTGAACAATCACTAAGGATTAATGAACACTTGTGCAGAATGTCACCCACTTGGCAGGTTTAATTGATCTATTCAGCAATGAGAACACTGCTTAGGCCTCACTCTGGACACTGTCACTCACAGTGTTGTGTATTGTTTTAGTTGGTGCATTGAGCTAATCTACTTGACCATGAATCAGTGGTGGCTCTGGTTGTGTATTACACCCAGCTGTGGAGCTAAGATTCTCTGCCTGCTATTGTTTGATGGAAACTGTGACTAATCTGTAATTGGTCACTGGCAGTAGCTTGTGTCAACAGACAGCATTAAGCCACTAGACCCCTGTTAAACTGGACAGTTGCCTGTAGGTTTTAAACTGTGTCAAACAGTGAGTCTACCTTTTGCTCTCAAATAATCTGTCCTCTTAGTTTTACACATGAAGACATAATCTGGCATAACCTGATAAGTCTTTGTAGCAGCACATTTGTACTTCCAGTGTATCATTGCAACATAACATACATATTACATACTGTGTGCCACATTTGAATGTTGTGCATGTAGTATTTCCATGCAATCCATTTGCATATATAATGTAAAACTTCAACAGCTGTTTTCTTCATTTTCACTTTTTGATCCCTACCATGTTCAATGCTCCATAACTTTGCCAATTTTTGTAGCAGTCATATTTTTTGAAACCGTGTAAAGCACCCTACCAAACCTTTACAAGGATGTAAGAAAACAATGTTACAATTTTTCCGACTTATCACTCATTTGGTCAGCCGGGGTCACATATAGACGTATTAGTCCAAAGGACTTCAGGGCCACTTTACCCATTTTTATAATCATGTTAATTCTGGTTAAATCCTATTAAATACGGTGACTCGAGCTAACTGAGGTGTGTTGTCGTGTCAGGTGATCCACAGAGACCTCGCGGCAAGGAACGTCCTCGTGGCGGAAGATTACGTCCTCAAGATCTGTGACTTTGGCCTCACTCGTAACATTGCACAGAATGACTACTACAGGAAGACAACCGACGTAAGTCAGGGGGAGCTCGGGGGGGTGGCAGGGGGAGGGGTGGAGTAGCACAGGGGGAGGGTGGGAGGAGACAGCAGGAGCATATGGTATCCAGAATGGGTGTATTGGAGAGCAAGGCATGTGTGATAGTGCGGATGAAGAGAAATAATAGTGACCTTGTCACCATCTGTTATTTTGTATTTGTTTTTTATAAATCAAGTTATTCCATTATAAATGTAGGTGACTACTATGTAGGCGATCGTTGTTTGAGTATTTGTAGGAGTCACCCGTCTCGCAACATTAAATTTGCTGCTAAATGTAATATTTTGTCAATTGTTTTTATACCTTTACTATGAAACAAGACACGCCAACTAACACTGATGGAATGTGCAAATATTTGCAGCATAATAAAAATATAATATTAATTAAATTCTTCTGCCCTCTCAGTTTAAAAAAAATACTCAAATAAATTTGTAGAAATTAAATCTGTTTTAAATGACTTCATGTAAACAGAGCTGTCATTGAGTTCCCCACATGTCTTCCTCTCTTCCAGGGGCGTTTGCCTGTCAAGTGGATGGCCCCGGAGGCTCTCTTTGATCGGAAATACTCCACCAAGAGTGACATGTAAGTATTCCTTTCTACTGTGTAAAACATCAAAAGTAGAACGGTCCTTTAGCCAGCAGGACCACGTAACTACAATGGCTGAGAGTTGTTCATCCAGGTGTTTAGATGTGTAATAATGTCATGGTCTGGCATTTAGTCTTAGGCAATCGTCAGTAAGAATAACAATCTAATATGAGATGTAGTGTCAGGTAGATGAAGAGTGTTGGAAGTGGACTGATGAAACGGAATCAACATCATTGAAATGGAATCAGTGATGGTAGAAGAAAATTACAACCAAAGACCTGTATCGAGGGCAGCCTCACTCTGGATTTCAGGGAACCTTTGCATTAAGACATTGAGCTCGTAATGAAAATCTGTCATTAAACACAATCACTGTTAAATCTAAGTAACATTTTTAAAATGCACAAGGCTTCTGTCATGTCACAGAGGACATTATTTCCGTGACACACCAACAAAAGTTGTTGATAGTTTTCAGTATAAAAAAATAAGTTGCAAAGAGCAAAATTGAGCCTATGAGCTGGTGCGAATGTCAGTCAAGTGGGCGACCTCCTGGCCAAAGAGGAGAACAGTGATGTGATATTTGTGAAAATTTCATGAAACTAAGATGTCAATGTCACAGAGGCTTGGTTTCTCTCTTCAGATGGTCATTTGGTGTGTTGCTGTGGGAGATCTTTACATTTGGGGGCACCCCGTACCCCTCCGTTCCCATTGAAAACCTCTTCCAGTTGTTACGAGATGGCCACCGGATGGAGCCACCGCCATGCAGCACCATCGAGATGTAAGTTAGTTCGTAGATTATATTGAGACCTGACTGGATCTAACAGTGCCTGTGTTGGCTAGAATAGCTGAATCTATTTTGTACAAAATGTATTTGAAAACAAGTGTTTGATCTCAACCATCTGTCTGAACTTCTACTGATCAACAGATTTGTTTATAGCAAATTTATGATTTCAATTTATAATAAAAATCGCATTTAGTTATTCGAAAGCCAAGTAGATGGTTGTAGAGAATATGTACAATTCAAAAGATAATACATATTAATTAAAACATTAATGAATAATTCAGCGTAAACTGTTCATTACTGTTTTAATTAGCAATATTTCCTTATTACTGTGTAGCCAGTGGTTGTGGTAACATGTGGTATGTGCGAAACTAAAAAGCTAATAAACCAGCAATGACTCATTGATTTACCAAGTGATGGGGTTGTAGGTACCAGGTGATGCTGAGATGCTGGAAGTACCTTCCAACTGACAGACCGACCTTCTCTGAACTTGTCCAGACTGTGGACAACATCCTCTCAAAGGCCATGGACAATGTACGTGTCATGTTCACTATCTCCTACAGCTTCATTAACTGAAAACTGACTCATTTCTTGCTACGATTAACCCACAATTTATCTACTTCAACCCTAGTTTATTATCTGAGATCCAAAATCTTTTTTTTTTCTCAAAGCTACAGTATTGCTTAAATGTCACTGATAATTTCTAAGAGGCACATATAACTAGTTGTCGACTGCATCTGTCTCTCTTTGCCGGTTGCTTTTTGGCCTTCCTCTCCTTCCTTTTCCTTGAAGGTTCAAGTCAGAGACTGTCTTGTGATATTTGTTGTTGGCTTTCTCATGGTGTGTTAATTCCAGCCCCACTTTCTCCTCAGGATCTGCTTGTCATTCTTAACTAGTCCTTTCCCACAGCTCTTCATTTCTCATTTTGTCTTGCCATTTTATGTGTAGAATTCTTTGGAGATATTGCTTGAGGAAAGTCTCGATTTTGTGTATTTTTGTCATTTTATTCTATGCATTAAAAATTATGTGTCCTTTTAACATCGCTTTTAAGGTAATTAATACTGATCACAGGACATCGCAGTGGCATTAATAATACAAATGTGTGTAGACTAATATTGTGTTAAGTAGTGAGGAAACCAGTACAGGAGTACAGTGGCTAGAGCATCACTCTCAATTGAGAGAACCTGGGTTAGGGTTCTCTTGCTGCTGTTTCAAGCCTTGGGCAAGTTCATTCACTCTACATTGTTCACTCAGCTGTATGAATGAGTATTTGGCCTTTTACACATGCTGTGCTATGCCATATGCTTTGCTTGTTGCCTAATGAATGTTTCTGTTACAGGATTACTTGTACCTGGAGTCGATGCCCCACACCACTCCTAAGGGGGAGATAGAAAACAACATTGAAGAGGAAGAAGATGATGACAGTGTCTTCATGCCGACGAAGGCAATGATCCACCATGACTGTCCTCGTCAGTCCGACAGTCAGTACTCGTCACTGTCGAGTAACGCCACGGCAAGTGTCACCAGCTCCGACATGAGATCGATCAGTCTACCGAATCTCAATGCCGCTGTCGTCGACATCATCGACATCCATGACCGCTATGGCAGCAGTGAAGCGCGGACGCCGCTGATGTTCAAACGCAAGAACCCAGCGTCGCCACCTTGTGACTGCGGAAGTGATCCTAAATCCAACTCGGCAACGTGCAGCGGTTGTAAACCCGGGTCACAGCGACAGAATCGCGTACGGACTTCTGCATCAGATGACACTGACACATCAGTGTCGGAAAGTGATGCGTCAGTGTCGGACAGTAATGACATGGTGTCGACGACGCACAGCAGTGACGATGACATAAACAAGAAACAGGATAAAATGGATGCGGTTGTCATGGCGACAGGAGACTGCATGCGGCTCTCGTCGAACTGTTCGGAGGATGAGGGAATTGCCGATGCTCGATATCACATCGTCTGCAGCAAGAACAAGGCCGAATGTCTTGCCATGTTCGTCTAGCATATTCCATGTGACGGACAAATACCGGTGATCTTTTATTTCCAAATTTGGCAGCTGATTCTGACTATTTTCGGTGCTGACGTCGCAACAATATTGTTACTGCTTAATTTTCAGTTTGTTTCATTGTGGATAAGAATTGTTGTTCATTGTGCCAAGTTCATTGCCGAACAATGTTCAGAGGATGTTAAACACGACAAAGAAGAGGACGTATTGTTTTTCGTGGGGGACATTTGAGAATGTCTTGTAATAGCCACGGGATGGAGGGAAACGGGTATTTTGTTGATTAGTGTTGTGGGATTGTTGAAGAATCAAGCTGCTGCCTCATTGTGTAGTACGAACTCGGAAGAGCTTTGGTTCTTCAGTGTCGACAAAGTGTCCACGCAAACTTGAATGTGCACACTATGCTCACATGCTTGGTAAACTCTTCTACTTGTCAAAGTTAGGCCACATGATGAACACTTGCGGAGAACTAAACAAAATAGATTCTGCTGAAATCGCTTGTGCATGGAACTCAGTAAGAGAGCATGGTGCATACTGGTTTGCCATGTCATACGAAGAATCATATTTTAGTGCATAATGGTAAAGCTTTCATCTTTTTTTAACAGAATAATGTAATCTCTATGTGTACGTGATTGTAATCTTTACAAGTGATTGCAGCCATTACAAGTGATATGCAGCCTTGCCTGGTGTAATGAACATGTCCATTGTTTGTCGTCAGAAATGGACTCTGAACAACGAAAGAATCTTGCTTGTTCTCAAAATTGAACTGTAGCAGATTCAAATGATGGTGCTTTATTTAATTCTTATGTATATAAAAATGAGCAGCAACGTTACACTGCATTGTTGTTCAAAGTGTTCTGGGGTTTACCCAGAGCGAGCATTTAGTATGTGACATCACTGCCATGTCTTGAAGCTTAGATACATTCCAATGTAAAGTACCAGTGGTGCCTTAATCTAGCTGTTTGTTATTCCCCTCTTAATCTTTGTATATTATAATATTTAAGAAGTCACATGCTGTTTCAAGTATCTGTTATAATGATATATACGACATGGTAGTTCTGTAGTCAATACTCAAAATCTCGGCTCAAAAATTTCATTTATCCACTCGAGAAAATATTCTTAGGGGTTTTCTCCAAATCAGTAGGGCTTTATTCAAATGCCATTTTTGTAAAACATTGACTTTTTCAAAGGTACAAAACCTGTCAACTATGCATCATTATTGTACAGTTGATGGTGTTAAAATTTGTCTTTATAGAGGGGGTATGATCCATTGTGCAGATATGGGAAATTTGGAGAAGGCCCCTTTGTCTTCTGAGTAATCAGATTCCGAGTTTTTAAATTGACAGCATCTTTAGAATTTAGCAATTCATGTCTATGGTATCGTTAGATCAGTGGATACAGCTAATGTTATAGTATAACTTGATGCTGCCTCAAATAACGTACAGGTTAAGACATTACTCTGTGAAAGAGGACGACCCTTCATCACTCCAGCAAGGAAACCCTTTTATGAAATAAACATAATACAAAATAAACACATACTACTAAGCAGCTCAGCCACATGTTTGCTGTGTAAACATTGTTGATACAAATTCGATATAAAGTAGGTTTTGTTGCTGTTTAGTAAACATTTATGCAGCAACCCATTTGTTGTTGATCAATTGTCTATAATTTAAGACATCTAAGGGGTGCAGCGATATATCTTACAACCCACTACTTGCCAAACCATACCAAATGTCCCAGCTGCCAACAAATTGATTGTTTGGTTATTTGTGTTATATATTACCAGCCTTGATAATCTTTCTTCAGATATGTTCTAGTTGTGTTCAACAGAAGTTGGCTGATAAAATTGATTGACAAGCATCAAAACTTAGACTGCATTGTTTTATCTTTACTTGTTGAGGACAATTTCGGTAAACATCATGGCTCTAGATTCTAATAATGTTTAGTTTAAACATGATTGAAAGCCAGCGATTTAAAATTATGTATGTAGAGTTATGGTTGATTATGTTATTGTTGATTTATTAATTAATAAACATTTGTGCAGCTGAATATATTATTAATGTGTTTAGTATGTAAACACAGCTTGCCAGTAATTGGTGTATTTGATAATATTCATGTTCTGAGTTCATGCAGAATCTGCCTTAATTCTCTCGCCAATCTTGTGTTCAGTTTTGTTATGTCGTTAACAGGGATCTGTAGATCGACTCCCTTTAATGTGTTCATCAGAAGTTTATTTTTATATAGTTTGGTAAGAGTATCATGAACCATATTGACTGTCAGTAAGACAGGAAACACTGTATTGTTGTCTTGTACAAATTGTAAGTAATTCTATTTTAAAGTGAGATTTCCAAAAGTGGATTTTCCAGTTGTGCATTGCATATCAGAACGATTGTTCACATGTTATGTACCAGTGATGAAGTGTTGCAGTCTGTAAGCAAATAAAGTTATGTATTCGTATGTAATGAGTTGTTGTTTGGTAACAGCAACATTGGAATATGAACATTATTATTTATGAATATTTTTGAAATGCAGTATTTATTATAATCACTGTGTACATGCTGCTCTTATGCATGCATCTAGATATGTATACATGCATGACTAAATACGTACACACACGCATAAGAGCACACCCGCACACATACATATATAGATGCATACAAACACAATGATTATATGCATACACATACATATGTACTGTACATTACACATACACTGTACACACATGCGTGCACACGCTGCATATATGTATGTACGTGAATGAACCAAATAGTTAAAAGTGGTAACGGATTTACGGATAAATGTGTACAACACTGGTAGACATTATGCTGTATTACACCAGATGCAAACAGAATAAACAGTAGAGTTTCTATATACATATTGTAGACATCCTACTTTTGTGTTTTACTACTCAAAATTTACTTCATTTTTGTCAAGCACGTTAATATTTTAATCAAATAACGTACTAAACTGAACCCCTTATATTGCAGCCTATTCCTACTGTATAAATATGGAAGTGTATACATGTACATAACCGTGGCCTTGGCTGAATATCCCCTGAACTATCTAGATTGAAATAGGTGATACATCGATCATCGCTTACATGCATTATGGCAGTAAGTATGAAGACCTACACACAGCAAATATCCAACCATACCTAATTTCAAGGAATATTATCCGCAAGAGGACGACACTGTAGCACAATCATTTACCAGGTGGCAGCATAGTTGTTACTAGCTTCCACACTCTGGCTGTTCCAGGGCAAGTGGGCACGGCATGGGTCAATGTTTTTTTCCACTTGTAAAGGTAATTGTTTTCAACGTTGTACACGACTTTATATTTTGAGTCTTCTGAAAATTAAATATGTTATTAATTATCCTTTCAGCCATCTTCACGCCATCAAAAATTGCAACAATAATATATGGGATCAAAGTCATAATGTCTTCATACGCAAGCAATTATTCTCCGATAGGTGACACCTCTATACGACACACGTTCTACATGCGCAGACTAAGTTGAATTCGAAGTAAATGTTCGTTTATGTTATAACGAAATGAAATACAACGACATTTCTACTTACCTTCTGTTTTAACATTCATGGATGAAATAAATTCGTTATTAAAGTAAAATTAATATATATATATATAATTATATGTCAAAGACATTCACCACCAAAACAAAGGTTTGTTGTACTATTAATAGTCTTTGAACGAGTTTTTATGTAGCCGCTTTAGTTCAATAATCTTAACAAGTTTAGGGCACGCAAGTCTCGTCTGCTGCCATATTGGTTTTAAGCTGTTTTGCCCTTTTCGGTGCCCAGCGACGCGAACGAGACATGTACTGTATCGCTTACGACTGTAATTGCCACAACAGAAACCTCCGTTGTAGGTTTTATAGGTTTCCACCCAACGAAGGTTTATCGAGAAGGTGGGAACTATTATGCAGGCAAGTTATGATTTTCAAATTGGTTGCATATCGCAGTAATGTTGACTTTGAATAATGGTTATATTGGAACGACGAAATTGTGTCATAGTAGTCAGTCGTGGCACGCAAAATGTTTGCCACCATAAAGTCTACATGCTGACTCCGATTTACGCTGTAATTTAACGTTTCCTTGTGTATAGTTAACCCAATATTGTAAAGAAAATGCCATGATAGTAAGTCATAAATGAGGGTTGGAAAAAACAATGCGATTACAATTTACAACATGCGATCTTCCCTGTTAGTGTTACTGACGAGTGCTGCGTGACAACCGTTCGAGTGAGCGGAGGCCGGCCGCGAGCGGATACAATGTCACAGGCGACATACCATTAACTTATAACTTTTGTCTTTCATCGATGCTTGCACTCGTCATTGTATGAGGAACTCGGTACCTACCTGCAGTCTACTGAACCTGTTCAATTTCCTTGAAATTTAACATTCCGTGGTGTGTAGTTTACCCAAAATTGCAATGAAAACGCCATGCCTGGAATCGAATGAGCGACAATTCCGGACAACGAGGTGGGCTCCAGGAGTATACGATCTCCTTAACCATCGCGTCAAAACTGACCGGAAATAGTCCATTTGTCATTTCACGAACCTAGAAATGTTTTATCCTATGAACTTTTTTTGTTGATTTGTACTCATGGGTCCTAGAACAAATTCAGCGTGGTTGTCCCAACAGCAACTTTGGGCAACTCTGGTAATTTGCACAAATCCAAGATGGCGACTTGTCGATATCTTGAAAAATTAACTTTAGAACCACTTGTCTTAGAATTAAGTATAGTACCTCTTTTAAGAGGTGTTGGGGTGCGTAGAATCTATTTCTGATGTTATTTGTTCAGTTCAAGGTCAAGATCAGATGCTGAAGGTCAGGTGAAGGTCAAATTTACCTCTCGGTGGTCAATGAATGGAAACTTGTACTAAATTATATTTTAGTTTATTCATGCTCATACATGGATAATGTTACAATATTTGACACATTTGTTCGTGAGAAAAAACAGTAATCAGTCATATTTGAAACACGTAGTGACATCTGTTACACATAGTCTATAGTACAAATATCACTATGAACATTGGTATTCATATTTCTTTATGAGGGAAATTCTTGCATTAAGTAATCATGTACGAAAGTCATTGTAGGGATGTTTCAAAGATTGATAGACATAATTATAGATAAAAGATAGTATTACACAATGCTATGCTAAAAGCGTATGGTTTACGCTATCTTAGTAAATGCAGATATTGCCTAATAATCTTCATCTTTTATCTACTCACACTCATCATCCAGGTAATCAGCAAGACCATCCTCAACATACTCATGACCTTCACCCAAATCGTGACTCAGTACGTAGGCCAGTGTGAAAACATGCCCAAAGAAGGAAATAGTAAATTAATGGTTTGGTTACGTAGTGAGGTGCATATGCGCCTGAACGCGGTGAATATGGAGGGAAGTTGAGCCGGACCCTCGGGGGGGGGGGAAGAGGGTGCTGTTGCAGATTTTTCGTGGGGCTGTTTCTAAGTTATGGCCTATTCTTAATGCTGCTTTTGTATATAATATCAATATATGGGGGTTGCTTTGGAGAGATTTTCAAGGAACAACCACGATATGATGCAGTTAATTTTACATCGGAGGTGACACATCGGATGATTCTCAACTAAAACACCAACAAAGTTCACTAAATATTGGGGGATAAACCCATCCATTTTAAATATTGAAGTGTGCAGTCAAGATCCGTGACAAGACAGTAGATCTGCGGGAAACCAAGGACCTGCGTGGCAGACTGATGGTCCTTGCCCGGTCAAGCAGAGATATTGACCAGACGCACTGCATCGGCAACTATGAGTTCCACCCTGACGCCAAGGGCACTGTTTGCTCCAAGCGGCTCAACGTTGCCATGCAACGACAAGTCCAAGCTCATCCATGTCCTTGAGCAGTTGGCAACAACAGAAACTCACACCGATAACTTTCAGACAGCTAAAAGCAAGACGCATGTTAATGTACCAGATGATGGAGCCTTGGATTTGGCATCTGCTGAAATCGATGTTCCCCATCTAAGTACAAGATTACGGTCGTAGATTGTATGGTGGTTGTCCAGAAACTGACGAAGTTTTTCTTTGACACTAACAAGGTGGATTCACTGAAGAGCACAACCAGGAAGAAGAGACATGTAGGGAATGACCCAATCCAGTATCAAGTCCGATACGATATCAACATAAAACACATCACCATGAACCGTTTCCTATCCCATGACCACACGAAAGGTGATCTCACAGAGTACCTGGCTGAGAAAACTATACAGTACAACAGCATCTGGGCGAACAAGGAGCAACAGGGACATTCAGTTTGAAGACAACAACCATGCGGAATCAGACACCTTAATGATCTGTCAGGCTGTCTTGGCCACACAAAGGAGCCCAAGGGAAGATGTTGAGTTGATGTTCTTCTCGCCAGACACTGATGTCCTGATCTGCTGCCGAGGAAGACCTATATGGCATTGGGCGTGCTGCCGACTGAGCCATTCTGGACAGCTCTCGGTGCAGAAAGGTCCAGGGCATTGCCGGCATTCCATGCATTCTCTGGGGCCGACAATACAGGGAAGTTGGCAAGAATAGGCAAGACTACATCGTTCAGAAAACAGAAGATCAGCAGTCTACTTTGGCTAAATTTGTATGCGCTGCATATTGTCCCAAGGATATCCAGATCAATCGCATTCCAGAACTGCGAGGGCGCCTATTCAGTAAACACATGACGAGAGTGACAAGCTACCACCCACAATTAGGGCCTTCAACCAGCACATACTTAGAGTACACAAGCAGGCTAGAGTATGGGGCCAGGCCAGCACTGCTCAGCAGGTGTTTTTGGACCCACTGCAGAATGGCTACCACAGGACTGCTAATGGACAGCTGACGCCAACCAAAACTGACACCCTTCCAGCTCCTCAGGCCATCATTGAGAGTGTACGATGCCATTGCAAAGGAGACTCTCCATCACATAGGTGTTCCTGCAAATGCAAGGACCTGCAATGCACAGACCTCTGCTTGTGTAGCACACAGTGTGAGAATGACGATGATTCACACTTTAAAAATTGTGTATCTGATGACGATAGTGATGACTAATGTGCAGTATACCGGGTCACAACAATATTATAATAAACCAGACATGTCTGTGAAATACACGCAACTGTGTAGTGATGCTGGTATGATAGTTATAAGACATTAATAAATTAAAATACAGGCACATACTTGTTTCGAATGTACACATGTGTTTATACGCTATGCTACATGTATATTATTCAATCATAACATGCATAGCTGTCATAAACTAGTAATTTCATTATGCTTAGGTGACTGTTATTGATCCTGTTGGATTCCTTGCCCCTAGATATGTAGGTTTAGCCACCAAAATCAAAAGGCTGGGTGCTTTAGCAGTTGATATATTGAGAAATACAGGTTTTCCGTGTCCACCATTTAAAACATTCCATTGATATTCAGTGTTTTAATTATTAACATACATGTTTAAGCGTATTGTAACACAAATACGTAGAATAACAAACGTAACACTACTTCACAAAGATCGACTCTACGAATTGTCGCATGGACGGGTGTGAATTACTTGCCAAATGTTTCCATGCTCTCCGATATTGCCTGTAATAATAAAGGCTGTTACTCAACATTCAGTATACAAAAAACAGGCCTTTTTCGGCCACCGTAGATATGTCTGTTTCATAATGTGGTGTTTGGAGCACATTGGAATAGCGGATAAAGAGTCGGACTCTCAATCGAGAGATTTTGGATTCGAAACCCGTTGTGCCGTGTCGAACCGTGGCAAGTTCGTTCAAATCACGTTGCTGCAGGTCACTCATCTGTGTGAAAGTGTAATAAGCAGTGGTTGATATTCGTGTACGAATAGACTTCGCGTAATAATAGCAGCGTGGCTGCATTCTTCCAACAGAAATCGATATGTTATTCGATTGAACATGTCTACCACGTAGTGAAGTATGAACCGCTTTGAGCAGTTCTAAGGACTAGATCTGTCTCTTTGGTTTGCTTATCCATTTCTGGACGTTGCAGCCATTTTGGATTGTCTATTGGAAGCTCTTTCGTTTGCCAGTCTGCCCACTAGCCAGACGTCTGCTCCCATCCATTCCTCTATGTCCTCCGCCCATTGTCTCCTTGGTCTTCCTTCCTGCCGTTTTACATGGCTGAAATAACTTAGTTTTTTGTTTCTTTACAAAGTTCAATAAAGACCTTTGTATATCACCAAGCTCATCTGCGATGGATTCGTTAGTTCTACGTTCAGTTCACGAAACTCGTCATACCTTTCTGTAACACTTGTTTTCAAATGCATTTACACGTTTAGTAATGTTCTTATTAAGAGTCCAGGTTTCGCATCCATACGTAGCAGTTGGAAATATGCAGATTCGCATAATTCGTAGTTTCATGTCTTTGTTCGTTACTTTCCTCAGCTTCTTCATCTCCGTCAACTTTTTACTTGCCATTGCCAACCTCCGCTTAATCTCTTCCAATCTCGTCCAATCTCCATTCGCTTCTATCAGTGACTCCAGATATTAAAAACTTTCCACTCGTTCTAGTTCCTCGCCATCTACTATGACCTCTGATGGTTCTCGACATCGCTTCGCATCCATAATCTTAGTCTTCTTTGCGTTTAGTTTCAATCCTTTCATATCACTGTGCTCTTTAACAGTAGTTATCAGTTTACCCAATCCTTCTTTTGTATCGGATATTAACGCTGTGTCATCGGCATATCTCAATTCATATATCTCCTGTCCATTCACTTTCAGTCCATTAAAAAACTTGCATCTCCTGTCAGTCATACTGGACTGGATAATGTGCTATATAAGAACTAACCTTTTTTACTTCTATTTAAAGACAGATGAGCTGCATGAGCTTAGCGGCCGATGTGAATCATATTGTAAATGGACCCCGCGTCGTGTATGGACTGGAGGTCCATTAATGGAGGTCTATTTACCATGCGTCGAAAATTGACCCCCTGTGAAAAAATACTTTTCAATGTTTTGAGTGAATTAGAAGTGGTTCATTTGTGTGTACATGCTTTATAAAAAAAATAAAACCATGCAAAAATGTATCCAAACCTTACTGGCATTTAAATCAACAATGTCCATTTCAGTATCATTTTTACGGTTATTGACACGGTTTTGACAATTTTGATGGTACATTTTTCACAGGGGTCCATATACAACGCCATGGTAAGTGGACTCCTTTTACCATGGGGATCAATTTACAATTTCACACTGGACCAGAACCAGCCCTCCTGTTGATCGTTCTTTCAATGTCGCAGTGCAATAGAGCCAGAAGACGAGGTGACTATACATCAATTACATTCAGTCAGTGACTGCTTTGATGTCGAAAGAGTACATACATCGCATTCTGCGGGTCTTGGTGACCGCGCAGCATTGACCTGTACAGCGGTGCACCATATAGTGCAGATACTGGAGTTCAGTTGGATAGCAACGAGACACAAGAATGGTTGTAGCTCGCATACCTTATAATAGATTCAGGGCTATTCAATCACCATGACCGTCTATAATTGAAACTAGGTGACGTCAGTACACCAACATCACGCCACTATGTTGTATCCCGTGTGTGTCTTCGGTTTTCGATACACCTTTTGTTTTGTTATATATATAACATCCAAACACACCACAACCACGGCTTCAGAACAGGCTTCTCCTGCGAAACACAACTCCTAACCACCACGCATGACCTATTCTCTTCTTTCGCCTGTGGAACTCAAGTAGACATAGCAATGTTAGACTAGCAAGGCTTTTGACACAGTCCCCCCACAAAACTCCTCCATACATTATCACTATGGTATAAACGGAACCACGCTGAAGTGGCTAAAAAAATTCCTCACTGACAGTTCCATGAAATTTGTGCTAGACGGTGAAATTTCGAGAGAAGTACCCGTGAAATCCGGCGTCCCGCAAGGCACTGTACTTGCCCCCCCACACTTTCTCTCTCATACAAACGACCTACCAACATCGGTAAAATCCAAAGTCCGCCTATCTGTAGACGACTGCCTACTATACAGAAAGATCAAGTCATTCAATGATCGTTTTGCAGTACAACACTACCTAAAACAACTCCAAAAATGGGCAAAGGACTGGGGTATAAACTTCAATACAAACAAATGCTACATCTTCAGTGATTTAACAAGATTGCCACCCACAGAATTAACTCTAGGTGTCAGGTGGACAAGGAAGCCCTTTGGCTTATCGAGAGTCCAACCCTTTTATATGTGTGTATCCCGCCCTTCTGAGATATGTGTCGATTTAATTTGTAAACATTCACGTTACTAGCACCCACGCAATCAGGAGATATTCTGTTCCATTAATTTACAGTCCTTTATGAAAATGAGAACTTTCTTATATCTAATGATCCTTTGCTAATGTAACTTCATGTCCTCTAGTCCTTCTATCTTTCTTAACTGAGAAAAACTATTTCTATCAATATTTTCATAACCATTCAGTATTTTAAACACTTCTATCTGATCTCCTCTCAATCTCCTGGTCTCTAGTGCTGTTAAGTCACATTCTTTTAGGCGAATTTCATAACTAAGATTCCTCAGTTTTGGTATAATTTTAGTCGCTCTCCTGTGTACTCTTTCTAGCATATCTATGTCCTTGCGATATGGCCTCCACGCTTGTATAAAATATTCTGAATGAGGCCTCAATATTGTTTTGTACAGTGGTATTATTAGTTCTTTTTCCTTATACGCTATATTTCGCCTAATTAATCCAAGGATTTGACTTCTCTTTGAAGCTGTAATTCCGCACTGTTCTGAAACCTTCATATCGGCACTAATGGTTAACTCTAAGTCCTTTTCTTTTACAGTAGTAGTTAGTACGGTACCCCCATTTTATAGTCTACATCTTCGTTCCCATGTACTGTGTGGAGGCATTTACATTTCCCAAAATTTAACAGCATTTGCCACTTTTCAGAACATTTGATCAACCTGTCAAGATCACCTTGTAAATGCTGTCTATCTCCATCACTTTGAATCCTTCTAAACACTTTCGTATCATCCGCAAATTTCAACACCTTGCTTGTTATATCACCATCCAAATCGTTGATATATATTAAGAATAATATAGGTCCTAGTACTGATCCCTGTGGTACCCCACTCAATACCGATTTCCAGTTTGAAGCCTCCCCATCAACTACTACACGTTGTCTTCTGTCAATCAGCCACAAACAAAGGAATAATAACACAAGCATTAATTCTAATAGTACTAGACCATGCAAAACAAGTAGAACTAAGCCCACCTCTAGCCACTTCTTCTCCATACAAACAAAGGAATAATAACACAAGCAGTAACTCTAATAGTACTAGACCATGTATAACAAGGATAACTAAGACCACCTCTAACCACTTCTTCTCAACAAAAACAAAGGAATAATAACACAAGCAGTAAAACTAATAGTACCAGACCATGTAAAACAAGTAGAACTAAGTCCGCCTCTAGCCACTTCTTCTCTACACAAACAAAGGAATAATAACACAAGCAGTAACTCTAATAGTACTAGACCATGTAGAACAAGCTGAACTAAGACAACCTCTAACCACTTCTTCTCAACACAAACAAAGGAATAATAACACAAGCAGTAAAACTAATTGTACCAGACCATGTAAAACAAGTAGAACTAAGTCCGCCTCTAGCCACTTCTTCTCCACACAAACAAACGAATAATAACACAAGCAGTAACTCGAATAGTACATGACCATGTAAAACAAGTAGAATTAAGCCCACCTCTAGCCTCTTCTTCTCCATACAAACAAAGGAATAATAACACAAGCGGTAACTCGAATAGTACTAGACCATGTAACACAAGTGGAACTAAGCCCACCTCTAGCCAGTTATTCTCCAAACAAACAAAGGATTAATAACACAAGCAGTAACTCTAATAATATTACACCATGTAAAATAAGTAGAAATAAGCCCACCTCTACCCACTTCTTCTCCATTGAAACAAAGGAATAATAACACAAGCAGTATCTCGAATAGTACTAGACCCTGTAAACCAAGTAGAACTAAGTCCACCTCTAGCCACTTTTTGTCCACACAAACAAAGGAATAAAAACACAAGCAGTAATTCTAATAGTACTAGACTATGTAAAACAAGTAGAACTAAGTCCACCTCTAGCCACTTCTTCTCCATACAAACAAAGGATTAATAACACAAGCAATAACTCTAATAGTACAAGACCATGTAAAACAAGTAGAACAAAGTCCACCTCTAGCCACTTCTTCTTCAAACAAACAAAGGAGTAATAACACAAGCAGTAACTCTAATAGTACTAGACCATGTAAAATAAACTGAACTTAGTCCACCTCTAACCACTTCTTCTCAACACAAACAAAGGAATAATAACTCAAGCAGTAACGATAATAGTACTAGACCATGTAAAACAATTAGAACTAAGTCCGCCTCTAGCCACTTCTTCTCCACACAAACAAAGGAATAATAACACAACCAGTATCTCGAATAGTACTAGACCATGTAAAACAGGTAGAACTAAGTCCCCCTCTAACCACTTCTTCTCAACACAAACAAAGGAATAATAACACAAGCAGTAACTCTAATAGTACTAGACCATGCAAAACAAGTAGAACTAAGTCCACCTCTACCCACTTCTTCTCCATACAAACAAAGGAATAATAACACAAGCAGTAACTCTAATAGTACTAGACCATGTATAACTAGGATAACTAAGACCACCTCTAACCACTTCTTCTCAACACAAACAAAGGAATAATAACTCAAGCAGTAACGATAATAGTACTAGACCATGTAAAACAATTAGAACTAAGTCCGCCTCTAGCCACTTCTTCTCCACACAAACAAAGGAATAATAACACAACCAGTAACTCGAATAGTACTAGACCATGTAAAATAAGCTGAACTTAGTCCAACTCTAACCACTTCTTCTCAACACAAACAAAGGAATAATAACTCAAGCAGTAACGATAATAGTACTAGACCATGTAAAACAATTAGAACTAAGTCCGCCTCTAGCCACTTCTTCTCCACACAAACAAAGGAATAATAACACAACCAGTAACTCGAATAGTACTAGACCATGTAAAACAGGTAGAACTATGTCCATCTCTAGCCACTTCTTGTCCATACAAACAAAGGAATAATAACACAAGCAGTAACTCTAATAGTACTAGACCATGTAAAACAAGTAGATCTAAGTCCACCTCTAGCCACTTCTTCTCCATACAAACAAAGGAATAATAAAACAAGCAATAACTCTAATAGTACAAGACCATGGAAAACAAGTAGAACTAAGTCCACCTCTAGCCACTTCTTCTTCAAACAAACAAAGGAGTAATAACACAAGCAGTAATTCTAATAATAGTACTAGACCATGTAAAACAAGCTGAACTAAGTCCCCCTCTAACCACTTCTTCTCAACACAAACAAAGGAATAATAACACAAGCAGTAACTCTAATAGTACTAGACCATGCAAAACAAGTAGAACTAAGCCCACCTCTACCCACTTCTTCTCCATACAAACAAAGGAATAATAACACAAGCAGTAACTCTAATAGTACTAGACCATGTATAACTAGGATAACTAAGACTACCTCTAACCACTTCTCAACACAAACAAAGGAATGATAACACAAGCAATAACTCTAATAGTACAAGACCATGTAAAACAAGTAGAACAAAGTCCACCTCTAGCCACTTCTTCTTCAAACAAACAAAGGAGTAATAACACAAGCTGTAACTCTAATATTTCTAGACCATGTAAAATAAGCTGAACTTAGTCCACCTCTAACCACTTCTTCTCAACACAAACAAAGGAATAATAACTCAAGCAGTAACGGTAATAGTACTAGACCATGTAAAATAAGCTGAACTTAGTCCGCCTCTAGCCACTTCTTCTCCACACAAACAAAGGAATAATAACACAAGCAGTAACTCGAATAGTACTAGACCATGTAAAACAAGTAGAACTAAGCCCACCTCTAGCCTCTTCTTCTCCATACAAACAAAGGAATAATAACACAAGCAGTAACTCGAATAGTACTAGACAATGTAAAACAAGTGGAACTAAGCCCACCTCTAGCCACTTATTCTCCAAACAAACAAAGGAATAATAACACAAGCAGTAACTCTAATAGTATTAGACCATGTAAAATAAGTAGAACTAAGCCCACCTCTACCCACTTCTTCTCCATTCAAACAAAGTAATAATAATAAAAGCAGTAACTAAATAGTACTAGACCATGTATAACTAGGATAACTAAGAACACCTCTAACCACTTCTTCTCAACACAAACAAAGGAATAATAACACAAGCAGTAACTCGAATAGTACATGACCATGTAAAACAAGTAGAACTAAGCCCACCTCTAGCCTCTTCTTCTCCATACAAACAAAGGAATAATAACACAAGCAGTAACTCGAATAGTACTAGACCATGTAACACAAGTGGAACTAAGCCCACCTCTAGCCAGTTATTCTCCAAACAAACAAAGGAGTAATAACACAAGCAGTAACTCTAATAATATTACACCATGTAAAATAAGTAGAAAAAAGCCCACCTCTACCCACTTCTTCTCCATTCAAACAAAGGAATAATAACACAAGCAATAACTCTAATAGTACAAGACCATGTAAAACAAGTAGAACAAAGTCCACCTCTAGCCACTTCTTCTTCAAACAAACAAAGGAGTAATAACACAAGCAGTAACTCTAATAGTACTAGACCATGTAAAATAAGCCTCCCCATCAACAACTACCCGTTGTCTTCTGTCAATCAGCCATTTTTCTATCCAGTTAATTATACCATTTCCTATGCCATGGGCTTTTAGTTTAAGCAGTAATCTCTGATGTGGCACTTTGTCGAAAGCTTTTTGAAAATCTAAGTAGATGATATCTACTGGTGATCCATCATCTACCCACTTAGTGATATCTTCCAAAAAACATAACATATTTGTTAAGCATGACCTCGCTTTTAGAAACCCATGTTGAGATGGGTTTATCAAGTTATGTTTAACAAGAAAATCCACCATGTGATCTTTAATTAGTCTTTCTAATAATTTACAAATCACTGATGTTAAACTCACTGGTCTATAGTTCTCTGACTTGTTTCTCGAACCTTTTTTAAATAACGGTATAATGTTTGCTTCTTTCCATTCTAAAGGAACCACTCCCTCTTCTAATGACAAGTTGAAAACTGTTGCAAGCAGTATGCTAATTTGTTCTACAATTTCCACTAGTAGTTTGGGTGGAATACCATCCACTCCAGGTGATTTATTTTCCTTCATAGCCCTAATTTTCTTAGCTTCCATTTCTGGGGTTACAATTAACTGTCTTAAATAGTCTGATTCTGCCCTCTTGAACTTAGCCTCTGGTACTGGCAGTGAACTAGTGTCTTCTCTGGTAAACACTGAACTAAAATACTCATTTAGGTCTTCAGCCATTAAGAATCCTTCTGATATTATATTTCCAGCACTATCTTCTAGAGGACCGACCTTATCCTGAACTTTCTGTTTGCTTCGAACATACGCATAAAAACTCTTGCTGTCATGTTTTATATTACAAGCTAATTTATGTTCATAGCTTCTCTTTGAATTTCTAATTTCAGCTGTAGCTTGGTTTAGTGCTTCTTTATAAATGTTGTAGTCTTCGTCATTGCCAGTACGTCTATATGACTTCCACATCATTTGTTTATACTTAATTTTTCTAATGGCTTCTTTCGATAAGTATTTCTTTCTGGTCCGTTTCCCTTGTGTTTTGAAGGGAACAAATTTATCTACGATGCACTCTATTTCATTCTTTAAGATATTCCAGCATTCTGTTGCTGTCTTATTCTTCAGTGTATTATTCCAGTCTATCTTTGCTAAATATTTCCTCATTTCCTTATATCTTCCTTTGTGGAAATTTCTCCTCAACTGCTTTTTATTATTTCTTTCTGATTTTACTTTAATGGTAAAATGTATCTGGTTGTGATCACTACTTCCCAGAGGCTCACATAATTTAACATTGTCAACTAATTCATTCTGTGAGGACAAAACTATGTCTAACACATTCTCTCCCCTGGTTGGTTCTAGCACATGTTGAGAAAGGAAACTATCTTGTACTAAAACTAAAAACTTGTGGTCCTCACTACCCATACTCTGTAGAGATTTCCATTTTATATGCCCATGGTTAAAATCCCCCATAATAACACAGTCCCGTTTGCTCACTTCCCTTATAGCGTTTTGTATTTTTTCATTCTCTTCTATGCTTATGTTTGGACTTCGATAAACTAATCCAACCGTTAACGTTGAGTTTCCTGTAACTATGTTACACCAAACAGCTTCTTCGCAATCTGCTTCTCTGTCTAATTTTATTTCATAAGCCTGGATAGATTCTTTAATATATAAAATAACTCCACCTCCCCTTCTTCCTATTCTATCTTTCCTAAACATTACATATCCTGTCAGTCCCAATTCGGCATCTGATATATCGGTGGTTGCCCATGATTCGGTTATACCTATTATGTGAGGGTCAATATCTTCTACCATAATGTTTAGTTAATTTCTTTTGTTTACTATACTCCTTGCATTTAAACAAACACATTTATACCCAGCTTCAGAACAGTTTTCCAGACTGTTCTTTGCTGAATTATTTTTGCTGCCTTTATCTATGCCTCCAGTTTCAGGCTTCTCTGCGAGTCCCCCCTGCGAATTTAGTTTAAATAGATGCAACCTGTCCCACTGTCAACAGATCGCAGCAGATTCTCTGAGAATACTGCTGCCCCCTTTCCACTTAGATGGAGGCCATCTCTCATGTACATATCTTCTCTCCCAACAAAGTACCCCATAAATCTATGAATCCCACGCCCTCTTCCTCACACATCTGCTCAACTAGTGCGTTGATCGCCATCCTCTTACAGTTTCTGTATCTTGCCCCCCTTCCTCCCATTACTGGCAAAATTCCTGAGAGAATAACCTGTTCCACTCTTGTCTTCTTTAGCTTCCTCACTAGATGTCTGTACTTCTGAACTATACCAGTTGTTCCCTCCTTGTCTGCATTGTTTGTCCCAACGTGTACTAGTATAGACCCTCCCTTGCCATGCCCCAATACCTTCTCTACCCTTTCGGTCACATGCTCTATCCTAGCCCCCGGTAGACATACAACAACGTCCTTCCCCTCGCATATAGTCTTGTCTGTTTTTCTCAAAATTGAATCGCCCATAAACACTCTCTCTTTTCTCTTTGCCCCCTCAATCACTGCCTCGGAGTAGCTCCTCCGGTTTGCATATGTCTGGTTGTTGTCTTTTCCTATTGTCATCTTCTCTCCTGTCACATTCTCTTCCATTCCCTTCTTTCCTGTCGCGTTTTCTCTTGTCCCCTTTCCTCCTGTCATCTTCTCTTCTAGCACATTTACTCTCACTTCCTTTCGTCCCTTCTTCTTTCCTCCCATCACATTTTCTCCTCTCCCGTCCCTTTTCCCCGGCTACCTCCTTCACTACGGTCACTTTCTCCCCTGTCACCTTCACGCCTGTCATGTTTTCTGTTTTTTGCTGAACACTCTGTCTTCTTCCATCAGTCTTCTGTCTCACAGTCTTACCAACTGCCTCTGTGGTATCTACCTCTTCACCACCTGTATCGCTGTCGTGTCTCTCCTCGTTCTCTACAGTCTGACTACCTGCTGATCTATCCCCACTGGCCCGTTTTCTCTTCCTCTGCCGAACACTTTTCCTCCGTCCCTCTGTTTTCTCAATGTCTTGTTCCTTCACACCGGTCACCTTCCTTCCTCTCAGTCTCCTTTCTTCAGTCTCCGTGTCACAACTCTGCTCCTTCTGTGTTGTAGAATTCTCAACTCTCTCCGCGTCATCCCTCTCTGCTCCATCTATTTCTATGTTGAGTCTCGCCTCCATCTCCTTCACTATATCCGTCAACTTACACACCTCCTTCATCAGACATTCCACCCTCAAACACCCCATACACCGAAAGGTGAATCCGTCATCTTTGGTCTCTGCCCATGATTTTGGACAGCCAGACAACGCAAAATCCACCCAGCTCTGGCAGTCGTTGCAAACTAGGTGTCGTTTTGCCCTGAGTTGCCGCTTGCAAGGTGCCATATCAGAATTTATTTATGTTCAAAGTAGTTTTATGTAGTCTTTGAAAAGACTTTTCTGTGTACAATTTACACCAGATTGTTTAGGTTATAGTTAGTTATATTTGTTAACAAACAGTGACACACCGTGCCTTACCTAGTTACGATGTCGATGACAATGTATTCAAGTTAGGCTTAGATACAAGGTAGTCTTTACAAAGACTGTTTCCTGTGTACTATTATACACTTTAAAAGATTGCTATTTCAGGTTTTAATTACTCATCTAACTACACCGATTATCTCAAATAACGCTATTCTATTGTCGTTCACGGTACGCTAACTTCGCCAGTGACCTACTTTGTAAACAACGTTCCGATTACATTAACGTCCCCAATTATCGCTCGCAAATCGCCTACTTTTAATCTACCCTAGATTACTCCCTCTAGCTAACTTTAAAAAAAAAATATTGCTTAATATATATCTATAATTACGTTATGTATCCTATACGCTCAATAATATCACTTATCTTGATCAAATATCCTTATATTTTCGCTAAGCCCACCTCTACCCACTTCTTCTCCATTCAAACAAAGTAATAATAATAAAAGCAGTAACGAAATAGTACTAGACCATGTATAACTAGTATAACTAAGAACACCTCTAACCACTTCTTCTCAACACAAACAAAGGAATAATAACACAAGCAGTAACTCAATGTAGAACAAGCTGAACTAAGCCCACCTCTACCCACTTCTTCTCCATACAAACAAAGGAATAATAACACAAGCAATAATGCGAATAGTACTAGACCATGTAAAACAAGTAGAACTAAGTGCACCTGTAGCCACTTCTTCTCCATACAAACAAAGGAATAATAACACAAGCAATAACTCGAATAGTACTAGGCCATATATAACAAGGATAACTAAGTCCACCTCTAGCCACTTCTTCTCAATACAAACAAAGGAATAATAACAAGCAATAACTCGAATAGTACTAGGCCATGTATAACAAGGATAACTAAGTCCACCTCTAGCCACTTCTTCTTCAAACAAACAAAGGAATAATAACACAATCATTAATTCTAATAGTACTAGACCATGCAAAACAAGTAGAACTAAGCCCACCTCCAGCCACTTCTTCTCCATACAAACAAAGGAATAATAACACAAGCAGTAACGCTAATAGTACTAGACCATGTATAACAAGGATAACTAAGACCACTTCTAACCACTTCTTCTCAACACAAACAAAGGAATAATAACACGAGCAGTAAAACTAGTTGTACCAGACCATGTAAAACAAGTAGAATTAAGTCCGCCTCTAGCCACTTCTTCTCCACACAAACAAAGGAATAATAACACAAGGAGTAATTCGAATAGTACTAGACCATTGAAAATTACAACCCTTACATAATTATAGGCACTGAAATACACCTAGACAGCTCATTTGACAGCAGTGAGGTGTTCCCCTTCTTCGAGGCTATATTTGGCGGAGATAGATCGTAGAAATTGGTGGTGCAGAAAAGTTGATAAACAAGTGGAATTACTGATTGATAAGTATTATTCTTGCCTTAATATCATTCATAAAGTTGCAATAAACATATATTGAGTAGCAGTTGTGCTTAAAGTTAGTTAGTTATAGTATTTTAGAATACCTTAGTATAGTGAGTGATAATAGGGTAACTCACTTAGGCTTCGATAATTTGAAAACAAGATTTAACAAACCTGATGATGTGGTAGAATATATAGGAGATAAAGTAACAACCATCAAACTACTTACATAAGATAATATCTGTGTAAGCCAGTACTTGCTAGATATTTTGATTAGGTAGCATTGTTGTTAAAATTAAGCAAGGGCGATAGTCGGGCGGCGTAACCTAAATAAATAAAGCAGCCTAACGTAACGTAATTGATTGTATTTAAATTAGGTCACTACCGGTAATGTTAGCGTTCGTGTCAGGATAAATAGTTGGCTGTGTAATTGAAATTTGTAACCTAAAGTGTGCTGTAGTACACAGGAAACAGTCTTTATAAAGACTAAGTTAGTTAAGTTATTAAATAAATTCTGATCGGGATATGGCGCCTTGCAAGCGGCAAGTCAAGGCAAAGCGACACTTGGTGTGCGATCACTGCCACAGCTGGGTAGATTTTGCATTGTCCGGCTGTGGGAAGTCATGGGCAGAAACCATGGAGGAAGGATTCACCTTTCAGTGCATTGGGTGTTGGAAGGTGGAGTGTCTGCAGAAGGAGATAGTTAGGTTGACAGATATTGTGAAGGGAATGGAGATGGGAATTAGCAAGGAGGCAGGTCGAATGGAGAGAGACGACAGGGAGAGAGGTGAGAATACTGCAAGACTGAAGGAGAATAGCAGTGGCAAGAAAACTGAGGAAAGGAGATTGAGAGGAGGGAAGGTGATTGGAGGAGAAGAAATTGGAAAATCGACAACAGAAAACGTGACAAGCGTGAAGGTGACAGGGAAGAAAGTGACCGTAGAGAAGGAGGGAGGGAAGATGGGAAGGGAGAGGAGAGAGGAAAACGAGATGGGACGAACGAAGAAGGGACGAAAGGAAGTGAGAGAAAATGTGATAGAAGAGAAGTCGATAAAAGGGAAGGTGACAAGAGAAAAAGCGACAGGAAAGAATGGATCGGAAGAGAATGTGACAGGAGAGAAGACGACAGGGGGGAAAGACAACAAGCAGACAGATGCAAACCGAAGAAGGAGCTATTCTAAGGCAGTGATAGAGGGGGCAATGAGGAAAGAGAGGGTGTTTATGGGCGACTCCATTATGAGAAAGACGGACAAGGCACTGAGCGAGGGGAAGGACATCGTTGTTTGTTTACCGGGGGCTAGGATTGAACATGTAACTGACAGGGTAGAGAAGGTATTGGGACATGGCAAGGGGGGGTCTATACTGGTACATGTAGGAACAAATAATGCAGACAGGGAGGGAACAACTGCGATAGTACAGAAGTATAGACAGTTAGTGAGGAAGCTACAGAAGACGAGAGTTGAACAGGTTATTCTGTCAGGAATTTTGCCAGTAATGGGAGGAAGGGGGGCAACGTATAGAAACTGTAAGAGGATGGCGATCAACGTACTAGTTGAGCAGATGTGTGACGAAGAGGGGGTGGGATTCACAGATTTATGGGGATACTTTGTTGGGAGGGAAGATATGTACATGAGAGATGGCCTCCATCTTAGTGGAAAGGGGGCAGCAGTTTTCTCAGAGAACCTGCTGCGATCTGTTGACAGTGGGACAGGTTGTATCTATTTAAACTAGATTCGCAGGGGGGACTCACAGAAAAGCCTGAAAATGGAGGCATAGATAAAGACAGCACAAATAAATCAGCAAATAACAGTGTGGAAAACTCTTCTGAAGCTGGATATAAATGTGTTTGTTTAAATGCAAGGAGTATAGTAAACAAAAGAAATGAACTAAACATTATGGTAGAAGATATTGACCCTCATATAATAGGTATAACCGAATCCTGGACCACCACCGATATATCAGATGCTGAATTGGGACTGACAGGATATGTAATGTTTAGAAAAGATAGAATAGGAAGAAAGGGAGGTGGAGTTATTTTATATATTAAAGAATCTATTCAGGCTTATGAAATAAAATTAGAAAGAGAAGCAGATTGCGAAGAAGCTGTTTGGTGTAACATAGTTACAGGAAACTCAACGTTAACAGTTGGGTTAGTTTATCGAAGTCCAAACATAAGCATAGAAGAGAATGAAAAAATACAAAACGCTATAAGGGAAGTAAGCAAACGGGACTGTATTATTATGGGGGATTTTAACCACGGGCATATACAATGGAAATCTCTACAGAGTATGGGGAGTGAGGACCACAAGTTTTTAGTTTTAGTTCAAGATACATTCCTTTCTCAACATGTGCTAGAACCAACCAGGGGTGAGAATGTGTTAGACATAGTTTTGTCCTCACAGAATGAATTAGTTGACAATGTCAAGATATGTGAGCCACTGGGGAGTAGCGATCACAACCAGATACATTTTATCATCAAAGTAAAATCAGAAAGGAATAGTAAAAAGCAGTATAGGAGAAATTTCCACAAAGGAAGGTATAAGGACATGAGGAAATATTTAGCAAAGATAGACTGGAATAACACACTGAAAAATAAGACGGCAACAGAATGCTGGAATGTATTAAAGAGTGAAATTAAGTGCATAGTCGATAAATTTGTACCCTTCAAAAAACAAGGAAAACGGTCCAAAAAGAAACACTTATCGAAAGAAGCCATTAGAAAAATTAAGTACAAACAAATGATGTGGAAGTCATACAGATGTACTGGAAATGATGAAGACTACAACAGTTATAAAGAAGCACTTAACCAAGCTACAGCTGAAATTATAAATTCAAAGAGAAGCTATGAACAACAATTAGCTAGTAATATAAAACATGACAGCAAGAGTTTTTATGCGTATGTTCGAAGCAAACAGAAAGTTCAAGATAAAGTCGGTCCTCTAGAAGATAGTGCTGGAAATATAATATCAGAGGGATTCTTAATGGCAGAAGACCTGAATGAGTACTTTAGTTCAGTGTTTACCAGGGAAGATATTAGTTCACTGCCAGTACCAGAGGCTAAGTTCAAGGGGGCAGATTCAGACTATTTAGGACAATTAATTGTAACCCCGGAAATGGTAGGTAAGAAAATAAGGGCTATGAAGGATAATAAATCACCTGCAGTGGATGGTATTCCACCCAAACTACTATTGGAAATTGTAGAACAAATTAGCATACCGCTTGCAACAGTTTTCAATTTGTCATTAGAAGAGGGAGTGGTTCCTTTAGAATGGAAAGAAGCAAACATTATACCGTTATTCAAAAAAGGTTCGAGAAACAAGTCAGAGAACTATAGACCAGTGAGTTTAACATCAGTGATTTGTAAATTGTTAGAAAGACTAATTAAAGATCACATGGTGGATTTTCTTGTTAAACAAAACTTGATAAACCCATCTCAACATGGTTTTTTTAAAGCGAGGTCATGCTTAACAAATATGTTATGTTTTTTGGAAGACATCACTAAGTGGGTAGATGAGGGATCACCAGTAGATATCGTCTACTTAGATTTTCAAAAAGCTTTCGACAAAGTACCACATCAAAGATTACTGCTTAAACTAAAGGCCCATGGCATAGGAAATGGTATAATAAACTGGATAGAACAATGGTTGATTGACAGAAGACAACGTGTAGTAGTTGATGGGGAGGCTTCAAACTGGAAATCAGTATTGAGTGGGGTACCACAGGGATCAGTATTAGGTCCTATATTATTCTTAATATATATCAACGATTTGGATGATGAAATAACAAGCAAGGTGTTGAAATTTGCAGATGATACAAAAGTGTTTAGAAGGATTAAAAGTGATGGAGATAGACAGCATTTACAAGATGATCTTGACAGGTTGATCAAATGGTCTGAAAAGTGGCAAATGCTGTTCAATTTTGGGAAATGTAAATGCCTCCACACAGGACATGGGAACGAAGAAGTAGAATATACAATGGGGGGTACTGTACTAAGTACTACTGTAAAAGAAAAGGACTTAGGGTTAACCATTAGTGCTGATATGAAGGTTTCAGAGCAGTGCGGAATTGCAGCTTCAAAGGGAAATCAAATCCTTGGATTAATTAGGCGAAACATAACGTATAAGGAAAAAGAGCTAATAATACCGCTGTACAAAACAATAGTTAGGCCTCATTTAGAATATTGTATTCAAGCGTGGAGGCCATATCGCAGGAAGGACATAGATATGCTAGAAAGAGTGCAGAGGAGAGCAACTAAAATGATACCAAAACTGAGGGATCTTAGTTACGAAATACGCCTAAAAAAATGCGGTTTAACAACACTAGAGACCAGGAGATTGAGAGGAGATCAGATAGAAGTGTTTAAAATATTGAAGGGTTATGAAAATATTGATAGAAATATTTTTTTCTCAGTTAAGAAAGATAGAAGGACTAGAGGACATGAACTTACATTGGCAAAGGAGCAGAGTAGATTGGATATAAGAAAGTTTTCATTTTCACAAAGGACTGTAAATGAATGGAACAGATTACCTGCTGATTGTGTGGGTGCTAGTAGCGTGAATATGTTTAAAAATAAAATCGACACATACCTCAGACGGGCGGGATACACATAGATAAAAGGGTCGGACTCTCGATAAGCCAAAGGGCTTCCTTGTCCACCTGCCACCTAGAGTTAATTCTCTGGGTGGCAATCTTGTTAAATCTTGTTAAATTACTCAATCATTCGAAAAGACAGAAATTTTGACAACTCAAAAGGAGGAGTCCTAATAGCACTAAAGATTGACCTTATAGGAACACACAGAACAGACATCGATAGCAATTGTTAAATTATCTGGGTCACCATCAAAATACAAGGATCGAAAGATATCACAATTGGAGCATTCTACAGATCACCCCAATTTGGTAAAACAAACGAATACATGCAGGAACTACGAGAATCCATGAACAAAATTAAACGCTCAAACAAAGAACATATATGGCTAGGCGGAGACTTTAACCTTCCGAACATAGATTGGGACCTACTCAGCGCAAAACCAGGCGATGCTGCTCCCGGCTTATCCAAAATGTTACTTGAAATTGCCAATGATTTTGGAGTTGAACAAGTTGTACGCGAACCCACCAGAATAATCAACACTTTGGACTTGTTCTTCACAACTATCCCCACCCTTGTTGAAAGATCTACTCTAGTACCAAGAATAAACGATCACGACGGCATCCCAATAATCATAAACAGCTGCACGCCCACGGTCATCAAACAAAAACCACGCAAAATATACATGTACCACAAAGCTAACATGCAGGCTCTGAAAAAAGACCTGTTCAAATGGAGCAATGAGTTTGTATCAAGGAATACATCCATGTACACAGTTGATGAAATCTATACAGAATTCCAAACTGTCCTTGACTCAATAATGAACTCTCACATACCAACAAAAATAATATCAAAGCGTAACCAAACACCGTGGATAAATAAACGAATCAAACGACTACACAAACATAAACAAAGGGCTTTCAACACTCACAAACTACATGGAAATCAAGCCAGCTATGACAATTTTTGTAAGGCACGTAAAACCACGCAAACAGAGAGACAAGAAATGCTCACAGAATATATATATCACCCATTTGTTCCGACTCACCAAAACGACTCTGTTTATAAACCCTTAAAATCGATACAGTTGGAATACCTACCCTAATGAAAGACGACAGGGTAGAATCAGACAACAGACTTAAAGCCGAAATCCTCAATAACCAATTTAAGTCAGTCTCTACAAATGAAAACACCAACCTACCACAAGAACCATACTCAAACATACCAGCTATGCCTGACATCACCATCACAAAAAGGTGTTCGCCAAATTACTTCATAACTTAAAAACAAACAAATCAACAGGACCTGATGAAGTACCAGCCAGAATCTTACAACTTACAACAACGAATTAGCTCCAGCCCTCAGAATATGTTGCAAAGCGACCTAGCGAATTCCATAAATAATAAATCCCAAGTGGACATGATAATAATGGACTTCTCAAAAGCATTCGACACCGTTCCCCATAACCGGCTCTTAAACAAATTAAAGAGATATGGCATCCATAACAAACCACACGCCTGGATCTCTAATTTTCTCAAGTGCCGTGAACAGAGAGTGGTGGTCAGTGGAGAACATTCCACCTGGACAAATGTTACATCAGGTGTACCGCAAGGCACGGTATTGGGACCACTTCTCTTCCTGATATACATCAATGATCTACCTGACAATATCCACTCCACAGTCCGTCTCTGCAGATGACTGTGTCCTCTACAAATAGATGAATACTCAGTCTGACACACAAGAACTACAGAAAGACCTACATGAGCTAGCAAAATGGGAACACGACTGGCAGATGCACTTTAACTCAAACAAAATGCTTAGTGATGAGACTAACCCATGCAAGAAATGTAAAACATTTTAGTTATACTCTAGAAAACGCAACACTACAGGAAACCGACAGTCATCCCTATCTAGGAGTATGTATCACCAAAGATCTCACCTGGAACAAACACATCCATCAGATTACAGCCTCAGCAAACCGTACACTACCATTTATCAAACGAAATCTCTACTCGTGCCCCCAAAACATTAAAGCAACTGCCTACACAACCATTTTCCGACCACTCCTAGAATATATTCATCATCCGTGTGGGACCCCCTACACTCAGGTCCTCATCAACAAAATAGAAATGGTCCAATGACGGGCACCTCGCTATTGCCTTAACGACTTTACATCCAGAGAAATTGGATGCGTGTCAGAATTGTAAAAAAAAAAAACCTAGAACAACTAACAAACAGACGCCTCACCATATTCCACAAAGCCATCTATGGTCACCTATCCTTGCCTGTTGAAAACCTCCTCCAGCCCGTACAACGCCTATCACGGCATCTAAATAACAAAGCATTTAACACTATCCACACCAGCGAGAATATTATAAATTTTCCCCGAACAATAAAATATTGGAATTTCCTACCAGACGCAATAGTCAACATTACAGAGCCACTGAAATTCAGACAAACCTTAATACACGACTAATAGTCTAGCATGCGCATCCAACCCTGACCGTATGACTCCTAAGGAGTGTTGGCCAGTACTAAACCAAGACAAGACCCAATTTTGTGACAGGCAATAAAGGTCAAACAAGCAAGTCAAAGTAATGTCACAATGGCCAACAGTTAATTAATAGTTGAACTTTCATTTTAATTTCAACGACTAAACGCTGCCATCTGTCCGAAGATCTCAAACGGCGGATGGTCGCTGTGTGTTGTCTTCAGGAAACCAAGTGTCCCAACGGTTTCGATGATCGCGTTGGAGAATAATTGGACTGACGTCCAAGTCAAGATATTTTAGCCATACGTGGGCTTTAGTGTGGCAGATTTTTTCGAAAATATTATAAACGATACCGGTCAGTATCTGACAGGGTCGCTGTGATCCAGATCCGCATGTCAAGTAGCTCCGTCATGATGGTAGTCAACCCCTACGGCCTAACATCACAGAGGGTCAGCCAGGACAACGAGGAGCAGGACACATTCTTCAACGAACTGGCCCGGATAACGACTCGGTATATGTCAAATGCGTTGTTCTACATCGCGGGAGATTTCAACAGTAAACTGGGTTGCCATGCAGTTAAAGAAGAATTCATAGGTAGACACGCTCGTGGTCGTCGCAACACCAACGGTATGGCGCTGGCTGACTTCTAGCAAACTCACGGCCTCTTTGTCTGTAATATCGCCTTCGCCCATGGAGCCCGTCACAAAAAACTACATCGGAAG
The DNA here is from genome assembly GCA_020002185.1 of Paraescarpia echinospica. Taxonomy (NCBI): domain Eukaryota; kingdom Metazoa; phylum Annelida; class Polychaeta; order Sabellida; family Siboglinidae; genus Paraescarpia; species Paraescarpia echinospica. The sequence goes on along the minus strand of CM034534.1, from coordinate 65,406,709 downwards.
GGCAGAGACTTGAAGGATCCACTGGACGTGTAGTCCCCATACATAACATGATATACTTTATCATATGTCGTAAGCCACTCAGATGTCTGCTTACATATTCCAGATCGTATGCAGGAACACTTCTAAATAACGACCAGCGCATAATTATAGCCAAGCTAAATATGCGTCGTGTGTTTGGTATGTGATGAAAATGCACAAATTAAGTTGTGAAAAGCGTGTGCGATACTGCACAGAAACGTTATCGTGTGAAAATGTGAAAAAAAAATATTGCGCAGCCGTCGCCAATTCGCTTCGTTACTTAGACACTAACATCAGCCCAAGCTTTAGATGGGTTTCCTTTGAAAATGCAATCAAATCAGCTGCAGAATCCACCATTGGAACAGTCCCACAGACAGCTAGGCACCACACCATATACTGCCCAGAGGTAAACAGGATATCGATCACCCAAAGGAACTACGACTGAGAATCAGTAATACCACCGACTGAACACAAAAAAGCAGACTAAAACAAGAACGAAACATGCTTCTTCATGCAATGCGCCTAAAAGCACTAGAGAACGGGTCAGCTAGATTAGACGAGTTAGGCACCGAGGTCGAAAGACTGCACGATGGAGCCAACATGTTCCGCGCAGTTAGGATGCTGACTCGCTAACCTTACATTCAGGCCACGATACCCGACGAATAAGGTCGAACTGTTAGAGATCCGGCTGATTTCGGAGCAAGGGTCAGTGAATAATTCGGCAAACAGTTCCGCGGTTCCATAACCGAAGGGATCCCAACGTTTGAAGACCCCCCCAACAGCGCTGCCCACACCCGTTACAACTAGAGAAGTGTTAGCAACGATGGGCAAGCTCAACAACAACCCAGCAAATGGCCACGACTGCATCCCGGGAGAGCTCCTAAAGTACGCGTCCACGTGTCTGGCAAACCCCATCACGAAAATATTCAATGATGCGCTAGAACAACACGATCACTGGAGCTTGGTAGAGGTGTCTTAATCCTTCTACAAAAGCCCAGTAAGACGGTGGAGCCTCTAATGAGTGTGAGACCTATCGTCCTACTGACTGTCGTGCACAAAACACCGTCGCTAGTTGTTTTGTCTCGAATCGCATCGAAAGTCGACGAATTCCTTTCACCTGGTCAGAGTGGATTCCGTCCAGGTCGAAGAACGGCTGACGTAGTGTTCGGGTACCGATGGTTGTGTGCTTAGGCACAGAGATACAATAATAATGTAGGCCTAAATCGAGGCAAAGTGGAACATTATTCCCCTTTGCCGCATCAACTTTGCCCCGACTACAGTTTGGATCAACAACCGGCGTTAGCGTGCACACAGACCTATCTAAGAATTTCATCATGCATATGATATAAGGAATCTTACAGTTTACCGTGTTTGAGCAGATTGTTTATTTACGAAGATTATTGGTTCCCCTGCTCTCTTCAAGAGTTCGAAAAGAGCAGCTTGACTTCGTGGAGTGTTGTCACTAATTCTCTACACGGAATAACTTGGAGAGGTCATTTTACGGCTGGTCAACAATCCACTTGATGGTGTTCACGTGACACGGTAGTAGTTACAAAATACTGGCTTCAATCTGGATATGTGTCTTTCTTAATTATATACAACATATCCCGCAAGACCCCCCCTGCCAAACACACGCATGCAACGTACGGCGTTTGCGTGCGCGAGCACGTACACCATTTCCATCTAAACAAACCAAAGATGAACTAGTACGAAACCCAGTTACACAGCTAGCTAAGAAAACGACAATGCTCCCTGCATTTCTGGGTCAATGGCTGCCATTTACAATTTACATAATTGCGATGGATCAAAATATGATATGTTATATACCGAATAAATGGTGGATCTGCTAGATTAGATGCGTTGTGAGTCAAGTTTGGATGCAATGTTTGTTAACATAGTGCAAATGCTGTACTTGCAATATTTCGAAGGGAGCTAGTGGAATTGAGAGAAAACATTGGCATGAAAAAACACATAAAAAGAAATAATTAGTTAGGTGCAGAAGACGATAGGCAAGACATGTGCAAAGAATGAGCGAGGACAGACTAATAAAAAGAGCATGGAAAACAGACGGAGATAGAAGAACACCAAAGTTGAAATGGAACGACAGCGTGAACAAGACCAAGTAGGGCAGGTGCTAACAGATAAGAATGGAAACTCATTGCAGAGGACAGATGGACGCTGGGAAACATTAACAAACGCAGCAGAAGAAGCTACCGAGTGACCACAAAGGAGCAAAAGAAAGAAGACGTAATTGTTAAGATCTCGGATGGGGTGGAAAATTGAATCACCCATTAGTTTGGCATGCTATCATGTAGTGTCCCAACATAATATTTACAAATAACTATAAACGTTTAATCCAAAGTGGGCAATGGTCCTTCTAAACACGTCACGCTTGCAGTACACTTCGAAACTTCGATTGTGAGTCCAAAATTTATAGTTGTGTACTAAGCAAATTGAGCTATTTTATTTTATGCTTGCAGTATCGTATTTAATTTTCCTGAATTAGTATAGTCCAGCGAATAGGTGAAAATATTGTGCTTTTTTTTTATATAAAAGCAAGACACTCACCTGTTGTATACACCAAGGAAACCATTTTAAAGATTAGAGGCATTCCAGATTTGGCTGCGTTCAGAAATGGCGGCCATTTTTATAAATGGCTACCAAATTTATTTCCTCCATATCTTAATAACTGCGTTATGTAGAGCAATAACGTGTGTCCAGATGTAGGTATTAGGATCAAAGATTTCATATTTGTTACATCTGGATTTCTCCGACATTCACATCCGCCATTTCTAAAGATGGCGGTCGTCAATATAAATGTAACGATATTTTAATAACTACGTTACGTAGGGTCGTATAGTTTACATTGTATATTTTGGAACATAGCGATTTCAAAACTTGTAACGTTTTACTTTCTTCGACATGCTTATATCCGCCATTTTTAAAGATGGCGTCGTTCAAAGCACATTATTTCCATATCTCAAGAACTACACAACATAGAGCCACAAAGTTTATGTCAAAATGTAGGTTTCTTTAAGATGCGATCAATTCAAATCATTACTTTTGACATTCATTGACTTTACAATAGATCGGCCATTTTGAAATATCAGCCATTTTGAAAGATGGCGGCTGATAAAGCCTGTTATTCCCGTATTGTTCAACGAATAGGTGAAAAGATTGTGCATGAAAGTACATATAAAAGAAAGACACTTTGTTCATATATTCTATACACAAACGGAACCATTTTAAAGTTTGGAGGCATCTAAAAAATGGTCATCAAATTAATTTTCCCCATATCGTAATAACTGCGTTATATAGAGCAATAATGTTTGTGTCTATATATATATATATAAATTTTTTGGGTCGAAGAATTCAGATGTGTTACTTTTGTTGATCTCCGACATTCACATCCGCCATTTTTTAAAGATGGCGGTCAATACAAATTTTAAGATATCTTAATAACTTCGGTACATTAAGTAGAGACGCGTTGTTTACGTTTTTTAATAGCTTGGAGGATAGCGATTGCAAACAAATATTGTTTACCTTCGTCGACAGGCCTATATCCACCATTTATAAAGATGGCTCCCGTCAAAGCATGGTATTCCCATAACTCAAGACAAGACACAGAGCCATAAAGTTTATGTCGAAATTGATGTTTTCTAGATGTGATGATTTTAAATACATTACTTTTGACCTTCATTGACTTTAAAGTTATCCAATATGGCGGTTTCGGCGGGAAATCAACCGAACGTTTTAAAGTTTCGTTTTAGTGATTTTAGTATTTATCATATATATTACATTTGCAATTTAGGTTCGGCGGCATTATAGTACTTTAGGTGGAATTCTCTACACTCCTACCACGCGTTTAAGTATGACTTTTAAATAAAATTTTGCGAGCCGTTGTCAAGCAGATGTTTATACGTTCACGCATGCGTATCCAATCTGTAAGTATTAATAAAATAACAAATTGGCGGTACCCGATTTGACATGGCAAGTCATAGGTTCAGGTGCACTAAGATTCGGAGTGAACGAAAAGCAAAACGTAACACCAGACATGTAGTACGAGAAGCCAACTGGCGTTCCCGTTTAATACAACAACATAAAGATATTCGGTTCGGTGATAGTTGGTCAACCGTTACTCTGCTATGACATTATAACACCATACATTGAGCTCGACAAGTACGCATCTAAACGCGGACTTACATGGGAGACAATTTAACAGCTGATCACTTACATGAAGACGGATGTACACCGTTGTAAAGTCAGTTAGCTGTAACCAATGCTTCGTGATGTGCGAATGTCAGCGTTCGGCCGCGTACGTCGAGATGTCAGGACGAAAGTCGCACGGCGATCGTCGAACGAATTCACGTAGTCGAAAGCAGGCGACTCGGGCGATAAAGTAGACGGTATATTTGCTTTGTCGATTCCACGCGAAACACCAGGCAACAACGCGGAAACGATGTCGCGACGTCGACGATGTCGTGAGGGTCCTGTCACGGAGACCGAATCACGTCAGATGAGCGACAGCCCGGCGGAATGGCTACGCCTCGTTGACAGTCGCTAGCAGACGAGGCGGCTGTGGCTTCGCATTTGAAGTAGGTCACGTCAAACGGAGTCGCAAACGATGATCGCTCAGTCTTCTTCAAACGTGAGAAATGCAGCGACTCACATCAAATCAGTACTATTCTAATCGTAGAAGTATTTACCTCAGGCGTTGGGCGGATACACATTTCGGGCCAATTCCTGGAGACGAGAAAACTTTCTTTCGCACAGCTAAATATTCGAATGGCCGTTCTCTCGTTATATAGCTTAATGACCGGAAGTCAATCTGACCAATCAGGACACTTGATACAAGTGAAAGTCGTCCCAGAAATCGGCTCCCAAAACCTTTCACACTTCGAACCAATCCATTCAACTCGCTGAGTTTAAAATATATTTTGCTACCTAAACGGCTGGCTATATCTGTGCTCATACAATCTTTAACTTACATGAATTACTTATAAAATTAATATCACTGGATTCCCTGTATCGAGCCGGATACCATAATGTTAATCGTACATTCCAACTCTCACGAATTAATCCATAATTTTAATAAAACACGTACTCTATTCATAAATTAGGTGTGACCCCGGTGTTTTTCACACCTACATTTATGTAAATAACTATTGTAAGTTCATAATATAATCTTCGTATAATCACAACATAAGTAGTTTGCACGGTCATCATATTACCAGTCACGTTAAATAATTTCTACCGATACAAAATTGTGTATACCTAACCGTAAGATTAGTGGTGAACGCTACAAATGAAATTATTTAATTTATAACTCGTCGGTAGTTATAACGTTACACGACTTAATCGCCAGAGGGCGCCGGCACATACCTCAGCGACAATACATACCAGAGATGGTAGCACCATCCCGTGACAATACTTTGTAAACAATTCCACTGTTCTAATTATACATTCCAAGATCGTTATCATTTCCTGCACAGTTCACCGTGTGATAAAATGTTCACAGTACGATGCAAAGATCTGTACTACAATAATTATGTTTAATTGTTTTGTTCAATAGTGTATCACACTTCAACATGAAGTAACGTTAATATATTATTCACAGTATGCAACCGACAAGTACACAAGGAAAACAACTGAAACAGCAGAAGTACACAAACTAGTTAGCTTCAATGCACATACAGGGAACTATAGGAGGAACAGAGTACATTGCCGACTCAGTGTAGATATAGTCGGTTCACTGTTATATCGCAAGTGAAGTGTGCCAATGTTTCCAGGATACTGTTGGTTTGGGTGTAGATATGATCCGTTCACTGTTTCATGTATCCATACAATTGAAGTGTGTCAGATTCACAGGACATTGTTCACAGGTTCAGTGTAGATGTAGTCAGTTCAGTGTTTCATATATCCATGTAAGTATTGTGTGATAGTTTTCACAAAAATTATCTTCAGTGTACTGTCACTCTTCATACATTTGCAACAGAATCCCTCAACATGAAGTACAGGAAAACTGTATTTCATTTGTATGTGATACAAATGAAATAATGCAATACCACTAATGTTAATAAACATAACATTGTATTCCCACAATAAGCAATCATATGGCTGTCACTGGAATTTTGTTTTTGTATAATTAATCTTACACTACAAATTATTAAGAACACTATTAAAAAGCTGGCATTGAATTGTGATGTATTAGAGTAATACAAATATAATGGCGACATTTTAGTTACTATTTTTTAATATAACCAATAATAAATGTTAAAATAAATGCACATAATTACAAAAGTGCTAATGGCTCTTGACTTAATGTTAAATGGTTCAATATCAATAATGTAAAACTCTGCCAAAACGTGCCAAGGTCATACAGATTTTCAATTGTGAAACTAATATTTTCAGAAAGCTATTTGAAAAAAAATAACAATACATCATTTACATAAACATAATTAATTAATCGCACAAAATACATCAGGATTTAGATGCAAAAAAATTTGATTGTGTGGATTTTAAATTGTAGGAAACGGCGTGACCTTCACTCTGTTCGTATAGCATACGAATCGAACAAAATTATGAATATTGGATCACTTCAGTCTACGCTCACATTCTCAGACCCACTGCTACAGTTGTAAATCAATTAAAAACTATGACTATTTTTTTAGAATAGCTTAAAAAGCATACACTTTAATCCGTGTCAGCACAAGTATTTTGTGATTTGCGTAGCGCGCGCGCGCCCGTCCAGCATAATTATGCAAAGCCAACGAGGCGTACGAGCTGCCGCACAGCTCGCGTGCTTGTCTGCGAACTACGTTTTTTCCACTTTGAACGCCAAACAACGTGCGACATGCCTGTTCTCGTCGGACTGTTGCATTTTTCCGATTAAGCCCACAACCATTTGATTTGGAAATTTATGCAAAACTGCAAGTGGGACAGGGAAGGAAATACATTGGAGGCTCTTGGCGACCAACTCAGAATGCCTAGGCTACCTAAATTTCCGTCGCAACCCAGGGTTAAGAACCTCTGACATAGTATGTGGACTATCCGTTGATTTGAGGCAAAAATTACCTACAACGCTCGTGAATGGTTCGAGGGTGGAAAACTCATGCATAATTGAAGATTCACCATGACGTAATGTGTGGAATATCCAGGGATTTGATGTCGAATGACATATTACTGAAATAATTAAAGTTCATTATGAAGAAATGTTCTACTAGAAATGAAATTTAGCTTGCCCAACGTTTAAAGAATCAGAAGTTATATTGGGATTGTGATATAGCACTTGATAATGTGCTAATGAATGCCGTGTGAGTGCTAATACCGTGCATCACTGACAACGAAATTTGGTAGAGATAAACAATATTCCATTAGCGTCACAATAAGACTTGTTTGAGGATTTGTGTGGTATGCCCACATTGGATTTTGCTTCATTGAAAATGTGCTCTAAATGAAATTTCCCCAATTTCACAATGGTGTTCTACAATTCATAACCACAGTTTTATTAATATTCAATACTTTTAGGGCAAATTGTATGTACATATTGGAGAAAAACGAATTGTTTAAATGAATGTAAGACTGTGTTCCAGAGTGTCCAACATGGCTGCTTGGGAAGACATATGACATTATCCGATCTTTCAGCAGCCTCTGAACTTTTAGTGACTACTGATATGTATGCCACCCTGCTTCAGGGCTGGATCCTCTTGCACAAATCAAATCAATCACTTTTGTAATGTTAGGAAAGGAAATTGTTTTGTATTAACAATAAGAAGTTTTGGTCCTCACCTCTTCTACACTATACATATTTCCAATGTATATATCAAAATAACATGACATTTGTGTAAACCCGGAGGTTCTCATTATGTTTTGAGATGTGTACAGTATTTTTTATAAGTTTGCCAAAAAAATATAAACGAAAGACTGCAATTTTAACTCCATATTTCTCAGGTAGGCATATTAAACATATCAAGAGACTTGTTTAATTTTAAAGCTACCGTTTTTGTGTGTCAAGTGGTGTTTCGTTTTTTAATTAATTATAACTGCAGCAGTTAACACATTATTAAAATAATATATTTGTACAGTGTATTTTTTTTTTTTTTTGCGTCATACGGTAGCGCCTGACAGGCAGCAAGCCAAATCATGCTCGTGATATTAACATGTTTTCTGCCTGTTTACGAAGAATTGAACAATTATAACTTCACTATGTATTCGTGATGCTGCAGTGACTGTCTCGCTGAACTTTTTATACAACAAGGTAGCGTACGTTGTCTACAATCTTGAATTGTTTTAATGTCGTCAGCCAACCGTGTCGCTGACGAAGCTGGTGGACTACAGGTCTTTAGACTGACAACGCCCGTGTGTGACCTAATTTGGTAAACTATAATTAGCAAGGCATTGTTCTACCGTTGGCGGCGATGTGCCTACAGAACGTCTTTCGGGCTTTCCGTCCTGCCACCAGGGGTGTCACTCCGCGATTACCAGACACAGTGTATTCATTGATCAGACGTCTAGGATTGTCCACGGCGCGTCCAACTCTGCGTGGCAGACGTGGGGGCACGCGCAAACAGCGCGCGATTCGAACGCGGATTACCAGCCGTTTTAAAGATTCTTCACGAATTGTATGTCGGCAAGGCAATGTCAATGCGAATCTGGTAACTCTAAGAGCCGCCCCTGTTATGCCACACGATTCGTCAATGTGGCATTACTGAATGCTCGTTCCGTGTGCAATAAAGCTATCAAAATCAACGAATACGTCGTTGAACACAAATGCGACATCTTGGCGATAACCGAGACGTGGTTAAGGAAGAGCGGTGACGAAGTTGTTATTGCTGAAGTGACCCCTCCCGGGTTCCTCTTCCACCACGTGGCACGATCTTCTCGTCGTGGTGGCGGTGTTGCAATCTTGCACCGCAATACATTTACAACGAAGATTCTTCCTACTCTCCATTTGAATACCATTGAACTTCTCCGTGTGCAGTTCTCTGCAGCCCATTCTATATCGTTCGACATGTGTGTCATCTACCACCCGCCTGCTTCAAGTAAGGCATCTAGAACTTCGTGTGAATTTTATGCTGAACTTGAATGCTTATTTACAGAAGCATCTGTTTCCGTTATACCAACCGTAATTGCTGGAGACTTTAATATTCATTTTGATGATGTAACGAAATCAGAACCGCTTCGCTATCTACTTGATTCCTACAATTTGCTGCAACACGTCCATTCGCCGACCCATAAAACAGGACATACATTGGACCTGGTGATAAGTCATGACAGCGATAACTTAGTATCTTCTGTTGTTGTTTATCCAGACTCCATATCGGACCACTATCGCATAGAACTGGCATTAAATGTGTTGAAACCGTCAGCTGAAACTTCAGTAATTGCCAAGCGCAACTTCCGCATCATGGATGCTACAGTGTTTAATGATGACGTTAAATCTGTATGTTCTGGCATGTGTGCCCACGCTGACCGTCAGCAAGCGGAGGTCTTAGCATCGGACTACAACACCTGTCTCACTAACTGCTTAGACAAGCACGCTCCTTGGCGCTACGTACACGTCAGGAGCAACTCGCCGCATCCGTGGTATGACGCTGAGGTCGACGAAGCAAGAGAGAAGAGGCGAACGTGTGAGAATCTGTGGAGAAGAACAAAACTCGAAATACACCGCCAATTATACGTCGCCGCTCGCGACGACTGCACTACAATGATAGCCAGTAAGAAAACCGAGTATTATCGCGGACAATTACAGAACGCTAATAACAAGAACATGTTTCGCATTCTGAGATCACTCGACGTACACAACATGCAACTTCCTGAATTCTGCTCAGTGAAGGAAGGATGTGATAAATTCTCACGTTTCTTCCAAGAAAAGATCGAGAAATTATTGATTAACTTGCACTACCGCATTGCCGTTGACCCGACAGAGGACGAGACACGTTGTTTTACTGACCCAATTCAAGTGTTCGAACCAACTACTACAGCCGAAATCACTAATATTCTTGGCACTACGAATAAGACATGCTCACTTGATCCACTACCAACTAAGCAACTAAATGACAACATGGACAGTATCGTGCCTATCATCATACAAATTGTAAACGCTTCACTCGAGGAGGCAGTCATGCCTGTGCTGCTTAAGCACGCAATTGTCCGGCCATTGCTCAAGAAACAATCACTCAACAAGGACATACTCAACAACTACCGTCCAGTCAGCAACCTAAGCCATCTGTCAAAAGTCATAGAGAAAGTTATTGCGCGAAGGATCATCTCTCATATTTCCGATCAGCGAATGGAAGACTGTTTCCAATCAGCCTACCGGAAGAATCATTCAACTGAAACCGCACTATTGTGTGTAACAAATGCCATGAAAGCCGCTATAGACAATAGACAAGGCACGGCACTAGTTCTTATTGACTTTAGTGCGGCCTTTGACACAATCAATCACAAGATAATGATCCAGCGCCTTCGGTTGCGTTACGGCATTGTTGGCAAGGCGCTTGGCTGGCTGCAATCCTATCTGCAGAGCCGGACCCAGCGTGTGGTCATTCGTGATGCGTCGTCGAATACAACTTGTGTGACATCGGGTGTCCCACAGGGTTCGGTGCTGGGTCCTTTGTTATTCTCGTTGTACGTACAACCCATTGGCGACATAATTAGAGCGCATGGACTTTGTTTTCATCATTATGCGGATGATCTGCAATTGTACTGCCATTTTGACCTCACTGCGACTGCGTTGGCTGCTACTCGGCGACGTATGGAGGAGTGTCTAGATATTGTCAATCAGTGGATGACATCAAACTACATGTGCATGAACAACAATAAAACGGAATATCTTCCCGTAGTGCCAAAGAGTGCCGCTGCGCTTATTGACGGCAGTGTGATACGCGTAGGAGATGTTACGATTACTGCCTCAAGATGTGTTCGTAACCTTGGTGTCGTTATGGATCGCCACCTCGATTTTAAGAAGCAAGTTTCAAGCATCGTCAGTGTGTGCTCATTTCACCTGCGCCATATTAACCAGATGAGTCGTTATCTCCCAACGTCGACAAAGGAATGTGTCGTCAACGCCATTATTACATCAAGGCTTGATTACTGCAATTCACTTCTATACGGCACTTCTGTCAACAACATCGCTCGACAGCAGAGAATGCACAACTCTGCTGCTAGGTTGATCCTACGCCGCCCACGGAGTGTCAGCGCCATGCCTCTGTTGTGCATTCTTCACTGGTTGCCTGTAGCACACAGAATCGACTTTAAGCTATTAGTGTTTACATACAAAGCTGTGCATGGCGATGCCCCGAAATATTTATGCGACCTTGTATGCCCATACAAACCAACAAGAGCCCTGCGCTCTACCAACAATAACATGTTAACGGTCCTGCGGACTCATGTCAAAGCTGGGGACAATTCGTTTGCGGTCGCCGCAGCGACTTTGTGGAACACTTTGCCTAATGACATTAAAACGTCTGATTGTCTCTCTACTTTCAAGGCACGCTTAAAGACTCATTTTTTTAGACTCTCGTTCTTGTCCAATGTGGCATAGTTTACTCTCTGCATTGATTTGTTTTATATCTCTTATGTATTAATTAACCTATTTATATATTTATTTTATACTTACATGTACATTAGTTCAGTTAAATGAATTGACAATGTCTTATTTCTACATAGAACTGTAGCTATGATCATTATTTTAATATATTTATTTAATTACTGTATTTATTCGTATTTTACTAATATTTAAATGTTCTTTTAGAAAATGCATGCTTATTTAGCCATCATTAATACCTCTATCTGGGTTCTACATGTTGTAAAGCGCCACGAACAATTTATAATTGGATATGGCGCTATATTAAATAAAATATATTATTATTATTACACGCTAATGAATCATGAAATACAAACGAGTTACCATGTACATATTTTCAAAACGGCAAGTGTGATTTTACATAATTCTGCTGGCTCCAGACACACGGCTATTTGATATTGTTATGAATAAAAGCAAGGAACTTATATGTGGATATTCTGTTTCTGGAGGAGTGGTGGAGAGAAAAAACAGACATAATTTCAGGGATTATATATTATGTCATTACTGAGTTATTGGAACTCAAAGGTTTGTCACAACTATAATTCCGGAAAGCTGTGTTCATCACAGGTTATACGTAAATGTTTCTTGTTGTGAAATATAATTAATGTTGGCTAGTTGAATCTAATCGTGTATAATGAAGCCGTGTCTTCCAATCAACTTTATTGATGATGTCATAGAATTAACGTATCAATTCCGTACACATGTGACAGTGTATTGATAACCTGACTTTTCCTAAATTAAACCCGAAGTCCCAGTATACTGGTGATTAGTTAAAAGGCCAGAAAAAATAATATTTGTGTATTTGATATATTTGCATATTTTCATCAAATGTGACTTTATTTATGTGCATTTTCACTGTATATTTGCAATACCTAATTAATAAAAACAGTGGCTGAGGAATTTTGAAAAATGTTGATTACTTTCACATCAACCGATACTGATTCCATTTCCGATTCCGTCCAAATTATATTCCTGTTACGACAGATTCTACTACTTTCAGATTTACTTATTGCCATTCCGATTCCAATTCCGGAATTGGAGTCAGAATCAGCCTTTAATTCCGACGTCTGAGCATGCAGGAATAATATTAATAATTGTCAAAATATCAAACATTAATTTAATCGGAGGCATTAATAATGTATCTTAATATGTATTGTCTTTACAAATAAGACTGGATAAAGGCACTTGCGTCTTAATGGGGAAGTACGATGTCTTGGCCAAGAAACAATACCTGCATCAATAGAGATAATGTAAATGGTTCAAATTGACCACAAGGGATGTCAGCAAGTGTCGCCATTGCAAAATACAAATAGTTAAGTAGTTAGATAGTAACAGTATTATCCTAAACTGTATTTGTTTGTGAAAATAGGCACATGCAACTTAACAGTGTGGGGAAATGGTTTGGCTAGAAAGTCAACACGCGCACTACATGAATAATGCACAGTAACTAAAAACAACCAGAAGTAATGTCAATAGTTGGACCAATAGCAAATAAATTATATTTAATTTAGATAATGTGTTACAGTTGTATCTTAATAATATATATGAGTGCGTGTATATCATAAACGGCACTCCAGACTAGTTGCAAATGGAATATATTATATTGGAATGTATATTCTCGGGTTGTAGAATGAAACGCCGATGTCAAATGAGAATAATTATGAATTTGCGGGGGGAAATGTTTAAGAAGTATTGTATTTCAATTAACCAGCTATGTTCATTGGTGCTGTGTTCGATAAATGTCCTAATAAACTTTAAGAGGACATTACTAAACACCGAAACTGTCCTTCGCTGCAACAAATTGTAGGTTCATGTTATTTGAGTAGTGAGTCTGACCACGCAGTCGTATTTATGGCGTAAATGACCAAGAACATAATTCATGGGAGAATCGACTTGACCCCCAATACTAACGAGAATTTCGGTAAGCCAAACAACAACAAGGTTTCTGGGTCAATGTACACGGCCACGCGTCATTCGTGTAGACAACATTGATTTGTTAATTTACTTATGGGACCCTGCCATAATTAAACAATGGACATATGTCTCCAGAAATACCTTGGCTTTCCAAAAAGCAAAGTTTATGTATGTGTTTGTTTAGAATGTCATATTTGTTCGCTCAACCACTGTTCAACAGGTGTAACGTGACGAAGTTACGTTTATTTTTGTGGCGTTCCACAGTTTGAAACTGGAACTTGCGACTTCTATCGAGGTTCCAACACGCTTCAATTATTATGTACTAAATTTCATGGCAATGGTACGGACGAAACACACAAACCAGCAACAGATGCGTCCATTGATGCAAAATAATTCGTCTTCTGATTATGTGCTGTATCTTCTTCTGACTCTTTCTCCACCTCTAACATCTTCTTCTCCTGCTATTTGTACTCATTGTCATCATCATCACTATTATCGTGATGACGACGAGGAGGAGGAGACGGAGAGAAAGAGAATGAGAAGAAGTGGGAGGAGGAGAAGGAGATGATGGAGCAGGCAGAGAAGGGAAAGGAAGAGAGTGAACAGGAGGAGGAAGATACATAAGCAGGATAAATCTTACAGTGCTTCACTGGACGCATCTTGGTATGTTGCGTCCACCGTGTTATCATGGCATTAATGCATATAATTGATACTTGTTGCAACCTCGATAGAAGGCGCGTGATCCAATTTCAAAATGTTGTGGAATGCCAAACATAAAAATTAAACCGGAGTCACGTTACACCAGTTGTACAGCGAACAACAAATATACATTTTAATGAAGCAAATAGGCACACAAACGTTGCCACTTGGAAAGCCAATCATTTCTGGATACATATTTCCGGTTGAGTTGAGATGTACATAAACCCAGAAACGTATTGTCGTCTTAGTTGACCGGGTATTAAGTTTGTACTCGTGTCAATTCGCCGCTAACCATGAATTATATTGTTGCCCGATTTTGCCATAAACACGGATGCTTGCTCGAACAAATTACTTTCGCCTGCTCCAATATCTTTAGCGATAGCAATCATGTACCATTTGCGGTCAGCGAAACCTAATCTCAGTGTTAATTATTGTACTCACAAAACGAATTTAGGGCATTCATCGAATGAAACGAACATTTAATTGAATCTGTCTAATCGTTATCATTCACTCAATCCATTAAGCAAGCAAGCAAACATGCAAACAGTAAATCGGTTACTTTCCTAATATGTAAGATGTACAAACAAAGTAAAGTAAGTAGACAATACACACATATTTGACAGTTGACGTACACTGCTTATTAAACACTTTCCCCGAAAATTAGTTGCGTATGTAAGTATATTAAACATACTTAGCACACGTGGAAACAGATTGTTAAAAAATAATGAATCTCATTAAATTATGTCCAGTTACAATTATAAACATATTTATAGTTGCCTTATTTCTTGTTATGTGCATAGTAAGCATTAATAAAGAAGCATTTCACGTGTTTTGGGGGTATCTGAACTGTGGATGAGCTTGTTGCACGTTCATCATAGTAATCATTCAATAATAACCCTGATATGTGAGAAAGAGAAAACAACGAAACGGATGGAAAGTGTTTAGAGAACAGACTAGAAGAATACGGTAGGAGTGAACAATAGCAAAAAGCAACGCACATACACCACGACCGTAGCCAGGTTTTCTTTCATGTGGGGATTGGTATTTATTGTAGGGGCCTAGATGTCACCCACACGTGTTGAAGGTTTACAAAGGACTTACAATGATCCTCATCAAAACCGTCAACTGCACCCCACCCACTTTGTCCACCAGCAACACTCCCTTGAGGTTCACCAACACATCCAACTACATCCACCATTTGGGACATCTAATAGCACCCTCCGTTGATACCACCAGCTGCATCGCTCCTTGTGTTTGGGCATCCTCTCTCATTTCTTACAGCTTACCTACGTTTGGATCTGTAATCCTTAAAATAGACAGTCATTTCCAAAAACGTGAGTTCTCAAAAGTAGGGTTCGAGCCAAGCCCTGGAATCTCTGGCTACGGCCTTACTACACGCCCACGCAAACATATGCACGCACGCAGGTGGAGACGAAATAAAGATACAGTTAAACCAGCAAACAAGAAATCATTACGCGTAATGTGTTTTTAAAAAGTAAAAAAACATAGGTTGATTCTTATATACAGGCCTTATGACTGCTCAAAGCGCTTTATACTTTACTACATAGCACACCTGTTCAATGGAACACCATCTCAACTTCTCTGTGAAACATTGAGCTACGCTGCAATTAAAGCGCGAAAACGTTTCGTACACAAATACTTACCGCTGTCTACAGCCAGATACTCATTATTACAACTGACTCAACTGGAGCAACGTAGTGCGAAAGCACTTGCCCAATGTCCGATACGGCAGTCAATATTCGAATCCGCGTTCTCTCGATTGAGAGTCCGACGCTTTAGCCATAACCAGGGGATAAAACTAAATTACTAAAATAATGTCATTGCAAATGTTACAATTGCCAGAACAAATTATGAAAAATAGTCAAGTTAAACACACAGCTGTCTTTGAGGAAACATTAACGGTTACAAAGTAAGGGCAGACACATATGAATTGCAGCTGATAAGGGGACGTAGGCAATGGATGCTAACATGAACAAGAAGGAGTATATGTAGGAGACAGAATGAAAAGATAGGGACGAAGGAGAAGAAGAAAACGGTGAAGGAAGAGAAAGGAGAGAACTAGACGAGGCAGAAGCAACAGTAGAATTATAATTATTCTGCATCACTAGAAGCACCTGTTGCCGTTCTTTGAGTGTTGTGTCCATAGCAAACCATGACATTTGGTATATATAACAGGTACTTGTTGGAAGACGCATGTTCCAGTTTCAATCGCTTGAGGAACGCCACAAATATATCCCTTCGTTATATCACACCCGTTGAACAGTCGTTGTGCGAATAAAAAGAGGTATTTAACAATGAAGTACACACACATTGCTCTTCGAAATCCAAGCGATTTATTGAGACATATTTCCGTTTGTTTAATGATAACAAGTTGCCGTATGTGTCTTATCAAAATAAAGAACAGTTTGTATACGAGCGACTACACGGTCCGTTTATAATTGACGAGGTGACCCATAAAACGTGTTGCCGTCTTTGTTTTGTTGACCGACTTACAAATTCGCATTAAAGTCAAGTCGTTACTCTCCATAAAGAGGGATGTGTCGCCATAAACAGGGATGCGTGGTCGGACAAAATACGTTCGCCAAGTCAAGACTCCTGGGCAGTAAGACTAATTCACAATTTATGGGCAGCGGAAGACAATTTCAGTGGTCACTAATGTCCACCTTAAATGTATTTTGGCATGTATTGAATGCAACAGACATATATATGTAGAGTACTCTAATCACCACCATTCAAGCACTCGATCAAGCAAGCACACAATGTATCAATTAGTTTCCTAACAAGTAATAAGTTAAAAAAGGTGAAATATATACATAGTATACAATAACATTGTTTATATAAAATTGGAGGGATAGTTGAAGTACTATATTTATTAAATGAAGTACTAAGTGTTGTTAACAATTTTAAAGGGAAATATTCTAATGATTATGATAATACTGACATGTATATCATAAAAAGGTTATTTCTCATGTTGTAAAACCATTAACTCAGATCTGTAATAAATATTTTAAATCCGGCATATTTCCAGATAAAATGAAAGTGGCAAAAGTCATTATATTATTCAAAACTGGAGATAAAAGACTGTTTTTCAACTATAGGCCTCATGTCATTATTACCCCAGTTTTCCAAAATTCTAGAAAAACTCTTTGATCTCAAGTCAGATATTTTTTATAGAACTTAATTATATACTGAACGAAAGTCAATATTATGGTTTTCGAAAAGACAGATCAACCTCCATGGCAACCTCAGTAGCGTCAGTATAGCCATTGTGCCATTTCCATTCAGATTGTTGCGAAATTCTTTCTTCAACTTTTCGAGCTATCGATTAGCCTGCAAATGCCGACTACGGAGAAGTCACAAAGAAGTTGGTGTTGCCTTCAACAACTTTCAAGATCCAATTTTGATACTAAGCAATCCCAGCAGACAATATCCAACGCACATATCTGGAGATGCCTGGATATACTGCCAAATGGAAGACACAGCACGGTATATAATAGAATGTTGGTACTGTTACCACTAACTATTCATGACTATGACAACAAATGATACAAAAGTTCCAATGTTTTTAAAATTATTCGTCACTGAAATTGTCAGTGTATGGTTGTCTCGCACATGCATCAGGCAGTATATATAATAAATAATATGTACTCTTCCGTGTCCATTAAAAAGATATAGCGAATGATATTTTGTATCGTTCGTGTAACATATAAAATGCAGAAAACATGTTATCCTGTGAAGTAGAATAATTTTGTTGTGGAAGCAAGAATAACCGCATTCCATTGAATTGTTTTATCAAACGTAATAGTGAACGATAAGAAAACTTTCAAAAAAACGTTGTCCTAACGTTACGCAATAACGTTATGCATAACGTTCATAGAACGTTAAGAAAACTTTCCAAAACAACGTTCTCAGAACGTTACGACTAACGTTGTCGTAATATAAGAATAACGTTGTGTGAACGTTCTGGGAACATGGTTTTGTTAGCTGGGACGTACACATCGTGTCAGAACATTCTAGTAACTTTTTAATAATGTTATTAGCGTTACGTTCCACGAACGTTCTGCGAACAGTCTGTCAGAACATTCTAGTAACGTTCTAATATCATTATTAGTATTACGTTCCTCGAAAATTCTACGAACATTGTGTCAGAACGTTCTTCTAACGTTCTAATAACGTTATTGAAGTGTCACGTTCCATGAACGTTCTGCGAATAATGTGTCAAAACGTTCTAGTAACATTCTCATAACGTTATTGACGCGTTACGTTCCACGAGCGTTCTGCGAACATTCCTACTATTAGAAGATGCAGATTATTTTGGAAAGCAGATTATTTATTTACTATTACGGCGTTAATATCTTAACACTGCGGGTACAGAAAACCTGTTTACCACAGTGCAACGACATATACGGAAAATAAAACTCCGTAACCAAGATATAACATTACTGTTACGTTAGCGGAACGATATGTGTTTGCTGGGGAGAAGACATGTAATTCCTCCCATCGACTTGTTGTTGTCTTTGTTTTCTTGACCGAGTTATTCGTTCCTATTGGAGTCAGGTCGTTACAACCCATGAATGATGTCCTTGCATGTTTCCGCTATAAACACGGATGCGTGATCGAATTTATTACTTTTGCCTGATCAAATATCCTTAGCACAAACATTTACAATTTGCGGGCAACGAAGAACAAATTCAGTGTCCATTAATGTCATCGTAAAATGTATTTAGGGCAGTTGTCGAATGCAACATGCGTATCGATTTTAACCACTCTAATCGTTATCATTCAGCCAATCGGTCAAGCAAGCAAGTAACCAATTAGTCAATAACTTCCTAACAAATCAGAAATACAAACAAAGAAGAGCAAATACACGATATACAATAAAACATATAAAGATGAAAAACATGTGAGATAGTAGAAATGTAATACTTGTAATATTTATTTAATATTTTATCCGCATATTCACAGCATGTATACACATGTTACACCTTACAAACAAACGTGGAGAAACATTATTATTATTAATACTTGCATCTCATTAAGGTATTATATGTTCAGTTACAATGAATAATATACAAGTAATTTCCTCTTTTCTAGTTCGATGCATAGTAGGCATTAAGAAACAACCACGTTAGTTTTTGTTTGTTTGTGTGCATGTGTATGTGCGAGCGTGCTTGCGTGCCGTTTCCAGCTATTAAAAATATATGAAAGAACTAAGTTTGATCAACTACACGAATACTTTCAGTCCACACACACACACACTTGGAGAGAAGTACTTGATTTTAGTTGAATGACGTAAACAATGTACATTTTCGAACCAACGAATACTTTCAAACCAAAAAACTATATTACAGGAGCCAATATGGGTTTAGAAAAAAACATACCACGGAACGGGCAACCCTAGAAATAATAGACATAATTTTGCAAGACCTTGATTCATTCAACACGCCTATGAATATATATCTTGAATTATCAAATGCTTTTGACACGATCGATCACAATATACTGTCACATAAACTAAAACACTACAGATTTAACAGTGAAGCTCCAGGTTTCAGCAGAACTTAATCAGTTTAATAACTGGGTAAAAACCAACAAACGTTCATTAAATATAAAGAAACCTAAATTCATGATATATATGCCTCAAAAGAAAATTTAAATCCCCTTGTTGGAAATAGATAGGGGAAAACATTGATTGTGTGAATTATTTTAATTTCTTTGGTATTACATTAAATAATATGTTAAACTGGCAGAATCATACAAATAAAATACCTAACAAAATATATAAAACAATTGGAATTTTTAATAAACTGAAACACAAACCACAAAACATATTATATATTATGTACACATCCCTCACTCTTCCTCATATTAATTATGGTATTCTATTATGGGGTCACCAAGCACACCGGGTTGTTAGTTTACAAAAAAGCGATTAGAATACGTTATGTGAGTAAATATAATGCACATACAGATCCGATTTTTAAGAAACTCCGATTCCTAAAACTGGATGATATTTATAAAATGCAGCAAGTTAAATTTTATTATAAATTAATCAATGACGACATACCGGAATATTTCTGTCAGATCCCTTACTTATGTAATATTGAAATCCACCAACACTACACACGCTGAATAAATAACATGTTTATTCCCATATGCAATCATGAATATGCAAAACAATATACGACACAAGATAATAGATATAGTTAACAATATTCCAAGCATTATCATTGATAACATTTATACACATAGTTTACCTGGTTTCATCACTTATATTAAAAACTACTTAACTATGAATTATAAATCCCACTGCACTATGCACAATTGCTTTGTATATAACACATAATCATAAACAATATGTCATGTAGTTATGTATTTATTTTTTATTTTTGTACTTACATTCTACTATCGAATTATATGATTATTAATATTTATTATTATTCGATTTATTTGTGTAAAGGGGGGCTCCCATGTTAGCGACATGTTATGTCTTAATGGGAATCTCCTTGTCATTCATGTTTATGTAAATTATTTCAATTTGTATATGTATGTATGTAGTTATGGTCAAAATAAATCTGTCTATCTGTGTGTTTGTGTACGCGTGTATGTGCGAGCGTGCGTGCGTGTGCGTACGTATGTACTGAAACTCAACTTGTGATAAGATAGTGATAACTGTAAAAGAAATTGTAGTGCGAACTTCGCATGAACCAATAATAAATCTTGTGCACTTGATCCATTTCCAACAATACTGCTAAAAACAGCCAGAGCAAAATGATGCATTTATAATATTTGTTATAGGTCCTGTAACAAATATTATAAATGCATCATTTTGCTCTGGCTGTTTTCCTGATGATTTCGAATACGCCCATGTCACACCACTTCTTAAGAAGTCATCTCTGCCTAAACAAGACCTAAACTGTTATAGACCTATTTCTAATCTCAGCTTCATTTCCAAAATACTAGAAAAGGTTGTAGCAAGTCGTCTAAGGTCTCACTTAAGCACAAATGTCTTAACTAATGTGTCACAATCAGCATATAGGCAGTTTCATTCAACAGAGACTGCCCTCTTATAGATTCATAATGACATTAACTTAAACATTAATAATGGTAAAGTGACTGCACTTACCTTACTAGATCTATCTGCCGCGTTTGACACGATTGATCACAGCATTCTCATTGAACGCCTAATAAAGTGGTACGGCATATCTGGCACAGCTCTAAGCTGGTTTTCTTCATATCTAACTGATAGATATCAACCTATAAAGATTGGGAACTGCTTTTCAGCTGCACTGCCGGCTTTATTTTGTGTTCCCCAGGGTTCTGTTCTTGGGTCTTTGCTTTTTACTCTTTACACCACGCCACTAAGCTCTGTTATACAAAGACATAACTTGGATCATCATCTTTATGCTAATGATACTCAGATCTACATTTCATTGGCTACCCCAGATACAAATCGTTCACTTAACCAACTTAGTGATTGCCTTCAAGATATCTTCCACTGGATGACTGACAACAAGTTGAAATTAAATGCAAATAAAACTGAATTGATCATTATTGGTATTCCAATGCAGCTGGATGGTTTTTTTCCTACGCGTATTTTGAATCAGTATATCACGCCAGCAACCTCGGTGCGGAATCTAGGAGTGATCTTTGATAGTAACTTCAATTTCCGACAACACATATCTCAAACATGTCGCTGCTGTGTTTTATCATATTCGTGATCTTCGCCGTATTCGCCGGTATATGTCATTTTCTGTTGCAGACTATTGCAACAGCGCTTGTTAGCAGCAGACTTGACTATTGCAATTCCCTCCTTTATAATATCGCTAGCAAGGATATCACAAAACTTCAGCGTGTCCAAATTATCTAGCAAGAGTAGTTACAAGATCTCCTCGTTTTCCTCGCTCTGTACCACTTTTGAAGTCTTTGCATTGGCTTCCTGTACGATATCGTATACTATTTAAGATCTGTGCCATTACATACCAGGCACTGTGCAATAAGCAACCATCTTATTTGCATTCATTGCTTACTCCTGTAAGAAAACCTATCCAGCTTCGATCATCTAGTTCAGACCTACATTTTGTTCCTAGAGTCAACACTAACATTGGAACTAGGGCTTTTTCTGTCGCTGCACCAACTCTTTGGAATATGCTCCCTCCTAGTGTTAGATCAGTTGAAAATATTACAAAATTCCGTCGTCATTTAAAAACGTATCTTTACAACCTTGCTTATCCACCGTAGCAAATACTGTATGTGTAGGTATATGACGCGCACCCGTTTCTCGGTTATATATGCTAAACTACGTCTTGGTAATTGTAACTAGATTACTCGATTCGGGATAACTGATGCCAGGTCAGCAATTCGGCCAACTGGTGGGGGAGCTGAATCATGAAATGCTATATATCCAGTTGTCAATTTCCGGCATTTAGCGTTTCACTTGGTTTAAAGATGTTATCAAAATCTGGACTGTTTCCTTACCCATCATGTTTTGGAACCAACCAGAGGTGGGAATGTGTTGGATTTAATGTTTTCTTCTCAAAACGAATTAGTTGATAATATTTGAACCTTTGGGATCTAGTGATCATAACCAGATCCATTTCGTATAAAAGTACAGTCAGATAATAATGGTAAAAAGCGATAGAAACGTTAACAAAGGCAAATATAAACAGATGAGAAAATATTTAGCACACATTGATTGGACTAACTTTATGAAGGACAAGACAGCAACAGAATGTTGGACCATTTTGAAACATGAGATTGAGGGCAATATTGAAAAATTTGTTCCCCTAAAAAGCAAGGGAAACGATCTAGGAAGAAACAACTATCAAAGAAGCTATACGAAAGATTGCCAAAAAACTAATTATGTGGAGAGTTTATAGAAACACTGGAAATACAGAAGACTATAACAACTACAGAAACACTGCAAATACAGAAGACTATAACATCTACAGAAACACTGGAAATACAGAAGACTATAACATCTACAGAAACACTGGAAATACAGAAGACTATAACAACTACAGAAACACTGGAAATACAGAAGACTATAACAACTACAGAAACACTGGAAATACAGAAGACTATAACAACTACAGAAACACTGGAAATACAGAAGACTATAACAACTACAGAAACACTGGAAATACAGAAGACTATAACAACTACAGAAACACTGGAAATACAGAAGACTATAACATCTACAAAGAGGCCCTTAACCTAGCTACAACCGAAATTCGAAAATCCAAACGAAATTTTGAGCACAAATTGGCGAATTAATCTTTTTTTTAATGATGCAAGAGTTTCTATGCTTATGTAAGGAGTAAAAAGGTTCGTGATAAAGTGGGACCACTAGAAAACAGGAAACGTAAGATATGATGGGTTTCAAATGGCAGAGGCCCTGAACGAATACTTCAGCTCAGTGTTTACCACAGAATATATAAGTTTACTGCCATTAATAGTCAATAAATTTGAGGGGGATGAATCAAATAAATCAGGGCTGTTGTTTGTTACTCCTGAAATGATATCAAAGAAAATTAAGATTGTGAAAGAAAACAAATCACCTGGAGTTGATGGGATACCACCAAAACTGCATAAGGGAATTGTAGAACAAATCAGTACACCACTTGTTATATTCTTTAACTAGTCATTTAAAGAGGGAATCGTTCCACTAGAATGGAAAGAAGCAAACATTACACTATTATTTAAAAAGGGATCAAAGAGCAGGACAGAAAATGACAGACCAGTCAGCTTAACATCAATTTTATGTAAATTATTAGAAACGCTCATTAGTGACCACATGGTGGAATTCCTTGTAAAACACAAATTAATAAATTAATCTCAACACGGGTACGTAAAAGCTAGTTCTTGTCTAACCAATCTCTTATGTTTTTAGAAGAAATTACAAAGTGGGTAGATGATGGGTCACCAGTGGATGTTGTCTACGTAGATTTTCAGAAAGCATTTGATGAAGTGTCACATCAAAGATTGTTACTTCAACTAAAAGCGCATGGTATAGGGGATGGTGTGATCAGTTGGATACAAACATGGTTGACAGACAGAAGACAGAGAGTAATAGTAGAGGGGGAGATTTCAAAATGGAAAGTTTTGAGTGGAGTGCCACAGGGGTCGGTGTTGGGACCTATATTATTCTTGATATATATAAATGATTAAGATGATGATATATCAAGCAAAGTACTGACATTATCCGGAGTAACACATCTCTGTAAGTTGTTAGCAAGGGGCGCGTGTCGTAATAAATATCACCAAAATGTGTAGAAAGAAATCAGATTTGTTGGCGCCCTCCTCACAAAAATGGCAATGCAGTCAATCCTTCAAGAAATACACATATTTGAGCCGCTATACCACAATAAACCGGATGTTACGTCACGCAGGCCAATTCTGCACACGAGCCCAAATATCTATTTAGGTCGTGTCCAATAACGTTTGTGATTTTGACACAAATGCTACCTTGTCATATCATCTTTTAAGTGTCCAGTTTATTTTCTTCGACAAATAATCCAAAACTAATACAATTCTTGGACTTACGAACCCACCAATTGAGAAAAAACAGACAATATGAGTCAAAATGACTATATACCTCAAAACGTCTTTTTTAAAGTTTGCTTAAATATTTGCAATAAACCAGAAATTATTGAAGATATTTCAACAGAAGAGGTACCATTGTAAATCTTATGATCTATGTAATCCAAATAGTTCTAACTAAGTCTCCATTTGCGTCTTAATACCGACTTTGCTATGGTAGGTCACATATATCTCGTCATTCAGATGAAGACGTTTATCTGCAACGGATATAAGACAGGGGAGGGGGATATGGAGAAGACAATAAGAAGATGGAGGAGAAAGAGGAGAATGAAAAGTAGAAGAGGAATTTTTCTGCTTCATTGCTTGCATCTGTTGTCGCTCTTTGTGTACTGCGTCCATAGCAGTAACATGACATTTGGTACATATAATTCATAGTGTCCAAGTAAATCGTTTGATCTTGACCCTTTTGCAACATTTCTACTAAAACATTGCATCGATCAACTGATTTGTTATATTACAACTATTATAAATATGTCAATGCAGGATGGCGTTGTTCTTCATGGTTTCAGATATGCTCTTGTCAATCCTCTTATATAAAAAAACAAAGTATGTGCAAAAATTAAATAAAGAATTATCGTCCTATTTCTAATCTCAGTTTTCCGTCACATTATTGGAAAAGGTTGTAGCATATTGTATCCATGAACACATGTATTCACAGCACTTATCAAATGTTCTACAATCTGCATATAAGCGATTTAATTCGACTGAGACGACCCTTCTTAAAATACACAATGATATAGTGTTCAACATAGAAAATAAAAATACCAAACTGACTGCGTTTACCTTACTAGGTCTTTCTGCTGCTTTCAATACAATTGATCACGACACTCTTTTACAACGCCTTCATAGACATTTTGGAATTCTGGCACAGCCCTTCAGTGGTTTAGTTCGTATTTGTTATATCGATACCAAAGAATTAACATAACTGGTTCACTGTCTTATCCCAAACATCTTCCATTTGGAGTTCCACAGGGATCTGTCCTTGATTCTGTTCTGTTTAGTTTATACGCTACATCCCTTAGTTGAGTCATTACCAATCATAACATAAATCATCAGATATATGCTGACGACACACAGGTTTATATATCACTTTCACCAACAGATATACAAACATCTATGTCAACTTTAAATGACTATCTCATTGACATCTTATTGTGGATGGAAGCTAGTACATTGAAGCTAAAACCAGATAACACTGATATAATTATTTTTGGTACAAAACAATAAAGAAACAAGGTAGTCAATTTTTGTCCAGTTAAATTGCTTGGTAACGTACATCACCATCAGATACCGTTCGAAATCTAGGTGTTGTCTTTGATAGTTATTTCAGCTTTCACCAGTACGTTTCTCAATTATGCAGATCATGTTACAGCCATATTCGTGATTTCCGTCCTTTATATCTATCTACTGCTAAAACAATATCAGTAGCTCTAATTAATAACCCACTCGACTATTGGAACTCACACCTTAAAACTATTGCCAAAAAGGACTTATCTAAACTCCAACATATACATACTTGTTTAGCACGCTTGGTACTTAAGGCCCCCGTTTCTCACAATCACAACCCCTGCTTAAGGCCCCCCGTTTCTCACAATCACTACCCCTACTTAAACAGTTGCACTGGCTTCCGGTTGTATATATAATCAAATTCAAATTAGCTACTATTACCTACCGTGCCACTTCTACTCAACAACCATCTTATGTAGTTAGTCTCCTGCATTTTTCTGACTGATATTCCCAGGACCCTTAGATCATATGTTTCCCAACAACGTTTTGTTCCTGAAACTAAGCTCAATATAGGCAAACGTGCTTTCTCTGTATCTGCACCCAAATCTGGAATCAACTCCCTGTCACTATAAAATCATCTGAAAGTATAGCCACCGTTCGCAAAAAAAACCTCAAGACTTATTTCTCTGAAATCGCATTCCCACCCTAAACTTTCGTCGGTCACATGCTCTAATGAAAATTATTGCCTATTCCATTCACGATTATGCTTAACGATTATTGTATATTGCGCATCTGAGCTCAGATTCCTGAGGATATAGACGCAATATAAGTTTAATATTGTTATTATTATTATTACTATTATTATTAGACGCGTGTGTGTAGCTTCAAAATCTTGTGGAACGCCACATAAATACCCTTTCACCACATCACTCCAATTGAACAGTCGCTGAGTGAACAACCAAGGTCTAGTAAACAATTAAATAAATAAATTTTGTGTTTTGAAAAGCCAAGCCATTTCTGGAGATAAATTTACGGTTGCTTAATGATAAAAGGTGCCATATGTAGATTATCAAACGCGTGGTTTGTACAAGAACGACGCGTTGTCCTGCTCTATCCGTTTGTAATTGATGAGATAACATGTAAGTCCTCCCACCGACCTCGTTGTTTCTTGACCGAGTTATTCATTGGAATCAGGTCGTCACGCCCCATAAAGTACGCGTGTTTCCGCTATAAACACGGGTGCGTGGTCGAATTAATTACATTCGCTTGATCAAATATCCTTAGCACTAACATTTGCGAGCAACGACAAACAAATTCAGTGTCCATTAATGTCCAATTAGTCAATAACTTCCTAACAAATCAGAAATACAAACAAAGAAGAGTAAATACGCGATATACAATAAAACATATAAAGATGAAAAACATGTGAGGTAGTAGAAATGTTATACTTGTAATACTTATTTAATATTTTATTCGCATATTCACAGCATGTATACACATATTACACATTGCTAACAAACGTGGAGAAACATATCATTACTAATACTTGCATCTCATTAAGGTATTATATGTTCAGTTGCATTGATTAACATACAAATAGTTTCGTATTTTCTAGTTGGATGCATAGTAGGCATTAAGAAACAACCACGTTAGGTTTTTTGTGCGTGTGTATGTGCGAGCGTGCGTGTTTGCGTGCGAGCGTGCCGTTTCCAGCAATTTAAAAATATTTGAAAGAACTAAGTTTGATCAAATACACGAATACTTTCAGTCCACACACACACACTTGGAGAGAAGTACTTGATTTTAGTTGAATGACGTAAACAATGTTTAACGATGTCCACCAACTCGACCGCGAAAATGTTTGACCCAACAAATTCTCCAACCTTACTCCTTTCGAGTCTTTGCTAAAATGTGATTGATGTTTG